>JAESUZ010005609.1:0-600000 GCA_017311185.1 Proteles cristata cristata | reverse complement strand
AGGCACTTCAGCAACTGTCCCTGGTGACATCTGTACCCACCACGTGAGCCGTGGGGTGATGCTATCGCAAGTGACCACTAGTAAATAATTTCTACCGCAATGGTTAATGGAAATGCAGTTTTCATTACAGTAAGAAAATTGAAATCTCAGCCAGCCTCTGTGGGTTCCGTGTGACCCATTCCTCATTTCTCATAAGATTGTGTGTTGTTTTTCATTCCCCTCATGATTAACCTTTATCGTGAAGGGTGGTGGGAGAGCAAGGTAATTGAAATCCCCAGGAAATCTCCACCTCACACTGCCGTTCAGCAATCTTCCTCACCCTTCCAGATACCGGGGCTCCAATCGGGTAGGAAAGGGCCATTTTTAATTTGAGGTGGAGATACTATCTAGTAGGAAGGTTCCAAATGCCCGGACCAAATTGAAGTGACAGATAAGCAACCAGTATGGAAGAGGGAAGAGGAGAGGGAGAGAGGAAGAAGGAGGGAAAATGGCAGCCCTGAGGGACCCAAGGCATTGAAAAGTTCTCAAATGTATGGGACAACTTCCCTTGTGGCAGGTCTTTGGGGCATGGATACTATGAACGCCTTTCCACACAAAGTATGTTTTCAACTCAGTTTGGCTCTTGCTCTTTGAATTGCAAATGATCTGTGGCTGCACAAAATTTCTCCTTTGTTGGAAAGACATTAACGAAACATGCTGCAGACTTGCTTCTTCAGAAGCCCCTTTCGCCTCAATTCAGGGTCGTTTGTCCCTCAGCTCCTCATCTCTCATGCCCCTTGTCCTTTTCCTGTCGCAGCCGGCTCCTTCCTTGAAGCTCATCTGTTTTTAAGCCACCCACTCAGCAGAGTAAGCAAGGAGCTAATAGATTTGCAGCGAAGAGAACATCTGCTTAGCCATGCGAGTCAAAGCGCATAATTTCGTAATTTTGTTGAGAAAGCAAAAGAGGACTAGACATCCCCCCCTTGGCGGAGGCTCACCCCGTTTCAGGTTTTATCTCTTCCCTGTTTTTCCCCAGTCACTGCTCATCATATGACCAAATGGGTCCTGGCTGCCATTTTCTTAACCTAGAACTGATACTATATCGAACATGTGCAAGTAATTTCCAGAAGTGTGACTATGGTAAACATCAGGGAGGAGGGAAAAGTTTGATTTTAGCAGAGAGCCAGACTCAGAGTTTTCCTGTAACCTGCACGTGTTCAAGGCGCAACCAGTTCAACATGGAGTAGTGATGGGGAGATTCACCTCCGCCATCCTGCAGAGCTGAATGTCTTTTCTGTCTGATTGTTCAAGATGTTCACAGGAGGAAAATTGCCTTGCCCCTTATTTATTCATTCACGTGTCCTCAAATTCGTCTTTCCCAGTCGCTGTCTTTTAGCAGATACTAGTTTTGCCATGACTAGCAGACGTTCACAGGCACTGGAGCTACATTTATCTGTTAGTCTCTTGGAGGGCATGCTATCCCAACTTGCAGGCAAACTGGGCTTCTGGACTGATCTGGGGATCATTTCACTGGTCAGTTGTGTTCAGGTTCCCTCTTCAAGCCTGGAGGCTTCCTTGTCCCCATTCTTACTCTTGAATCTTATTTCATTTGCACTTGTACATGCGGGAGACCTTTGAGCCTGTACATAGCTGGATTGCTAGGAAACCGACAGAGTCCAATTTGCCCTCATCTTTTCCTTTTGCATCTCTGACTCCAGTGAAACCATGTGGTAGCCCTTCAAAGCCTCAGACGTGGAGCTGGTCCCTGCTCCCTGGCCTTCTGCAACAGGACAGGCCAGCTGTGCCAGAGGAAGACGGTGGACTAAGGAAGGAAAGACTCATAGGTTATACATTCCAGAGTAATGAGGAACCTTAGAGATCACCCATGCCTGTAACTTTACAGAGAGGAGTGCTGCGGTCAAGGTCACACACAAAGTCACAGCAGAGCCAGGCCAAGAGATGGAACCCCTGGATTTCAGTTCAGGACTCTCTTCAACGAGCTTGGTGAGCCTGATGTGATGCTGGCTGATCTGTACCACATAGCACTCCCCAGAGTCTAGAGTCCCCAACATCGTGTGAAGGTACCAAAGAGACGTAAAAGGTAGCACCACTGACAGAGAGAAAGAGGCAGCAACTTCTTTCTATTTATGCACATTTGGTGTTTCCATTGGCCTATTCACAATGGGAGAGTTGAATGGATCTGAAGGACAGGAGGACAGCGAAGGAAATGAACATTGGCAGAACATGCCAAGATGACTGGCCGAGTAAGCAGTGGGCGCAGCCTGCACGGGTCTAAGTCCCAGCTCTCTCACTACCTCAGTTTACTCAGCTGTAAAATGGACACAATAATACCACCTGCAGTAAAGGTAAGGGTTAAATAAGTCATTTCATGGAAAGTACTTAGGACAGAGCAGGACACATAGGTGGCCATGGTTATATTAGCAGGGGAGGAAGTGTGAGGGAGAGCCACGAGAAAAACACAAGGCGTCTGTCAGGATGACTGTAAGTAAATCCCTCTCCCTGTTTCCGGTAGTGTTGCTAGGAGAAAGTACAGCGTGACGCCAAGGGCCTGCATTTAAAACACGGTATTCGTGTGAGGTTAAAACAGAGAGGCCACAAAACACCGTGACTTACAGAACAAAGAAGATTATTTGTCCGTCACAGCCCAGTCCTGATGTGAACTATACACGTCAGTGAATGAGCTCTGTTTCTTTACGATCATTCGGGAACCCTGGTGTTTTCTGAGTGGTTGCTCGGCTGACTCCTTCATGTTCTTTTCAAACTGAATCACCTCCGTGTCCAGATTTTAGCCAGCAGGTAGAGAGGAGGGGTGAGGAGGAGGCGTACCCATGATCTTAAGGCTCAAGCCAGAAAGTGGCACCTTGATCTCTGCTCACCTTTAACTTGCAAGAATTTTGTCACATGGTCACATAACCCCGACTCCGGGGAGGCTGGGAACGGAGGTCAGCTGTGCAGTCACGAGCCCGGAAAGGAGGGGAGAGACACCTATGTTCAAATCCAGTTCTCCTGGTTACCGAATGTGTTTAGAGGCAAGTTATGGAAATGCTTCCTACCTCTTCCTGCTTGTTCATTTAATCAGTTCTTTACTGTCAATCACTCCTTAATTCTACAAGTATTTCTTGAGCACCTGCTGGGTGCTGGACACTATTCTAAGTCCAGAGGACCCAGCTTTGAACAAGACAGACCAAGCCCCTTCCGCTTTGAAGCAGATTCACTCTAAGGCTAAGGAGGAGCCTTCCAAGGGCTCCTTTTCTTTTCATTCCAAATCAATATTCATTTTCGTGCTTAATTTTATATTCTTTTTAAAAATTGTTTTTCTTTAAGTTTATTTATTTATTTGAGAGAGAGAAATAGACAGAGAGAGAGAGAGAGAGAGCACAAGCAGAGAGAGGAGGGGCAGAGAGGGAGGGAGACAGAATCCCAAGCAGACTTCACACTGTCAGCACGCAGAGCTGATGTGGGGCTCGATCTCACAAACCATGAGATCATGACCTTGATGACCTGAGCTGAAACCAAGAGTCAGGCGTGTAACTGAGAGAGGTGCCCCTTAAAATTGCTTTCCTAAAAAAGGACCCCAGGGACACCTGGGTGGCTCAGTCAGTTAAGCATCCAGCTTTGGCTCAGGTCATGATCTCATGGTTTATCAGTTCAAGCCTCACATCAGGCCCTGTGCTGACAGCTCAGAGCCTGGATCCTGGTTCAGATTCTGTGTCTCTGTCTCTCTCTGCCCCTCCCCCGTTCTCTCTCATTTTCTCTCTCTCTCTTTCTCTCTCTCGCAAACATAAATGAACATTAAAAAAAATTAAAAAGCAAAAAAAAGGACCTCAGATTTAGATGCTCTTCAGGGCCTCACAAAATTAGGATCTGCTTCTGCTATTCTCATGGTCAGAACAGCTTAGTTAGAAGAAAGTAAACAGTAAGCAAATAAGCCTATACACCCCCCAGATGGAGGTAAGGGTTATGCTATAAAGATAAGGGTAAGGGGCAGGAAGCCTGCTTATATGTGCCAACTGAGATCCTCTCCGGGGGGTGTCGTGTGAGCAGAGACTGAGCGAGGGGAGTCGTTCCTACTTCTTACTATTGTAAAGACTGGTGCGACTCACCGATCTCTGCAAGCTGCCGACTGTTTTCAAAATTTATTTCTCGTAGCCCGGGGGCGAGTGTTCTTAATGTTCTTGAAACCACATGTGAAAACCTCTCTTTTTACTAAGACTTCTCGTTAGGATTGTAAGAGAAACGAGGATAAAGACCTAGATTTTGGGACCTTTTGATTTTCATTTTTTCAGAGCTTAAATATGCTTGTGACTTCTAGGGGCTACTAGTATCCGCACTGTCTGGGCTTCTCTGTGTGCCCTGGGTCTTAAAGAGCCTTTTTTACCTCCCACCCTGAACACCTACATGCAATTCCTTATCCTAGAATGAGCCCTTGAGTTACAGAACGTTAGGATGAGAAGGAACTTTGGTGCCGATGAGTCTTCCAGAGATATTGCTGATTTGCCCCGAGACTCACAGTGAGTTTACAGGCCAGCTAAGTGAAGGCCTCAATCTCTGCATTCCTAGGTCTGTAATCAAAATCAGTGACAGATGAAAGGTGCCTGCAGTGCGTTGTGACAACAGAACTTAAGGCAGAAGTTGTTAGATAAACAATCACGGATGTGGCCTGCCTGATTTACCCACTTCGTAGGTGGTTATGAGCGTTCACCCAGATAACAAATGTTAAAGTACATGGAACAGCGTGCGAGGCATTTAAATGTTCACGGTGGGTACTGCTCTGGTGGCAGAGCAAGGGGAGTGTCCCAAGACCAGATGCGGTCCCCGTGGGAAAGGGCGCAGGTGTGGGGCACTGTGGGGTGGTCTGGGGGCCTGTAGGCATGAACAGAGACCTCAGCAGAAAGGGGCTGGCCATTATGCCTCCAGAATCCCAGGGGCTGGGGAAGGAGTCATGTGAGACCACCCAGAGGGAGAGAGACCTTCAGCCTGGGTCAAGGGAACCACAGGAGACAGGGGGCCCAGCTGGAGGCCTCTCCAGGGCCTGTGACAAGGCCAGCTTTAATCATTTGCCAGGCCACCCCATGGAGGCCAGCTGCCGGCCCAAAGGGCTTAGGCCACCCAGCCACGTGAGAACGATCTTATTCCCTTACCTCTCCCCTTTCTGGGCTTCCTTCCAAGCGTGGAGGGAAGCAGCAGCTAGCAGGGGGAGGAGGTGAGCAGAGGGAGAGGCGAGGAGGAGGACCATGCCCCCTTTCCCAGGGCGGGCTTCCAGGATGAGGCGGGTCTGAGCCAAGGGAGAAGAAAAGATTTCAGGCTAAATCAGTTGCAGAGTTTTAACTATTACCTGGGACTTGGAGTGCCGAGGCCCGAAATCAGGCTGCTTTTCTGCAACTCTAAGGATTTTTGTGTTGTCTGAACATGACGGCAAGTTCATTGGCTTGTCCCAGCCATCGCTGGGGGAAGAGGGATTCTGCTGCCATCAAATAAAATTTAAAGAGACAGTGGGGGGCCCTGCAAAACTTGGAAATGCCCCTACATCTGGGGCAATAGATAATAGACAGACAGAGAGTTCCATTTTGTTCACAATCCTTGTTTCATGCTTTTCCAGTGAGCCAGTTCTACGTGATTTTAATTTGATACGCATTCTGGCTGTGTCAAAAACGTGCAGTGCTATTTCCTAAATCATCATTTTCTTTCTTTAAAAAAAAGTTTGTTTTTGAGGGAGACAGAGAGGGAGACAGAGGCTCTGAAGTGGGCTCTGTGCTGACAGCAGCAAGCCCGATGCGGGGCTTGAACTCACAAATTGGGAGATGGTGACCTGAGCCGGTCGGGTACTCACCCAACTGAGCCACCCGGGCACCCGGTAAGTCATCACTTTCTGCTAATAAGATCCATTTTTATTCCACTCTAGTGTACTCCCTCATGAGTTAAAAGTAACTTTGGACTCCCTTTTAAAGTTTGTCTTCCTGATTGCACACATGATGGTTTTCCCTTCCCTAATCCTTTTACTTACTGAAGCCTCAGGGATATATATCATATATCGAAATTGCAGTCACTGCCTCCTTGTGTCTCCAAGCCACAGAGTCCCACACGGTGTTTTCATGCCCCTTGAGGCCTTCCCCATCACTCTCTACTGACAGATTACATGCAGTCAGGTCATTCATTCACTCATTATTTAATGGAGTGGGTACCCCCTTTATGCCACACACCCCGTGCGGTGCTGGAGATACAAACCTGATAAGCGAGCAGCACTCCGCCCTGCCTTCGAGGCACACACCGTCTTCTATTTCATGACTAGATGGATGTTGAATTACTGGGATAACAGGCGATAAGCACCACATTGGCATTATAGACAAGGTGCGGTGGCTATGGGGCAGATCGGCTTCACAAAAGAGAAGACCATCGGGCTAGAAGGATCAGTAAGACTTTTCCAGGTGGGGGAACCCCTTGTACAGAGGCACTGCATGAGTCAGGATAGCCTAAGTTACACCGCGGTGACAAAATGACCTGGAGTCTTAGTAGCTAAATATAAACCAAGATTTGTTTTTCACTCAAGCCACATGTCCAACACTGGTCAGCTGGTTGGGGGGGGAGGGGACAGGAGGGCTAAGAGGGAAGGCTCTGCTCTGTACAGTCCCTTGAGGACTGAAACCAGCAGAGTCCATACACTCTAATAGTTGTGACATCCAGAACGTGTGGCTTGCAAGCTGGCACTGCAGGGAACAGAAAGTTGAAGGGAAAGTTACACCAAAGGGAAACTCCTCAGCACAGAGATGATAGAGCTGCCCCTGCATTGGCCAGAACTAATCACCTATTTCATCGGGCTGTGAAATGTACGGGGACACACGGCTACGCCACGAGTGTGGTAAATGTCTCTGCCACGAGCTCAAAGACGTGAAACCAGTTCCCAGCCTTAGGAAATGGAATAGTTCAAAATGATTAGGGAAGAGAGTGCAGACAGGTGGTATCAAAAGTTGAGTTAACAAAGGTAGGGGGATGGGGTGCCTGGGTGGCTCATTCAGTTAAGTGGCTCTTTGGCTCAGATCATGACCTCATAATTTGTGAGTTCGAGCCCCGCATCAGGCTCTGTGCTGACAATGCAGAGCCTACTCGGGATTCTCTCTCTCTGAGTCTCTCTGCCCCATTCCCACTCATGCTTTCGCACGCTCTCTCTCTCTCTCAAAATAAATAAACAAAAAAAATCAAATAAAAATTTTTTAAAAAAGATATGTTCAATGGGGCGCCTAGGTGGCTCTGACAGTTAAGAATCCAACTCTTGATTTCAGCTCAGGTCATGCTCTCATGGTTCATGAGTCTGAGCCCTGTGTTGGGCTCTCTGCTGACAGCACAGAGCTTGCTTGAGATTCTCTTCCTCCCTCTCTCTCTGCCTCTCTCTCATGCTCTCTCAAAATTAATAAATAAACTTAAAAAATTTTTTAAATATATTCAGGTCAACCCCCTCAAGAGCTCAGAATGTGACCTCATTTAGAAGCGGGGTAGTTATAGATCTAACTGGTTAAGATTAAGAGGATGTCATCTGGAGGAGAGTAGACCCTTCATCTAATGTGACTGGTGTTCTTATAAGAAGTCAGCTATGAGACAAAGGAGGCAGAGATTGGCATGATGTACCTACAAGCCAAGACACATCAAGGATTGCCAGAAAATATTAGAGTCTACAAGAGGCGAGGAAAGATTCTCTTCTATATGTTTCAGAGAGCATGGCCCTGGCAACACCTTGATTTTTGACTTCTAGCCTCCAGAACTGTGAGAAAATAAAAGTCTGTTGCTTTAAGCCATTTGTGGTACTTCGTTACAGCATCCCCAAGTAAGGAATACAGGCATCTGGGGGAGCTGTCCAGTTGAAAGTATGGATGAGGTCAGACTCATCTTCTGAAAGCCCAAGGAGGGGGTACTAAGCCACACGGAGGGGGCTGGGGCATTTGCTGGAGGGAGTTTATTTTGCCCAGGGAAGCGAGGAAAGGGGACTGGCTAGGGAAGCATCACAACAAAGACGACATTAGAAGAGGGCTTTGGAGACGAAGTTGGGAAGGTTCTCTCCTGGCTGATGACAAACTCCTGGGAGCCACGTCTCCATATCTGACAAGTATCTGACAAACATTTACTGAGCACTCTTGCATTGGGCTCTGTGCGAGGTGCTGAGAGTGTGATGAAGAGGGAATAGGCACAGACCCAATTTTCATGCAATTGTAATTTGCTGGGGGAGACAGACTAATGCCTGTCAATATCAAATAACCACCCAGAAAAATATACAGGTGCCCACTTGGGCAAGTGATAAGAAACACATTACCAAGTGTTAAGAGAATGTATTTCAAGGAAGTTGTTCAAGCCTGGGGGCTGTGAAAGGCTTTTTGAGGAAGTGAAGTTTGAATTGAGATCTGAAGGAAAGGAGTTAATTTTACATGAAGAGGGAAAGGGAGGGGCCCGTCCAGAGCAAAGGCTCTGGAGAGGGAGGGGAGGCTCCTGCAGATTTGAGGATCTGAAAGATAGGCAAGGTCACTGCAATACAGAAGAAAGGGGGGCTGACCCTGGGAGGAGGCGGGAGCCTGGGCAAGTCGGTGACTTGCAGCAGGGATCCAGATAGACAAGATGAAACTTGCTTTTGTTTTTGTTTTAATTTAGATAATCATCTTGATGAGATTCATTGGAGAAAGCCAAGAATAGAGGTAAATAGGGGTGCCTGGCTGGCTCAGTCAGAAAAGCATGTGACTCTTGATCTTGGGCTCATGAGTTCAAGACCCACGCTGGGTATAGAGATTCCTTAGAAATAAATAAATCAACTTTAGGGACACCTGGGTGACTCAGTTGGTTAAGCATCCGACTTTGGCTCAGGTCATGATCTCCCAGTTCGTGGGCTCAAGACCCACATCGGGCTCTATGCTGACATCTCAGACCTGAAGCTTGCTTTGGATTCTGTGTCTCCTTTTCTCTGCCCCTCCCCTGCTTGCTCTCTGTCTCTCTCTCTCAAAAATAAGTTTTTTAAAAGAAATTTAAAAAACTTTTAAAAATATATATTTTTTAAAGAATGGGAGCAAATAGAACTCTTAAGGAACTACTGCACCTGTCCAGCTCTGAGAGCGTGCTGGCTTGAACAAGGTGATAGCAGAGGTGATGGAGGATTTAAGTATTTCTCTAAGCGTTCAAGGGAACGATGAGTTAATGAATGCAATCAACTGTCTGTATCTGCCGCTCTTCCATGTTCTTCTCTGTCTTCAGGTTTTAAAATACTGTCTCTCTGAAAAGTGACACTGATGTCTCAGCATAAAACATCCTGACATCTGATAATAAAGGCTTAGTCTATGAGGAAGAGGAAATGAAAATCTGTTCTGAGGAGACGAGAATACTCTGTCCAGTTGGGAAGAGGGTGCCCATAGAAGAGAGAACGGGAGGTTTGACCCCCGAAGATTTTCACAGGTCACAGAGGCCCGGAGACAAGGATCTATCTGAAGCACCTGCCAGCCCTCCAGCTTCCTCTCCTCTGCTCTTCCCGAAGGACATGACTCACAGGCTCTGTGTACGGAAGGAACATACTGTACAGTCGAGCTCTCCTAAGGCAGCCTGCAAGATGCTATGATCACTCAGAAAGGGCTTGGGCTTCTGCAGTTGGATTTTACTTTGCTGTTGCACTTACCCTTAGACACGGGGAAGAGAATAAAGTCTGGACTATGGCCTTCATGTTACACAAGAGCATGTGCTTCTTCCCAGGGGCCTGGCACTCACCTGCAGTTCTCCTGAGCATCAGCTTTCTAGCTCCTGAAGGAGGCAGAGCTGTAGTCCTAGGAGCCAAGAGACTTGACCCACTTTTGCACCTTAGGATGTGTTGAGTTCAAATAGTTCGCTCAGTTGGGTACCTCGTTAGATTTCAGATGCTGTACTAGGTGGGTCTTGAGTTCATTTTCCTTCCCCATCAGGTCAAGGAAGGACGGAGTTCAGAGGCATGAGAGGCAGCTAGCATCTTCCAATACTCATACTGTCTCACAGCTGATAGAATCTGAAGAATATTGGGATATTACTATGAATCTTTCCTTCTTACTCTTGTTTAATAGATGCTGGAATGGACTCTGGAAATGAAGAAAAACCAGACTCTTAAATCTAAAGAACGAACTGGTGGTTTCCAGAGGGGAGGCAGGTGGGGTGAGATAGGTGAAGGGGATTATCACAATGAGCACCGAGACATGTATAGAATTGTGAAATCACTATATTGTAAACCTGAAACTAATATAACACTGTATGTTCATTATACTCGCATAAAAAAAAATAATCAAATCAATGTTTTCATCCTAATTAACTATGCAAGAGCTACTTATGAAGTGATACAAATGTCTCAATATTATGTAATAATGACATCATAGTCACATTTACACCCAAATTCCAGTGACTCCGAGTTCCCCTTGCCTAACAGAAGGACCTGAGCTCCCCTTTTGAAATCTTCCTGTTATTTCCAGGCAATTCTGAAGGGGTGTCAGTGTCTTGGCCACAGGAAGCACACAGAGTTCTCCTTGTGTTTTTCTGCAGTAACTCACCATCGCTGGAGTCCGCCAGAGTCTTAGAGAAGCCTCCCACTGCTGACAGTGCCGAGACCACCTCCCCTACCCCAGCTCTGTGTCACAGCTTGTCATTTGGGTGCTGAGGCCTAAGGCTGGAGTCTCACAGTCTTTCATGAGGACAGTTCCTTTAGACGATGGTTCCTACACATCTCCTTGGAGAAAACTCAAGAGGGTTGAGGACAAAGGCCGTGACATCCCCTCTTCCTTGCTGTCCCTTCTCTGTCTGTGGGACTCTTCACACACTCCAGGCCCGTCTCTCCCCCTTCGGCTACACAAGCCCCAGGCATATCCACAGACATCCAAAGAAGTCCTTTCACTGACTGTATCAGAGCCTAATCCCCTGTCCGCCCCCTCCCCCCATGCAAATTAATATATGTATAGAAAAGGAGCCAAAAGGTCACACATCAAGGAGTTTTCATAATAGCAATGATCCCTGGAAGGCGAGTGTTTGGGTGTTTCTCATTTTTGTCTGCTGACATACCCCCTTGCTCTGCTTGTCATTATTTTATCTTGTGATGCTTGTTTTAAAATTATGTATGAATAGACATTCTACATTTTATTATCTAATGCTTTCATTCTTAAAAATCACTTAAGATCTTAACATTTGGCTGACACCTGGAAACCCTCCAGCTTATTTCTGCTCTTCCTATAAGCTGCTTGCAAGCCTTCAGGAACTGTTCTTTGAGTGTTATCTGGCTCTGTGTCTCAACCTAATACATAAGCCGGTGAGAGCTGGCATCGGTGAGCCCTCACTGTGTGCCAGGCGCTGTGTCAAATGCTTTCCGTGGGCTGTACCAGCCCCCCACCCCCTAACTCTGGGTGGGCGCTGCAATCCCCACCACGCTGATGAGGACACAGCTCTTTAGAGCCGACAGAAACCACAAGGCAGCACAGGATGGATGCCACACAGCGCAGAGCCCCAAATTCAACAGGAGGGAAGAGGCCTAGAACCCTTCCAGGGGGGATCTGTTTAGGGCACGAAAGTTTGGGGGGCTTCCTGAGGCTTCGGCCAGCTGGCTCTCGCGCTCTCGGGGAAGTCTTCTCCTTCCCCCAAACTCCAGAGTCCTGGGAGACACAGAGAAGGGCTGGGTCCTCTGCGGAACCTCGCCCGCTCCCACCCACGGGCTCTCGCGGAAAGTCAGCGAAACTCAGCCCGCCCACTTCAGAGCGGCTGCGGGCCTACCACGCCCGCCGCACCCAACCTCCTGTAAGAGCTGAAGTCACCAGGCGTAGAAAATCAGACGGCCATCTTGGGACAGGGAAAGGAAAAACTCCCCAGCAGCTGCCGCCTAATTGGCATTCGAAAAGGGAGAGGCTTCCAAGTGCAGAAATGAATTAAATAGGCTTTTTTTCCCCCTTCAGGGTGGAGTACCAGCTCCACATCTCCACCCAAGTCACACCCTAGCTGCGGCTATTTATAAGATCTAAGTGCCAGATGGAACCTGCCAGGGGGAAACAGAAAACAGGGCTGGACGAAAGGCAGAGGCCCCCTGAGCCCCGAGGGGCGCAAAGCCTGAGCTTGGTGGCTGGGGACACAAAGCCTGAGCTTGGTGGCTGGGGACAGCAGCGGGGAGAGGCTGCAGAGGAAGCCAGCGCCCCCGCTGACCCTCTCACGCAGGCTGCACCGCCCCAGCCTGCAGGGAATTTGGAGTGCAGGCTGTTGGATGCTTCTCCTACATTCCACAGCCTGGGGCACAGGGCCGGGTGCTGGGCAGGGACTCCGGGCTGTACCTGTTGCGCCAGGAGCAGGCAGAGCCCAGGGAAGCCGGCCCAGGCCAGCAGCCAGCTGTGGGGTGGGGCCCGGGTCCACGCAGAGGCTGGAACGGGGTGGAGCCTGGTGGTTCAGAGTGCAGAAGCAGGGACCCTGGGGGCAAGTCCTGGCTTCCCCTCTCACCTGGTGTGACCTCACGCCTGCTTTGAAGCCCTGGAAGACTCTTACTTGTGAAACACCAGCAGTAATTAGACCAACCGAGTAGGATTTTTGAGAAAACTGAAGACACAGTAAGGGCTGCGGAGAGTTCCCCTGCATTGAAACAACAGCTGTTACTCTTGGACTTTTTGCCCAGATGCAAAAATGTCTCTGTATTAGCCACTGTCTGGACCAGTGACTTGCAGGGCAAACTCAGGTCCCTCTCCTCCTGGAGGGCTGAAGGGCTTGGAGACAGATCACATCACTGCTTCCCAGTTCCACGTGCCATGGCTGGCCAAAGGCTGGCCCGAGCACACAAGTCATCTGAAACAGGCAGCTGATGAAATCCAGGTGGCCTCCTGCTGCCCCTGCCCAGCTGGTCTGCTAGGGAGTTAAAATAGTTTCTCCCCAAAAAGCCCTCTTCTTCTCTGGTGAAACCCTCCCTCCACCCCCCCATTCGGGAACTTTCCTGAGCCTCAGACCACACTGGTGTTCCTGTCAGAGTTTCTAGAGTAGCGTTGTCCTATGGAAATGGAATGCAGACCATGCCGGTCATTTTAAGTTTTCTAGTAGCCACAGGAATAAAAGTAAAGCAAACAGGGGGTCCTGGGTGGCTCAGGTGGTTGAGTGTCCAACTCTTGATCTTAGCTCAGGTCTTGATCTAAGGGTTCAAGCCCCACATTGGGCTCCACACTGGACATGAAGCCTACTTTATAAAGGGAAGGAAGGAAAGAAGGAAGGAAGGAAGGGACGGAGGGAGGAAGGAAGGAAGGAAGGAAGAAAGGAAAAAGAGAAGGGCCTGGGTGGCTCAGTCAGTTAACCATCTAGCTCTTCATTTTGGCTCAGGTCATGATCTCACGATTGGTGAGATCAAGCTCTGTGCTGACAGCATGGAGCCTGCTTGGGATTCTCTCTCTTACCTTCTCTGTCCCTCTCCCACTTGCACATGCTCTCTCTCTCTAAATAAATATTTTTTTAAAAAAGCTTTAAAAAAAAGTCAAAAGAAACAAATGATGAAGTTAATTTTAATATATTTTATTTAACCCAATATATAAAAATTAGTGTCATTTCCAAATATAACCAACATAAACATTATGAGACATTTTACATTCTCTTTTCATGCTGAGTATGCAAAATCTGCTCTGTGTTTCATACTCATCTCCATGCACGCTAGCTACGTTTCAAGTGCACAGTCTGCACGCGTGGCCAGCGATGCCTGGGTGGCCCGGCACAGCCCCAGAGCATTGGCCGGATTTGCCATGGAACTCTTCAGTGTGGTCTCCAACTCAGGTCTTCGATGGCGTCAGGAGAAGAGCAGGGTGTCAATGCCAGTGTGGGGAGCCTGGCAAGAGAGCCTGAGACGGATCCAGAGACAGGACGTCCAGACTCCAAGCATCGTGCTTCTCTTCCGTCTTCTCGTGGGGTCCCTGACCGTGTGGGTATTCGTGTCAGGGTGGGGATGGGTCATGGACACTGAGAACAAAACATAAAAGCCACTGGCCCCCAAGAGATCTGAAGACAATGGGACGCTAGGGCTTCTGCTTTTAGAGGACATGGTTTCTGCACCTCCCTCCAAGTTCACAGCCAGAGTGAGGCTTTCAGCTGAGACCAGGTGGTCATGGTTGGGGAATAAAGGGATCTGATGAGGGAAGAAACCAAAAGAAAAAAGAATGAAAGGGGAGCATCTTTGAACCCCCAGCTGTAGGAACAGTGGCAGCCTTTACACACAGCCTCAAAAACTGGAAAGCTTCTTTGGCTTCCAAAGTGTCTGCAACATTGTTAGGTTTGTGGCCTTTGAAGGCTCTGTGTGCCTCTGCAGATGAGGAATAGTTTCCAAACACACTACATGAAAAACATTTTCTTTTTGTGCTCTGAGGACCTGAGCTTACTGAGGTCTGATCCTACCAGTGAATATGGGGGAAGGCACTCCCTGAGGGGTAAGCTGCCCCGGTAACAGCTGTGCTCACTCCCATTAACCCACAGGATTGTGGTGCTTGCGCTTGCTTGTGCAGAAAATGCTAGAACCTTCTAGAGAACTCTGGATGGGGCCGAGATGGGACTTTGTGGCTGGTGCCTGCTAGTCCTGAAGCCACGGAGGGGACCACTCATAGGTTTGCACAGGTCCCCACCCGCCTGGGGCCTTTCCAAGCCTCGGGCTGACCTAGCTTTCTGATGCAGTCACTCCTCTCTGTTGACTGCCCATCACGCAGACTGCCAAGCTATTTACTGAGAGGACCTGGGGTGTAAGAAAAATCACCATCTATGCTGCAGGGGAGATTATGGGGACAGTCTGAACCAAATGATCTCCCTGGCCAACCTGACCTCAGTGCCGCTCAGCCTTTACAGAGGCACTAGTTACCCCAAAATTGAGCCAGTGGGCAAAGGTGGGGGCGGGATGTCCCTGATTTTGTCTGGGATACTTCCATGTCTATCCAAAAAATGATGGCATGGGACACTTTGTCCCAGAAAATATAATTTCCCAGAGAAATTGCCACAGCACACCCCCTTGAGAAATAATTTGCTTTCTTCTTATCACCATAAAAATCTCAAAAAATTAGAAAGTTCAGGAAATGAGATTCTTCCGATAACTGGCCTCTTCTGATTAACAGGAAACGGTTTTTATTTTAACCAGCGATGCTGAAAATCTCTGTCTCGTGGACCAGCGCCTGGCCTGTTTGTAATCAGCCAGGGCCCTGCTGGGCTGCGGGGCATGGTAAAGCCAGATGCATGGGCTGTCGGTGTAGAAGCCATGAGCCACCGAGTCAAAGCTGGTTCCTGGCCTGCGGCTGGCATTTTGTTTCTGTCTGGGTTTAACCAGACCCTTTAGATGAACTCATTTTCTTGTAGTACATCCCCTTTCCCTAAACTCCAAGCATAAAAATTCTATTTGAGGGCTCAAGTTAACCAGGCTGAACTTAGAAGTGGCTCTCGTTGGAGCAAGATGTCTGGCTCCCATCTAGGGCCTGACCATATTTTGACTATGGGATGGATGACTTTAGCGTTCACTTGGCAAGGGCATTTCCATTTGGCTCCCCATGAAGTCACAGAAATTCTAGTTATTTCTGTAGTGTGCTATTGCCTGGTTTATTTATAAGAACCATCCATCGGGACTGAGCTGTTCTGTGTCTGGAGGCACTTACATTATCACAGTTATGAAATGTTTATTTTCTTAGATCAGCTTAAGCTGATACAGCACTTTTGAGCCATTAAGAATCTTGTAAATCAAGATAGTTTAGATAGGGGACGATTTTTCTGATGGGGGCTAAATCAGCTGAATCAATGCCTCTCCCTTGATTGGGCTCTTACATTAAATGGGTGTGACTATCACATGCTCCTTTGAGAAATAGTGTTGCCTAGTTAGGAAGATTTGCTGCCAGCCCACTTTGTTTCTTCTGGCTCACACCCCAGCTGGGAAGTGCAGCTTCCAGGACCTGGGGAGATGAGGCCGCCCCAGTGAGGCAGAGGAACCAGTGATGAATATTTCAAGGCTATGATTTGCAAAAAACTGGGCACAAGAAGCCCAAAGAAAATATTCCAAATTAATGAGGGTTGAATGGGCTCACGGATTTAAAACCTAAACCCAGATCTACTTGGAGAGCCATCTGGCAGCGCCTATCAAAAATGGGAGATTTCACTTGTTCAGCAAAGATTGAAGCGCCTCCTCTGTGCCAGGGGCTGTTCCAGGATAGAACAGTGAAGACGACAGGCCTTCCCCTCACAAATCTCGCTTTCCTGTGGCAGGAGCACATAGAGAAGCAAGTAAATATACAACGTGCCGTTGACATCACTAACATGAACAGGGGAAGCAAGGCTGGGTCAGGGGAGATAGACCAGAGGGGCAGGTGGGGCGCAGGGTTATCCACTGGGGGGCTCAGGGCCAGCCACTCTGAGGAGGGGCCAGAACCAAGTGAGAGAACAAGTCAGGTGACTGGGAGAGGAGCTGCAGAGGCAGAGGGAACAGAGAAGGCAAATGCCTGCACAGGGCGTGTGCTGGCCGCAGAGCAGAGAGCTGGGTGTGTCTAGGGAACAGCAAGGGACCGGGACAGACGGGAAGGGAGAGGAGAGAGAGCTGGGGTGGGGTGCAGATCGCGTGGCGCCTTCCAGCAAACTGTCCTCAATATCCATCCTTTTCCTTTTAGTAATAAAAGTACACCTCCCCCTCCACCCCCCACTGCTGTCTTCTCATGGCTCATGAACAGTGTGCTTCCAGTCTCTCATGCCACTGGGTGTGACTTCTCGGTGGGGTTCTAGCCAACGGGCTGTGAGTGGAAATGATTTCTGCTACTTCTGTTACTTCTTGGTTCGGTACTTAGAGTGGGCTTTTATCCCTTCCTTCTGGTGGCGCCGAGGGCGGGCGCTGGGGAGCCCACCTTGTCTATGAGGACGAGGGGAAAGCCCCACATGGAAGGTCCCAGGCAGGGGTTCAAGTGTGGTCCTAGATCTGCCACATTAGCACCCTCTGGAAACTTATAGAAATGCAGATTGTGCCCCCCTCCACTCCAGACCTACTGAATTAGAAACTTTGGGGGTGGGGCCCAGCAATCCCTGTTCTAACAAACCTCCAGGGGGTTCTAATGCAGTCAGGTTTCAAAACCACTCTACTCTTGAGCTGAGTTTCTCAACATCAGCAGTGTTGGCTCTGGGTTGATAATTCTTTGTCGTGGGGGCTGATCTTCATACTAGGCGACATTTAGCAGCGTCTCTGTCCTCTACCCACTAGAAGACAGAGGCACGCACCCCTCCTCTCCCCCAGGTTTTTACAATCTAAAATGCTTCCACAAACACTCACGTACACGTTTCCTGTGACACACATACTAATTTTTGGAAGAAGAGATGATAAACTAGTAAGAGTGATTGGCCTAGGGATGTAGCACGTGCGAAGAGGGGACTTTGGAGAACTTTCATTTTGTCTGTTTCTGTTGTGTGTTTTTCCCACAACCACCATGTGGGAAAATGTTTTAGGAAGACCACGTATTGGAAAAATGGACACGAGGTTTCAATTCTCAGACACCAGCTGGATGTCCTACGATTCACTCGATTTAGAATTATCAACCTGGAAAGAACGTCAGATCCCACAGGTTAAGGGCTCAGTCCCACAAAACTGTCCCCTCCCCCAATCCTCCTTCATATGCCTATCACACATGCAGGTTGTCACCATGCTTCTGACCCACTGGCTGTCAATCAAAGTTCTCATGACCCCATCCTTGGAATCAATTAATTTACTGGAGCCACTCACAGAACTTAGGAAACAAGTCTTGGTTTGCTACTACTGGTTTATTATAAAAGGCTATATATAAATCAGGATCAGCCAGCTGGGAGAGATGGGCAAGGTGTGGGAGAGGGTGTGGGGCTCCCATGATCTTCTCTGGGCATGCCACTCTTCCAGAACCTCCATGTGTTCGCCACCCCAGAAGCTCTCGGAACCCTGTGCTTTAGGGTTTTTATAGAGGCTTCTTTTCATAGGCATGATTGATGAAATCATTGGCCATTGGTGACTGATGCAACCTGAGGAGGAGGCCTCTTCCCCCCCTACCCCCTGCCCAGGGGGGGAGGGGTGGGGGGGAGGGTCCTAAAGTTCCAGATCTCTCATCATGTGGTTTGTTTCCTTGGCAGCCGCCAGGCTTAGGTGCTGTCCAAAAGTCACCTCATTAACATAACACATGACACCTTTATTGCTCCCAACACAGGAAGTTCCAATGGTATGAGGAGTTCTGTGCCAGAAACCCAGATGAAGAACAAATCCATGTATTTCTTATTATAAATCACAATATCACATCTTCTATAGGACTTTGCATCCTTAATACATGCTAACAGATTTTGAATCTCTAAGAGGAGCAAAATCCCGAAATGGTGTGCCCCAGGGCACTTTGGGATGCTGCTTCCTGGAGCCCTGCAAATCCAGAAAACAGTTAAAAGTCTGGCCACAGCCACAGAAAAATTTGTTCCAGGCATCTTGCTGGACTGAGACTGCTCCTTCTGCATTAAACTGAGAAATATGCCTTGAGATACGACAGTTCTTTCAGGCAACTCTTGACTGGCGCTAAGCGATTCTCTCTCAAGAACCCCCCCCCGCCATCCCCACAGGTAGTCTGGGTCTCTGTGGTCTGTACCATAGGAGAACTACCAGCAAGTTCTCTAGGGGCTGGAGGAGGGGACGCGTTTGTGCTGCACTGCCTGAGACATCTATTTCCCCCTCCCCCCCATTCCCACAAGGCCTTGGACAGGTGCCTGTCTGTCCATGTTCCCTGGAACAGGGCCAGTTTTCTGCCTTGCAGCCCCCCGCCCTTACTTTTTTGCCTTCTCCTAGTCCCTCTAATGTGTTGAGACAGACTTTTCTTCTCCCCCTCACCTACCCTTTTTCAGAGAATCGGAAGGAATGAGGGAGAGGGGTTTAAATTTTAAATCCTGGTGATCACTCATTCTTAATCTTCTTTACTATTTATTCAAAACCTCCTCTGGCACACAGCACACCTAACATTGGAAGTGAACCAAGCCCACCCATCCGCTGCAACCAACCCAAACCGGCCATCATTCTACAGCTGCAATAGATCAAATCCTAACCGAGCCTTTCCTCATTAAATGAATTAACATCCACCTAAAGGGCTCCTAACCATGCCTGGCATATGGCGACTGCTATTTTTTAGCTATTCTATCATATTCTACACTCAACATTTGTATTTGTCTCTAGAATTATTTAGATTGTCAATGATTATATCATGAATGAGGTACAAAGAGATAAGCAAGTGGCCTGAGCCACAAAGCATGGAAGGTCTTCATGGCAACTGGAAAGCGGGAATAAAAGATCACTAATACAGAGATAATAGATCACCAAGAAAGAAAGAATCACTTCACAGCATTGCAAACCCAGGTGTCTCCCACTTGGTCCACTGAGATTTTTTCCTCCTACACAAGTGGTTCTCCAGCTCTAATGGGCACCCGAATTCCCCAGAAGAATTTTAAAAAAGACTGCCAGCTCCATGCTCTATAGTTTCTGAATTAGTAGATTGGGGTAGAGCCAGAGAATCAGATTTTTGACAAGTTGTCAGATAACACTGATGCTGTTACTCTGGGACCCACTGCCCTACACGTGAACTTAGAACCTGACGTTTAAAGTGCCTTTTCCTCAAATCAGGTCATGGGTCCAGCTTGTCAACATCGATCAGAGTCTGTCATGCTATTCACTGCATTTACTTTGTGATATCCATGCATCTGACAGGTATGCCCCCTACATCTTTCTGTAGGTCACTGAGACAGGTGTGGACAGGGCAGGTTAAGGACAAAATCTGGGTCAGGTGATTAAACCCTTGGCTTTTAGTCTCCTTTCAAGGCATATAATCACAGCAGTAGTTCTCAATTTTGGTTAAACTTTAAAATCAGAGGGGAACTTAAAAAGAAAAACCAAAACAAAACACATGCCCACGGCCCACCTCAGAGAGGCGGAGTTAACCAACCTGGAGTACCCACGGGCACTGGTACTTTAAAAAAAAAAAAAAGATCTCTCTGGTTGATTCCAAAGTGTAACCAGGGCTGAGAATGACCATCTAGAGGTCTTACTGGTTTAATGTGTTGAATCAACCCAACTGAACTGTCCTTTGTCTGTTAACTTTAATTTATTTAATTTTTTTTCTCCAAAAATACTCATTTTTGAGAGAGAGAGAGACAGACAGAGAATGAGCAGAGGAGGGGCAGAGAGAGGGAGACACAGAATCCGAAGCAGGCTCCAGGCTGTCAGTACAGAGCCCGATGTGGAGCTCAAACCCATGAACCATGAGAAAATGACCTGAGCTGAGGCCGGATGTGCAACCGACCGAGCCACCCAAGTGCCCCATTATTTAAGCTTTAATAAGTTAAATAAGCTTTAACTCCTTTAAGTTATTGTGAGAAGTTGTTAAAAGCTATCAAGGTATCTTTTCCTACTTTCCCTCTTATATTCCGTCATTACAATTAAAAAAAACATAAAATTATATTAGCCTAGTATGACATGGTCTTAGGGAATCATACTAATTTTAAAGATCATCTTTTAAATATGTATACAATCTGATGAGGAATTTTGCCTGGGAGCAACTTCAAGCTCACAGGATTGGATCCATTTAGTTATATAATCATAACGTAATGATAGCTAATATGTATTTCTTAATTTTGTCTCAGTGACAGTGCTCAGCATTCTTCATAAATATTCAAATAATCCTACAAAATAGCTATTATTACTTCTAGTTTACAGACATAGAATCGGGGCTGGTTTCCAGATGACTCTAGGGCCTGTACTGTTAACCGCTAGATGTTGTTTCTATTTATGTTTTCCAGGATCCATCTTGTTCCTCAAATGCCTTACAATGGCTTACAAAGATATTAAAAATACGAGAAAGTGGGAAATAAGTGGAGTAAAGGAGGACCAGCAAGGGTCAAAACAAGTCAAGGGTCACAATGAAATGCTTGCACATTTGCTAACTGAAGGGTCACCAATTTGGCTTCAAGTGTGCTGGAAATGTCAGTGCAATGTTCCTTCGCACAGCTGACAATGGAGTAAACACAAACATTAAGTAGGGGATGTACCTGATAAGCCCTGGGGCTCTTTAAAGAAGACACTGAGGATTAAAGGAAGGTCGGCAAGAATAATCTCATGATTCAGGCAGATAAGAGTTTCACAGGTCTCAACGGACCATAATTTACACCATCCACTTCCTCCCTTAATTAAAAAAGTTGGGAATTGTGGCTAGTTTTAGAATTCTTCAAAGATTTCTGCATTCCTGCTTCCAGAATTCTTTCTTTTAAATTAAAAAAAAAAAATTTTTTTTTTAAATTTCTGAGAGGGGGACAGTGTGAGCAGGGGAGGGTCAGAGAGAGAGGGAGACACAGAATCTGAAACAGGCTCCAGGCTCTGAGCTAGCTGTCAGCACAGAGCCCGACATGGGGCTTGAACCCACAAACCGTGAGATCATGACCTGGGCTGAAGTCGGACGCTTAACCGACTGAGTCACCCAGGCACCCCTCCAGTATTTCGTCCACCATCCTCAACTCATTCCAAGAAAATATTCACAGCGATTGAGAAATTCTTTGCTCCTATTTTCTCAGTCCCCCAGAATGTGATGTGAGCAGTCATGATTTACTTTTGGAGAGTTCCAGTCTCTTGATTCACCTTACCTTTTGGGCTTTCATGCCCTGAAGTCACACCTAACCCTAAGGAGTCTTCTCCCCACTGGTTTCCCCTGGCTGATCATCCCAGCATGTAGCCGACTCTTCCGTGTCCACAAGCTGTGAGACCTGCAATGAGATGAGCACAAACTGAAATAAAGAGGTCACTCTGTCAGGTAGGTGCCCATCACGATGCAATTTCACCAACTCATTCCTCCTTGTGGCTCGATGCAAAGTCAAGAAGAGCAGATTCCCTTGGGCCGGTTGAAACAGCCAATAGATGGAACCAATATTTTATCATTTATCTTTCTGGATATAGACAGTAATGGGATTGTTATCTTGAAAAATATTGGTATTTCCTTGCCATCTGAAAAAGATGCGTTAAAAATGTGTTGGGGGACAGCTGGGGGGCTCGGTCGGTTGGGCATCCAACTTGGTTTCTGCCCAGGTCATGATATCACTGTTTGTGGGTTCAGTCAAACCCTGTAAGAGGCTCTGCGCTGACAGCTTGAAGCCGGCTCGGGATTCTCTCTTTGCCCTTCTCCCATGCACGTGGGTGCACGCACGTAAACATTTGTACTCTCTCAACATAAACTTTAAAAAAAGTGTTAGGATTTTTAAAAAGAGATCTCTTGGTACAAGATTAAGGTTAGGATAGAATTCTGCATCATTTGGCAAGTACTCTTCCATCTTCTAACATCAAGCTGCCCAGAATGCTCTCATCCCACTCCTCCTCAGCTCTTTTCTTTTCTTACCCTTCACATCTCACCTTGAATACCAGCTCCTCAGCTGAGCCCACTGTGACCACTCAATGCAGGCAGCTGCCACTCGTGATTGATTTTTGTTTATTTTAATTCCCTATCTCCCCTGCTAAACAAACGCTGCTCAGTGATAGCAGACACTCACCTTATAGTCCCAGGACCTTAATCAGGGTTTGGTTCACAGTGGGGGACCACAACCATCTGCTGGAAAGAGTGAAGGTAGGCAAGCAAGTGGAGGTATCAGAGGTTGCAGAGCTGGGGCCTGAGTGGCAGGCTGGTCCAATTCCTCACTATGGGAAGACAGCAGGTGATAGTGATCCTAGGAATGATCATAGAAGCATATGGAAGAAAAGAGAAGGATTTTGAGTGATAAAGTTCATTTTGTCCTTTCTAATAATGAAGCCATGTAGATGATTGGCATGTGAAACTTAGCAGTAAAGTTGACTGCCATGTACCTCAAAGGAAATGGATCATGCCATATCCTTGGCAGCAAGTACAGGAAGACCGAAGGTGGGCAGAAATTTGATGCCATGAAAGAGACCCCTCTCCACCCTCCCTACCACAAGCAAGCTTGCCTCCACTTCCCTAATATGCTACTTCATCATCTGCAAATGCCTCAAGATGGTGCCTCAGGAGGTCACCCTGCAGGGTGCTGAGAGCCAAAGCCAGAGCTGAACAGTCATCAGAGTCAGCTTCTCCAACAGTTGGGAGAAATGAGAAACAGAGGGTTTTAGGAAGAAGAAATGTCTGGAGGAGCAGGAAGAAGACACCCAAAATTGGTCAACATAGAACTTGGTCAACATAGACCTAAATATGGAATAAGATGAAAACAGTGGCAGAAGGAAATAGCCAGGAGGGTGAGAAAAAGCAGAGGAATCGGACTGGGAGAAAGAATGTGAGAAAGCTGTTCCCGCTCTCCCTGTCAGATTGTCCAGGCTATCTCGGTGGTTCTGAGGAAAGGGCACAGCAGCAATAAAGTGCAGTGAATCGCCGGTGCTATATTTAACACTCACCATTCAGCCCCTCTCTGCTCCCCTCCAGCACCTCTGGGATCCCGAGGGGCTGCGGGAAAGGGGCGGCCGAGAGACCACGTGTCTACAACAGGCACCAGGCAGGAGAGCAGGCAGCCTCTACAGAGTCACACACCACAACCCCCTCCACCCCTGCACCGTTACTGAGAATGGAGGGCTCCAAGTGGGGGAGCCCAAGACAAGACTACAGACAAGTCCTGTGGAAAGGGCTTTTCAGAAAAGGATGTTTGGAAGTGTTGCTCTGCTTAGGTCAGCTCTTGGCCAAAAACCATGTAAACGTTGCTCAAACAGTCTTGGAGATGCTTTTAAAACTTGCTCAAAACTTTCCAAATGAAGAGTTTGAGTGCTTTAAAGTCCTCTGGTAAAAAAACATAAAATGTGTAACATGTTTCAATTAGTTTGCATTAGTCGGCCTCGAGTGAAGATGGAATGGAAATTTACTAGCCAGATTTCAACAAACACCTTTGCATAACTGGTGAATAAGAGTGAATTAACGAGCATCGTGATTTAATGCGACCAGCAGTGCCTTCCTCCGTTTAGAATTTGGAAGCCATCTTTTTTCCAGCCTTGACACTGCATTAAAACCAACAATTGGGGGCGCCTGGGTGGCTCAGTCAGTTAAGCGTCCAACTTCAGCTCAGGTCATGATCTCATGGTTCGTGAGTTTGAGTCCCATGTTGGGCTCTCTGCTATCAGTGCAGACCCTGCTTCAGATCCTTTGTCCCCCTCTCTACCCTTCCCCTGCTTGTGTGTCCTCTCTCTATCAAAAATAAACATTAAAAAAAATAACCAACAATCAAAGTGGGCTGAACTTGGAAGCTAATAACTCAACTACTGAATCAATCTCAGACTCATATTTGAAATGATCAGGTGTTCATTGCTTTCCTTTGAAACGCTGGATATTGGGGAGCCTGGGTGGCTCAGTCAGTTAAGCATCTGACTTCAGCTCAGATCAGGATCTCACAGTTTGTGGGTTTGAGCCCCACATCAGGCTCTGAGCTAACAGCTCAGAGCCTGCAGCCTGCTTCGGATTCTGTGTCTCCATTTCTCTCTGCCTATTCCCTGTTCTCTCTCTCAAAAATAAACATTTAAACATTTTTAAAAACCACGTTTTAATCATTAATATCTTAAAACTATTTTGTTTCACCTCATTTAAAATTTCTATTCTATGATAAAACTTACTCATATATAGAGTGTTTTAATATGCTTACAGCAGTATAAATTCAAACTTTGCCAATAAGGGTTTACAACCAAAATAGTTGGTTATTCAGTTTAGAGACACACAGGCAGATACTCTAGAGCCTGGTGACCAAGGGTATTCCTTTTCATCTTTTGTTTTCAGTTTCAAATTGTCTAAAGAATGACTGTTGTGGCTGTTCCACAGCTCATCATCGTGTTCCATTTCCCTCATCATTCTAATCCTTCCCAAAGATGGTCAGCGAAACACTGTACATAATTGGGAAGTTTCACTTCTATAAAACCAAAGGCAATTCTGTGTTGTTTTAAAAACGTTACAATGCAAGGGTTTTTGAAAGTCTGAAGATAAGAAATGACTATGGGGAGCAAACACTATCCCTAACTTGGATGCTGGTAAAGGAGCGTCCAAGTCCACAGACAGGAGTGAGCTGGAGAACAGCCCCTCCCAACCCCCTTGGTTTTAACTTATGAAAATTCAACACCTTAGGAGAGAATCTGATTTGGACTCTTTATATAGATCATCTTTGTGAAAATGAGGCAGATCTTTGTTGCTCTGAATCTTGCTTGATGTCACCAGAAATGATTCCCAAAAACTGGAATTGAGGGAGTTGACTATTAGGGAGTCAGGAGACAGGATCCATCCTGATCCCACAGCTGATGAATAGGTGATTCTGAAAACACCTCTTCACCTCACGTAGGTTTTTCCTCTATGAGGTGAAAAGTGGTTTTCTAGTATGAAATAGAAGGTTCCCTCTGGCTTTCTCAGGCCAAGATTATTCTGAGCAATTCCAAACCCTTAAGGCAGTATCAGTGGAAGATGATGTGTCCTGTAAATTACTTTATACCACGGACTTTCCGGATCTTAATCTGTAGAACCTTTGGTAACACTTGACAGAGGCCAGCAGACGAAGGGGGTAGTCTATCATTTGAATCAGGCAGATCCAAAATTAACTGTGGCAGTGTGTAGCAGCTCCACTTGGTTAAGCCCGAACTACCCTTCCCAGAGTCCCCTTTCCTGGTGGTATGAAGTCAGGCATGGCTTAAAGGCATGCTTGTGTGAGCTGTGGAAGGCAAAAGTGAAGCAAGGGCCATTTTTCTTTGAAGGTCATCAGAGTCAAAAGTGACAGACACCGGGTGCCCAGCAGTCTCCAGCTTACCCTCATTCTCTTCTGCTTTACCTCTGCTTCTCAGGGGTTGACCTTGTGTGTTGACCCACAGTGGCCCCAGACCCACCACTAGACACCAGGCTGCAGACGCACAAAGGCGTTCTCCATAGTGCGGAAGAGCATCCCGTAGAGCTCCCCTCATCCACCTGGGCCAGGCCCAGTCCGGCAACTGAGTGCATCTTGCTTTCCTCAGATGGGACCAACTGGTGACTCGTCTTGATTCAAGTACCTCCCTCTGGACCTTTTCTCCAGCTCCTCACACAACAGTGTCGGGTGGAATTCCTGTAACAATCCTGTAGCTCGTGGAGCTGGGAGCAACTCTTCTCTTCTGACTCACAACCAAACCAAACGACAGACACTGTTATTCTATTTATACGGAACTCCTAAGAGGTGCCTGAGATGGAGTGCTCTGCATAGGTATTTTTATGTGTTCTATGAAATCATGTTTTCCTGAGGGCTGATAATGCCCTAAGAGAACATAAATGGTATTAAAAGGACAACCTTCAAGTACACACGTGTGTGCCTCTAGTTGGGGGTGGGGGGGGTGAACAGAACATGAACTTGGTTTAAGAACTTGCTTCCACAAATCCTCAGCAGTAACGAACATTGGTTCTGTGGATGTTTCTGGCTGAGCGTGTCCAGTCTGTACCCACAGCTTGTGTTCTCTCTGCCGGTGCAGCCTCACAGCAGCACGTCCGGTCACCTGTAGTTCATTCCCGCTCCGACTCACCCCAGTGTGGAGGTGCTACAACGTAGCAAGCACGTGGTTCACAGCACTGGAAACAAAGGAGGTGGAGACCAAAAACCTCAAACGGTTTCTGGGGGGTCAGGGGATATTCCCGCTTTGACCCATTGGTGCTCACCAGGCATTCTTTCACCCAGACCTGAAAGGAAAACTCCAAAGTTCACCAATAAAACAGACACCATAAAGTGCAGGCATGGATTTATTGCTGTCTTGGTTTTTAACTGAATGCAGAGTCAACATTTTTGAGGAAAAAGATGTCCAAAATTCAACACTGTTAAACATTTCAACACTACAGTCTGTGGAAGGCAGCCCTCAAATGTTAACTCCTCTAAGGTCTAGCTGGCGGATGACTTGGGACAGAGTCTCCTGGGCTGGTCATCTTGGTTTGTGAGAACTGCTATCCTCTGATGAGGCAGCAGGGCAGGTCCCGGTGTCAGCCACCTGTTAGGCACTGGGGACAGCATTTTTGTCACCCTGTGAAATGTCTGGGGAGCTCGAGGGCAACCTCCAATATGAAAACCCTTCCTTTCACGTCAGGCTTAAAGAGACGCCCACGGCTGAGTCACGAGAAGCCACTGTGGACCAGAAAGAGTAGACGGGGCTACGGTGACAAAGGCCAGAGTGATCCTGCCCTCACAAAGGGACATGTGCCTACAGAGCTCCTCTCTCACCCGACAGCCCGTTCCGAGGGCACCTGTGAAGAGGCCTCGCGTGGTGACCAGATGAAGCCACGCCACCTGTGAGCGGCTCTGTGCTCGTTGAAGGTACAGGATCATCCTGAAGAACGGGGTCGCTGCATTGTGAGTTCTATTCAAAACACACCTTCCACCTCTGAAAAACTGCTCTCAGCTGTCGTGTACTTGATTGCAATTTTGGGCTGATGGCTTTTTTGCAAGTCCCAGGATCTCTGGCGTGAAAATGCCAATGTGCCGGCAACTCCTGCAGGGAGTACGGTTCCCCAGGGTGGAGACTCAGAGGGACACACAGCTGCGCTGTGTCACACAGCAGCAACAATAAATACACGGCTGCAACATGGCGATGAAAACCCGCAGAGAAGTAAACATCGCAGACTCTGCAAACACAGGCCGCTCGCTGGTAACACTTGGTTTGAACCTAAAAACTGGTGATTTGCCCATAAAATATTTAAATACAGCGACTTTGATTGATATTCAAGGACTAAGCCAGGGGTGAAAACTAATTTTTTTAAAAGACAAACTTCATTAAATACCGAGAGTGATAAATTCCAGGTGTCCTAATGGCTATCTGGGGCTTCCATGACCAGAACAAGGGTGAGCCCCACAGCCTGCCGGTTGACCCAAAGGCTGTAGTCCCACGAACCCGGAAGAGGGACGGACCCACATCTGTACCAGGACTCCTCTCCAGCCCTTCCTTCCGGCTCTTGACTTCACTCAGTGCTCGCTGCAAACACAGTGATACTGAAGGAGGAAACAACACGGAAACATAAAGGTGCATTTATTCACGTCCATGCCATCTAAACCTACTGGGTACAGCAATCAGGACTGGAGAAGGGACGGAATACAACCTAAACAACAAGAAACACCGGGACATCTGTCCCCCTGACTTGCAAGTTTTAGTTCAGGACAGTCTGCATGCTGGAAGCCAGTTTCCTCCCTGAGAAGCACGCATCATGCCTGGTTCTCTCCCTCCAGCATGGTCTGTCCCTCTCTGTTAAGGCCTGGACAGTGTCAGGGCGGGGCCACAGTGTCTCCTTGGAGCCAGGCTCTGGCGAGTGCTATCTCTGTCAGTCCCCTGTGGGCCCGGGCTGTGCGAGGTCAGGCTCCGGCCCACTCGGCTCTGCCATCGTCTGCCTCTGAAGCTCGTCTACGACCTGCAGCAGGGCGGCCCTCTCCAGCTCCAGGGCAAGGGCAGCCTGCTTCAGCTTGCTTTCGCTGGTCAGAAGCTTCTCAACGGTGGCTTCCAGGCTCTGGATCCTACTGTTTGCCACCTGGGGAATAAAAGAGAATGTGAAGTGTCCAATGATAACATGGGGGGACCCACTGTACACTCCTCTGTTCAACCTCGGGGACACTTCAGATGCCTATTTTGACAGAGATAAAGCCTATGTGTTTATCATCAGCTCTTCTGGCTGCACAGGAAATCTACTTTTCCCAGGCTCCCTTGAGGAAAGCCTGGGCCACTCTTAGGTCCTCCAGCATTTGCTTTCCCTACTGTGGTTCCTCTGAGATAGTGGCTTCATAGCGCAAAGGGAGCCTGATCCCCATCACTGACAACAGGGAAGATAGTCTGATATGGGCAAAGAATGCTTCATGAACAAGAGGTGGGGTTTCAGGGACAAAAAGACTCCTGCTGTGCCAAGCCACTAAGGTTTCAAGCTTCCTTCATTACTGCAGCACTGTCTGGCCTGTTTACACGAATGCATATACTCATACGTAGACTGATTTCAGACTGATGTTCAAATGGTTTGCACATGAAGGCCCTGGCAGCACCAGCCTTCTAACCCAAAATCCTCTCTATCTTCCTCACAGTAACCTGCTACACCCATCCAGGAACACGGGCATGTCCCCCAGAGCACGTGCGGGGGCACTCAGGATGTCCAAGCATCTGTTACGAGGCCCACGTGTCTGGTCTCGCTGACCGGTCAGCAGCACCATGGTAAGCGGTGTCCTCACTCACACCCAGTCTGCATCCTTGGCGTCTGGCACACGGGGTCGGTGGGGCAGAACTTCCCAGGTGGTTCTAACACTGTCCCTCCTCCTGATCCACCAGGGCCGGCTTCTCAGGCACCGAGGGGGCTCCAGGGAAGGTGAGGGGCCTCCTGAGAAAGCCACAGAAAGTCTGACCTTCACACGTTCCCGGTCTGGTCCTCGGCTCGCCGCTACATCCTGCAGTGCTCAGGTCACGAGGTCACACCCAGCCCAGCCCAGTACACATTCCCGTTTATTCTGGGTGGGGAAAATGGTACGTGTATTTTTTCCCCCTCTCATTTGCAAAACAAGGGAAACAGGTTTTTGAACAAGGCGACACTTGTGCCAGACAGATAACTCACGACTCAAAGTCTCAGTCTCGCTGTGCCACTGAAACACTCAAAATAGAAGGAAGAAAGGACCGAGATGCTAAGTCTGTCTGCTTATCGGGCAGGGGTGCTCAGGCTCAGTGTGCACATGCAAGGAGCACTCTGTAAGCCTCACGTTCCTACCCAAGGTCAAGGCCTGGGACAGGCCCGCCTCGTCCTCCAGGCCCACGGCATGCCCCAGAGTGCCACACAGTGAGTGGGGCGTGGTTCTGCCTGGCCCTCTGTGTTCTACATGAATGTCGGGCTCCTCAGTGAGGCTGGAGGACCTTGGTGGGGGAAGGCACGTCTCTTCCTGCATGTGGGTCTGGCCTCCCACAGCACCTAGTTCACGGTCACTGGATGACTCACAGTTGCTCAGCAAAACAAACGTGCGTCTGTTATTATCTGGCACCATTTGGTTTGTCTCTGCAGTCGTCTTGTATGTGCTGCTGGACAGAGTGGGTTGAACACCATGCTCTCTGGCTGCCAGACAGCATCAAGCGTTTACCAAGAAAATAAATGGGACCTTGGTATGTCTGGCAATTATACGAACAGGACAATGCTAGAAAATAGGTTAATTCTGATACCCTGACAAAACCGCAAAGATTTACGTTCAAAAAAGATTATACTGAACACTTATCCACACCTATCCTTGGACTCTGAAAACTGTTAAAAAAAAAAAAAAAAGAAAGAAAGGAGGTGTGAGTCTTACAGAACGTGTGTAGTCTGGCTGAATGACCGTAAACCCACGTGACTCAAACGGTAACAGGAAAGCAATCTTCAAGCACCCACAAGTACCGCAGTCCCTGCCCCTACTCTTGAACGGCACCGTCTTCTGAATCTTGGCGGCCCTGGCCCCCAGCAAGGCAAGGACTCTGAAGAGCCGGGGGAGGGCACCTCTGCCGTCTGGAATGATACCTCCAGAGGTGCACAGCCACTTGCTCTAAGAAAGGCCATTCCAAGCAGGAGGTCAGTCATGACTGCCTGATGCCTTTCTGGGGCAATTGAGAGATCCCAGCAACATCACAGCTTCTTCTTGTCACGAAGGGGGTACAGTATCACAGAGGCAACGTGAAATCACATGCAACCTTCACCACAAGAAAAGAGCGCGTGGGCATTAGTCCAATAAACTGCATCTTTTATTTCCGTCCTGCCTATCTTAAGGAGCCGAATGCTTCAAATACAAATCTGAGCTTTGTCAGAAACAAACATTCCAGCAGGTTCTACTTCACAGGCATACTGTTTGTTTGGAAGTCACTTAAAATCACCACCTCAGCTGCAGACCACTATAGGCCAGATAAAGCTCTTTGTCCCCTGGAGCCCCCCCTTTGGGTTATAGCTCCGACTCCCCAGAGACACTGTGCGCAAGCACATCGTCAGGACATCTCGGTCTTACAGGGAGCAAAAGAAGCTAAATTTCAGAACGTGCCTGGTAGTTAGGACTGGGCAGGGAAAGCAGTTTTCTTTGTTCCTCTACAGTAAATAGCCACCAGGGTCTCCTGGGGTAAATCCCTGCTGGGAGGAATGCACTTTGGACAAGGGTTGGTTTATTAAGCTCACAAACGCTGGCCTCTCTCATATCACTGCCAAGCCTGTGTCTGCAAAGTGGCAACTTTCTATGGAGAAAAATAAGAGGCTCAGGTCAGGATGGAAAGCTTATTGTAAGGACAGCCCAGGGACACCATAAAATACACACCGTGGGGGAAAATGTGTATTTGCCTTTGCAGCAGCTCAAAAATTTTTAAAAACACCCCTCAAACAATTCCTTGGCATTACCACCCATTTATGGCCCTAAAAAAGTACACTGTGTGGTCACATTATCCCATTTGGTTGGTAAAGGGGTTGTGCTAAGCAGTCAGGAGTTCTGTCCGCGTCACACAGATGACAGAATCGGGACCCAGCGGGTCAGCAGTGTGTGCCATGTGGAGCTCTGGGCAGGGATAACACCGGACCTGGCAAGAGCTGGCTTTTGGGACCTGGCCTGCCCCTCTCACCCTTCCGTACGCATTGTCTGTTTGCCTCTCCACCGTGTGTTCTCATTGACACTTATCCAGGCTAAGATGGGAGCTTCTAGAGGGAAGAACAGTGTCCTTCGTTAATCCAACATTTGCAATAAGGACTCCCAAATCATGACCACCTGCTCTGGTTTGTTTTGTTGGGTAGATTTCTGTGTTACTGCCCTCCATGGGCCTTGCTGGTTCATCACAGAAGCCCGAGCCTTGGATTCTCTGGTTATTACTCAAAGCACAATTGCTGGCATTCAGCGAATAGTCCCTCAGCATCCTGGACCCAAGGTCGGAGCTGCGCCTCTCTCCTAAAAAGGTTAAGTGAAGAGACAGCCTCTCAGAAAGCTCCAGGACTGTCTGACCCCAGCAAAGGATAATCTGTCTGCTCCCTAATAAAAAGGCCCAATTCTCCTGGGGTACCTTTGATCCCAACTATAAACAGACCAGGGGAGGGAGGTCCTGCGGTCACAGGAAAACCCAGCCGGCGGGTGCTTCTGTGCGCTAATGATCTACCATGCTTTCCAGGCTCGGGAAGCTGCTTTATAAACGTATTCTACCTGCAGCTGTTCCAGAAGGTCAAGGTTCTGTTTGCGCAAGCTGCTGTTGGTCTTCTCCAATTTGTCCATTCTTTGGTTGTCACTGAGAGGAGAGGAATCGATAAGTTCTTCTTGAAGCACATGGTACTCGACTTCATAGGCTTGTAACTGTTTAGAGATATCCATCTCAAACACCTGTTATATACAAAAGAGTCATCAAGCGCTGAAAATGAGAAAAATTGCGCTCTCACACACACACATCCATGTCAACAAGCTTCCACTAAGCATGCACTCTATGCCTGGTTCTTACAATTAGTCATTAAAAAAAAAGAAAAGGAAAATTCTCTGCATTGATAAGGTAACAATTTTACTTGGGAAGAAAAGAATAAAAGCAGCATTTAGAAATAAACCTACAGTAATAACAGGTGAGGGTCTCTGATACTCATTTTCCACAAGTCAAAACTTTATTTTTCACAAGGCTTATAAAAATGTACTTTTAGTTTTTATTTCAGTAGTTACTTCCTTTTTCTCTGAAAATTCTATTATGTTAGATACGTCCGCTATGGGTCAAAGAGAGAGGAAAAAAACAAAACAAAAAAATCCTAGCCCTATTTGCTCAGTCACCGAGTCAAAGTTTAATTATAGTTCAGTTGGGTTTTTAGAGCTACAAGAACAGCTAAGTAATGGAACTGTTTACTAAAAACCCCTCCTTTGCACACAAGATATGCGGAGATGAGCCAAACCCCAAGTGCCGCCCACACGGATGAGTGCATGTGAAACACTGCCTTCCTGCCCAGAATAGGGACAGGGATCAAAAACCCACCCGTGTGAACAGCAGCCCCACAATGCGCAAGTGAGTTGCTCAAGTTTGTACTTTTTCTCGATGAGTGAGCTGCATGGTAGCTGGGCTCCAGAGGGGGTCATGACGGGTGGGGGAGGAGGGGAGGGTTGCGGCTGCTCCAGGCGCATCCTCTCTCCCTAGCCTTTGCTGTGGGATCACCCCATGGGCCATGCCTCTCCGCACAGAAGTGACATCCCAACGTGGCCCTGTGTGTAGGTCTGAGCACTGGGTCATCCTGGGACCACAGATGGCCAGCACCATCAGAACACACATCTAGAGGATGAAGTTAGACTTCAGAAGAGCACATAAGGCCTCTTCACTGTCTTTCCTTAAGAAACTCCAACATAGTTAAAATCAGTGTAAACCTATTTCTCCCTACCAGCATTCAAACACAGAGGAATCCTATCTTCCTGAAATCTATGTTCAAAAACCACGTTCACTTTCACACCATTCCCAACAATCTTCTCTTCCTTGTGATTTAGTTTTTCAGCTTCCTACTTTTCAAATTTAATTCAATGGACAATACCACTTAGACACAAAAGTCATTCTGTGCTGAGAAATGAATATGCAGTGCATTGGCGGTCCATCTGCATGTGAAAGTCCACTGTGCTGGGTCGGAGTCTCTGCTGTCCCTCATAGCACCTGTGAGCTCCGCAGGGAAGATCATCTCTATGTCACAGTCAAGAACGCGGACTCAGCCCTTGAAGCAGGGCTCCACTGGAGATGCCCTGCATGACTTCTCCCGGCCTCGGTTCCTGACCTCCGACATGGGGGTGACGGCACCCACTTCCCGTCATTGCTGTGGGAATTATGTGAGAACTGGTGGAGGCTCCATGCAAGTGCCTGGCAAGGTGAGCGGCTGCTACGGAAACGGCTTCCACGTACTTCATGTCCAACTCTGTGCTTCAGCAAAGTGAGAGGATGCCGCACCACGGAGCCTCTGAATAGCTCAGAGTAAAAACCACAAACTTTAAAACCGAGATTGCCGTGGCACTGTGTATAATTATAAATATGAGGCAGAATAAATGTCATACCCACACCTTTTTCTTCCACAGATTTTTAAGTGAGCTACTAATGTGGAAAACCTGGGAACAGAACCTGTGGCCTTTCATGCAGACTGATGACCTGCCAAGGTTAATGGCTCTCAGCTGTGCCCAAAGCCCAAAGCCGTAAACTCTTTCAGGACTCCATCAATCCCTAGGAACCATCCTGGGTCGAAATCGCCGCTGCTTAATTGCATCATTATCTCCTGGCGGCTGTAACACTTAGAGCCCTTGATTCTCTAGTTATGCCCTCGAATTGATCTCAGACCTTGGCGGTGTGTGACTGGCGGAGAAAGGAGAGCCCAGGTCCTTGGACAGTGCTTTTTCAAGTTGCTACGTATTCTTCATTTCCGTAATTACCAGTGGCTTCATTATTGTACGTACTCAACGTGTCGCAACCATGTAAATCCATTCATCAAGTGCTTGGATATCTAGTTACTTGCAAAGTTTCTGTTGTTATAAATGACAACTCTAAACATCCTTGTACATATGGCTTTTCCCATATTTTGGATTATTTCCTAAGGATACATTCCAAGAAATGGGATTACTGAGTCAAAGGGTATGAATATTTTACTGGCTTGTGATACACACTGCCAAATTGCTTCCCAAATGGGAATCATCAATGCACAATGCCATTAACAACAACATACCAATGTGCCAGATACAGTATGCCCTTGGCAGTGGGTACTGGCCTTAAAATTTTTCATTTTGTTAATCTAGTAGGTAGAGCATTACAAGCTTTTTAAATTATGCATGAAGCTAAATAATTTCCCAGGTATTTGTTTACTAGATGTATCTCCTTTTTAGTGAATTGCCTGTTTATGTCCTTGGCTCATTTGCTATTGGAGACCTAGTGAGTTTCTCTTTGCAGTCTGTGGACACTCGGTACAATGGAGCCATTAACCCTGATGTCGGCGGAGCTAGCCATGTACTTTCCACCAGAACCCTTCCCTCCCCCCAGCTGTCTGTCTGTCTCAGTGGCATACCAAGGGCTGGAGCATGGGGCAGTGTGCCCGGCATCAGCAGTGAGGGAGTATAGTGCCTGGAGTGAATTTAAAAATAATAAACCCAACTAAAAACTGGTCTGCTTTTTATTATCACCACATGCAAGCAATTCTAAACAATACCAATGGTAAAATATTCCTCCTCACTGTACCCCGCCCTGTCGGTATGGCACTGATTGGCCTTTTAAGAAGTCCTCATCTTCAACAGTAAACTGACCAAGCAGGGAAGGCCCCTCCCCATGCAGAAGGGGCGGCCTCAACACGGTGATTTTGAGGAGCGTCTTCTGAACAAAAGGAACCTTGTTAAAATTCTGGTTTCTATCCTACAAGCTCAACTAGAACAAGGAATTGTCTAGTGTGGTTTTAATGAAGTTGCCCACAGCAGCGCTTTTCAAATGTTCCAGTGCGTGTGAGTGCCCTGGGGACCTCGTTAAAATGCAGATTCTGACTCAGCAGGTCTGGGGCGAGGCCCCAGATTCTGCGTTTCTAACAAGCTCCTACATGATACAGGGACACGGTGCTGGTCTAGGGCCACACTCCGAATGCAGCCCAAGGCGGGCTGAACAGAGGCTGTTTGCTCTGTCTCCCGAAGTCGCTCTCCAACTCTGTTTTTCTTCCCTGTGCTGCAAAGAGGCTGCAGACGCAGACGGCACCCACCGTGACAAGCATACCGACATGACCTCCTCCTCTTCACTTCTGTTTACTCCCAGGGTTTCCCTCTTCTTGGGTCAGAGGGTTTTTGCGGCTCATATACGACTGACAGTTAAGTCACACTGAGGAACTGCCACAGAGACTTCAGAGACCCTCGTCCTCTGTCCTGGATGCCATCCACTCTGGGCCTGCCCCGCCGTGGCTGCTCCTGCCTGCCCAATCTAGGCCAGAGCTGCAGAACCCTCTCCTCAGCGACCCTTCCCACCGTGTCTCGGACGCAGCCCACATCCCAGCTGCTCAAGCTGAGGCCACCTGTAGACAAGGCACGTCATGAGAAGGCGCCGCTGGCCATCACAGAGGACCACCTGGACTCTGCGCGTTCGTACACAGGACAGAATGCTCTGTCATGTGCAGTGAATAGGTCTATCACTTCCACCCTGTGGACCTCCAAGATTTGAGCTTAGGGGTCCTGTGAGACTACAGAGGAGTCACACTGTGCCTCAGGCCTTATCTCTGTAGGACTTGAAACCGGAGCACCCCCGGGAGAGGAGGGGCAGTGAGCTGCCTGGCATGCTAACGACTTCCGGGCAAGAGTTCTGCCAGGTTGCAAACCCGGGCCCCCAAACACAGATTTCGTGTTCTCTCCACTGCTGCTCCCCACTCCCCAAGCGCCCTCCCCTTCAAAGCTCACCGCAGAGGCATCTAGAATTTCTATTCTCACTCCGCTGCCTGCGATCAGGTATCAGCAAAGTGTGGCCTGTGGACTGCATCTGTTCCACTGCAGTTTTCATAAAGTTTTACTGCAACGCAGTCACTTCATTCATGTACATATTTATTATCTGGTTGACTTTGTGCCTCAAAGACAGAATGACTAGTGACTCCAACAGAGACCGACTGGGTCACAAAGCCTCAAAGAATTCCTATATGGCTCACGACAGAAAATGCGTGCTGACCCCTGTTCTTAGCTGATTCTTTGGGCCCAGTGGAATCCAACGACCCCCCCACCCCCCAAGTTCTTAATCAGCGGCACCACTCCACCAGCTTGGCGTCCGGCTCCCATAAGTCCTTGCACAGGCACCACTGTGGCTCTTACCACACTTGAAATTACAGGATTACATGCTTATTTCCTGCGCAGGATGGGCTCTGGTGTCAGAGACATTACATTCTTGGCTTTGCCACTGTAAACGGGAGCACTGGGGATGTTACTCTTTCCAGGCCCAGTTTCCTCACCTAGAAATATGGGGATTATAATACATGCTCCTGGGTTGTCAAAGAGTCAATGGAGTAAAGGATGCCAAGTCCAAGACAGTTGCCTAGAACAAACCACACACACATACACACACACACAATGTTCTCTCTCCATGCTGTGTCCACTTCTATTCTTTCAACATTTAGAGAGAACTGGATACTGTGAATAAATATTCTTTATAGAAAAGGGAAGAAAAATGGGATTCTTTTCTGGAGCTCAATATCTAGGAGGCAAATTGAATGTCAGCTGAGACTGCCTGTCTTAGAGCCAGGTGCAAAGTCAAGGCATTCACTGGGCACAGACTTTGGGTAACCCAGGCTCTCTGTCTGCCCCAGCGGCCACAAAGCGTATGTATATGCAGTGAAAGCTCTAAAAGGGAGTCCATGCACGTGAATGCCAAAACATAAAGGAACCAAAAGGGCTGAGAATTCAGTATTAACATACTAGTGAGGTACAGAAAAACTCTGTAATTAAATGACACCCAGAGTAGCTGCTAAATCACTTGGAGGCAAGAGAAACCCTCCCATCCTGCTTTGCAGCAGGGCGACTATGGGCCGGTGAATTTACCTCTCAGCGCCCGGGGTTCCTCATGAGTTAAAATCACCTATCCTCCTGGGGATTTGGTCATGATTAAATGAGATCATGTGTATACGTACATTCTCACAGAACCTGGCACAAAGTAGGGCCTGAACAGGCCAAAGCTGTGCACATTGAGAGAAACACGCCAGGGATGCAGAGTCTATCGATAAACTAAAAACGGAAGTGTGGCGTGGAAGGCAGTGCCCTTGCACACAGGCATAGGAAACGTGTGGAGACCCAGAGCCACGCGGCTGCCACCTGCGCCTTTCCCAGGTCAGACCTGCTTCTTCCTCTGTGCCCAACATTGAAGGAGGGGCACCAAGAGACCACAAACACGCCATCTGGGTGCAACCCGTCAGGGTCACTGGCTTCATCTCGGACTATCAGAAATCTTCGGAATAAAGATGTTTAAAAACTAGCTTTGTTTCACTATTTGTTTTTACCTGATTGCTCTATGTTTTCATTGTAGTTAGAGCAGGTGAGGTAAGTCCTAGGCTTCGCAGGGGCCTGACTGCTGGCCCCGATGCAGAAATCCCTTCCAGAGCATTTTCTAAGCCACCTGGCCTCTGGACACTTCCAGTGGTGATCCACTTGCTGCCAAACAGCGCAGTCCTTCAGGGTCAACAATCATTACCAGCATAGTCTTCTTTCTACAGAGTCGAAATCTGCTCTAGCCCCTAGCCCAGACCATTTAACCACTGATCTAGTGGTAATTCTGGCTCCATCCACCCTTACCCCTAACATTTCAGAGAGGAATGGTTCTACTGTCTATAGAAAGTAGAAGTGCTGAAGTCACAGATGTGGAACTGACTTCTATTTTGAAAGCCACACCATGGAACAAACTTCTAGAATACATATTCTCTATCACCACTTTGCTACCGAAGATTGTTTTGAGAAAATTCCAAATAATACCCTGCGGCAGGAAAAATCAAAGCACGTAGAAGAGCCTACATTGAATAGCACGTGTGTTTCAGAAGAACAAACTAGGGGTGAAGCCTCTTAATTGTAAGAAACCACTGGTAACTTGTGCTGCCTGTCACACCGGAACACTGCCACCAGGTTCCCAGGTGGCACATCCCCATCCCATTCACAACACAAACACACTCAGGCAGGCACTGAATCACTGAACACGTATCTGGCTGCGTGTTTCCTACATGCTGGGCATCACACAAGATACTGCCCAGGATACAAAGTGGTAGGAGATAGGTCCCGATCAAAAGAAAATTAAGGTCTTCGTATCCAGAATGGCTTAAGCGTTTGGAAGGTCGGATCGAATCATACCTGACTGATGGTCTTTTCCATTTGCACCAAGCCCAGGTTGGGAAGGGTGTTTTTTATAAAGTCAACTATGGTTTCTAGGTTTTCGTGTTGCAGAATCAAGGGCTTATGGCTTCCCAACAGACTTAATGCCACTTTAAATATGACCTCTGATCCCTGAAGAAAGATCATATCTGGGAAAACACAGAAATGCAGAAAGTTAAACCAGACCAGTTTCTGATGAACTAACATTGCATTTTCTTTTCCACACATCAGAGCAGGATGGTGGGAGATGTAAGTCCAAATTGCAAACTTTATTCCCTTCTTAAGTTCCTGATATTTCAGATAAGGTTGTCAAGACAATATTACAAATAATAAAAGAAATATAAATAAACATACTGCTAAGATTTTGTCATAGGTTGATAAATCTTTTTTGTCATTGTTCTAAAAATATATTAAATTCAAACATGCTTCAGAAGTTAAACAGAAAAAAACCTTTTTATCACCCTGTTTTTCTAGAAATTCCCTGGATTTTAAAGGAGTTACTAACACATTTTTCTGGGTAAAACTGAAAGATTTTTAGATATAAAGCATCAGAAATGTAAAAAATGCTCCTCTTCCTTGTTTTGAAATAAGGAATTAAAAAAGCTCTAAAATCTATAAAATGTCTGCAGAGTTGCAAGAGTACATTATTAAATATTTGCAATATGCTACATTTTGGCATCATAATGGAGTACAAACCATCTCTGTTCAGAGAAATTCAAAGAACTTTGCCAGAGTTGTTTTCTAGTTCTTGTCATAGCTTTTCCTTAGACCAGCTGGTGCATGTTAGCAAGGACTGTACGTGGTACGAGGGAGGGCAAGTGGCCCGGGGACCTGGGCGAGCCGCCAGCTCAGCCCTGGCGCCCCCTCCTCACGAGCTGAAGCCACTGGAGAAAGACTCAACATGTTCTGAGAATGAAGCATAAAGCCCTACCAACAAACTATTTGGTGGCTACATTCAGGCAAGTTACCTAAGAACTGGAGTTAAAAATACAAGAAAAAAAACTTTAATGACTAGAGCAAAATACTTAATTAGAGGCCAACTGTCAATACGGGGGGCCGGCAGTGCTGCAGGCTAATGGAAGAGACCAAGGAGTGGTCCATCTCCTCAAGTCAGGGAAGATGCTAGTGGGTGAGAGGAGTCACCAGCCTCACTGGCCTCTCTAGGTGGTTCGGTGTGGTAACACATAAAAGCCAGTAAGAAACAGGAAAGGCCAGAAGCCAGTGCACACGTAGGAAAGGTGTCTGAATCGGAGTGGTCTGGGCACAGCGCACCCCTAGGCGCCCGCAGACCAGGTTAGGCCTGGAGATGCCCTGGGACCTTCACCAAGGCCTCAACTGCAGCAGCAGACCTGGTGCCAGGGTGTGCGCCACCTGCCGAGGCCCGAGGTCTCTCTCACAGGGCTCAGGGCCACAGCTTCCACAGACATCACAAGTGCCCATGGCTCGGGCGGCCCCAGGGAGCTGGAAGGGACTGAGGGCTGCCTCCTCGTCAGGGGTGGCTGTATATGCCGGGAAGATGAAGTAGAGAACTGATGGCACCTTTGAGATGTGAGCTTCTTAGGGGAAGTGTTATGTGTATCGAGACAGCCCTGTGGAAGAATATTCTTGTAAAATGTTGGCTTTCTAGAATACACCGTCTACCCATGTAATTCACCACTATAGAAAATAAAAATGATCTAAAAGAGCACTATAACTGAGATGTGTTTTTAAGCAGAAATGACATTTCCCCCAAAACAAAACAAAGGTGAAGCTTCTGTGGTGTAGACAGTGACACCTCTTTTTAATATATCAACATTTATAGCTGAACAAAATCTGACGGCATCTATCAGAATACCAAGCCATTCTGTGCAAGGTCCTAGAAAAGGACTATACCACCGGACCAACTGCCACAGCTTAGTGTCTTCAGTCTCTGAGAGGCGTGTACCTTACAGTTAGATAGACTGCCTCATCTAAGCCAATTAAGATACATAAGTTTCAGGGAAATTTTCTGAGCATAATCAAACATGCAATCAATATCAGCAATCTTTTTTTTAATGTTTGAGAGAGAAAGCGAGCAAGTGAGTGAGCACAGGCAGGGGAGGGGCAGAGAGGGAGAAAGAGAGAGAATCCCTAACAGGCTTTGCACTGTTAGCACAGAGCCCGATGTAAGGCTCCATCTCACAAGCCATGAGATAGTGACCTCAGCTGAAATCAAGAGTTAGTTTCTCAACCGGCTGAGCTGCCCAGGTGCCCCATATCTGTGATCTCTGAAGACTGATGTTGAGTCTTCCAAATTTTATTCTGGTAGGATCTTGGTTTTTATAACAAATGTACTTAGCTGAGAGCTCCCTAGCATTATAAACTTAGACTTTTCTGGACTGTATGAAGAATACAAAAAAAGTTGGGAGAGGCATTTTTTAAAAAACATTTTTAAATGTTTAATTTTGAGAGAGAGCAAGAGAGAGCAAGAGAGAGAGAATGAAAGGGGGAGGGGCAGAAAGAGGGGGTTTAGAGGATCTAAAATGGGCTCTGTGCTGACAGCAGACAGCCTGACACAGGGCTGGAACTCACGATCCTTGAAATCATGATCTGAAGTAAAGTTAGACGTTCAGCTGACAGCCAAGCAGGCACCCCTAAATTAAATAATTTTTAAATAACAGTAAAGATTTACTTTAATTTTTGTTCATCTTCCAATCCTTACATATTTACATTCTAGAAAATTTATTTTTATTATTTATTTATTTAAATATTTATTTATTTATTTGTTTATTTAGAGAGTGACGGAGACACAGAGCATGAGCAGAGGAGGGACAGAGAGGGAGACACAGAATACAAAGCAGGCTCCAGGCTCTGAACTGTCAGCACAGAGCCCAATGCAGGGCTGAACCTCATGAACTGTGAGATCATGACCTGGGCAAAGTTGGACACTTAACCAAATGAGCCACCGAGGTGCCTCCATTCTGGGCATTTCAAACAAGAAACCAAAACCAATAATTCCTTGAGAAGTGAGTTAATTTCCTACATGTGAAAATCACTCCACAAGAGAGAGCTGCAGGAGTGACTCCAGCAGCCCGGCTCACCGCTCACTGCCCTGCAGCCAACTTCCCTCCTCTCCTGTGTCAAGCCACCCAGAAACAGGCAAAGGGTGTTATCAGGCCGGAAGTAAAGGGAACCTGAAATTCAGCTGACTCCACCACTTTAGCAAGCATTTGCTGAGAACAACGCAAATAGCTACTTTGCAAATAGCTAGTTTCCTTTGAAGACATTCTGCCAGCCCCATTACTGTGTTAACATGTATCGGAACCCAATTTGAAATTCCCCATGATATAAAGGTGCAGTTTCCTACAGGAGGAACCATTAACGCAAAGCCTGTGGCCAGTAAGCCAACTTATGGTGCATTTCTTTTCCAGCCACCTTTGTCTTTGTTAAGGGCAATCCCTCTCTCCCTGACCTTCTCCTGGGAGGCTGGAGTCCTCCTGGTACGAGAGCCCCACCTTCCTCCCAGGGCCGGGGGTGGGGAATGAAGGATGATGGCAGACACAGCACAAGCAGAAGTGACAAAAACTCCCTTCCCTAGCTCTGTATGTATCACGTTCCCTGGAGAGTCTTTTTTCCTGGCCATTGAAACCATCTTGTTTTCCTAAGTCTATTTTAGTCTCAAAGTCTGAGTCCTTCACTGTAGTACAGGTAGCTTCTGTGTTTTTTGCAAAAGCCTTCATTTTTACACCCCACGTCGTCCCTCATCTGCTTGGCAGCACCTCGCTTAGCAAACACCAGGAGCCGAGCACTGTGGCCACCACCTGCATCAGAAGCAAGCTGGCTCCTAGTTTTCAGTTTTTTTTGATTTTTACAAAGCTGGATGTGATTTGTAGGTGAACAGGGCAAACATCTTTCCTAAGACCCTCTGGAAACACACAGGAGGAGGCTACTTTACCTTATGTGGCACCCAATCGGAAGACAGACATTCAGGAAGTGAGATTACCATGTGAAGGTCACTGGCTGGTGTGCCTCCAAGGAGCGTATACTTAATTCAAAGTAACCTGTTAATTAATATACGGCTGTGCTGTCCTATGCTGTCCACAAGCTGAGAATCCTGTACTTACATATGAAATGGTGAATAGTTGACAAAGGTCCATTTGTTTTTACAGTTTATTCAGGCCTAAAGGCTTACAATGAAATGGGCTTCGGGCCAAAAAAGACTAGAGCGTATGAATGGCAGGTTTGGGCAATTAAAACTAAGCTACGGAGCATCATGGAGCTAAACAAACACAGTTTGAGTCACCGATGCTAAATACAGAAGTGGTTTTAAAAAAAAAAAAAAACTTTCTATGGGACCTACTACTAATAAAATACTTTGGTTTTAAGTACTGATAAATGGATTGGAATAGGTTGTGCAAAACAAAACCAAAAACATTAACAGTTTTTGCAAAATGACATCACACAGTGCTGCCTTAAGTTCCTACTTCCTGCCTGCAATCTGAGGCGTCTCAGCCAGCTGGTCACGTACCCGCTTCGTACAGCAGGGGTCTGGGGGCTCCAGGACTTACACACACTGGCATCTTTATGCATAATGTATAAGAGCCTCTAAGACTCACCACTGATTACGTACTATAAATACCCTGACTTTGATGGCTTTAGCTTCTAATTTATGAAGTCGTCAGAATGAGCTTTAGAGGTGCGAATACTGTCCGATGGGAGCGGCTGGTCTGCTGTCCTCATACCTACGCAGCCAGGGAAGACTTTCCCGGACAGAGATCTATGGCCTTGGCTCCAGAACTACCTGCAAGGGGCACGGAGAACTCCACGCTGACCCTCCCGTCCGAATCCCCTTGGGGAAACTGTTTCTCACAAATGGTGTAATTCCGTGCCTGAGCTGTTTTCAAACCATTAACCTCAACTTCCCTCACTCTCCCACTCAGTCTTCACTCCTCTCCTGTTGGAAAAAATACAGTAAAAAATCAGGAGAAAAAGCAAAGTGCACTAATGATTTTCTTTAAATTTCCAGAGCAAGAAAAGTAAAAAAAAAAAAAAATACACAGGCATTTTTGGCAAGAAAGACTGCAGCCTACAGCTAGAGATCTCATGGTTTCAGGGACTCTTGTTAGTAAACTAAGCAGATAATTCTGAGATGCTTTTTCTTTAATTGAGGCTTTTAATTATCTTCTTTTTAAAATTTAGTATAAACAGTTCATGAAATCTCACTAATGAATTATTTAACCATGAGAGATTTTTTTTTTTTTTAGTATCTCTTTCTTTCCAATGATTATTTTTTAAGGGGCAGAAAATAAGAATGGGTTTGGGGAGGGAACAGGTACTGAATATTTTCAGAACATGGATTCTTCTAATAAAGCCAAATGGGAAAGTCTTTAGAAGGCCTTGTGGATAGGAATGAGAATAAAAATCTAGTACCCTGGGGGGAAAGAGGAGCAAAGGCCAACTCAATGCTTTCCTATGTTAAAAAGCAAATTTCAGGTATCTAGAATTTGCATTTATAAGTTGTCTTTCCCAAGTACGCCAAAGGAGTGCTCTCTCAATGTTTCTGGACATGCCCTTTGAGATGGTCTCTATTCTAGAAGTAAATCTGAAAAAGTATGATTACAGATCATAGAGATTACACATTTTTAAGCTATCAAGTGATTGAACATCAGTGATACTTTTTTAATAATTTTTAAAAATGTTTATTTATTTTTGAGAGAGAGAGAAGGGGCAGAGAGAACAAGACAGAGGATCTAAAGTGGGCTCTGTGCGCACATAGCTGACAGCCTGATGTGGGGCTTGAATTCATGAACCATGAGATCATGGCCTGAGCTGAAATCCAATGCTTAACCGACTGAGCCACCCACGTGCCCCATCAGAGGCACTTTAAAAACCCTCAATGTGTGAGGATTATCAATTTTTTAATAAGTTTCACACTAAGAAGAAAATTAAAAAGAACCTGAATTGTCAAAATGGTTCTTTCACTCTGAAGCAGGGAAAACCCACGGTGTGAGAGCTGCCTGTGCTCCCAGGAGTAACTCGGCTCCTGAAGCCTACGTGGATGTGATCATTACCCTTGGCATCTGCAGGCTGCTTGGAGACTTTGCACGTGAATAACCGTGTAACTCTGACAGAGATGATCTCCTCAAAAAGTAAATCAGGAAAGTAGGAGACAGTTTGAAATGGGAACTGCCTATTGGTCACAGTGGGGCACAGTCGTGGAAGGGGCTCTGCAGTCTGGGAAGATGAGGCGGGGGTCACAAGAGGGAGGAGCAGTGAGTCATCAGCGGGGAGGGGTCTTCCACAGGGAGTACGCGGAGGAAATGAAGAGCCAAGGGCAGGGAAGGAGAGAGACGGGAGGAAGAGATGCAAAGGGAACACAGAAAGACCAAGAGCCCAGAAGTCATGGTTGAAAGGTTTTAAGGAGCCATCAGTGAGCAGGGCCGCAGGTCAGAGAGGCTGAGGAAGACGATTCATGAGAGACACTCGCCTAGGATACCAGCATGGGGCTCCCTGGCCACTCTTTCAAGACGTCTGCTCTGGGGACAGCCTGGCAGTGAGAGGAGCAGGTCTAAACCCCACCATGTTACGTTTTAGAGGTGAAGCAGATCTTGAACTTCACAAGACCCAACACTGACTAGACTCAGAACGTCAAATCACCCCTGTTCTTGTAGAAGGTGCAGGTATGAAAGTGAGGAGACTCCCCACAGGATGAGACTAAACGTTTCCCATCTGACAGGAGCAGGGCGGTTCGCACAAACAGATCACACACACTTACCGAAGACTCTGGCTACAAATCCCAGAGGGAACTGGGAGGCAAACACGGTGAGAAACCAGGGGGCGGCATAGAGGCTGGGGCCGATCTCATGCTCCTCGAGGTGATTGTAGAGGTCTCTGTGGTAATCGTGAAGAAGCCTCGAGAGCTGGTACATCTGGATCTGTGGGGACACACAAGCCCGGGAGTCACACTCAGATTCCTGCTACATGTGTTCAGCTATTTATCCCACTCAGGCTGTGAGAGAATTATCAGTGTTAAACATTCTGTTTGGATTGTGATAGCCACCGATCTCCACTACTCATTTATCCAACAGGCATGTCCTCCGTGCCCAGCGCATGCGGGTCCTGGCCAGGTGTGGCCCAGCACAGGCTCCGCCCACCACTTCCTTTCTTTCTTCCGTTCCTGGTGTTCCTTGGCTAAGAGAATCTAAACATCTGTCTGCTGGAAACACTTCACAAATTCCCTTATAAATACACATTCCTAGCAAAGTTCAAACCCAGGGGAATTTGAAATGGAAAGCCCGCCTCTCTGCTAAGAGCGAAGGGGGTCATATGCGGGTGCCGTGGAAGGGCTCTATTACACCCGCTTACGTAGTAAATCCGCTCTCGACCTCCTGGCTTCTCAACAGGCAGGACAAGTGTGACTTCTGTAGGTTTATACCATAAGAAATATATACAGATCCTGTGCAAGTTAAAATAGGAAGACAGGTGTTTCTCTCAAGACGGAGAAAATAACTTTTCCAAAGGGGCCCCTCTTCAGAGGCTGCTATGGCTCTAACAGGAAGCTGGGGAAGGGTCCGGGGGCTCAAAGGGGTCCCAGCGTTAGCCCAGGCTTCCGCAGTCCAATGGCTGAGCCCAAAGAAACCACCTGGAGAGGGTCAGAACCCCAGTGAGATGCTACAGGCTGGACACGTACTTTACAAACTGGCAAAAACGACGGTCTCTGGAGGCCCAGACAATGCAGCCCTCTTCAGGAGTAGCTGTGGCATTTTTGGATTGAAAAGAATCTAGTCACTAAGACCTGCAGCCCAAAGACGGTCATGTGCTTTATATAAATTAACTTGGAGAGTCCGCTCTCTCCCGCGGCAGGCACACCTATATTAGAGCTAATGGGGAAAATGTAGAAAGCACCTGTTATCTGTGGGCAGTGTTATGTGGGTCCACATTTTCTTAGTGAAACAGTTTTATGGGGATTTTATGTTCATGTGGTTCGTAATCACAGGTGGAGATGAAAGGATTTTTTTTTTTAATATTTTATTTATTTCCGAGAGAGAGAGAGAGAGACAGTGTGAGCAGGGGAGGGTCAGAGAGAGGAAGACACAGAATCTGAAGCAGGCTCCAGGCTCTGAGCTAGCTGTCAGCACAGAGCCTGACATGGGGCTTGAACTCACAAACCATGAGATCATGACCTGAGCCGAAGTCGAACGCTTAACCGACTGAGTCACCCAGGCGCCCCAGAGGTGAAAGGATTTTTAACCACCCAATTTGATGCTCTCAAAGAGTCCTTGGCTCTCATGTACCCTGTCTTTAAAAAATACTTCCCAAAGCTCTGAAATCTGAGTAACTTGCTGCTGAGTAAACAGGTGTGTGCATGCTCCAACGTTTCGGGGTCATCCCACAGCAGGGTCAGAGCTCCCCCCACCTCTGACTGGTGGCCGTGGCGGCGCTTAGCACACACTATGGGTTGGTTTCCTTTTACTCTGACCTGCCACCTGCCACGTGTTCATTCAACAAATACAGACTGGGTGCCTTCTTCATCCCAGGCGCTGTTCCAGGAACTAGGGATGCAGCTCCGAGAGAGGTAAGATCCCTCCCTTCTCACGAGAGGTGTTAAGAGAAGCCAACAGAAAAACAGGTAAATGAGTAAAGAAACAAGATAGATACTTTCAGGCAGTGAGTGTTTCATGGCAAAAGAAATAAGACAGCATAACACGGTGCACGTGCCTGGGGAGGGGCAGAAGTGGGGGACACAACATCAGGTGGCCAGAAAGGGCTTCTCCCAGGATCTGGTCTTCGAGCTGAGCCCTTGCTGCACTGTTGAGGGAGGGGGAGGTCCCTGGCAGAGGGAGTGACCAATACTGTTGGAGGCAGAAACCTGACTGCACAAAGATCATGTGATGAAGGGTAAAGGGAGGGCCCTGGAGGCAGACAGGGCTGGGTTTAAGCCCCAACCCTGCCATTTGCTAGGTGGGTAACCTGAGCCTCAGTCTTCCCACCTATAAATTAGGCTAATTAATAGTGTCTCCCTGAGGGCTGCTGCAAGAAAGGCAATATGAAACACCAGGCAGGCGCAATGACTAGCACACGGGGAGTGCTTGGCAACGACAGCCACTCCAGTGTTAATGGACGGTGGGGAAAGTTCCTCACAGAGATCTGGAAAGGGATCGTAAACAGTTTTGGCATCTGTCTCCAGCAAACACATAAGGAGCGCTCTCTACCTGTAAAATAATCATGTCCGGCCGGTACTGTTTCCGCAGTCCCATTTCAAACATCAGGAACTTGAGCATGTGAAATGCCTCTTCCTCACCCATGTGGAGCAGCAAAATGCCCGCCACAAAGCTGAGACCCTGGCAGTACCCCACTTCCTGGTCGAGAAGCGAGTAGGCCTTCAGAATGTTGTACAGTGAGAGCTGGCCCGCCCCCAGCTGCGCAGAGAAGTACGGATGTGTTGGAAAGGTTCGCCCTGCAAAAACAACACACGTTAGTTACGATGGATGGAAGGGAGGGAGGGAGGGAGGGAGGGAGGGAGGGATCTCTGGTCCTGCAATCATTTAGTGCCTGCTCTATCTCTTCCCCCAACAAACTGTCCCCAAACGCACCCTGACCATATCACCCCCCACTGCCGGAAAGCAATCAACAGCCCTGGGTGCTCAAAGAACAAATTCTACAGCCCCAGCTCTGCACACCTCCTCACCCACTCTCCCCATCTCATCCTCTACTCCAGGGCATAGCAGGGGAGGGGTGAGGGGTGTGTTCGGAGGCTCGGCACCTCCGTGGGCTGTGTGCAGCAATGGAAGTGTGTTTATGAGAGTATGAGAGGGTGTACTATGCCTGTGCATTTTCCTAGGCTAAAGCACGTACCACCTAACTGTGGTGACAGCTACACAGTAACTGAAAATCCTCCTGCAGCCACTTTAAACAGCGACAGGTAAAATTAATTTTAAGACCGTTTGTGGAACCTGACATAAACAAATGTTATTTCAACAGGTAATCAATACACAAATTATTGAGGCATCTTGCGTTCCTTTTTTTCATACTAAGCCTCTGAAACCCAGCACACTCCGTACTGACAGCACACCTCAGTTCGGAGCAGCCCTAGTTCAAGTGCTCAAGAACACACGTGCCCATTGTATTGACAGCATGAGTGCATCTCTTTCCCCTGATTCTCAAAGGAACCAGGGCAAAAACAGACAGGAAGCTCTTCACTCCGTTCCCCGACCTGCTTCGAAGCAGAGGGGGCTCCTCCCACCTCTGCGCATCTTGCACATGCCCCTCCCCAGCCTGGCACGCACCCCTCCCTCCGACTTCCTCTGGGTCTCAAACGGGTACCGGTGGCGGAACCCACAGGCCTCCCGTGGCATGCAGGAATGCTGGCGGAGATCGGGTCACCTTTTAATCTGTCGATGCTGGCACTTCTGCTAGTTGGGATACCCTCTCATATTGGATACTACCCCTCACAGAAACCAGAGCCAGCACTCAATGGCCCTGTTGGAGGAGGGGGCATTCTTAAACCTCCTTTTATTTACTATAGTTGAACAGTGTTATGTTAGTTTCAGGTGTACAGATTTGACAATTCTATACCTACTCACCACGATAAGTGTAGCCACCGTATGATGTTCTTACAGTACTGGCTACATTTCCTATGCTGTCCCTTTCATCTCTGTGACTTATTTTATAACTGGACATTTACACCTCCTCTTAATCCCCTTCACCTATTTCACTCACCCTGACACCCCTCCCCTCTAGCAAACTAGTTAGTTTCTCTGTATTTATAGCATAGAGCTATAGCATAGAGAACTACTAGTTTCTCTGTATTTATGAGTCAGTTTCTGATTTTTTTGTTTTTTAGATTCAATATATAAGTGAAAGCATGTGGTATTTGTCTTTCTCTGTCTTATTTCAGTTAACATTATACCCTTTAGGTCCGTCCATGTTGTAAATGGCAAGATCCTATTCTTTTTTATCACTGCACAATATTCCACTGTATGTATACCACATATGTATTCATTCATCTATTGATGGGGGACATTTCTCATTTTTCCTTGCAAACACTCCTACTAAGATGAGTCTGGCAAGCTGGGGAGGGACTTTTAGCAATCAGGGTATCAGCAATGACCAGATTTGGGGCAGGACATCCACAGGCATAGTGTCCTGTGTCATCACAATGGCTGTGCACTCAGAAGGGTCTCATGTTGGGTTTAAGGCTCTGCGGTCACACGGTCTTGACATTCTTAATAGTTTCTGAGCAAGGGATTCTGCACTTTGATTTTGCACCAGGCCCTGCAAACTATATGCCCCCAGGAAGCTTCCAGGGGTCGCTACAGCCACCTTCCCCACAGCTTTGCCACCAAACAATATGTTATGAGAAAGCAAACCTTAGGCCAAATTCTGCCAGACACATGAACTTTATAGACTGCCGCTGTGAAAAAAAGAACCACATGGGAACTTCTCATGCTCTGTCTTCAGGCCTCCAACAAGCACCTCTCAGCAAAGGTTCAGCTGGAGGAGGGTACCGTGCAGTCTGATGGCAAAGCCAGGCCACTATTGGTCTCACACTGACGCTCCATGGCGTGCAGACCCCGTGGGCACTGGCCTCAAGTTCTGTTCCATAGTCCCTGGCGGCAAGGCCCAATCAACTTTCTGATCAACTACAGATCTTGAATGTTATCCAATTTCACCACGAAAAACTTCCACGTCGCATCTCCTATGCTAAGAACAAGTCCCTCAGATGCACACTGGAGAGCACTTGAAGTACCTACGCAAACACCTCTGGACTGTGGGTCCCTGACTTAGGAAACTTCAAAAAGCCAGCCAAACTCTCTAGGTGGGGACGGGATTTATTTCACAAGACCATACATCACACTGATCATACTCCATGAAGCATTTTAGGTGAGTCACCACACAGACAGTAACAAACATTACTTGCATTTTATTCGTGGGAAAAACGGTGGTGGGTGAAGCCATCAGCCCTTCAGTAAAATCACCCAGCTATTAAGTCAACCCAGGATCTGAACTCTGGTCCCTAATTCTGGAGATGGAGTTCTCACGCTGTATATGTCAAAGAAACAGGTATGGGAGTCGGGGAAAAATAGCTATTACCACGCATGGTGTCCCCAGCTTGTAGCACGAGTTGTCAGGAGAGCCAAAGTCCTGCGTTTCCTTTTCTTCTTGGAGACTTTGAGTCCTCTGACACCTCACCAAAGCCTTCCCCTGGGGAGTCCCGGCTCCTTGAACTCGGTCACTATTTTCTGCTTTACCTCTCACTCAGTACTTTCACACAGTCTCCTGTGCCTGGCACCCCCACTATTTGTTCCAGCTGTGTGACCTTGGGCACTTGGCAGACTCCTGAGAGCCCCCATTTCTCACCCGGAAGGAGGGAGTATGACTGCACTCGCTGAGGCTGCTGGGAGCATCAGGCACGAGAGAGTGTGCATGCCTGCTGGGATGCCACACTCTGCTAGCACCGAATAAATATGGCCATGGGGGTGGGTGTCCCAAGTGACCCCCAAGCCCGTGTTCTGATGAGAGCTATTGGTGGGAAAGGTCCGTTCACACAGCAGCACATGACAACAGGCCTGCTTCGTGCACCGAAGAACAGGCAGGCTAGATGTGGGCTTTCCGGAGTCCTCGTGTGAGCATGCTAACAGAGCCCTTCACCCAGCCGGGGCCCGGGCTTCCTCGGGGACGGGAACTGTGCCGCGGAACTGAAAGACCAACCCCCCTTTTTTTTTTTTTTTTTGCCCTTAAGAAACTCATAGTCTGGTGGGGGGATGATAAATGCAGAAAATTCAAATATTTAGTGACCACAGGTCTTGCACAGGGTACTGGGGACAGGAGATGTGGCCCTGCCTTCTCCCACGAGAGAGAGAGAGACGATTTCAAACGATGGAAGGCACCAGTGGTTCTGATCCATCGCATGGGGATGACAGACACCAAAAGGACAGGTACAGGAGATGGTTTATCGAGACGAGCTCAAAAGCCGGGAGGCCTGGCGCAGGCCCAGGCCAGCAGTCCGGGAAGGCTGTCTGGAGGCAGTGACTCTGCAGGAGAACCACACAGGCCTGGCTTCAGCCCATCAGAAGGCGGGATGGGAGAGGTAAGATTAGGGCCTACAGGCGAAGGGCTATGAAGCAGGCTTAGCCCGTGGGCCATGTGAGGGCCGTGGAGTCAGTGCAGGCTACCAAGAGGTCAGAGAGGGTGACTCCTTGCTAAAGAAAACCCCAGAAGCCAGCCTGCAAGACAAGCCAGGGCAGCGGAGGCCGGAGGACGTCAGCCCGGACACGAGCCAGGAGTGGTCCCAGGCCCCTACCCGGGAGAGCACCAGTGGGGCAGTGACCAGCGCCGGACGCCAGACTTATCCTCAGGCCAGGCTTACACTGAGAGGAGAGAGCGGACCGCGGAGTTTCTAGTGGGAAACCAGGTCAGTAGTCGGAATGAAGAACCAATCAGGAAGTGGAGACAGGGTGGAGGGTGGGGCACTGGCAAATTCCCACCCGGACCTCTAAAGCCTGAGAATTTCATAATATGACCAACTCAGTACAGTTCTGCAGTCTCTCAACCCAAGCCCTGGAAGGCAATGCATTTCACAATTCAGAATCTGTGAATTTTAGGAATATGACAGTGCACTGGCTGTGTACTGTGGAACTCTAGCAGCCGTCACCACACTTACAATTCTGTCACACACGATACTTAGTAGAAACCACACTAAGGAGAACAGCAAAGTCTACGAAAGGCCTCATGGAAGTTCAAGTCAGACTTTGCCTCCAAAGAGGCGGGGACTCAGGACGTTCTCCCAAAAGGGAGTTACAGAAAAACTTTTGGTTTTCATCAGTCTTTTGGGTTTTGGAATTACAGACCTAGGATTACAGACCTGTGTTATTTTCTATCACAATTTATAACAAATTAGGTGACAGAATACATCACAGAATATTTGTAAGAGAAAATGCCTTTTCTGCTTCCAAATGCATAGCTTGAATTAGGCTTCACAAGTTATTCACTACTCAGCCTTGTTCTTAGAGGACTCACTTTTATTTATTTTTTAATGTTTTTTTTATTTTTAGGGAGAGAGAAACAGAGAAAGAGAGAGAGAGAATCCCAAGCAGTCTCTGCACTGTTGGCACAGAGCCCAGCACGGGGGTCGATCTCATGAGCCATGAGATCATGACCTGAGCTGAAATCAAGAGTTGGAAGCTTACTGACTGAGCCACCCCAGCACCCCTGGAGGACTCACTTTTATGAAAGTGAAACCAGGGTAATTACCTATAGAAGGGACCATGTAGTAAGTAGAAAGCTAGGGGACATTTGTGAGGAACAGTTAGTTTTTTTTTTTTTTTTCTTAAAGCCCTTGGAAACTTCACAGGAAGGAAAGGAAAGGTAACATGGGTGTGGGGTAGGGCACACATCTTGCATCAGGACGGACAGAACTTGGTTCTCAGGCTCAGTCTTATTTCACCCAGGGAACCTCAACAAGAGGCGTTATGCTTCCCATTTTTAACAGTAGAGGGGAAAAAAGAAAACCCACAATGTTTTTAGAACTTGGCCGAATGTTTTACATACAACATGATGGATGAGCTCTGATGAATGGAGAGAGGATCTTCCGATGTGGGCTTGTGCATGAGGCAGTGTGGTTAAGTACAGAGGAGTAGCCCACAGTTCCAACCGCAGCATGGAGCTTGGAATGGACCACCAAGCTCGTCTGGCACTCACTTTCCTCCTCCTTAACAGGCAGAATGCATACTCTGTCAGGCTGGGACTACATACATGTGCAATGGCCCGAGCAAATGGGTGCAATTCATGGTGCTCAAGCACGGGCAGCGGTCTGCAGATCTGCCACACAAAAAACATACAGAAACCTGGCTCCCAACCAAGACAGGGGGAAAAAGGGCAGTTCTGTAGTCAAAATGCACAACTTCTGTTTCAAGGTAGAGGCACAACTTTTTCTCTACTATCATGTTCCACCTAAGCCTGAAAACCTCATGTTCTAACAGACTTCCGAGGCAAAGCACAGGCCTAGCAACTGATTTCCATGGCATTTAGAATTTCATAAACATGTGAAACTGAAAGCTGGTAAGAATTCCAGATAATAACAGTAGTGAACACCATCACCGTCTAGATTCGTGAGCCCCAAACTTGCAGATCTTCAGCAATCACCGAAACTGGTGTAGTCTCCCATATGCTGCAGTGTCAGAAGCTGTCACGATCTTCACACGAGAAACCTGTCCACACAAACCTGACCCAGCTGCAACAATCGTCCCAGGTGCTCCATGAGGCTCCCCGTGCCATTTCCTGTCCTGCAGGGCCTGGGACTCAGCACAGCAAGAGAGGCCCCTGCACTGACTCCCAGTCACGAGTCTCTGGCCTTCAGCTCTTGACTAAAGGGACAAGAAGGACTGCCCATCTGAGTCTGTAATGCAGTCTGTGTACTGAATTCTATGTGGGGGGACACTATTTCCTGACATTACATGTTTCAAGGGCGACAGTTCTCAATGTATGGTTGGTCTTTTGAGGATGCATGAGCTCCTTCCTCCCTTCTCCAGCTATGCCTCTATCTATGCAAGGTTGGCTTTGTCTTCATGTATTTCAAAGAACATAACGGCAACAGAGTGAACGCAGGAGCAAAAATGAGAATCAGTTAATTCTATTTAGCCAGACGTTAAAACGTAAAACAGTGTCTCTCTCTAAATTTCTCTTATTTTGGAAAATGCATTGTTCGTAATGCTATGTGTACAGGTATGTGTTTATTATAGTTCTTTTCAAAGAACACCACGGCTCGGCCACGCTCCTGAGTACACACCCAGGAAAGGGAGGGAAGGGAGGGGGTAAGCCTCGGAGCAGACAATGGACCAGGCAGATTAAAAGTGTTCCTGGAGAATCTGCACCTGCATTCACATAATCCGGTATTGAGTACCGCAACCCTCCAACCTCATTCAGAAGGTACTAAATCGGTGCCAGGAAAAAGCCCTGCATTTTAAAAGACCATGTATCTGCACATTAATCTGCTGCTGGTGGCTGGAGTCTCGGGCAGTGCGCACGTGAGAACTTGCTTAGCTCCTTGGACTGCTTGCTACACACATTATGAACTGCAAGTAAAATGCTGTTTACCATGTTTGTTCAAAGCCTGTGAAAAGAATCTAGAAGAAGCATCTGACTCAGGGAGAAGGCTGTAGAAGCTGCACCTGCCTGCCCAAAAGACTGGCTTGGGAAAGTACCTTGCTTCTGCCAACCCAAAGGGAGACTGGATAAACTGTGAAGCCCTTCCTACACATGCATCAGGCTAAGGCACCTGCCTCTTCAAACTCCATTTTATCATCTGCCATGAAGCAGAGAAACACAGGCATTTAGATTTCTCTCTAGGGCGAGTGTCCCTCACATACAGAGCGAGAAGGAGACTGCTAAGTGACCAGAGTCAAATACAGACACAAAGAAACTCCTTATTTGTATTAAAAAGACATGGAATGATTTTGTGTCTCATACGTCTACGTGGAGACATGTGCTGGAAAGACCTAGAAGGAGGCCCACAACTCAGACGTGTTTCTAAATGACCTACAACTCAATTTCATGCAGTGCTCGACTGTCTTACGTGTTCACCCTGCTAAGGGATGTTTTTCCGGGATGAATCTTTCCTTCTCTGTCACTTTGAGGGGGAAGATGGGCTTTCTTCCGGTAGTTTCCAAACACTAATGACATTACAATCCCCCAAGCACTTGTGAACGTGCACACCCCTGGCCCTCACCCAGAAAATTCTTCTTCAGCGGCACGTCGGGGACGGTGGCCTCAGGAATGTGTGTTTCTCACGAGAGCTTCAAGAGATCCTGAAGTGACTCTTGCCTGGTATCGGGAGAAACACCCTTCCAGTCTTAAGAGTGTCCTGCCAGACTCTCTCCACAGCCCACTTGACTGAATGTTGGGGAGACCCAGGGGCCCCTCAGCACTTGTTTACTTCACTTAGCTGCTGTGGGAGGCCGGCGGTCTCTCACACACCAGGCCACCTGCAAGGCTATTCAGGCTAGAGCTGACAAACAAGTTTCTTTCTTCGCTGCTTTCACGAAGGGCCTGGAGACTTCTGTGTCTCCAGGGGCTGGTCCTGGCAAACCAGCACTCTGACGTGACCCTCTGCCCCCCCGCCTCGTGGCTTCCTCATTTGCAGAAGGAACAGTAACCCTAACAACCAAATGATCTCCAAGGCTCCTTCCCTGAGGAGAGCTGCGATCCCAAGGTCTTCTGAAATGGCTGCGCTTAGCTCTGAGCCAAATTTGAGAGAGACTGGAGAAAAGATATGCTGAGTGTAACCCCTCACAATTGTAATGAAATAATTTGGTTATCAGTTGTTTCGTGTTGGTCTTCCCCACTAGAATGTGTCACTCTGAGAAGGCCTGGAATGTACCAGGTGCTCTAGAAGTATCTGTGGAATCACTACTAAATTACCCGGGGGCAGAGTCGGGGGAGGGGATAGACAGAGCCCTTCTGTATGTGGATTATTTTTAGGAAACATTTGGCTGAGTCCAGGGACTGCTGCACCTGGCCCCTCCCATGTCTGTGCACGTCTCTGCTAAATTCCACAGTGACCTCAAGTGGGAGGCTTAAAATTAGCCAATTTACACTGCGGAAATCTGCAAATTCTATCATCAGGCCTTCTTTTGAGGGGCTTGGCGGAGCCGGCTGTTTGCCAGCACACCACTGCCTGGCCTGAAGGATATAAGGAGAGATGAAGTCACCCCACTTTGTCACATCCACATTTAGTTCTGTCACTCTGAAGTTAAGGAGTGATCAGTATGCTATTTCGGGGATCAATACATTCCCAAAATGTGGCCTTGATAATCCCAGAGCCAAGGATGGACCCGCTGGAATTATGCAGGCAGCTGTCGGTACGTGTTGAGGTGTGACTGTTCACCTGACTTCTGTACAGGCCAAGTCCCCAACTGGACAGAGATTGCTGGGCGACAGCTTCTAGGTACTTTTCTGGTTTTTGCCAATCACACTAATTTTTAGTTTCTCACACAGGACTTCAACCCAAAGATGAAACAGAAAGTGGTGCTCACTACCAGCACCCATCTACTGCTAAGGGACAATCCTATCTCCTACCCAAAGCCCACAGCACTCAGCTTTCACAGCGCAGCCGAGCGAGGCAAATACCAAACAGGGAGGGAAAAGGGGAACCCTCTCTGCCCTTCTATATTTAGTCTTCTTAAACACTCTCAGCCCATCCTTCACTCTGGAGGCTCTACTCCTCATCATCTTTTATGGATTCTAAAAAAGCAAGGAGAAAATTCTTTTCTTTCAAAACACTTGGATTATAGCTCCTTTTCTTCAAGATACCAACACCTTAGGTTAGGATACGTTAAGTGGAAGCAAAAATCCATATGGCGGCTCCCCATGCTGGATGGTGGACCCAGCCATGCCGTGGACGTCTGCTTTGCATCTCATTGCAGCACGGGCACAGCCAACCCCATTTAGGTGTCGCTGATGAAGGGTCTCCAGAAGTTCACCAGGGGCACCTGGGGGGCTCAGCTGGTTAAGTGTCTGAGTTTTGATTTCAGCTCAGGTCGTGATCTCATGGGTGGTGGGATCAAGCCCCATGTTGGGCTCTGTGCTGAGACAAGGAGACTGCTTGGGACTCTCTCCTCTCCCTCTCTCTGCCCCTCCTCCTCTCTCTCTTAAAAAAACAAACAAAAACAAAAAAAACCCTCTAGAAATCCATGAAAAATACTATTACTGGTCACCAAAGACTCACTAGACCTCTGTGGAGTATATAAACTATGCCACCACTTTACTGACCTATAAAACACAGATTAATAAAACAAGTAATCGATGTGGGGGAGGGTCAGGAGGAATTTATATCTGTGTTCTCGGGCTACCTGTTCACATCTTGTTCTGGCTCAATCCCTCCTATCAGGGGAGAGGATGGGGAGCCTCATGGGTGCAAGTTCTGACTGTGAAAGGTGTTCAGGCTGGGATGCCAGGGACAGGAGCCTGAAATGGTAGAAGACAGAGGACGCGAGCCTGAGGGGGTCTCCAGCTAGCTGCACACGGTCACCGGTGGCTTTTAAGCATGGCCGTGACTGAGGCGAGAGGCACAGCCAGAAGGCAGGATGTTGGCTGTCAGGTGGTCCGCTCAGTATGAAGGCCAGACTACCTGAGGGCAGCACAAATGACTGTACGTGGAAACAGGTTTAGAGGGTGGGGCAGGTTCCTGAACTAAGAATGATTTGCTAAGTATCCTGTCTCAGCCAGGAGAGAGACTTGTTTTCTCTTGGCTGGGTGAGGTCTGCCCTGAAGGCAGGGAAGCTGTGTTGGTATGCGGGAGGCAGATCCAAGAAAGACAGAAGCTACACAGTGTCTTGGAAAGGATGTGATACAAAGACTAAGATGACCTAGGTTCTAGAACTTTCTGCCACTGAGTAGCTTGTAACTTGGGCAGAGCACACACGTCTCTGGGCTTCATTTATCACCTCTAAAGTGGAAATAACATGCGCCCACAGTCATATAGGGTTGTGTAAGGATGAAATCTGACAAGGCTAGAGAATATGTTGTATAAACTATAAAATTGCCTGACTACCTATTACTCTTTGTAGGAAAAAAATCTTATAATAAGCTGATTATATTAATGGCTCACTTCAGAAAGTAAAGCAAGAGGCAGGAAAAGAAAAATCCACGAAGTTGCAAAATATCACCAACCAACAGGCATTCATTCTGGCTAGGATGAAGATGCCACTTTCTAGGATGAAGATGCCACTTTCTAGGAAAGACTGAAATATGGATTTGGTTTTGGGCAGCACTACACACCTTTACTGGGCCTCAAGTCACCCCAGTCCAAACTAAATAGGAAGCACAGACTAAACAGCGAGGTGGGCAAATGCCCCCCAGTGGTGAGAAGTGGGGTGGGGGGGTGGCGAAGTCTGCTGCAACTGCCCGGGGAGAGCGCCCAAAGCCAACGGAGCAGAGCCCATAGGTTGCACGGCCCGGGCCCACGGCTGGGCCGTCTTCCCAGCTCAAGTCGGGTGAGTAGTCTAGCTCTGGAAGGGTCCCTGGGCAGACCCTGGAGAGAGGCACAGAGGTTACGTGGAAGATGTGCTGCTGGAAAGAGCTTTTTATAGGCCTTGGGCGTGTTTTCAGGGTGGGGGTGGGGGTATCCGCAGTGGAGGCCGGGACCGGGCAAGAGGTGAGGTGAGCGCGGCCAGTGCTGTCGGGGGGCTGTCGCCGGCCTCTGGGGGTGCACAGGGGGTGCTGGGAGACAGGCAGGGACCAGAGGACGATGAGTGCAGCCTGGCCCTGCACGTGAACCAGAGAAGGCAGCGTCTCGACTCACACAAACCCGGTGGGCTCACGGCAGGGGAGCTGCCCCCCTCCCCACAGGTCATCGAGCCCACCTGGCCTTCTCGCCGCATCTGCAGAACAGTGAGTGCACGTGAGCACCAGGAGGCAGAGAAGGGGACGTCTGCACTGGGGAAGGGAGAACACGTTCCCTCCCCCTCCTTCTCCTCCTCCCATCCCACCAAGGAGTGGAGGGGGCAGGCGGAGAAAGTGCCTGTGCCTCCCACCCCCTTCCACCTCCTTCTCTCAATTTATTTTTCACTTCAGTTCACGAGATAGGAACATAGTGTCATTTTTCTGTTACTCAACACATCAGCAAACACAGCTGCCAGGTCACAAAACTGCTTTCCTTGGGGTCACAAAACTCCTTTCCTTGGGGTCAGGGGGCCCAACAGGCTCCAACTCCACACCAAATACTTTGTCCCCATGGGATGATCATGGCCTGTCAGAATCACCCTTCACTCAGCCAGCCATTTCCATGAGAACACATGGGGATATTGGGCTCAGAGGGCCTCAGGACAGAGGGGCCTTACTGCAGCCCACAGCCACTGGGGGCTTAGGTCCTGCCCATTAACTGTGTGTCCACGGTCAAGAGCAGCCGCCCCTGTGCCTCAGTTTCCTCATTTCCTAAGAGGATCCAGGGCCAACTTCCCAGGGCTGCTACGGGGTCATGTGAGAGCGGCATGCTAGTGCTTGCTGTTCAACAGCTCAGATTTCTCGAGCATCTGCGCTGTGACGGGCTCTCAGCCCCAGTCCAGCCCACAGAGAGCTGCATCCAACAGACGAGAAGGGCAGTAAGAAGGCGCTGCCCATTAACGGAGGACGGTGGTTGGGAAGGGAGGGGTAAAGGGCACAGCCCCTGCGGTCACACTGCTCAGTAGCACAGCAGCTGTGTTATTTCAAGCAAGTTACTTAACCTCTCTCAGTATTTCAATCTTCTCAACTCTCAACAAAGATAGAACAATACCTAGTGGACCTTGGTGTGAAGACTAAAGAAAATGAGTAACTTGACACAGCATTTGGCTCAAGGTAAAGTAACTACTAGTCTTAAGTAACAACGGTAATTGTAACAATAATGAATTCATGGGGTTGGACAGAGAGGCTTAGCAGAAGCAGGTCATCCAGTCTGAAGGCACAGGTTCTCAGAGATGACATCTGAACTTAGACCTCACGAAGGACTTTTATGCAGTTGACCCTTTGATTTGCTGTGTGGCCAGTCAGATAAGACTTGATGCTGTCTGATCTAGCTCACATGTCAAATTACTGGGAAACGAGCACAGATGGACCCTGGGGTGCCCTTGGCAGCATCAGCATCAGCTGAGATGGACGTTCTGGAAGCAGGACCATGCCCTCTAAAAGCTGCAGGACCAAGTTCCTGCCATTCGGGGCCAGGAGAGGAGGCACCCCACCTGCACCCGACCCATGGCCACTGACAGGCCAGGGGCTCTTGCATATACCAGTTACATCCCAGTTCATGAGCTCTTCACAGGGCCACCTGCAGATGTAGCCAATACACCGTTTCCATCTCAGCATTTTTAATGCTGTTCAAGAGACAAGGCGCCACCACGTTTCCAAAATAAAATGGCCCCAATCCCACCTACAAACTGTTTTCCACAATGTTTCTCCTAGGTCCTGTCTGTAATTAGTAAAGACCAGGGATGCTGGTTAGACCAGGCCTCAGTTCTGACAATTCTGTTTTCTAGGACATTCCTTTGGTTGACGATAAAACCGCCTATCCGAATCTGAATTGCTGAACTGAACGAAGATCACGACCAGAGCCTTCAGGCGGAGCAGAGTTAACAAGAGAGAGAGACTTTTATATACTTTCAAGTACATGCCTTTAGGCGTCTGTGATTACTCCAGGGCTTTTCCAATTGAACGTCTCAGCAGTAAATTTTGATTGCTAAACCTGAAGGCAGATCACTAAATAACTCAGTCTCTCCAGACTTTTCAAGTGAGTGGAGCTTCCATTTCAGTGTCAAATTGACTGCGGACTTACCGAGGTCGATGAGAATCGCATGCTGTTGGGAGGTGAGCCGTTTCAAGAGCTCCTTGTATGGCGTGTCCTTTGGCTGCTGTTTACTGGGAAACGGGTGCCTGAGGTGGTACTGCTCTGCTAGGAATTTCCAGATCTCCCCCCGGTGATGACGCGGCACACCTTCAGGAGAAGCGGCAGGAAACACAGATTTTTATGCTCAGACTATGACGTAATGATAAAAATGAGTGTGGTCTCACTCCACTGACCACCTCTTGTTTCGTATGATTTAGCAGCATGGAAAGGGAAAGGAAACAACTACGCTCCCCTTCCCTCCTTCCCCCACATCCCCATCCTTCCCCCCACCTCTGCTGGCCCCTGGCACTTTCCTTTCGGCTTTCAAATGTGTACTGTGTTCGGGCTATGCTACGTTCGGGGGAGGAGGGTGGGTGAGCTAATGAATGACACGAGTCCCCGTCCGGGGCCAATTAGTGTTCAGGAGAAAGACACCCAGGCGTACAAAACTGCAATGCACAATGTCATCTCATACAAGGGATGTGAGTCGAGGGAAGGGGTTCCAATGAAGGAGAGCGAGATTTCACCGAACCTGTCACTTTTGCCAAGATGTAAGAGGGCGGGAAGGGAGGGGCAAGAGAAGGTGCGTCGGAGGAAGGAGAGCGCGTGTTTCTCTGCCTCGGGCGCAGGTGTAGTGAGGGGGGCAGTGGGGTTGGAAGGTTTTTATTAGAGATGAAATAAAGGGCAAGCCACTGGCACTTTATCTGGCAGCTCTGGGGAACCCCAGAATGTTTTTGAGCTGGGGAAGGAGCAGCCTAATTGGGGAATACGGATTAGACACCGTCTGCAAGGTGGGGTGGGCTGAGAAAGGGCCAAGGGGCTGGACTGGCCACCATGTGCATCAGTGTGCCTTGGGGAGCACTTGACTGGGACGTAAAAACAACCGAAAAGCCATCCGAGAGCCTCGACGCCACATTGTCAGTACAACTGATATGACTATACAACGTGATTAAAAGTGTCCTCTGAAAACTATGAGAAGTTCTCTTAAAGCGAATGATGTTATTTAAGGCAAACTTCGTTAGGAAACTGACGGTTTTGATTGAAAACGTTCTGGTTCACCATTGAGCTGCTATAAGGCCTGAATGTAGAAATGGGAGACAAGGGAGCCTGTGGAATAAGACCCCAAATCCCTCTCGTCTCTGATAGGAGTCCTCTGGAGAGAAAAGGAGCCTCTGACTGAGGGGCTGAGCCCTCCTTTCTTCCATGAAAAAACGTGACCCCTTCGTACACTTTCCTGCTGGTCAGAGCGCCTGTCCAGGAAGACGGTATTCCTGGTTTCTCACTGGCCACAGGTGACGAAAGTCTGCACTCTTGGCAAGATGGCAGCAGCAGGTACCCTATACCGTGAGGTTGCCAGGTGCTGTCGCCATCCTGAGCACTGCGTCATCCCCACCACCTGCTGAGGGACACTGGATGACGACCCTCACAGTAACACCAAGGAAGCTGAAGCCGCAGGGACAGGTCCCTCAGCTGAGATCACCTAGCTGGGCAGGAGCAGAGAGAGGGACCGCCTTCTCTATCAGAGTAGTCAGCACGCTGCTACTCGGGTGGGGACCAGAGAACAGGTATTTTGTGTTCTTGCCCGGTGGTTAATAATAAAATCATCATCTGTGGATCTGAAGGAGGCAGTGCTCAGTTTCATTTACTATCAGATCCACAAGAATTGTTTAGAACAATCACTCAGCCATCTCTTAGAAATACTCTGGGTATGGTAAGCAAATTGATTTTTCCCTTACACATCCCAGTTGTAAAAGAAAAAGAAATAAAAAGGCAAGCCTGTGGGAGAAATACAGGACCACACTTAACTGTGACCACAACCCACACTTTCTCTAAATGCTGGTCTTGGCACTAATCTCATGACCCTGTGTAGTGGGTTGAATGGTGACCCCAAAACGTGTGTCCGCATCCTCACCCCCAGAACCTGTAAACGTGATTTTGAAAAGGCGTCTTTGTAGGTATCATTAAGGTGTGGAAATGAGATCAGCTCCTTGATGATGCAGGTGGGTCCTCTCTCCAATGACATGTGTCTTTACAAGAGACACACAGAGACGACAAAAGGAGCAGGCAATGTGATCGTGGAGGCGGAGAGCACAGTGACGCAGCCACAAGCCAAGGAATGCCCGGTGCGGCCCTCCCCACCTGACCCCAGGCTTCTGGCCTCCGGGAGTGTGAGAGGAAACTTACTGTTGTTTTAGCCATAATTTTGTAATAATTTGTTACAGCAGCAAAAGGAGACTGATATACCCTGACATCTGCCTTTTTAGGTTATTCCATTCCTTCTCTCCCTGCTCAGAGGAATATTATAGGCTGTGTGTGTGTGTGTGTGCATGTGTGCGTGCGTGTGTGTACGTACACATGCACACATACACACAAGCCCTTAACATTTCAAACTACATTAGAAGCAAATGTGGCCTGAAAAACAGTCAACGTGTTAAGTGATTTATGGTGGGGCTTTTTCACAAAATATTTTTTTCAAACTGGGAAATTTTCCCAAGGTATGAGATGACCAATTTCCTCTTATTACTAAATCATCCCCATTATCTTATCAGACCCTTATTTTTTGGAGGAAGAGAATACTCCTTGTGTCAGGGGACAGTACCACATATTCTGGTATTTAAGAGAGTTCAGGTTTTGTGATTTAAAAACAAAGAGTCATGCAAATTGGAGCCAATGTTTTTTGCTGAGAAGGGCCTGGAATAGCCTTCCCCAAGTTCAGTTTTGCCTCTGCTCGTACCCTGGGCCTGCAGGCAGGCTTCCGGGTAGACAAGAGACCACTCCCCCCTAAATGATAATACTTTTTATTTTCATGGACTTCAGAAATAATTTGTGCTTACCACTTTAAAGAAAAAAAAAAAGCTCTTCTAAAAATGCAAAAGGTGTAAAGAAAGTGAAAAACCACTCATAGCTAGAGTGAAGATAAAATTCAACACCCCAAAGTAGGAAGCATTTGAAAGCAAAGAGAGGAAGGCTATTACTTATTTCACTGGGACAAGCGGAAAGCCAGGGCTGTGCCGGGTAAACCAGATGCACAGTTGTCCTATTACTCGGATATCTGCAAACGTGTCATGCATGTGGTGTGCATTATGTGCAAACAGAGATACACAACTGTACACGAGACTGCGCCAAATTTTTATTTTCATTTACTTATCTCGGGCACTTCTTATATCAGTAAATACAAATCGACTGTCACTTTTGAGAACTACGGGATGGCCACATGGCTGCAGTTTCTGGTTGTGTTTGGTTTCTGTCCACACAATGCCGTAATACGCATTCCTACTGCAGTTAATTTTTGACTGGTTACTTTCTAGAATAGGTTTCTATATGCGGCATTGCTGGATCATGGGTACATACACAGTGCTTGCATCTGGCCCAAACTGCCAACTGCCCAGGTGGTCTCTTGGCAATCTCGATCCTAGAAAAGTGCACTCCGGCTCACAGAGCTCTACCTTTCTAGCTTTAGTGACGTCATCTAAACCCAAATTAAGCTTTAAGGTTTTTTTTTTTTTAAATATATTTTTTTTATTTATTTCTAGGAGAGAGAGAGAGAGAGACAGCGTGAGCAGGGGAGGGTCAGAGAGAGAGGGAGTCACAGACTGAAACAGGCTCCAGGCTCTGAGCTGGCAGTCAGCACAGAGCCCGACGCGGCTCGAACCCACGAACCGCGAGATCATGACCTAAGCGAAAGTCGGACGCTTAACCGACTAAGCCACCCAGGCGCCCCTAAGCTTTGAGGTATTTAAAGCTCCACAGAATCATCTTCCTTCTCCCAAGCTGACACCCTAATCCTGCTGCTCTGATCCAATTTTAACCTAGAAAGCTCAGATCCCTTTTCCCACCACTTAGGGGGGTCCTCAGATCATTAAGAGGAAGAGCCTCATCTCCTACATGGGGACTGTTTTCTCTTTCAAAGGCTCTGTAGTAACTTGGCTTCTATAAGAGGCCAAAGGGATGGTTCTGACTTGATCTCATTTTTTTATTCTGAGCTACAAGATGGACTGCGGGCCATTTGTTTGGAGTCATTACATCTTACATGTTGATACCAGCTGAATAATTGAAAAAGCCCCTTATGCAGTTAGAAATAGGGTCTCCACCACAGCAGGTAATGTGACCACGTCAGCAGATCCAAGAGAGTTAGCCTCGGCTCATCTCGGTTTACAAACTGTACAATCACCAATCTCAAACTTCACTACACAGATTCCAGATGCCTGAAGTGTTTCCATCAGTTCCCACCAGTAAAATGTGCAGTGAAAACCAGTATCTCCAGGTTTCTAAGAAACACCAACGTTCAAAACAGCTGTCACAGACCCATGTGATTTACCTTTCGTAGAAGCAAAGCCACCTGAAGACCATCATATAGTCAACAGTGAAAAGGGAAAGAACTGACTCCTTTTCTCTGCTTTCCCCCTTTTCCAAACAGCAATCTGGGGCCATTTGGTGCAATGGTAAGCTTCCAGCAACCACTATGGGCACAAATAATGTGGGAACTGAGAGACAGCTGTGAGACCCTCTGTATAGTCCACAGCTCTCACTACAGCAATCAGGAGGCTGGAGCCCAAAAGAGTGAGGACACCTGCCAAAGGTCACATGGGGAGCCGCCAGCCAGTTCGGAGCCTGAGTCCTCACCAGTGGCCACACTTCTGGTCTCTGAGAAGAGCACCGAGGCAGGTCCAACCGCAGACAGTGCTCCAGCAGATGGGTGTGTGGCTGGGGCCCATTACAGCGGAGCCACGTGTCCTTACCATAGAAAGGGGAAAGTCATAACTAGCAATAACTACATATTATTCCTGAAACTGACATTGTCAAGTTCAGATAAAGGCTAAATAATGCCCACAGTAGGAGAGAACTGCTTTGGCCTACCCACTCTTGTAGAGATAAACAACACTGTGTAACTTCTTCCACTGAGCTGCTAATAAAGTCAGAACAAAACTGTAAGCTTCATACATATTTGAGCTGCTTTGTCTGAATTCGTGGTGATTGATGATGGCACTGACCAGAACTTGATAACCACCACAACTAGACTCCAAAAGCCTCTGATCTTGCCAGCAGATGCTAATATACACTTATTTAAAAGAAATGATTGTTTTATTTGAACACTAATAATCATCGAAGTCAAGCTATAAAATGGAGTTACTCAAACTAGTGGTGAAGGACCGGTTTTTGTTTTCTTTTAAAGTGTTCCAATTCACTGCTGATACACAGCAAAAATGAATTTATGTAACAATGAAAGAGAAAAAGACTGATAAGACAAGGCCACTTTTTTTTTTTTTTTTGGATCACCTTTGTCAAATTACTGGAAAAGTTTCTAAACATTTAGTCTCAAGTCCTATTCTTAGGCCAGTAGCGGTGTGGACTGACACACAGCAGACCGCACTAAAAACCCGCAAATACCGCCTGCCTACCCACCCAGGTCTTCCAGGATGGCAGCACATGCCATGTGCTTCCGGGTATCAGCTTATTAACTGCTCACAGCAATCACTGTTATCGCCCACACCTTACACACAGGGAAAGTGGAACTCAGAGAGGCTATGTCACTTGCCTAAGAACACACAGCAAATCAGTAGGGTTGGGATCTAAACCTAGGACGACCTGTCTGAAATACGTGCACAAAATGCTGTGTTGTTTCCCCGAGGGCGGTTGGAGACAAACCATGCAGTCAGTTTTCACTTTACCTTCCAAGTCAGATATGTCATCGTTACCCACTTTGTAGGCAACTAAGCCCTGGTTTCTTATCTTCTTCCTGCTTCCTAGGTTTCTGGGCATTTTAATTCATTAAGAGGAATCATGAGAGGTGGTGAAACTCAGCCATTCAGCTATGTGGAAACAGACTAGGGAAAGGTATGGTAAGTACGAGAGAAATGGCCACTAAAATTGGACTTCAACGTTTTTTTATTCCACACTTCTCAACATCAACGGGAGGTAAGGATGGCGGGACGGATTCCCTACACAGCTTACCTTGCCCGACGGCCGAATGCATTTTTTCCATGTCAAACTTAATTTTTGACCTTCCTGGAGTGCTAAGCATCTTTTCCCACACTGTGGTGACTTCTTTAAGACAAGGAGTGATTTCTTCGTAATCAAGCTTTAGGCGCTTGTTCAGCAAATCATTTTCAGAGGCTAGAAGAGACGGTGTAAGAGTGTGTTAGAAGATGCTACAGCCACAGGTGTTCGTCTCCTGGCATCGCTGCTGGGATGGTGAGCAGTTGCAGCCAGCTCCACAGGTCCAGACTGAAGTCACCGTTCCTGCGCCACCTCATTTTCCTCGTCTGAGAAAAAGCTGAACACGCCTAGTAGGTATCCTTGATTTCTCTGACCCCCGCACCCCTCCCCCACCAAGACACCTGTTGGCTCCGCTACTAAAATATATCCCATACCTGTCCAGTTCCACCAGTCTTCACAGCTACCCTACTAAAGCACAAACATCTCAGGGGCAGGAGCTGTGTGTTAAGACTTCTGGTGCCTGGTGTGGTTCCAGAGGAAAACAAACCCTTCTTCTGAACCAGGAGAGCCTCTCCAAGGACACTTCCTCCCTATTTAGAGCCAAACCTCCTGAGGTAGCTTCTACCTTGTCATGTTTCTGCTTCCTGCAGCTCAAACAGAATAAATCTTCCCTTTCATGTCACACTGCTCCAAATATACGAAGGTAGTTAGTATTTCCCACCAACCTTATTCAGCTTAAACTGCACTAAGAAATATACCTGGATTACCAAACTGGGGTTGGGCAGGGAAAGAGGCAGGGAGTCAATAAAGGAAAAGTTTAAATTGACAATTCTCAGGATGAATCTGACAACCTCACTCCCACCTAAAACCACGATATTCTACGTGGACACAGTGGTAATGTCGTCAGCCCCCAAATCCATCCCACCTCACATCTCAGATCTTGGCAGCAGAGAGGATTCCACAGGTAAGTATGAGCTAGTATGCAGGCCTCTGCAGACCTGATTGACTATCATCTCTCTGATGATAATAAACCAATACTATGTCCTAAGTACTTTATATTTAGCAGCAGTTAATCTTAATGACTCTCTGAGGCAGGGTTCTGGTTGAGAAAACCAAGGCCCAGAGGCTGAGTAGCAACTCCCAGGTCCCTGAGCAGGAGGTGGGGCGGGCCTGGGGCCCTTGACCTTCTCCACCGCACTGCAGAGCTTGTGGTTACACATTTTTTTTTTCTGGGACTAGGCATGTGTCCATCAGGGGCCAGAAATGTTTGACAGAACCCAGTGGAACTTTCTAGGCCTAGAGTTTTTTGAGTGAAAGATTTTCCACACAAGTGTGATCTAACAGATACAGGACCATTCAGATCTTTTTCTTCTCATTTCAGTTTTGGTAAACTGTACCTCTCATGAAGTTTGTCCACTGCATCTAAACTGTTAAGGTTACTGGCATACAGCCATTCTTAGCCCTAGAGACATTGCTGAGTCAATGCAGACATCACACAAGTGTGTCCTCCCCCAGCCCCCTGGAAGTCCGTGCTCTGCTCACCCCTGCTCCCCCTTGATTCAGGAGGAGAGGAGGCTGAGCAGGCTCATAGTGTGCCCAGGGCCACAGAAGTCAGAGGTGATGGAGCAGGACCCAAAGCCCCCTTCCCCTCCCACCACACCTTCTTCCAGGACCAATCACTAGACTGCTGAACCCCAGTGCCTATTATTTTTAAAATGGAAATGACAGCTACCTTATTGAGTTGTTCTTGTGAAGATTAAGTGACATGAAATATAGCAAGCATCCACAAAAGTTTGCTAATCAGCAAGTGCTCACAAATTATCAAAACTATAAAAACAAATAAGGAAAGGTATAAAATGTTGCTCTACAAACTAAATGCTGATAACATGAAATCAACTATTTTCTTTTTCTGTGATAGAAACTGAGCAAAGGCTAACTCAGTTAATCTGGTTAATGCTACCCTAATAAGACCTTATTCATGTGATACATGGATTATATACTCAATAGGCCTAATTACTACCTTCAAGTACAAATGCATGAAAAGATGGTGCTGAAAATGGCTGCAGAGATCCCTCGTCCAGGCTTCATGGACTTCATGGACACAGACACTCAAGTGCAGAGAGCAAGTACAGGGCTTGCCGTAAGGTGTTTACTGGATGGTGGACAGTCAAGTGACTCCAGGCCTGGTGTGCCTCTCTTGCGGTTTTTCATCTACCACCTTCTCACTTTGAAGAATACATTTTTTTTTAAGGTCCAATTAAACAACGCTGTGACAAAGCAGGTTCAGGACTAGCCCTGCTGGACAGTGACTGCGGGCAGCACTGGGCTCTCGTGCCAGCGGACATTTCTGATGCTGAGCTCTGCTGCGAGCCTGTCTGGCTGCATTAAAGAGCCCAGCAAGCAACCTGAGGAGCCTGCTCTGCAGTCAATGGGACGGTAACATCTAGCTGGAAGATTCAGCTGAAAAGGCTTAATCCACGTATTTCACTGTTGGCCTAAGCAGCATCCTGCAGTTTGAGTACCTAAGCTAATGCTGTTGCCTAAAATCGGAGCTTCCAAAATGTCTTATCAAGCCAGGCAGATGGTACCTGCTTGCAACAAATGTCGAGGCTCCCAGACAAGGCCTTTAGATACAAGATCAAACTGTTTAAAATCTTAAATTAAGGGTCCAGAAACCCAGGGTTGAGTATTTCTTGGGCTACAGGACACTAGGACCACAGGAGATCAAATGTAACTTTGCAGAAGACTCATCTGAAACATGTATTACCATTTACCATGAATGCATCAGCCTACTCAGACTCTGAACTAATAACGTTCAGGTCTGATTTGTGAACCACGCACAAGGTGGGCTGTAGCTGCCTGTCCCCAGTCCTGCATTGCTGGTGATCGCCTTCACAGATAAAATGTTCTTCCAACTACGACCATCTCTTAAAACTTTAGTGAGGAAAGGCTAAGAGGCTGGAAGAATCCGTGATTAAATGACCTCCAAACCTGTAGGGATTTTAGAAGAAATGCAGTCTTTTATTATTATTATTTTTATAACCAACATAATGTATTTGCTTCACCAGGAAAGAACCTTTACAAATATCAATTACAATTTAATTAAAATTCAAAATTCAATGTGTTATCATGCCATTATACAGATACAGGATAACGCTTTAATCTGAAGCATGAAATTTTCAATTACATTAGTCAGTTAAACAAGCAATAGTGTTCTGATCCCAAACCATGGTTGTACGGAACCACACCCTGTCCTGCATTCAGTGACTCACGTCCTCACTTTAACAGCAGAGGAATGGTCTTGGCCTTGCAGAGGGACACACCGAGACTGCTGGCTTGGGAGACGGGCAATGCATTCTGGTCCCTGAACCAGGAAGGGTTATCTGTTTGGGGAAATTAGAGTTCAGCTTTCAACTAACTACAATGGACTGAAGCGGACTTAGATGATGTGGTTTGGTTCCTTCTCAGATGCAATGCTTTCCAAATAGTAACAGATACTTAATCCACATATTCAGAATCTAGGAAATGGGCTTAATTAACCATGGAAGAACCTCCTCACACGTGTTCTTCTCATTTCTTTTCCAAACAGCATGCAATCTAGCTTAAACACTTGATCAATTACAAGAACCATGCCCAACTACAATTTAATTTTCCTTTAAAAATCGATTAACAGGGCCGCCTGGGTGGTTCAGTCGGTTAAACTACCAACTTCAGCTCAGGTCCTGATCTCATGGTTCGTGGGTTCGAGCCCCGCGTTGGGCTCTGAACCTGGAGCTAGCTCAGAGCCTGGAGCCTGTTTCAGATTTTGTGTCTCCCTCTCTCTCTGACCCTCCCCTGCTTACACTGTCTCTCTCTCTCTCTCAGAAATAAATAAAACATTAAAAAGAAAATTAAATAAAAATAAAAAGCGATTAACAAACACTGTGATAGAATGACTATCTCTCTATATGTATACAGTGCACTCCTGGTCGGTTCTGGTCAAATCTTGCTTCTGTATTTAATGAGAAAGTTCCGCCCCCCCTCGGACCCCAATAAAGCTTACTAAATATTTTTTTAGGCAATTCATGGTAAGATTCTTATTGACGATGAAGTTTCCAGGCAATATAGGTACTGTACACACTGAAACAGTCAATCCTTTCTGAGTTAAATCAAACAATTTATTGTGCTTTCACCACAAAAGTGAAGGTATGTGTTGAACTTTTACAGAGTAAAGAAAAGAAATTAATTCAAATTGCAAGAATGCAAGACATCATGAGACAGACCACTGCCAGGTAAAATAAAGAGGTGGCAGCAAGATGCTGGCAAGGCCCAGTGACCTCGATGCAGCACGTGGCCCGGTGCTCCAGGCCACCCTAGGGACACTTTCCCTGTCCACTCATCTGTGATAGTCATTTATACAGTTTTACAAAAGCTTTGCCTTCATGGCACACTGATTGGTCTCTTCAGCGGCAGCCACGATTCCCCCCAGTGTGCCAGCCGGCGCCATGCCCAGTTTCCTGCTACGCGCTGGTTCTCCGTGGCTGTCATTTGTAAGAGGACTGGCCCAGGGAGTATTAGGATTTATGGCCTACGTGATGAACAGAACTGCCCGTCTGCTTTTCAACAAATAGACCCCAACCCGATATATGTGCGAATAGGAGTGTTGGGCTCCAAAGCAGTCAGGTAGCAGAGGCGCACTCAGCGATCTTATCCCGGTCAAGTCCCTTTCACACATCTGCTTTCAGAACTGCCTTCAAGAATACCCAAGAAAACGGCAGAAAAACCGAGTTGGAAGAAAGCTTGGCAATCACGGCAGTAAACTTCCCTCACTGTTACACCCTCCCGTGGCACCTCGAGGGTCTTTCAGCCTCAGTCCTGGGTACGGGGGAGAGCCCACAGCATCTATAAGGAGCCCATGCCAGATACTCCACTACTTTCGTATCCAAAGGCCTTATTACTGTGTATCTGGCTTCGTGTTTATGGTCAAAGATGACATACTTTGGTGGACTATGAACCTTATCAGATTTGGTGTCTTAATATCAGCTCTATGCACACATCGAGATAAAAGATGAAGACCTGCAGCCAAGGAGTAAATTCAATGAAATGTGCTCGAACTGCCAAGCTGCTCTGGGCTGTGGAGGCACGAGTGAGCCGCCCGCACGGCCTCCCTTTGAAAGAATACGTGCAGATTTCCCCATCGAAATGGCCAGTGTTTTATATCCAGCCAGCTCTCTATTAAAAACCCACGTTCCAGGACCCACGTTCTTTCCATCATACCGCCCACTTCACTTCTTAGCTACTACGAAAATATTTTTTGGTTCAAGCCAACAGTAAAGAAACAGGAAATGAACAAGATCTTAAACTTTCAAAGTTCATGTCTTATTTTGATACTGACATGACCCTTGGTAAGAACTTGTCTGGTGTGAGCCTCAGTTTCCTCTTCAGGCTAACGCCTGCCTCCCGGAGAGCCGTCGGCAGCATTAAGAGTCTGTCTACCCAACATCCAGTCTTAGTTCAGTCAGAACCCAGATAACGCTGAAGTTTGATCATCTTTGCTTCAGATTACCTGCAATCCACTCAAAATGCACGTAGCCTGAGGTTAAGAACCTCACTGAGTTGTGCAGGATTAGTTCACACCTACCACCCACCCACAGACTGTGGCTGGGGACAAAGTAAGGAAGGAGAGAGCAAACAAAGCAAAAAACCCTCTTCAGAGGGTTGAAGCTTATATTTGAAGGTTGTCTCTTGGACACTCCAGATGTTATGGCAAAAACAACCATAGAGGAATAATCCAACACACTGGGAAAGGTCATCATGAAGCCTCTAGAAAGTAAAAAGCACTAACTCCACTTTGAAAAAGTAAACATATTTTGTATATATGTATGGGTGGATGGATGTTAGAGCATCTTGGTTTGTGTTTTTTTTTTTAAAGACAGCATACTCATGTGGGATGCGAGTCACTTCAGAGCCAAGACAAATTAAGATTATCAGGCCTCTTCGTTCTAAAAAATGGCAAACCAACCTTGCAGCTTCTGGTTTTCCTTCTCCATTCTGAGCAGCAGGATCTGTTGTAGAATGGCCTTTTGCCACAACTCTCGAAGCTCGCAAGAGGTCCTTTTCCTTTCCTCTGGGACGGGGCCGACGGGTCCATCTTCACAAACCGGTTCTAAAGGAGATCGGGGCGGGAGCTCTCCCAGCTCAGAGTAATCTGGGGACAGAAAAGCACATTTTAGAATGCTAAAATTAAATTTAAACATTGTGTCAGATCAGAAAATTTCTTCTCACTCGCATATTATGAAATGATATCACCAAATTTAAAATTCATGTTTTAATAGGCATTAAAATAAATTAGGTGTGAGCCACAACCATCAGATTAGACATCAAGCAGTAAGCAAAAGCTGTGTAGGAGCTGAAGAAGTGTTCAAAGATACCTTCTGTCAAAGGTGTAATATTTCTATTTTCTTCTGAGTCAATTCCTGTATTACTGGTAGCAGCAAATGCTCTAGAGCACTCAGTCCATTCCAGATCATCCTTAGGGCTTTATGGAGACTCGTTTATTTAACACTCAACCACGCTCAAATGTAGCTACTGTAATTATTTAATTTTAAAGAAAAGCAAACTGAGGCACAGGGAGTTTAAAGGAAAGCAAACTAGAGCACATTTGACACTTGCCAAACGTCACACAGCTAGTAGAGAGCCAGGACTGGGGCCCTGAGGAGTCTGGCCGCCATGTGCATTCTTAACCACGATGTTACAAGGCTAGGTATTTTGGAAGAAGAATTTAGCATATTTAATAGCCAACAGTAACAGTGACCATTAACGGATCCTCTCCCAAGTACTGGGCACCATGCCAGGAGTTTTATACAGACAGACTCATTTAATCTTGATGACAACTCCAGAAGGCAGGGGTTAGCCTGAAGAGAAAACTAAGGCTCAGAGAAGCAAAGTAACTTTCCCAGAGACAGACAGTGAATAAACAGGTATGTTGGGATCTCAACCAATGTCTGCCTGGTTTGGAAGGCATTCACACTTTATGCTAGACAGCCCTCCAATTCAAGGTTCCTATGTCATCAGTGTCCAAATTTCTATTTATTACTTGAATCTCTTCACATTTCATGAATGTGCATCTTTCTCAACTGCAGACCCCACTGCTACACGATCTTGCTATACCTCAGATACCTTACAGACAAGCAGGAAGAACGTCCCACCTGCTCACTCTGAAACTCGCCGTGAAGAGCTAAAGCTCCTCTGTGAGTGGACCTCACCTGAAGCAATGAGTTCTTGGGAACTTTGGTCTACACTGAACCTAGATATAATCACGATCTTGATACAAGCTATGAGAAGCCGTTCAGACAACTTGAATCTCACAACCACCCAGATTACAACATTCAGTCCCAGGGTCCCAGTGCTCCAACACAATTCCATGTGACGATTAATTACCAGAGCAGCCACCAGACTGATCATTATCTTCAGCTAAAGTTGGATTTAATTTCTTGCTCTGAAATCTAAGAAATCAAACCTAAGCTACAAAATGTTTCATTTCCTAAAGTCACTTGTCCATCTTAACTCTTCTTAAAGCTATTGGATTAAAATAATTCATGATAAGCATTAAGAATGCTCTGTGATCTCTGTAAGCATTTAAATGCTTATCATCACATTATTATATATTTCATTATGATCCTATTAAATGAATGAGTAAATTAAAATTCTTCTCCTGGAGGTAGTCTGTGCACATTTGTTACAGAAGGGTGCTTACGTGTAATGGTCAATATAGAAGCAGAATCACACGGGTCTGTCTGTACGGTATGATCTCAATCTTACAAATGTTATGAGAAGGAGGACACTTCGGTGATTAATAGGTCAGGCTCTGGAGCCAAGCCGTCTGGGTTTTAATCAAGACTCCAGATTTTTTGATTTCATGATCTTCAAGCTGCTAAACCTCTTTATGCCTTGGTTTCTCAATCTGCCAGGCAGGGGTAACAGCACCTCCCTCACAGAACCGTTACAGGGATTGAGTTAATATACACTACCTGAAACAGGGTCGAACACACAGTAAGAAGACTGAATATTAGCTCTTATTGTCTGCTATTACATGGTCATTAAGGGCACACAAAAAAAACACTAGAAGGAAACACATCAAGATTCAGCCACTCGACTGTAAGCTCTAAGAAAGTAAAACAAGGCCCCCTTGGCCAGGAGGGTTTCGCTAGCATCTGGCATAGTCCCTGACCCCCAGCAGGTGCCTGGCATACAGCTGGTGACTAAAAGAAGAACTAGGTGGGTGCAAGGTTTGGGTGTGCTTGTTGTTTTTCTCTGTATTTCCTACATCTGTGACAATGAATGTAATTTTTATAAATAAAAAACTGAGGGAAAATAATGCAAATCTGTTCTGAATAAATCAGATACTGAAAAATGTTCTGCAAAACACTTGGAAAACAAGCCAATCCCCCCAACACTTGTGTTAGCGTTAGTCGTTACTGAATACAACATAGCTTCAGTCCATCCTTCTTTCAGAAAGAATTCTAGTCAGGGTTCTTATCTCATCTGCAGCCTCAAATCTTCCATTTGAGCTCTTTTCTTCCCTTTTTCCTTTCACCATCTTGGCTGTTGAAATTCTGCTGGACAACGCGGGGGTGAGTCAAGTTCTGCTTCATCTCATGCTGAAGGATTTACACTCCCACCGGCTGGCAAGGGTCTTGTTTCCAAAAGGTGATTGCTAGGAGACGGCCTTGTTGCGGGGTAGGGGAGTGGGGGCAGGGAGGGGACAGGAGGGGTGGGGAGGGGTGCAGCCTCACCGCATATGATTTCACATGCGCAGAGAAGGCAGCCAGGGACCCACCCACATGATGGAGCAAGAGCAGCAGTAAGTCTGGAAATTCGTTCCCATCCTCAAGCCCCACTCATCAGTCCAGGGCTCATTCACCTAGCCTCCTGCCTCCAACCTCCCCTCCCCTCTTCACCGCCTTTCTCCTCCAGAGCATCTTGCAAAGTCCTACTTACTTCCAGACCCCGCAAGGTAATGAACAGAGCGTAGCCCAGACTGGGCTGATGGAACACATCTGGTAGTCTAGGTTGTTTAGTCCCCAGATCCATCACACTCTGCCTGCTGGGTTGCTGACAAAAACCAGAGTCTTATGAAGCTCCAGGGCTTGCTATTTTCTTATTCCAAAGAAGTAGATCTGCAAGGAGTGCCGGCACTGTCTGGTGGTGCTGACACACATTGCCTCCCGAATGTTCTCTCCGTTAGCTTAGTTTTTCTTATTATCAGTCGCAGCTCAGCTTGCTAAGCATTTACTGTGAGTCCTCGATGCAAATAAGCATGTCTGGTTTTCACAACCACCGCATGGACCAGGAGACATTGTCATCCCCATTTTACAGTCCAAATAACTAAGGTGCAGCAAGGTTTTGTAACGTGGGCAAGGTCACATGGCTCATAAGAGTCGGGGCCATGATGTGAAGTACAAAATGCTCACCCAGGGCCTTTCTAACATCTAGATGCACAAGTATCATGTGGACTCTTGCTAAAACCCAGATTTTGATTCAGCAGATCTTTGGGGAGGCTGAGAGTCTGCATTTCTAGCAAGTTCCCAGGCAATGCCACCACCACTGGCTCTCAGAACTCGTTCTCCACACTGCAGCTTCACCCCCTGCACTCCCTCATGCAGCCCTCTGCACTGGGCACATCAGCTCCGCGCCTTCGCTGCCACCACCAGCAGGTGGAACTCCGTGCAGGCACTGCGGTCATCGGCTGCCTGAATTGAGGTGTTCACACGCAGCCAGAGCTCGTCCCAACCTCAGCCAGGTGCCAAGGCCAAGCACAGAACACAGAGAAAAATTACCAGTCCTAGTGTTAATTTCACCTCTGAATTCATGAAATAAAAGCTAATCCACTGTAAAGGTCACCAAATAAACCTAACAGCTGACAGCAAGCTTTTCTCAACCTCAGCACGACTGACATTTTGGGCTGGATAATTCTTTGTCACGGGGGACTGTTCTGTGCATTTTAGAGGATTTAGCAGGTTCCCTAGGCTCTACCCACCATAGGACAGTAGTATCTGCCCACCCAGGAGTGACCATCAAAATCGCCCTGCCATTGCTGAGTGTCACCTGGGGAAAAGAGGGAAGACAAAATCTCCCCCAGCAAGAACCCCATGCAGAATACAACTCCCCATCACTTAATCCCCTTCTAAACCCTGGGGATGGCTAAAAATATATTCCTCCTCACCCAAATTCATTTTATGTGGCAACAATTACTGATGCTATAGTTTATAATTAACAATTTTTAAATATATTATTCTTTGTTCTAAATCTAGCCTGGCTAAATTAATCAAAGTAGGCTGTTTTCTCATCAATGCAAAAAGATCCAGATTTGGGTCAAGGGCGTAGCTTTCTAACAGTCTTCTTTCGTGGGTACGTGCGTATGTGTGCTTAGGGTACAGTCCTGTGAGATGTGTATTCACAAGTGTGGGGTTGAGTTGAGTGACAGGCTTAGGGCAAGAACATTAAGATGTTGGACAACTGCCAGCTGAAAGTCTTATTCTAATAATAAATATGTACATTACTTAAGTTTATTTAGTCTGAGAGGAGTGGGGAAGAGAGAGAATCCCAAGCAGGCTCCTCATTGTCAGCGCAGAGCCTGCCTGACACTGTGAGACACAGTCCGTGAGAACATGATTTGAGCCGAAATCAAGAGTCGGACACTTAACAAACTGAGCTGCCCAGGTGCCACAATATGTGCATTATTTTAACTTGAATAATTCCTAATCCATTTTCCCCAGGATTTACTGAGTCCCTCTTATGTACCCAGGATGGGATGCGCTAGATGGTCTAAGACGTTCCTCTGATGTTTCTAACGTTCTTTAGAACAGCACAAGAGGTCGGGCTTCCTTCCCCAACCTGCACTCCCGCTGACACACCGCTGCACAGAGGCTGACAGGGAAGAGGATGGCAGAGGCTCGGCGGGGGGCTCTTGTACCCCCAGGCCAGTCTGGCGGTCCCTCTGTGTAAGAGATCCGGCCCTGACTGCCCCCACTGTGGAGCCGGCAGGCACTGACAGACAAAGTCTACAAGACCACAACAGCAAAGGGCCGCAATAATGCGCTCGCGGAGAACTACGCTTTGCTATTGTGACATGTCCTATAATGACAGGATGCAGCATGCTTACATCATAGAGACTTTCAGAAACAACAGGTTTCGATGGGTTCTGAGCATTTTAAAACCGGCTGCAATTCGGGGGCCTTGAGGGACAATCACCTCCACTGAAATCCTTGCTGAGACGTTCTCAACAGTCACAAATACGGTTCACATTGGTGTGTCAGTATTTTAGCTGCCCATTCTTTACTCTCCCTGCACACAGCCGTGTGCACACCTTCGGAACGAACACAGCTGAGGCTGTGGGGAAAGGGTCATGTGCATATGGCCTCGGTCTGCCCAGCTCCTCACCCAGGGAAGTGCGGAAAGCAGGGCTCCTTGCTGGCACTTTCAGAGGATGCTGCTGTCAGGCCTGAGCCGCAGCTCTCCTCCTTTTATGGACATAACAGTAAGTCACACATCAAGTGCCTTGTAAGACAGGGGAGCTCCAGGAAGAACATGAAGAGACAGGCCCTCCGTCCCCAGTATTCTGTTACCCCATCAGCAGAGCACTTTATAACTCTGTCCGTCTCAACAAGAGATGTTTACAATTCCGGTTTTTCTGAAGCCTCTGTTTCAACGACGTTGAATAGGTCTTGGAAATGAGAATTAAAACTAAACGCAAAGCCTCTGGAGAAAAGGTAATAACAACAGGGATTAGCATCTACAGCACCTGCTGTTACCAACAGCTGAAGAAGATTTCTTTAAAAAAACAAAGTAAAAGAACCGTGTAGATTCAAGAAAGGAGCCAGCAGTCCTCCCTGAAGGCTGTCAAATTGTGTACAAGGCATGCGCCGCTTCACCTCCCCTTGGACAGGAGGCAGCAGCCAGGGGGCGGAGGCTTTGGTGTCCCCTGCTCTGCCCGGTGCCGGCAAACAGCAGCTGTACGTGGCATAGTCACCGAATAAAAGAGGTCATTTACCAGAGGCTGCTCAAAACCCTACCATGACGTCTTTGGATGTTTTATGGAAAATAATAATAATTATTATAATAAAGACTTTGTTGTTTTCTCCAGTCACATTGTATAACGGACTAAGTAGGAAAACAAGATTCTAAAAAAAGATAACTTTTGATAAAAAGAAACATTTCTAAGTTTTTTTGCCACATGCCACTAGAAGTCCAGATACGAACGGGACACAGTCCCTCAAGTTCCAGGGTGGCTGGGAGAAGCACATGACTGCTAGGAAAGACAGAGAAACTTTCTAGAAATTTAGCAAAAGAAATGACTCTCTCCTGTTTGTCAGGGCGAGAGCATGGGCCCTGGGGGCACATGTCCGAGAGGCAAATCCTAGCTCCACCGCTAACCTCACTACTCAACCTCAAACATGGGGTCTGACACTTTACACCTGCTTCCTCACCTGTGAATCTGCATAATGGTGTCTATCTCTCTGGAGTCATGTGGGCATTAAATAGGCACATATGCCTGGCACAGGGCAAGCATTCCATAAAACGGGAACCAACATTCTTCTCCCCACCATCACCGGGATCAGGTTTCTGGAAACAGTGGTGGTTCTTGAAGGATCGGAAAAGCCACACAGGTGGAAATGACGGGAGCCATTTCAGCCAAATGGGGTGGCAGAAACAAGGTGGACAGGTGACCAATGACCCATTTCGGCCAATGAGCAGATGGTGTGTATGTAAAGACGAGCCACGACTGGTTGAGCCTAGGTTACAGAAATCGTTGAATGGTTAATGTATTAATCAGGAAGGAACTGGGAATCACGGAAGATTCGAGGTTTTTCCAGTTTTCAAGGACAATGTATTTCATGCATGCATTCTTCAGCAGGGGAAGGGGCCATGGCTGTCGGGGAATGCACAGCTTAGTGGATCAGACAAACGAAGGGCTACTGTTAAACCACGTGGAAATCACTGGGGCCAGGGGAGCTCTGAAGGCCCAATAGCGAGCGTAACCCCCTGCCTGAGATGGAAGGGAGGGGAGGGCAGCTGTGTGCTGGGGGGCCAGGCACACATACACGTTATAAAAAAGCAGCAGATAAGATATGCAGAAACTAGATTGGGGCACCTGGGTGGCTTAGTTGGTTAAGCGTCCGACTTTCGCTTAGGTCATGGTCTCACGGTTCGTGGGTTCGAGCCCTGCGTCGGGCTCTGTGCTGACAGCCAGCTCAGAGCCTGGAGCCTGTTTCAGAGTCTGTGACTCCCTCCCTCCCCTACTCATGCTGTCTCTCTCCTAGAAATAAATAAAACATTTGAAAAAAAAAAAAAAGATATGCAGAAACTAGAAACACAAGCAAGGGTCCTGCAGGTCTCTAGCCCTACACCCTTCCATGTTCACTATGCGTGTGTGTGTGGTGGGGGGAGGTCTCCAAGACTACACAGAGGACTTGGGAGTCAAAGAAGCCAAGAGGCCTGAACAAATCCACCTGCCTGGGGACTTTGAGGACAGCTCCAAGGAGCAGCAGTGAAGGCGGCATGGCGGTGGGAAGGCCAGGGAAGAGAGCCAGGCGGAGGGCCCAGGGCTGAAGACAAGGCGGACCGGGGACACTCCCAGACAGGGGCTCCTCCTGGACAGCCCACCGCGCCCCCATCCGCCCCTTTCCGGGCTGAGCTCTGGGAGCAGAGGCATGCAGCACCCAGGAGGCAGGGAGGTAGCAGCGATGGAAGTTAAGGCCTACATAAGCTTGAGAAGAACCAAGAAAATGCTGTAGATGAATTTTTATATTTAATGCATGAGATAAAATTATCCTTTGAAATAAATAGCACTTGTTTTTGCATCTGCAAGGGGAATGACACGGATACTCTTCAGAAGGGCTGAAGGTCAGGGCTCTTGTTTCTTGATTAAAGTCAATAAGACTATAAAGAGGAACGTATATCCATCCCGTCGGAATACAAAACATTGAGCTCGGTCATAGTTTGCTCTCTCCTAATACCACTGACAGAATGCTGGTTTTCAAGTTGTGGTTCTTGTGATTTTCTGAGACCCCTCTGGGTGGAAAAACACCAGCACCGACATAAAAGGTCAGTGCTGGCTGGAGGGGTGTCCGGGGACCACCCACCAACAGCCACTGTGTGACGACTGCCCTAGGCACCCTTGCTCCCCGTCCTGCCTCTTCTGGATGGTGGGGGAAACAGGTTCACAGGAACACGAACTCAGGGCAGAAAGGGGCACTAAAAGATGACTTATCTCAACTTCCCCTGCCTTCCCAGATGGGAAAACTGAGGCCCAAAGACATTGAAACTCACAGTGTTTTGAGCAGTACTATGCTCCAGGCACTGTACTTTACAAGTACCCACTGATTGCATCCTCACAACCACCCAATAAAGGCATCAGTACTGACACTTACTACCCAGGAAAGCAGCCCCTTGACTCTTGGTGCCTCAGTTTCCTCATCCATAAATCACAGACAGTAACAGCATCCACCTCCCATAGCTTTGTCGCAGGGACTAAATGACAAATCCTTGTGGATCCATAAAATCATACTTGGCCAGGGGTCCGTACTGAATTCCCATTATCAACAGTATCTATTTTACTCTAAACCTGGCAAAATCCTTCTTTTGCTTGGACTTCACCACGATCGGACTGGGGCTGGGGATAACAAAGAAATTGGGTTTCTTGAAGACCAGTGGGGGAGACAGACATTTATTCTATGAGGAAAAGAACAGTGTTGTCCCAGGGGCTCCCCCCAACAAGAGGAGGCCCCCGGTCACTGCGTCAGTGTGTCCAGGACCCGCGCACGTGAGGCAGCAACGTGCCAGACAGGGATGGCCACCCTCACTGTGGCCGGGACGCTCTGTTGGCCTTCCTTTGTCCAGCTGACTCCCTCCTCCTTCAGAGCTCGACTCGAAGGTCACACCCCCCTCCGGGGAGACTCCTCTTGCCACTTCCTGCAGGCCGCCTTTACATGGCAAGCCTCAGCCGAGCTCCCAGAATTCCGAGAATGGCGTCCCTGGAGGTGATGATCATGGTCCTGAGCACAGACAGCGGATTCAAGAGGAGCTCAGGGAAGCAGGAGATGAAGCAGCGCAGAGCATCGTGGGGAAAGACGAGTCACAACAGAGAGAAGCAAAGGAGACAATCCGGACGGAGGGGACCAGGACACACGCGCACGGAAGGAGAAACAGGCAAGGCCCTTGTGCGGCACCCAAGTGGCAGCCTCTGCTCTTCTCACCAGGTTTAGTCTTAAATTGTGCAAAAACTATAATAAAATTTTCTGTCAACTTTATGCATCTACATGTGAATACACAGATACCTGGTATTTATGTACACATACAACTTTATTTATAAAGCTTTACAAGGAAAGTATTAGTCACCCTTGTGACTAATCTTTTCATCCCAAGAACAATGAAACGAAACCAATTCTGTCCCCAAGAGAGGAGCAGAGTAGGCCACCGTGACAGGCCAGCGTGAGAAACGGCCCGCAGAAGAGCCCACAGAGGGTGAGGGGCAGAGGGCCACCATGGAAGACCGACCGCCAGGAGAGACGATCCCAATCTGACCCTTTCGGGGGCGGGGAAGGGACAGTGTTGGAAGCAATAGTTGAGCACTAGGTGCCAGAGCATGACCAGGAAGGTCAACTGCCAGGGAGGAAAGGTCACTTCCATGCCAAGTGCAGGAATGCTAAGCCCACGACGAATCTGGGAATTTCGGGGAGTTCCCCACACCCCAGGGAAGGTCTGTCTGTTAGGGTGGGGGAGTCCATGCAGACTAAGAAATGAGTCAGGTCCACCGGTGAGTGGCCGCCTGTGCTAGTCAGCAAGATTGCCATCCTGACACCGGCTCCAGAGAAGTGAAAAAATGACAAGGCACTGGGTTCTGTTTGGGAAAGCCAGTGAGCATGTCATGTGGGGATCACTGTTACCCACACATAGCCCCCTGATCTCAGCCAGACGGAGCTTTTAAAAGGTGTCAGGCCATCCAACATTTGTCATTTACATCCATGAAAACTGCTGGTCAAGACCACACTGCTTGGACTTCACTCTGAGTCCAGAGGACAAATGTCTCCCTGACCCCTTCCTCACAACAGCACATGGGGTCACCATCCACAGAACCTAGCCCAGGAGTTCCGTCTACGGGAGCCCATCTGAGTGTGGTCTCCAGATCAGTAGCAGACCAGTATCATCTGGTCCTGGTAAAACTGTACATTCTCGCTCCACCTTAGACCTGCTGATCCACGAATTCCAGGGTAGGACCCAGTGATCTGGGATTTAACATCTAGAATTCTATGCACACTGAAGTTCAAGGATGCCTGGCCTCTGGCATTCAGCATTTTTTTCAGCCACATACTTTAGGATGTAGGTTTATCTTAATTGGTTGCTTCACATCATATGACATAAGGAAATGGAGTTAGTGTTTAAATAAATTATTTCAAATTAATTACGGACTCTATTCATTATGGATAACCTGACCATTAAACAAAAACCTTATTTTATTTTTCTTAAGTGTTTTTATTTATTTTTTGAAAGAGCAAGAGAGAGAGAGAGAGACAGACAGACAGACAGAGAAGAGCTCAACCAGGGTAGGGGCAGAGAGAGAGGGAGACACAGAATTGAAACAGGCTCCAGGCTCTGAACTGTCAGCACAGAGCATGACATGGGGCTCGAACCCATGAACCATGAGATCATAACCTGAGCCAAAGTTGGATGCCCAAACGACTGAGCCACCCAAGCGCCTCATAAAATTTTACATACAACATATCTTGATTTTTAAACACCAGCCAAATCTCATTTTAATCTTTGTCAGAGGTAATGGCTCAAAATAAAGTTAATACCATTTTCTCAAGAAAGGCATTCAAAAAGTTGTTGTGCCCTGCTCCGCTGACCGAGATTAACTACCCACACATTTATTACAGTGATAATAAATTTCCTTCCAGAAAACTTCCAGATATGAACCGATATAGTCAGAAACACAGACCGATGAGTCACCCAGCAGAAAAAGAAAAATATACTACTAAAAGCTACGATCACGATTTCTCAATTCGTGATATTTGACCATCTGCAGAAAGGCAGCTCATCTGTTTACAGCACGGCTTCTAGCACCTTCTCCCTCTGAGCCTCCCAAGGTGGCAAGCCCTTGCCCCTGCCCTGCAAGGAAGGTGTGCTCAGTCTTGGGTTGGGGGAGGGGGGTGGTGGGAGGGCTCTGCAACAGCTCCTACTTGAAGCCTAGAGAGGAAATCTATGCACCCCCCACCCCAGCACCAGCTACTGGGGGGGTCAGAGTTAGACCTGGTACAAGTTAGCAGCTGCATTGTGGAATGAGAGCTTTCCAACTACACCCCATGGAGCTGACAGCAAATCTGTGCAGGGGGGCCAGGGGAGGGGTGGGGGGTGCACAGCTCGGCCGCTGTAACAACACAACACAGGCTGAGCGGCCACGACAACAAACATTTGTTTCCCAAAGTTCTGGAGGCTGCAGGTCCAGATTCAGAGTGCCAGCTCCATTGGGCTCTCGAAGAAGGCCCTTTTCCCAGCCTGCCCTTTCCTGTAGGGAAGAGAGAGCCCACTCTGGTCTCCTGCTCCTCCTGCTTATAAGTAAGGCATTGATCCTGTCACAGAGGCTCGACTCTCGCAGCCTCATCTAAACCCAACTGCCTCCTTCAGGCCCACCTCCAAACACTGACACATGAAGTACTGGGGCTTCATGTTACTTTTCAGGGGATGCCTTCAATCCATAGCAGGAGCTACCGTGGTCCTGAACTATCCCTTCCTTCCATTTCGGCAGAACAGTAGGATTTCATGTTTTTTAGGGTCTCTAAAAGCTTTCCTTTAAAAAGAGTTCAGTGAGGGGGCATTGGAGTGACTCAGAAGGTTAAGCCTCCAGCTCTTGATTTAGGTTCAGGTCATGATCTCAAGTTCCACTGAGCTTAAGCCCTGCATTGGGCTCTGCATGGGCAGTACGGTGCCTGCTTGGGATTCTCTCTCTCCTCTCTCTCTGTCCCTCCCCTGCTCACTCTCTCTCTCAAAAACAAACAAATAAATAGAGTTCAGTCAGGGAGCACCTTGGTGGCACAGTTCGTTAAGTGTCCAACTCTTGATTTCAGCTCAGGTTGTGATCTCAAGGTTTGTGAGATCAAGCCCCTTGTCGGACTGCACGGACAGTGTGGAGCCTGCTTAGGAATCTCTTTCTCTCTCTCCCCGCCCTCTCTCAAAATAAACAAGCATTTTTTAAAAAAAATTAGAAAGAATTCAGTCAGTAGCTAAGAAAAAGTTTTCAAAGTACAGGTAATAAGGTTTTATTATGACTGGAAGGAATGGGAAGGGATGGTGTTTTGTGTCCTGATGGACTGGCAAAATTCAGAACCTTTTTTTTTTTTTTTTTGCAGGGGGAAGGGAGACGTGGAAGCAAGCAAGGAGAGCTGCTTGGGAAAGATGCGGAGGCCCCCAGCTCGCAGCCCCCCTGCCTTCTGAATCGGCAGCACCTGCTATTGACACCAACGTGGCAACTGGCTTGTGCTGCCAGGTGACCAGCTTGGACATTCCATCTGTGGCGTCTCTTATAAACCAGGACCTGGGACAGGACTCAGAAGTGGACTGTGCTCTGGCCTGCATTTCAGGCCCCTCCCTCCCCCAGCCTGCTTCCCTGTTGATGCAGGACAGCCTGACTTGCCCCGCAGGAAGCACCCCGCAGGAAGCGGACTGCAAACGGTACTTCCAACCCAGCCTGCGCCAGAGCACCAACCAGACAAGTAAGGAACATGCTTCCGAGCCCCCAGACCATCTGGAGTGCTGCCCCAGTGCTCGGACGACAAGCCCAACTTCCGGGGAAAGTCACTTCCACACTCGTACGATGATGCAGAAAAACAGAACAATTCCATAGCCTCAAGACATGAGACAAACCCAACCTGTCGATAAAAATCACAGAAAACACAGCTGATCCCTGAACAACGCAGGAGCTAAGGGAATGACCCCTGTGTAGCCGAAAATCCACACAAAACTTTTGACTCCCTTAAAACTCAACTTCTAACAGCCTGCTGGTGACTGAGAGCCTTACTGATCACATAAACGGCTGATTTAACACACATTTTGTTTGTTTTCTGTATTATATACTGTATTCTCATGACAAAGGTAGAGAAAAGAAAATGTTAAGAAACTCTTAAGGAAGAGAGAATACGTTTATAGTACCGTACTGTAAGCGCTGAAAAAAAAAATCCAAGTAGAAGTGACTGTGTGACTCAACCCTGTTTTGGTCAGGGTCAACTGTACATTCAAGGTGAAAAACATTAAGGTTTTGTGAAGGAATCAAAAGTCAAGATATAGTTTCTGCCACACAGACAGTTATAATATAAACGGGTAGATTTAGTGTATTTAATTTGTACCTAAATAATATTAAGGTAGGCATGGAAAAAGACCATTTTATGCTGACAAAGCCCCCAAATCATTAGTGTTTGTGGCACAAAAGAGCATTTCATCACTACAAGACCACAAGAAACCCCTGCAGGGAGTCAGAAGGGCTCTTCCCATCTGCGGTGCAGCTCTGCAGCTCAGAACCTTGAACTTAGCTGTACCTGCACTCAGCCCTTGCCCTCCTTTCTTCTCCCCTGGTGTCTGTTATGTCTCCCTTACTGTACCCGCACACCCCTTTATCCAGCCCAAACCCATCTTCAGCCTGATCCGCGGTGCTGTGCCTCACATACAGTAAATCTACCTCATCGTGCCAGGGCAGGGGCTGTATTTTGCACACAAATTTTGGACTTTGGTTAAAACCCGTATCTGTGTACCCTGATGATGTGAGATAAAGTCCGAGAACCATAGAGAGCAAGGGCCATGTTGAGAGGCCACAGAAAAGCTGCTGCGGCCACGGAGGTGTGAGACATGACCCTGAAGGGCCTGTGGGAGCAGGAAGGGAGGAACAGATGCAGCCCATGGGGAAGGAGAGAGAACTCAGCCCAGTCGGAGCCTCTGCGGCGGGGCCTGATCTTTGGTGACTGGTAAAATGGAAAACAATGGCACAAACGGTGACTTTCAAGAGGAGCCCTAGTCTTCCCTCTGGCCCAGGTGAGGGGTTATTAGATATATCGACCGGGATTTCTCTCTCCCCACCCCTTGAAAAAAAGTATGTTAACTCATTGCAGGGGCAGTGGAAATACTGAAAAATAAGGAAGATGAAGATGACTATAATCCTACCTCCCAAAGATAAGTTCTTTTAATATATCCACATATTCCCTCAGGTCTTTCCATGGATGTGCGCTGCACGTATAAAAGTACCTTCCACTGCAGGAGTCTGAATATAGTTCTGGGTGCTCATTTGCATGGCCCGATCTCTCGTTGGCCCAGAACCCGCCTCCCTCTGAAAGCATCACAATGGAGTGAGCATTGGAAGCACCTGACACACACCAAGCAGGAGCAAGACACAGGAGATGGTGTGATCCTGACACCAGCCCCATAGAAAGGGGTCAAGATGGGGCAGGCACACATAGGACTCCCCTTTGGAGAGGAGGATTTGGAGCCATTCAGCCAGAAATAATATAAAATGAGGTTACATCACAGTCCCCTAATGCCCAGAGAAGAGCTGGGGAGACCTGTGGCAGGAAGCTGTGGGAACGGGAAGCCTTATCATATAAAGGGGCTCAGGAGAGGGGCACCTGGGTGGCTCAGTTGGTTAAGTGCCCGACTTCGGTTCAGGTCAGGATCTCATGGTTCATAGATTCGAGCCCTGCATCTCTCTCTCTCAAAAATAAATAAATAAACTTGAAAAAAATGTGTGGGGGGGGTGCTCAATGGGGACTGTAAGGATAAAAATCTATGACCAAAAAGAAAAAAAAAAGGCAGAAGAAAGGAAGGAAAGGACCCAAAGGCACACACCGGGGACCTGCACAGGCAGCAAGGAACCCTTGAAGGGGCTGTGTCCGCAGGACGGTCCTGCAGGAAGACTGTGACTTTAGCCCCAGCTACAAACTTCGCTGGCCTCCCCTCCCCTCTGCCTCTCAGACATCTGTGGCTAAGAACTCGAACCCCACCCATCCCATTACACAATGCTTATCTGGTTATGATCTAAGGTCAGACTCCATGAAAGGAAGCCCATGACTTAAAAGTTAGGAAATACTTCTGTGATTTGCTGGGGAGAGGGGACGGGGAAGTCCACACTGTGAAACAAGAAGTTTACAGCACTGACCCTGGTTCTTCCCCCAACTTGACACGGTGCTCAGCGGGCTATATGTGGAAATGTGACCTTTCCACCTGGAAAACCCCGACCTCACTGCCTTCCTTACAAGGGCCCATGTCCTGAAGGAAGGCAGCTCGGAGAGCAGCACTCGTTTTGGGGTGGCCATGACTGCTGGGCAGCTGGGAAGCTTGGGCTTTCGTTGTGTAAAAGTTGGGCTTTGTCTCCATGAGAAAATGGAAACAAACTGTGATCATTGAAGCGGCTTCCATGTCTTAAAAGTCTGTACCTTGATGTTCATTCAAAACCTTAACAGACTTCAAACAATCTGGTTTATGAATTAAAGTGGATGTGTCAAGTATGAATGTTCTTGAAAACTGTTTTTGTAGTAAGCAATTTTTTTAAACATTACCAGAGCTGAATTCACCCAAAAAACTCATTAAAGAAGTAACATTTCCTTTTGAAAGTCTCTCCTGACCATAACTGAACACGGTACATCCCAGAACATGGAGCTTTCATTTGGAATTCATGAGAAGTAAGAGTATGTGTGCACTGGACAGAACAAATGTGAAATATTGGCTGTTCTGATTGGACAAACAAAGCAAGTTGGTAAAGACTCACATATGTCCGTTCTGAAGGAAGGACACTTTTCTAACAACAGAGAAAACCAACTGCTGTGCACACAGCCCAAAAGCGGCACCTTAAATTCCAAAGAAGGTCAGCATGGCAGGGTTGACCCTCCGAGAGCACCCTCCGTGTGCTTTGCCAGCCAGGTCTCAGCTCTCTGCACTGGTCAACCCCCGGACACCTGGAAAGCAGCTGGGATGACTTTAAAGAGCGTGACATCTATGACCTTTCTTCACAATAATTCTGGTCTTTGTCTCTCCCATCAAGGGACTGAAGAGAAACCAGTCCCCTGTGTCTGTCAGCACTCTTGGCCTGTGTGTGGCTTTTCCCCTGTAAATCCAGTGCACAGCACTGCTTGGGAAGGTGGGCCCTGTCGCCACAGGTGTGCCCCTGGGGCGGGGCAGGAGCAGGATCCGGGTTCCTCTGGCATTCCTCAGGCAATGGCACGCAGTCTGCACAAGTTGAAGGTGTTGTGTCAGCCACCGCATCCTGCTCAGGAGACTCACGGAGGTTCTTTTTGGCAGTGCGCGTGTCCTCCATATGCCCAAGTCTCTGACGGCCTAAGAACGTCCCTTTGATTGTCCTACAGTCCAGTGATGATAAAAGGGCAGGTAGCGGGGCGGGGGCTGGAATTAAGGAATGGCCGCCATTTGTGGTGGGGACTGAGAAGGCAGCTGTTTTTGTTCCCTTCGAAATCCTATTAGGAACAGGCTGTCCACACTCTTTCACGTGCCTCCGTCTCTCAGGTACTTTCTCTCTGGTTGTCTCAACATCCCAGATTCCATGGGGTGAGGGCTATTACCAGGCCTGAGAGGCAGCTGAGGGCTCTGTGGCCAAGTGCCCTTGGCCAATGGCTCATAAATGGAGGAGCCAGGACTTAAAGCCTAGACCCCGTCTGGCCTAAAGATCCATACTCTTCAAGTCCCCAACAACAAAAGAACAAATAACTCCATTACAAAGCAAGCAAGGGATTTGAAAAGACTTTTCTCCAAAAATGAAATACGAATGACCAATAAGCCTATGAAAAGATGCTCAACACCCCTATTCATTAAAGGACTGCAAATCAAAACCACAAGAGGGAGATCACCTTTTACCCATTAGGATGGCCACTTCAAGAAACCCCAGAACGCCACTGCGGGTGAGGATGCGAGGCTGGGGCGCTGTGGGTGCTGGAGGGAATGTAAGTGGGGCAGCGGAGGGGCAGTCTGGCAGCCCAGAATGACCACATGATCCCGCAATTCCACCTGTAGGTACGCGTGGAGAGGAACTGGGTGCAAGATCTTGGCAGGTATTTGCACACCCATGTTCAATGCATCATTATTCACAACAGCCAAAAGGTAGGAACAACCTAAATATCCACTGACATATGAATAAACAAAATGTACCCCCTACCCCCACAGGAATATTATCCAGCTTTAAAAAGGAAGGAAATCCTGTTATATGCTGGATGAATTTTCAGGGCACTATATTAAGTGAAATAAGCCATCACAAAAGGACAAATAGCATGCCGATCCCACTTACACGAGGTAGCTAAGGTAGTCAAACTCCTAGAAAACAAAGTAGAACAATGGGAGGGGGAGGTAATGAAAGAGTGTTTAATGGGTATAGAGTTTCAGTTTTAGTTCTGCAAAACTACTGCACAAAAATGTGAATTTACTTACTGCTACTGAGCTATACCCTTTACAGTGGTGAAGATGGTAAATTTTGTGGGTTTTTTTTTTACAACTAAAATTTTTTAAATATTTTTTTAAATCCATGCCCTGAACCAGAATACTGGGCACTGATTCTCCAGTTGACCGTGCCTTTCTGAAATTCTGCAGGACCCTTTTCCTCTCAAGCAGCCAGATGCCATTTGCAAAAATACTCATCACAATGGGAGTTATCAACCAGCCCCAGAATTTCAGTCTATTTCTCCTCATGACAATGAAAACGGAGGACCACAGGCTGGAATGAGGCAATGAAAAAAGCTCGGAGGGCCCATTTTTAAAACTCTGGCAACTCAGAAAAAAGGTGGTGTGTGCAAGGAAAGAGTCTTGATGTAAATGCAGATCTGGCATTACGGGATATCCTCCCAAAGGTGACTCCAATTCAAAACATGAAGTCACATCATTCATCATTCCCAAGCCCTGTCTCTCTGCCACACACACGTGTCTCTCCCTGGGCCTGAGGTTTTCCAAGGCCACGTACTTTTGCCTTATTCAGGCCAAGCTTTCCTTTGTTATGCAATACTGCCTCTCATGGAAGGGGACAGTTACTGCCCACCTCTGTTACAAAGAAGGGGACTGAGATAAGGTAGCAGGCCCAAAGTCCCAGGGTTGGGGGACAGCGCTGGCACCTCATGCCCAGGCCCACCCTCCTCCACAGCTCCTAACCAGGCCACCCTGCAGTGGGCCAACGCTGGGGCCCTGACCCTCGACACTATTCCTAAATACGGTGTAAATCAAAGCCCTTGTGAGTCATATGGTCTTTGAGGTTCGGTCTTCTCATCTGTAAAATGAGGCATTGGGTTACAAATCCCTTTTCTTTCTAACATGAAAAGCTCCAGATCATATAAGTTGTCAACAATATCAAAGAGACTTTATTGAGCTCCACGGACTCAGGGTATCATAACAGGAGCATGAAACAGAGGCTTTTAACAAACAAAAAAGCCTTGGACCCTGCCATCCAAGAGTCCACTGTCTCGGTCAAGAACCAGTACAGAGATACGTGCCAAAAACTATGGAGACAGACCTGTACCATCCCCAAAATAATGAAGTAGCAAAAGGATGATTAAGAAACCATTTCTCATCCACAGCAGGCAAAATGGTTACCAGTCACAACCAAAGAAGCTATCGTGAAACACCGAGGGCAGGACTGCCAGGGACCGTGGTGGAGAACCACACCTTATGTTAATATGGACAATCAGAAAAGGCAAAAAGCCCTCACTGAGGCACCCAGGGGCAACGACCTGGGTCATTATACCACTAGAAATAGACACCACATGTTGGTAAAACTGGAAAGCCACTTGCAAAGGATGAAACCAGGGACACCTGGGTGACTCAGTTAAGTGTCTGACTTCAGCTTAGGGCATGATCTCACAGTTTGTGAGTTCGAGTCCCATGTCAGGTTCTCTGCTGTCAGCACAGAGGCTGCTTCAGATCCTCTGTATCCCTCTTTCTCTGCCCCTTCCCTACTCGTGCTCTCTCTCTCTAAACATTTAAAAAGGATGAAACTAGACTGCTATCTTACACCATACACAAAAATTAACTCAAATGGATTAAAGACTTGAATGTAAGACCTGAAACCATAAGATTCCCAGAAGAAAACACAGGCAGTAAACTCCTTGACATTGGTTTTGGGGAGATTTTTCTGGCTGACTCCAAAGGCAAGGCAAACAAAAGCAAAAGCCAACTAATGGGATTACATCAAACTGAAAAACTTCTGCACTGTGAAGGAAATCAATATTAACACGAAAAGGGAACCTACCGAAGGGGAGAAGATATTTGCAAATCACATATCCAACAAGGGGCTAATACCCAAAATATATAAAGAACTCATATGACCTAACAATAACAGAAAACAATCCAATTAAAAAATAGGCAGAGGATCTAAAAAGGCATTTTTCCAAAGATGACATACATATGGCCAATGGGGCCACACAAAGATCCTCAAGATCACTAACCAACGGGGAAATACAAATTGTCACAATGAGTGATCACCTCACACCGGTCACAAGGGTTCTCAAGAAGACAAAAAATAACAAGTACTGATGAGAATGTGGAGAAAAGGGAAACCTCAGTACACTGCTGGTGGGAATATGAACTGACACAGCCACTATGGAAAGAGCCTATGAAGGTTCCTCAAAATATTAAGAATAGAACCACCCTATGGTCCAGCTATCCCACTTCTGGGTACTTACCTAAAGAATACAAAAACACTTACTTGAAGAGAGAGGTGCTCCTGTGTACAGTAGCAGTGTTTACAATAGCCAAGAAAAGGAAACAGCTTAAGTGTCCACCAATGGAAGAAGAGATAGAGAGTCTGTGGTATGCACACAGTGGGATACTAACCAGCCATAAAAGAGGAGGAAATCTTGCCATTTCTGACAATGTGGGTGAACCCTGACAGTACTATGTGAAGTGAAATAAGTCAGAAGAAGAGAAACAGAATGACACAGAAGAAAGAAACAGAAGGAAACAATGTGGAATCTAAAACCAACCAACCAACCAACCAACCAACCAACCAAGACTTCCAGACTGGTAGTTATCAGAAGCGAAGGGGGCTGGAGGGGAGGCAAAATGGACGAAGGGGGCAACGGTATGGTGATGGGTAGTCACCAAGCTTTTGGAAGTGTTCACTTTGTAATGCATACAGACGCCAAATTATATTCACCAGATTTTGTTCTTTCCATTTCCTTTTCTTTTGGGGATCAGGCTTTTTCCCCCACCTTTTTTCCCAGGTGGGAGGGGGGTGGAGAGAAGAAAGGGAAACAAATCATGAGAGATTCTTAACAGTAGAGAACAAACTGGGGGTTGCTGGAGGGAAGCAGGCGGGGGATGGGCTAGACGGGGGATAGGTGTTAAGGAGGGCACTTGTTGGGATGAGCACTGGGTGTTGTGTGTCAGTGATGAATCAAAGAATTCTACTCCTGAAAGCAATAGTGCACTGTATGTTAACTAAAATATATCAAAAATAAGACAAAATAAAACAAAATTTAAAAAACAGATACCATGATATGCTTGTTTTTTCCATGATCACTGATGTGACTTCTTCAGAAACAATAAAACATTTTATTACTGGGAACCTTAGAATGACTTCAACCAGAGTTTAAACTTTAACAAACTATGTTTAAAGGAAAAAAAAAAGGTTTTTAGTTGTACAGCCAGAGCAATCCAAGAAGATGAAATGTATCTTTGAAGCTACCAGATATAGAGAAAAAGGTTCCATGGGCTTTTAGTTTTTTTAATTAATGTTCAAACTATTCTCTGAAACCATAAGCACAACATATTGTAATTGTATTCCTGCTGGAACCAGAGAAATTTGGAATCTCAAAGATCATTAGGCATCAAAGTGCTTTGAGACACGTGTGCTCTCCTGGGACGGTGAGCAGGTAGTGAGTGGCCCTCAGGAGGCAAAGGCCCCTGAGGCACGGAAGATGACAGAGGCCAGAAGGCAACAAGGACTCCCTTCAAAGGAGGGCTGTGGGATAACTGGGTGGCTCAGTCAGCTGAGCGTCCAGCTTCAGCTCAGCTCATGATCTCGCGGCTGGTGGGTTCAGGCTACGTGACAGGCTCTGGGCTGACAGCATGGAGCCTGGAGCCTGCTTTGGATTCTGTTTCTCCCTTTCTCTGTCCCTCCCCCACTCACACTCTCTTTCTCTCAAAAATAAATAAACCTTAAAAAAAAAAAAAAAAGAAAAAGGGTTGTATCTCTAACTTTCAGGCTAGATTTCTCGAAATTAAGGCTGTCACTTTCTCAGCTCAAATTACTGGTTATGCCAAGTTTATAATTCCATAGAAGAAAGAGGGGGGAAAATCACCAAATGAGCATCTGTAGTTCAAGCCCACGAGAGAGAAGTGATTTTATAACCAGGCCCATCTCCAATGAATCTGAATACTCGCTACTATCATGATTTGTGACAGGAATGCATTTCCATTATAACCCACTATGAGACTAAATATTTTCTGAACATCTTTCTTTTTTTAATGTTTATTTATTTTTGAGGGGTTGGGAGAAGGGTAGAGAGAGAGGGAGACAGAATCCGAAGCAGGCTCTGCACTGTCAGCGAAAAGCCTGATTTGAGACTCGAACCCACGAACCCTGAGATCATGACCTGAGCCGAAGTCAGACACTCAGTGGACTGCGCCACCCAGGTGTCCCTGAACATCTTTCTTTTTTTTTTTTTAAGTTTATTTATTTTTGAGAGAGACAGAGACAGCATAAGTGGGAGAGGGGCAGAGAGAGAGGGGGAGAGAGAGAATCCCAAGCAGGCTCTGAGCTGCCAGCACAGAGCCCAACGTGGGGCTCAAATTCATGAAACTGTGAGATCATGACCTGAGATGAAACCAAGAGTCTAACGCCGTCCAATGCTTAACGGACTAAGCCACCCAGGTGCCTGGGAACACCTTTCTTATTTAGAAATTAAAATTTTTTCCTACTATCAAAATGTCACTACGTTATAAAATTGAAAAAGAGAAAAGGGGAAAATATCGCCTGTCATCACAACTTCCCAAACTTCTGTAGAATATCAGGATGCATCTTTGCACTTTTCTCCATGTGGATATATTATTTTTTACATAGTATGATCTGAGCAGTTATAATAAAATACCCGTATTTAGTTAATATTCCAAAATCACTCTCCCGTAACCGGCAGAAACCCAGCGTCATCCGCAGCGGACCCTGCACCGGGTCCTGGAGCTGCAACAGAGCAGCCCGTGCCTCCAGGGAGCTTTAACTCGGCTCCACAAATGCCTGCCCTGCTGGCAGGGGCCAGGTGGGGTGTGCGCGGGTGCAGGCGCCCCCCTCGCCAGCAGGCCACCCACACCATGGCCCTGAGGGCCATGGTGAGTCCAGGGACAGTCACCAGCCTCACCTGCTCCAGGGACACCTTGGCCACCCCTGGTGCTGAGCCGCGTGACAACTCCCTACCCTTGCTCTAAGAATCCCAAGTTCTTATTACTTGGCAAGTACATTAATCAAACTTCATTCTCAACAGAGGTATTTTTTAAATGTTTTTATTTATTTATTTTGAGAAAGAGAGCAAGAGCGCATGTACGGTGAGGAGGCAAAGAGAGAATCCCAAGTGGGCTCTGCACTGCTGGTGAGGAGCCCAATGAAAGGCCTGATCTCACGACCACAAGATCATGACGTGAGATGAAATCTAAGGGCACTGAACCCACTGAGCCACCCAGGCAGCCCTCGGCAGAGGAATTCCTGGCAGAAGGTCACCATCTTCATTCCAAATACTTCTAGTAATAAGGAATATACACACTTGCCACACACAATTTCACCTGCTTCCAGACAGCCACTAACTGTAAAAAAGCTAGTGAGCTCCAGTTATGCTTGCAGTTCCGTCATGGTTCTGCCTTTGGCTGGTGAACAGCATAATCAACAAGAACACTCCAACTTGTGGTGGTGGGAGGATGTACCTCCCCTCCCCTCACGGGCTGGACACTAACTCGAGTGGGTCCCCTCTGCCATGCTGGCACCATGCTTCTCTCCTATTCCTCCTTGGAGGAGCTACCATGAGCTGGGCCAGTCAGCTCCCAAAGGTCTGGGGCAAAGCAGACTGGCAGTTAGGTGACTGGAGGCCTCTGGAGCGAAGAGGTCATAGACTTGGAGGCCAGTGTGACTCTACAGAGCGTCGAGACAGCTGGGACCTTACATGGCCCCAAAGAGAGGGGGCCAGAGAGACTTGTTGGCTTCTAAAACTTTTAGTTTCCAGCTCTTGCCCTTATCTTGATTTTTGAAAGCCTCCTTCTGATTAAGCTTGCTTGAGTCATTTTCTGTTTCTTGCAACAAAACCATCATTGACTGACTACGGCTCATCTGTTTCCTGAGCACTCCCTAAGCGCCGCCTATATGCAGTGGGCATCTGAGGACAGCCAGGCACTGCAAACAGGCCGGGCGCTGCTTCCTCCCTCAAGAAACTAGAAACTGGTGGATCGGCAAGAATAGAACATAATTAGGGAAAGCAGGCTGGTGGTCATCAGGGCTGGTTTCACGGACAGAGAAGCGAAAGCGGCTATGCCGGCCAGGAGTGGAGTCCCTTTACCACTGACCGCCTATGTGACCTTATGTAGGTCCCTTTCCCTCTATGAGCCTCTGTCTCTTCATCTCTAAATGAGAAATCTGAAACATGACTTTCAAAGACCACATGTGCTTTTATAATTCCTTAAAAGCAGCAGACTCAACACCTCTTACATATACAGTAGCAATTTTTTTAGAAGCCATGTTGGCTGTGGAATTTTCTATAACCCCTGCCCGAGGTTTACAACGTCAGTTAGGAGACGACACAACACAAGGGCCACCCTGAAGCCTGCGCCTGTGGCTCTGAGTGGTGGAGTCAGGGCAGAAGCAGACCTCAAAGTGCTCATCATCTTGAGCAGCCGTGTGCAGGCAAGAGAATTTGACCGAGGGAAATGTTCTAGAGCATGCCGCTGGCCATGTGTGGTTCTTGAGCGCTTGAAGTGGGGCCAGAGCGAGGAACTAAATTTTGTACCATATTTAAGGACAATTAGCTGACATTTAAGTTTAACCAGCTTGATGTGGCTGGTGGAACTACCAGCACAGACCTAGAGGTTGAGAGAGATAACCCGAACACAGAGTAAGTAGCTCTCCAGCCGAGACGAGCATCAGAGAAGGAGAGGCTGATTATGTCCCAGAGAAAGGAGGAAGAGACGGTGACACTGAAGTGGCCTGGAAGGAGTGGGCAAGTCTATCAGTGCTGATGTGCAGCATGTTGGGTGCAGAGGGTACGAGAGAGTAAGAGGAGCTTTCCGGGCAAAGGACACCACCCATGAGAAATCACGGCTGCAAGAAGAAACAGCACACGGGTGAGCAGGAAAGCACTGTGCACGGACAGTGCCATGGTGCCCCCGCTCCCCACTTCATGCCCATCCTCCCCTTCGTCCTTACGACAGTGGATATTACATAAGGTAACGACGTGTTCAGGCAAAATTCAATGTCTCCCAGCCTCCCTTGTGGTGATGAGTGGCCCATGACACACCTCCAGATCATGAGACCAAGTGGGGGCTCTACTAGGGATTTCGGCAAGAGTCTTGCTCTCTCTTGATACACAGAGGGGTCACCTTTTTCCTCTTCGTTGCTTCCCTCTTCACTCAGCTTGAAATCACAGGGGAAGCTGGAGGTGAGGCAGCCATCTTGTGACCATGAGGCGTGTAGGAGGATGAAACAGGAGGATAGAAAGGGCCCCAGACCACGGGTAAGACCAGGTAACCAGGGCACTAGGCTTGCTCTAACATTACCCAGACTACTTTTTTGTGTGAGAAAAATCAGTCCCTCCTCAGTTATGCCAGAGTAGCAAGATTTCTAGTACATTCAGTCAGACAGTCTCTAAACAACATTAAATGGCACCTAGAGGTAAGGAGCTAAAACAACGAGCACCTGGCAGGGCAGAGAAAATTGGGCAGTAGGAACTGCCCTACCAAGTGACTGGCAACCCAGTGACTCTGCTATGGGCCAGTGAAACCTCTTGTCTAACTGTACGCACCCAGTTCTGCACTGACACATTCGCCAGGTACGACACACTGCAGTGTTAGGAAGACTGGAAGAAAAGTTCCAGAATGTGGTGCGTACAGACTTCTCTAGGAGGGAGTGATGAACACATGCTGCAAGCAGTAACAGGAAGAAAGACCACTTGGTTAAGGCAGGTACTCCCACCTCTGGCCCCCACAGTCTGAAGCCTGGCAAGGCTGCACAAGTCAACTGCCTCTATGACCTGCCCCCCAACCCCCCAGCCCAAGGCCAGTGCCAAGAAGAAAAAGAATAACTTCCCTTCAGTAACTCTTTGGGGAAAGGTTGACGCTGCAGGGGGAAGAAAAAAAAAATCTAAAGCCCGAACCCACTGAGGGAAGACTACAACCTCTCATCACCAGAACTGTCTTTAGTTGAAAGCTTTCAAGCTAATACACCTGGACAGGAAATGGACTAGAATACTTTGACTTTCTGTGAAAAACCTCTTGCTCTCTCAAGAACAAAATGCATACTTGGGTACTACAAATGATTTTCAGAATTACAGAAGACCATAATGTAACATTTCTAGATTGGTAAGTGAGGTTTAAAATCTTGTCAGTATCCATTCCGCAAACACTTTCATTCATATGAAAGTCATAAAACAAATTTACTTGGGGGAAAAACATCCATTTAGAGAGTAGTTTAATGGATCCCCCGGCTTTACCTCAGGATTTTACAAAATCAAGGACTCACCACGTGTGCCCACAGCTGTCATTCTGGACTGCCAGCTCACGTCCAGTGGGAACATACGGCTTTGCCACTTCCAGGAGACACACGTCCCTTCATTTAAATCCATGAGGTTAGTAGAAACCATTCAACTAGGAAGACTCTAATTCTGTTTTTGAAAAATACAATACGATCATGCCTCAACTGGGTGTTGTATTAGGGGCTAATGCTGAATTTGAGAGTCCCCAACCTAAGAATGTTCTTTCACCGATCACACACAGACTCAAGCAAATATTCCTAAAACTCCATGGTTCATCACTGGGTTTAAGAGACTGGATTCAGAACCAACGTGGCCTGCATCATAACTGCATGAACTAAGGGCGGGGGGTGGGGGGGCGCTGTGGCCACATTGCCCAGCACCTCCAGCCTCACCTCCCAGATAACGGGCAGGGACACCTATGGCACAGAGTCCTTGGGAGAATTAAAACCCGGCCGTGTAAGAGTGCAAACACCACATGCTTAATACATGATAACAATAATTATAATGGCAAGTGTTAGTATTTGATTACTTTTATTGCAAAAAAAAAAGAATCTATCGGCTGTCTCATAATCTGCCATTGAACACAATTCTAATTCTCAATCTGCTGTTCATTTCACTAAGAACCAATGAGGGCTTTTCTGGTTGGAGTTGAAAGCAGAAGACGATGGACACTTGCCTATCAACCACCGCAGTGTGAGATTCGGAGGGCTTCCAAGTGTGGTCACAGCATCAGCATCACCTGGGAACCTCTACAAACTGCAAATTCCAAGGCTCCCCCAAGAACGACACGTGCAGAACCAGGAGCTTTAGAACTGAGCAACAGCAATGCGTATGGAGTCCTCCATGGCGGTCGTGAGCATACTCCGTTTGAGAACGGCCAAAGGAAACGCAGTTTTGCATCAATACCACTAACTGCGGCCCTCTGATGGCCTCTTCGGGATGGGGAGAGCCATGGGGGCCTGACAGAGGCTCCCCTGACCCATCACTTCTCCAGGTGCTCCTGGAGCAGCACTCAGGTGCCCAACCGTCCCGCTCAGCCTGAAGTAGGAGAAAGGCTAATCAGGCCAGCCGGCAGAGAAGCCTGGTCCAGGGGCACCAAATCCCGCTGTTCCTGCTGGTCTAATGGTCAGAGTCACAAGTGGCAACTCAAAGCACCCCCTCAGAGGAGGAGGGGTTCACGCCAGCTCATCCATAAAAACCCTTTCTTAACATGCATCCACCCAAAAACACATCCCTAATGGTCACAGCAGCACTGTTCCTAACAGCCAACAGGCGGGGAGAACCCAAATGTCCCTCAACTGGTAAACGGATGAACAAAATGTGGCCCCTCCATACAATGGGCTATTAATGGACCCTAAAAAGGAATGAGGCACTAATATGTACCACAACATGATGCACCTTGAGAACATGCTAAGTGAAGAAAGCCACACATAAAGGACCACAGAGTGTGCAATTCCATTTATATGACACATTCCCAACAGGCAGTTGAGAGACACAGAAAACAGAGGAGCAGCTGTGTGAGGTTTGAAGGAGGCGTGGGACGTATGGGAAGTGGCAGCCATGGGCTTCTTTCTGGGCGGACTAAAACGTTTTAAAATTAGATTGTGCTAATGCGTGTACAACTTTGTGAGTACAGGGATAAAAACAATGAATTGTACACTTTAAATGGGTGAACTGTATATGAATTATATTGCAATAAAGCCCTTTTTAGACAAAGCAACCCCTTCCTGCCAACTGTGTCTTCACACCTAAGCTAACCTGCCTAGGAGAGGCGTCCAGGTCACATGAGCAGGCAGTAGGTTAAACCGCACAACTGCGAGAAGAGCCGAGAGGGTTATATGGGAGGCAGGCACCTCGGGTGCAATATTTAAGGAGATCCTCATTCTCAGGACTGTGTAGAGGTGCAGGGTCAGTACCTGCGGGTCTCTGAGAGTGAGTGTCTCCTTTAAATTTTGCAGGCAACACACCTGCTTGCCTCACCCTAGTCCTGCTCTGATTTTGAAGCAGCTTCATGTTCAGATAGGTCTACTGATTTCACTCCCCTGAAAGTATTTTCAAACTACTTACCATTTCCTCGCTCTACAAATGTCGATGGCTCCCTACCACCTACAGATCAAGACTGAAAGGTGACAAATCAAGATCTTCCCCTTTGGACTTTAATCCTGCAGGCACACAGGCACAGGCTCGGGGGTAAGCTTAGCCCTAAGGAGGAAATCTCTGCCAGCTCAGGTGCTGGAGGCAGGGATCAGAGCCAGCCCTTCCGACCCCAAGGCCCCCAGTGCCCAAGCCCTTGGCCTTCAGCCCCACAGGCTTCCTGCCAAGCAGCAGAGGCTGAGATGGTATCTCTGAATCATCAACCACATCAGCTCCAGGCCTGGCACCAAGTGTTAAGGACAGATTGTTTAAACACCAATGGTCAGTTAGGAAAAGCTCTGTCAGTGATCACTTACAATTGTTATCATGCACAGAAATAGCAAATCAAGGCAAAATCTTGCTGTTCACTATGGCTTCCCAACGTTGGTAATGACACGCCAAGAAGCACAATAAAGGGGAAAAGTTCTAGTAGCTTCAGACTACAGGAATCCACGAACAATCAGCTTTCCAGCTTGTGATATTTTATCTTGAACCAGGTCTTCACTCACCACAGAAAAGCAAAGTTAAATAGAGAGTAAATTAAGAACTATTTTAAAAAACTATGGGGCTCTGGCAATCAGAGACCATTTTTTTCTTTCTTTCTTTACCCACATCCTAAAACCCTGTAGAAAGAGAAAGACATCTAAGTTTCGGAAGGTGGCTCTCCATTCAAATAAGCTGTAAATGAGCAAAGAAGATACGTACTGTAACAAAGACAAGCCCAAAAACAAAATCACAGGGAAGAAAAGGGATTTTTGAGCTTGGAAAGAACGCAGGACCATCACGTTGCAGGGAACAACACTGCCACCAAGTGGTGATGGTGCCTCAAGTCACCCTCTGACGTCTAGACCAGTGATAACTGGGACAGCAATCAAAATCCTTTGTGGGGAGTTTTGATATTTTTTAGTTGTTTGTTTGTTTTTTTAAGATTTCATGCCCAGGCTTCATATGCAACTGACTCAGCGAGGCAGAATGCAGAGGGGCAGGTGCAGCCCATATTTTAAAATCTCCCCAAGGGACTTTGGTGCACAGTGAAAGCTAAGAAACAGGGATCAAAACAAAATGTCATAGAGCTGTCACTATGATGCTCATATTTTCAGTTAAGTTTTACCTGTAGTCATTCTGCTTATATGATCCATTAAAATTTACTAATGGTATATAAATTACTGAAAACTTGGTTTTGTACAACACAATCATAGTTATACAATAGTTTCTATGTTTTTTATGATATAAAGTAATCATTATAAAGATTCAGATTATATTCTTTAGTCTTAGTCATTATTATTTACATCTAACCCAACAGGCTTAAACTTATCATAAACTAGTCACAGCTAAAGTCACAATACAAAACCCTCTGAATGTTAGTTTCACTGGACTATTTGCTTAACTATAATAATAAATCTTATCCATACTAGACAGATTTCCTTTTTTCTCTTTTAAACAAGGCATGTAAAGCCTGATCACTTCTACTGATGGTCATATCTGTGAACACACGATGTGATCTGAAACACTTCAATGAAAGTTATCAGAATAACAACAGAATCTTTCCTTGGCACACAAAGGTAAATAAGGATTTTCCCTCTTTCCAGAGTCGAGAGTTACCAAAAAAACCATTTGACACCAGAAAATTATCTTTTCTATGATACACAAGGAGGTAAAACTACACAGTGTTTCCACTACCAAGTACCTGGTCAGGAGGTGACTCTCTGCACTTTCTGGTCTGACAGTTAGGTCAGAGCCTACTGCTAAGAAAACAAACACCTGCACAGTGTCTGAGCCCTGGGGGCCACCCAAGACACAAAGCGTCCCTGGAAAATAAGGCGGCAGGAAAGAGGTCGAGTGCCGTGTGTTTGTTTTCATTTGGCACATGTCAAATTTGTCTCACCCCTTTTAGCGCATGTTTATTACTGCGTTTTTCCCACCAGACAAACTCTTTCCTCCTCCATGCAGCACAACCCTCCTCAAAAAATGTCACTGGTGACCCAGATTTCCTGGAGGTCTGAGACTCGTGGGTGACTCCTTAGGGCATCTACAGTGACGCAGAGCGGCAGGAAGAGGCACCGGAGTCCCATTCGAGGTCTAGAAAGTCTGGGCTGGCTTTCCCATGGTTGCTCTTGCTACCCATGGTGGACCAGCACCATCAGTATCACCGGGGAGCCTGTTAGGAAGGGAGACCCTCCGGATCCACGTGGCCCCCCAGGACTAGACCTGTCTCTGTACAAACTCCCCAGAGCACCCTGAGCACATGAACATTCGAAGCCATGTCCGGAGGAAGCCATTCAATACACAGGTTCATTCTCGACTTAGTCTGCGGGGATGAGAGCAGCTCCCCTGCTTTCTGTTCAGTTTAGGCTCGTGGTGGGATCAAGCATGGTAAGGCTCTAAAAATGAGAAGGCTGCCATCCAGATCCCCCCTCGGAGCAACTGTCTGTGCTCAAGCAGGCCCGACAAATTCGCCAGACCCCCCCTTGGAGCAACGGTCTGCACTCGGCCGGGCCGATAAATTCGGGCCGAACCACTCCCAACCCAAAGCAGCTTTGCCCCGCGGCATATTTAACTGCACCCCCATGATACCACGTCTATGCAGTGTATATTTTACCAAGCACGGACCTTTTACAAACTCAGCATCTCACAAACTCTTCAACCAAAGAAGTCAGAGCACGAAGGAGGGAGCATGTGTTTTCCTGGAGTTTCTGGGGCAGTAGCCGTCAGTGGTCACCACAAACTTAAAGCATCACTGAAGACTTTCACATTAAATTTGAGTAACCAGGCAGCTTTCCGTATTCTATTTTATGATCTACCTAAGTTTGTTTTTTTACAAAAACATTTGCTTTGCCCAGTCTTCAGGTACAAAGTGGTGATTCCCCCACTTACAGCTTCCCTTCAATGCATTCATACACCTGAGCTGCCCCTCTGAAGTTCAGAATGGAAACCATCCCTCCTAGACTTTGCTAAAGTCAAGCACGGATTCCTACAAGAAACCAGTTAGTCTCTGTTGAATTACAAAAATACAAGCCCGGGATTTGGGATTGTTTGTGCTGGTCCTACCAGACATACGTGAGTAAATTTCTAAATAGAAATTAACTGCCGACCTACTCCAGACGGGTCTCCAAAACATAAAATTCAGATTCTTGCAACCTCATTATTTCACAGAGATTTTGTACATAGACAGTGAAACACCCCTGACTACATGGCAGGCTGATGTTGTTGGAGACATTTGCCCAGTTCTGTCTCCACCTCTGCCCACACTGCCGTTGCAGTTTCCTCTCTTTTAGCACCATAGTTAGAGCTATATTCTTCACTCAGTAACACCCATCTTCTCCAGGTTTTAGCCCAAGTATTAAAAAATTAGAACCCCAAAGTTACAGGAAATTCTATTTCCCCTTCCCTCATATTCTTAGCACTATGCAAACAGTTTTTAAATTACTGGCACTTGATTAGTATTTTGTAAGTGGGATGAAATGGGTGGATGGTACAAATACCTGCCTCACTTTTTTAGCTTGAAAGAAAGGCTAAAAGGTTTCTATCTGAATAACTTAAGTTTGCACTGACAGAATATAAATACAAACAGTCACAGGCAGTCACTCTGAGCATCTGAAACATTTTAAATAGGCTCGATTCGGGGTTCCCTACAAACACACATTTATGTTCACCATGCCCAAGTCAGGGAACGAGCTCAGAGAGGACACCCCAGATAGCCGGGCTGCCCACGGGTACAGCCCCCAGGGAAAGACAGGCACAGAAGCCATAAGCCACCTCTAGCAACATGCACTCTGTAGGAGACAGTCTGGCCAAAGCAGTGACCTTGGGGCTGTAAGTGTCTGAGGACCTAGAGAAGTCCCCGGTGCCAGGGGGTGCACAGAGAGCTACAGTGTGGGTCCAAGCGGAAAGCAGTGGCATCTCTGTGCCCTAAAGAAGGGGAATAGACAGTGGCAGAGGATGAAGATGCCTTATTTGGGAGAAGAAAATTCACAGACATGTATTGAGAAATCTCTCTCCCTCCCCTGTACACTCCAGTCCCAACATGGACATGGAGAAAGAGACGGCTGACCAAAGGCGAGTCCACACATTAAACGACGCAGGAATATGTGGGTGCCTGGCTGACAGGGGGACCCGCGGACAGACAGAATATAGCCAGGGCAGGTGCCTGCAGGGGAGCTCCTTGCCTGAGAGGAGCCACACCCCAGAGCGATACCGTGCGTCTCTGGCCGCAGCCAGGCCTGTGTGCAGTCCACAGCAGGAGCCTCAGGGCAGAGACCATGCGTTCTAGTCCTGCCCTGTTGCCCACTGTCTCTGTGGTTTCGGGAGAGTGATTTAAGCCACTTCAAGCCTCTGCTCCCTCATCTGTAAAACGGGTGTAATAAAAATGCCAACCTTCATAAGGTTGACTGGGAAGGAAATAATTCCTATAAAGCACCTGCCGCAGTAACAGCATAATTGATTATTATTATACCAACCCAGAGTGCTAAATGCTTTCATTCTCTCTCTTCCCCTCTCATACAGAGTACCTACAATATAACCCCAAAATTGTTAAGGTATTTAATTCTATAAAAAGAATATAAAGAACGTGCTCTTACAGAGGAGGAAGGGAAAAGGAGGTAAGAAATCACTAATGAACAAGTAAGTTTGTAAAACTCTGAGCGACTTCCTTTAAAAGTCATCAAACCCATAAGACAGAGAAACCAACGACAGAATCCTAAGTGACGGCCAGAACACGCTCCAGGGAGGTAAGTGCCCTGGGCAAGTCAGGACAAGGCAGTCGGGAATGTCTGGAGGTGGCTGGGGAGGGTGTGGATCCGAAGCGCAGTGGCCAGGAGGGGCCTCATTGTAAAGGGAATGTCAAGAATGGTCTGAAGCAGGTGAGGGGGTGAATCACGAGGATGTCGGGGAAGAGCATTCCAGGCCGAGGGAACAGCTATGCGATGGTGCTCACCTGGCACACATGGGGACCTCCCCGGATCCTTCCTGCAGGAGGGGGCGGAGACGAACAACAGCTGCATAGCTCTGGCCTGAGGGAGACTCGTGAGGAGTCTGGACCGGGCAGGGCGGGAGCAGTGTCTACGCAGGGCTCGGCTGTGTTCAGTACTTAAAGGCACAGAGGGTGTGGCCCCACAACTTCACATTGCTCTCCACAACGGGCTCATCTACTCATCGCCATAATCAAGCTTCAATCCCAAAGGGAGGGCCTGAGGGGTTCAGTCAGCAGCCTGGCAGTTCAGGGCCCACTTCAGACCCTCTGTCCCGCTCTCTGCCCCTCCCCCACTTGCGCACAGGTCCTCTCTCTCCCTTCTCTCTCTCTCAAATAATAGAACATTAGAAAAGAAGAAAAAAAAATCCCATGGGGCGCCTGGGTGGCTTAGTCGGTTAAGCGTCCGACTTTCGCTTAGGTCATGATCTCGCGGTTCGTGGGTTCGAGCCCGCGTCGGGCTCTGTGCTGACTGCCAGCTCAGAGCCTGGAGCCTGTTTCAGTCTGTGACTCCCTCTCTCTCTGACCCTCCCCTGCTCACGCTGTCTCTCTCTCTCTCCTAGAAATAAATAAAACATTAAAAAAAAAAAAAAAAAAGACAGCAAGTCATTAAAAAAAAAAAAAAAAAATCCCAAAAAGCCTGACCAAAACCAATCCTCTAGCACTTCACAGGTACAAGGTGCTTGGGAAACTGATTTTTTAAAAAAATCTCTTTTGAGTACAGGTAGAAGTCAGCCCAATTTTTAAGCAACAGTTACCACCCCCACGGAGAGGATCCAGTGAGAGCCAGGAACGTGAGTTAACTACTCAGAGCAGACACAGATCAAGAAGGGGAAGCCACCCTGAGGAAACACTGAGTGGCCAGTCAGAGGCGGCGGCGCAGGGGAGCGCCTGGTCAGCCCGGGAGGAGCCCCGGGGGGCACAGGGCCCCCCCACCCGGGGCAGCGTGTGCTCAGGGGCCGGGCTCGGGCTGGAGGGGACTCAGCGGTCATCTGTACCAGGAACGAAGGCAGTTGGGCCGGGGAAGAGCTGGAGAGGAAGCAGTGGAACCCCTTCCATCTGAGGAACAGGAAGTCCAAGCCCGTTCTGTGTGGCTTCAGAGGCCAGGGATGACAGACAGGGAGCCGGATGTGGCTCAATCCAAGAAGTTCATCTAAAACTTTAGAACTGTTCTGAAACGGGGTAGGCGGCTTCCCACGGTCGCCCACGGCCCTTACTACGCTCCCAGCCTCCCAGCACCTAGGGTTTTAAGCCCATCACTGCTGCCCGTTTCGAGGAGTAAATCACATCACCACAGGCCAGTCTCCGCAACCCCTGCAGAGATGCCGGGGCACTATTTTTAAACCTCGAAACCCCACTGCTGGGGTTACTGCTGTTCTGCTGTTTCGGCCACAAATCACAGGTCAGCTCCCCCTCCTGCGTCTCCCTCCGGTCCCTGCCCCTTCCCCCCCACCCTCCCCGCCCCCTCGCAGGGCGCTGCCAGGGCCTGGGAGGAAACGCTTCAGCGGGCGGGCCTCCCCACTGCGGCAGGGAAGAGTGAGGCACAGCCACCCCGCTCACGTGGGCAGTTGGGGGAATCCAGGCCCCTGCCACCCAGCAAGGCGGTGCCCCCAGGGGCAGGAAGGCTCCACGGCGCCCCCAAGTGGAGGGACTGAGGCAGAAGAAGCAGGGCGCCCGGAGTACCAGAGGGACCTTCCACAGCTCAGGAGAGAACTTTACACTGGAAACCTTCGCTTCACTGATTTTCTTTCTAATCTATGAATTCTGAAAGCTTTTAATCTATGAATTCTAAAAGGTTGGAAGAGGGGCACCTGGGTGGCTCAGTGAGTTAAGCATCCAACTCTCGATCTTGGCTCAGGTCATGATCTCACAGTTTGTGAGATCAAGCCGCCCATGGGGCTCTGCACTGACAGTGTGGGGCCTACCTGGGATTCTCTCTCTCTGCCCCTCCTCTGCTCATTCTCTCTCTCCCTGTCTCTCGTTTTCTGTCAGAATAAACAAACATTTTTAAAAATTGTCAGTAGAGGGGCGCCTGGGTGGCTTAGTCGGTTAAGCGTCCGACTTTCGCTTAGGTCATGATCTCGCGGTTCGTGGGTTCGAGCCCCGCGTCGGGCTCTGTGCTGACTGCCAGCTCAGAGCCTGGAGCCTATTTCAGAGTCTGCATCTCCCTCTCTCTCTGACCCTCCCCTGCTCACGCTGTCTCTCTCTCTCTCCGAGAAATAAATAAAAATATTTAAAAAAAATAATAATAAAATAAAAATTGTCAGTAGAAACACACATCATGCTGCCTCATGTCAGTCAGTGTGGCAACAGGCACAATTAATCCTGTTCACAGGGGAGAAGTCTCGAAAGCTTGTTCTAGTTCACGGCTCTTAAGGGGAAAAGCTGGGACTTAAGTGTGGCCACTCTGCTCCAGACCTCAGAAGAGGTCTCTCAATGAGCTCTAAATTCCTTCCCTAAGTTCGCCTTCGCAGCCACCCCAGGCCCTTCTGTGCTGACCAAGGTAGCTCTCTGCTTTCCATCAATTAGCGAGGGACCCTGGGGGGCCCTGCCAGGTGGACCTTCAGTACTCCTGAGCACTGTGTCCAGTGGGGGAGACGGAAAATAACAAGTGCTCTGTCCTCAGGTCCTGAGAGGAGTGCTGCCCAGGCTTCGGGGTATGGGGGGATCCACTCAGTGCTCCGGCCTCTAGCAGAACAACCCATCATCCCATCCATTCCCTACAAACTTTTGCCCTACGGTGTTGGTTAGCCCAGAATTCACCGAGGAGCCCTGTCAACGGCAAACACCATAAGTAAGAATGCAGCTTGGGGTGAAACATCCACTTCATACAGTATTTCCAGACCAAACCAATTAAAAACAGAAGCTTCCAAAAAGAGAAGCTGGACACCCACAGTGGGGTTGGTGCTTCTACCGGACGGGCCACACAAGGTCACGTTCTCTTGTGCTGCCCGCAGCTCATTCCACTCGCCCGTTTGACCTTGGGGTCCTCCAGAGAAGCAGTTGCCAAGCACTGACTAACCTTCTGACTCCGGTTCCTCAGACACCAACTGGGAGATACCAGTGCTCATCCGGGAACTTGCCACACTCTCTCACACGGGCAAAAAGCAAGCGGTCCCAGGGCAGGGCCTACAGAGTTCACTGTGTTTCCTCAGTGGTCGGCGCTCCCTTCGAAGTACAGCCCCCTAGGCTGTGCACTTTACAAGCCTGCTGTTTTCCACAGCCGCCAGCCCAGCAGACCCCTTTGGCTTAGAAATTTAAAGAGGGAACTAGGTCACACCATCTGGCTGTTGGACATTACCAGAGAGTCTACAAAAATGAAATCCTAAACTTTCTAAGCTGATTCACACTGAAATAACTCAATTTAATGACTTAAAAAAAAATATGACTGTATCTATAAACCCAGTCTTTCAGTGTTCCTTTAATCTTGCTCTTGCTGGGGAACAACAGTATAGGAAGCTTAACACCAGCGATCCAATCTCAATAACGTTAACAAAAAGTGTATCACTTTACATTTGATAGGTCTCTAGGTTTCCAAAGTACTTTCGCATTTATAATTTAACGTCATCCCATGAGCTTGGAAGAGCCAACATTCACTATATCCGTTTTACGACTCAAGGTAAGTGAAATTCGATGATTTATATCGCTAAGCTGGTGGAGCCTAAACCAGGCTCTTGTTTAATTTGGCAAAGGAGGGCCGCCTAAGTGGCTCAGCTGGTTAAATGTCTGGCTCTTGATTCAGCCCAGGTCATGATCTCATGGCTCATGAGCTCGAACCCCGTGTCAGGTCCGTGCTGAGCGTGTGGAGCCTGCCCACGACTCTCTCCTCCTCTCTATGCCCCTCTCCAACTTGCACACGCTCTCCCTCTCTAAATAAATAAACTTCTAAAATAATTTGGCAGAGAATACTTTTTTAAATTACATGTTAGGGAGAACTCTGGGGAGGAGGGGAGGGGAGGGAGGAAGAGGGAAAAAGGGGGCAGAGGGTGAGGAGTGTGAGGAGGGGCCGGGGTCCTCCCCCAGGGCAGGAGCGGGGAAGTGCTCTGGAAACTCTCAGGGCAGCCTGTGCTGCTTCCTTAACAGATGCACAGAAGTGCTTTGAGGGACAAGAAGGAGCCTGCTACACGCAATCCAAGGAACTCAAGTAATGTTTGAACATCTACTGTTTTGCGTTGCTTTTCTAAAGGAAAAAAAAATGTGTTCTGATTAAGGAACATTATGGAAAAGAAATACCTGCTGTTGACAAATCTGGGCCAAAAACAATCTTTAAGTTCAGAACTGGATTTAAACTCACTTTTCACACTGTAACTCAATACAGGGAGGCCCAGAGACAGACTTGGGGTTACTCTGCCTGGCAGACACAAGCGGAACGGGAGGGCACAAGATGGTCTCCCCCCGACTCCAGACCGAGGAACAGCCACAGAAGAGGCACGGACATATGGAACCAGACCGCGGGGACGGGGAGCACCCCTGCAACCAGGCAGTGGTGAACCAACCTTCGGAGGGCAGACAGGGAACGCAGACACACGTGGGAACGCGGGGCGAGGGAAGGAGGCGAGGGGGGGGCCTCGGGCTGAGCGCCTCCACGCTGCCACACGCACGGTGGGTGAGCCGTCACCGCGGCTCGGCAGAGGTGCCACTGTCACACGAGGGCCTGCGGCTGCGAGTCCTCTCACGGGTTTCCCTGGAACGCAGGGACCCTCCAGAAACCGCGGCACCTTGTCATGTGAGCTCCTTACCTAGGCAGCTTTAACACCGGGGGACAATTCTGACTTGAAATCCCACTTCAGCTCTCCTTTCACCCAACACACCATTGTTACCCACACCAAGCACCTAACCGGTTCACTTCCAGGGTGTCCGGTACCTTCATATCTGCTGGGAGAATCGCACGCTTTCTGTGGGGTCGCCACTCGGAGGAAGATCTGTTGCCTCCAGGAGTGTCTCCGCGTCTTCACGGGGGTCCCGCTGGCATCGCCAAGGTGGTTAGCTTTGGAGTCCAAGTCCCTGAAAGGGCAAGATGATTGCTTGATGACTGACGGGAACATGTGATCGGGCATTTTGGCTTCACTTTTTGTTTTTAAACAAAACACTACATTATAAATTATCTTTCTATAAAAGAACATAATCAGACAATTATGGATGCTGAATCAAGCCCACAGCGGGTTAGGACTCCGAAGGCACTGCTTTCTTATAGGATGCATTTCATGAGAAGAGCAAGATTACATGCCCTTAATTCATTTCCACTGTAAAAGGCATTAATAATATGCTCCATGGATCATTAGTTTCCCATTTCCTTTCCTGGTGCCACTTCAAAAAAGAGAAAGTGCTGACGGGCACCGCGCACCCTGATCTGCGGCGGGGGAACGTTTTCTCGGCCCAGGTCTGCATCTCCACAGAGGGCCACAGACATGAGAAAAGTTCAATTACACAGACAGATCCAGACAACGATTCCGTGGTTACTTACTAACAACAATAATCTTAACATTTATATTTTTAAAACTACAATAAAAGCATATTTATATGTCAACACAACACTTATAGTCTAGTCAGTGATCTTCTTTCCATTTGCAGGACACGGTGGGGAGCCTGGTACCTTCCACCTGCAGCTAAGTCGTCACGTAGCTTACATATCAGACCTCCCGACTCGTCCACCACAGCCTACGCTTGCTGTCCAGAAACACTGCTACCCCTGATAGAACCCGTTAAGACTTTCTTGAAGCTTCTGAAAGCAATGCAGTAATAACCTCCTCCTAGTCAAAACTGAAGAACAAGTTGACTCTTTTTAAGTGACATTGGATAAGAAAGTATAAGAAAAAAGATACAACCCTTTAGCTAAAATAATTTAAGTGTTACAAAAACAGCTGAACATCCTTGTATATCAATAGTTCGACACTTGTACCCAGGCTTGATATATCTCAAGTAAACCCTACCTTTTTGTGTTCATAAAGTCAGAGGTGTTATTTTCATCTACAGGAGCCAGAAATTTTAGAAAGTTTGGCACAGAGGAAGAAGAACGAAGTTTTTTCCGCAGGGCATTACGGTAGGAGATGCTGAGAGTTTGGTTGCGAAGAGAGTTTAGGATGAAGAAATACAAACACAAAAAGTATAAAATATAAGCTTCAAAATAAACACTTTAGTTCTCACGCTAAGTAAATTACATCAGGTAAGAAATTTAAAAGTTTACAAGTGAGATTTAACTTCTGTATGCAGTTAATAAAATCCTATTTAAATGAGTGGAATCTACGAGTGAATCAAGAACATCAGTCAGTCAGTCATGCGCGTGGATAAGCTGTAGAGACCTGCTGTACAGCATGGTGCCCGTGGTTAGCAATGCTGGGCTGTGTGCTCTAAAAGTGCACTAAGAGCATCTCATGTCAAGCATTCTTACCAGAATACAATAAAACATAAAAAATCAGTCCATCTTCCAAAGTGACTTTTCCTTTCCAACTGGAAAAAAATAATTCTCCAAAATTAATGAGGGAGTTTCTGATTTGGCACAAACCACAGTATATGATCAAATGCAGTTGGTCATTGTGTGTGTGTGTGTGTGTGTGTGCGCGCGCGTGTGTGTGTGTATACAGTGGGGCAGGGGTATGTGAAAATAAGTATATAAGAAATGGACTGACATTAAGACCTGGTAATAGTAATTAATCAACAGTAAATTAAGTCAGTTCAGATGACAGACTGAAAATAATAAAATCAAAACCAGAGCAATGTGCGCACGCGCGGGTGAGTCCACACACACACACACACACACACACACACACACACGAACGCGCGCGCGCGCGGTGGCCCCGGCTTCTCTCCGCCATGCAGCACATCCTCTCTGTGGGAACTGCCCAGGAAGACAAACCACACTGAACTTGCCGTGTGCGTGCGCTCGCTCACCTCTTTGGCACAGCATTCCCACTTTGTTCTCCACTCGAGCTATGCTTTAGGTACTTAAAAAAATGTGGCGAGGAGGCGGAGGGGTTAAGGCGAGGTGGAGGAGCAGGAGCTGAAGACTGACCTGAGCAACTTTTAGACTCGCCAACGGGTGGATGATTCACACTAAATAGCAATTAGAGAGAAAGCAGGGCGATTAGCGGGAAGAGGAGGGGACCCCAGGGGGGACACGAAGGAAACAGGTAAGAACGGGCGAGGCTGCCGGTGCCCCCGATTATTCTAAACACCAGCTGTCACGAGGGCTGCTCTTCTCTTCCGTGTCCACTGTCTCATTGGCAAAGTCAGTTCTCAGTAGGAAAAAAAAAAAAAAAAAGGAGTATTCTTGACCATTTCTCACAAATATGTACACCCAACAGTACTTTTTCCTCTGTTCCCTTTTTAGGAACTGACAGCAATTTTGTTTTTTTTTTTAAACCAAAGGCAAAGGAAAGCAAAACAAACTCCGAGTTTTTAAAATACATTTTTCTTTAAAATGAACCATAACTTGCCTTGAATTCAATGTCTCATTGCTTGTGCGTAAATGAGGAAAGAGTTCATAAGGGAGCGGAAAGCAAAACGGGCCCGCTGGTGTGGGAGGAGGGAGAGGCCCTCCCCTCAGTCCAGCGAGACCCGTCAGGAAGCTGCATCCCGGGGGGGCAGCGAAATGCACTGTCAGGGACACACACTTCCTGCCATGGCGGCTTGTGTGAAACTGCAGGCGTGGCAAGAGACCTAGGAATCTCTGGACAAGGATGTTTCCATGATCACTGAAAATGCCAGAAACACAGGGCTGGGAAGGCAGCGGAGGCGCAGACGTAACGGGTACGGAGGGTTTTAAGAAGAGGACGAGTACCCCATAAACCCTCTACCTATGCTCAGTCTCTAAAATGGCCTCAGTTAAATACTACCTTCTGTTGGGCCTCCTGCTGTGGGATCACGTACGCAGCCGAGTGCTTAAAAACCATCGTGACTATTCTCAACGGCCGACTGGAAAGAGCCGAGAGGCTCTGCTGCATCCTTCAAATGCTGCTGCTTTTCTGTACTCAGAACGCATCAAACGCCTCTGTTCAGACTCTGTGTTCCCTGTGCACAACCCTCCCGGACACACATCAGTCCAAGGAAGGCAGCAACTACGGGTAGGTGTGGCCCTTGCTCATATTATAAGGTGAAGGATTTTAAAAGATTTTTTAAAAAGATTTTTAAAGTTATCCCTAAGGATAACTCTGTGACCGTCTATGGTCTTTGACAGTTAGGGTCAAATTAATTGCCAAGGGACCCCAGAAGGAGTCAGACAATCTCTGCTACTACATTGCTCACCCACCTCTATAGCCAGGAAATTCCAACCGCTCATTAGAGCCAAATGATTAAAATCAGTAAATCTGGTTAGCAAAATCGAGAACTCTGCCATGGAAGGAGATTTAAAAAAAAAAAAAAAATCTGTTCCAACTGTGTCACCCGGAGAAGCTAAGTGAATTTGCCCAGGTCACAGGCATCAGGACAGAGCGAGGACCAGAACCCAAAGCCACCGTCCCCAGGGGCAACCGTCGGCTTCCCCACCCCGCCAGGCACGTTCCAGCTCTGCAAGGGAGCAGACTCACCTGCTCGCCCCTCTGCGGGTTTTCCTCAGAGCCAGCAGCTAAGTCCCAGCACTACTGCCTCTCACAGTGCTGGAGCAGCGATTACTCTGCACTCTGAGGGCCGCTTCTGCTCCGTTTTACCTGCATCCCCCAATCCCTGCGCTCACTACTTGAACGAGTAACAAGGGTCTCGAACACACTTCAGTGGCGGAGGAACAGGACATGCCTTCAAGCTTCAGCTTTTTAAGCCACGAGCAGAACCTGACTCAAGTCTCAAACATACCTGGGCTGCACATACCTTGTTACTGACAGATATGCCCCAGCTGTTTCGGTAAGAACAAGTTTACATTTGTCAGCAAATCTTACTTGCGTTCATGAGGCGTCTCTGTGCTCACGGAGTGGTACCTCACGAGCTTCCTCTGGGAGGCCCCCGGAGACCCTTGCGCCGGTTCCAGAGGCTCCGGGCATCGCACGGGGAAGTGGCTCAGGGTGTTGGCACGCCGCCGGAAGCCTTGCTGGGGCGTCAGTGGGGCGGGCTCTTCTGCGGGGTGGCTCTCCAAGTCGCCGGACAGGTCATCCGAGGAGCCGAGGAGCCTGAAGGAGCCCTCGGAGGCGGGCGCTGCCTCCCTGTCACAGCCAGGCGGCTCCTGGCGGCAGGGAGACGGCAGGTCAGACATTTCACAGGGAGACTGAGAGGCTTCCATCCCTCTCATCCCAGTGGCAGGAAAACATTGTGATACATGAGCACATCTGACTATGATGCCATCTAGAGGCCACCACGAAGAGAAGGAAACGAAGGCCCATCAGGTGTCAGCTCATCGGGGACAAAACGGTATTGGGTTGCGGGACCCCTGGGGAGACGGCCCAAATGCAAGCTGATGGAGGCACTGCTATAAGCAGAGCCACAAACAGTCCCGTCTCCCTGTAGAAGACTCTACTGTGCTCTCGAGAAGCATGTGGAGTCTTGTAGAACTTGTCTGCACTGTTTAAACAAATCAAGTTCTTTATCTCTGCTCAGTGTGTACGTTACACCCACATTTAAAGGCTCTCTGATTCTGATCTAATGCTGAAATTCAACTTGGCAATCCTGAGGTTAAAAACTGCATCCTATATTATTCTCACAATATGAAAAATCTCTCCTTAGGCACTTATTGCCACTATCCAGGGCAAATTATTTAACTTCTTTCCGTAGCTCAATTTTTCTCCTCCATTAAAGGGTAGAATGAAGATTTATCTCAGTGGGTTTCAGGAGTTAAGCAAGATAATACAAGTGAGAGTTCGCTATAAAATGCTATACAAATATAAGTTACTGTACCAGGCATTCAACGAATCTACTGAGTGGGTAACTCAGTACACCTACTGAGAATCATGACAATATTTTAATACCATTGTCTTTTAAGATGCATACTTTTTCAAAGAGGTGAACTACTATTCAGGCAATCCTATGCTTAGCTCAGCACCCAAGCCATTGTTGGTGGCCAATATATTCTTTTCCAGTCAAAAAATATAAAATAAGGGGAGGTATGCCCCAGATGAAATTGCTAGAAAAGATAAATAAATCAACTTTGAAAAGAGTAAAATGAAATGAATGCATGTAATGACGGATTGGAGAATCTAAACTCTGTGTGTTCATTTGACATATAGTTGAGTACCTTTCAAATGGTAGGTATTGAAGATTTTCATTTTTAGAAATATATGTTTATTGAAGGGAGAGAGAATACATATATTAAATTCTGTATGGATTTGATAGTAAAAACCTAATTCCCAGCATACTACAAAATATTAATTACTTTTAAACATAGTGGAGATTTTTCATTCTTCAAGACCCCAAAGATCCTTTTAAGGATTTAAAATTTTGTTTAAGACAATACATCACAGCAAACAATCTCCATTATGCAAGCCTGATTGTCTCAACTTTTATTAACATCCCTCCAAATTACAGGAAAGAGCTAATCCTTAACTTAATCTTACACCTTAAAGGTGCTGCTCAAATGTTCCTCAACTCTTAGATGATCAATTTCTTGGTTAAGATCCAATTGTATAAAATAGTGTATCTTTATAACAGTTTCTCAATCCCAGGATAAAAAGAGATGTAAAGAAGTACATGTAAAGATACTCCCACACACAACACAAACAGGCAGCTTCTCAAAGTTGTGTTTCTCTTAAGATAACCTTAGAAATTCAAGCTCTGTGTACGTTCCTAGACTTGTGCTGTAGAGAAGAATACAAACAGGCAATAAGACTTCCTAGGAAAGTCACTAGAGTTACATGAACTGAATTCACCGTTGGCTTTATTTGCACCCATCCGGAACACCCCTCTGCGGTCCACCACCACAGGCAGAATGCCTACACTTTAAAAAAGTAAATTCAAGGGGTGCCTGGGTGGCTCAGTCAGTTAAGCATCTGACTTGGGCTCAGGTCATGATCTCACGGTTCATGGGTTTGAGCCCCGCGTCGGGCTCTGTGCTGACAGCTAGCTCAGAGCCTGGAGCCTGTTTCGGATTCTGTGTGTGTGTGTCTCTCTCTCTCTGACCCTCCCCTGTTCATGCTGTCTCTCCCTCTCAGAAATAAATAAAAAACATTAAAAAAAATTTTTTTAAAGTAAATTCAAAACCACCACTGCTCCTGCTCCCATGCTTTCTTTGCTTCCGTTGATCAAAAACAACTTCCCTTCTCCTTGTACCTGGGACTGCTAAGTAACCACCCTCTCTTATTCAAACCTCTCAGGGCTCCTTCTGTATTCTGCTCGATGCTGGTGCTGAGTACCTGTCATCTCTCAGATAAGTTCTTAAGGGCAGGGGCCTTGTCCCATTCATCTGTAGACAGTGGATAAACCACACCATTTCCCAACTTGAAATAAACTGTGGGGTAGAACCAGTATGTGGTGGATGGAGGTGAGATGATGTTGTCTCACTAGATTTTAACTCAGAAAATCATATTCGGAAGACTGGTGTCCAGGGCCTCGTGCCCCAGGAGGGAGAGGGCGTCCACAGACCTCACAGCTTGTCAGAAATGCAGCATCTTAGACCTACTTAATCAGAATCTGCATTTTCACCAGAACCCCAGTAAAGGTGCACCTGAGAATTTGAGAAACACTTTTCCAAGACAGTGTTTCTTAGGCAATAGACTGCAGGTGGTGATATCAATTTAGTAGTCTGCCATGGACATTTTTAAAGTAAAAAAAGAACTGAAAATGACATTATGTGGCAGGTTGTTTACAGCAAATACTGTTTTGTGAAATTTTAGTTTTGGGTATAAGTGTGTATGCATATGTTTGTGAATCATTTTGCTATGTTAAGTGAGTTTCTTAACTTTGCAAGCCACTGGCCCAGCAGGGAACTCAGAAGCACTTAGGTCAGGAGCTGGCCTCCACAAAACTTCCCTCTCATCTGCATCTGACGGAGCTCTGGGAGCAGAAGGAAAGCTGGCCTCCCTAGCACAAACCCTGCATTCACTTTTTGGTGGTTAAAAAAGTTGAATATGCTTAAATGTCTAGAAAGCAAGAAATTAAAACAAGGACAGAGACAGAGGTTATTGAAGGGAGCCCCTGGCTTGCTCATTATCACGAAGCTGTGCCCAGTGACAGACGCAAGGGGTGGAGCTCCGCTACTGGTGAAAACAGTACTGTTTCACTATAATCACAGGGCAGGCCAAAGGGTAGGAGTAAGTTCAGGAATTCACGTTGCATACTTCACAGAATTCCCAAACCCACACTTGAGGTTTTCCCAATTTCAATTATTTTCAATAATGGGAAAGAAGTCCATTGGTTGCTTTGTGATACATTATCTCTTAATGGTCTAAAATTGACATCTCGCTGGGGCACCTGGGTGGCTCAGTCGGTCAGGCGTCTGACATTGGCTCAGGTCATGATCTTGCAGTTTATGAGTTTGAGACCCAAGTCCAGGCTCTGTGCTGACGGCTCAGAGCCTGGAGCCTGCTTCGGATTCTGTGTCTCCCTCTGTCTCCGCCCCTCCCCCACTCTCTGCCCCTCCCCCACTTGCACTCTCTCTCTCTTTCGAAACTAAACTAAACTAAAATAAAATAAAATTTTCATCTTGCTTCTTTGCTTATGCAACAGCCTTCTGCTTGGTTATGTGAAACTTCTAAGTTACAGAATTGCAAGACCAGCCCTCCCCCTGCACGAGGAAGTCTGCAGGCACCAAACTTTTCATGGTCAAAGACAGGAGGCTTCCTTTGTTCCTTTTGTAGGCTCTGAAGGTGACAGATGGGCATGAACCATGTCACATAAAGGGAAATGTGCTTACTTTGCTGGTGCTGCTTAATGTGCTAGACAAGGAGCTGTCCAGATCCAGACTGGCAGAATGTTCTTGTAGGCCTCTGGCTTTATTACCCTACATAAAGAAAAGCAGTCAAGTTACATAAAGAAAAGCAGTCAAGGTGCGCTCCCGTGGGCTTTTGCAGAGACATCAGCTAGAAGCAGCCTGTTCGGGTGCAGCACCTCAGGAAAAACGCACCGAGCGAGAAAGGCCGCTGAGGACATACGTGCTTTAAGATAATCAACACTGTGGTCTTTTTTTTTTTTTTTTAACAACACATCAACCTAAATGTTCTTGAGCACCTCGCGGATTCGTCATTTGGCAGGGACGATGGGCAGGAAGAAGAGATAATCATTCTATGAGGGAAAGCAAGTGCTAAAGCAAGCACACTCGATGCCTCTCTCCCGACTCATGAGCTGTCACAACCTGCCGGCGGTATGCCACTCAGACAACACACTATCTGGGGGCTCCCATAGGTGGCCACCCGGTTTTGTCAGTGGGTGGTTCTGAATTACCTCTAAGGATGCTGCAAAATTCTCAGAAATACCTTCAAACAAAATAAAATTTAACTTTCCTTAAAAAATAATTAAACATGGGTCATGTCATGAAATTAAAAACAAAAACAAAAACAAAAACAAAAAACCCTGTAAGATACTGCAAGCTCCAGAACAGTGTGAAATGTTGAACGAAAACCCAACTCTGCTTTCTCAGGAGTGCTGTCAAAGATGATCTGCACCTGCTGGGGTGGGGACCACACAGCAGGTGATTTCTTAAGGCACCCTGACACTGGTGTGTATGTAAACCTCGTTCTTCCTGGAGCTGCAGTGCGCAAACTCTTCTGTAAAGGGCCACGTAATAAATCTCTTCTCTCAGGCTCTGTGGCAACTACTCAATGAGGCACAAAAGCAAACTAAGAAAACCAGTAAATGAATGGATGTGGCTGGGTTTCGAAACTTTATTTACAAAAACAGGAGGTGGGCGGTGTTTGGCCTGAGAGCCACAGTTCATCGACCCACCACAGAGAGTTCCAGACACAAACCAGCAGCAGCCGATGGTAAATGGGACTTAGGCTGTGCCTGGTGGCTCTAGGGAGGATAGGACCCACGCTTTTACTGTACTCTGTGCTCTTCACAGAGACTGGCTACGGAAGAACATTCTTTTGGGAAACAAAAAATACCATGGTGTCTAAGAGAATTGCTTTCAACCTAAACCAAGTTAAAAACTGAAGCATAGGTAATATTGCTCTAAGACTGAGAACACATTAAAAAGGTTTGACCCTTCTACATTTTATAACAAACACTCATGGCACAAAAGCAAAGATTTGAGGGGTGCCAATCTGGCTCAGTGGGTGGAACATGTGACTCTTGATCTTGGGGTTGAGTTGGAGCCCCATGTTGGGTATAGAGATTACTTAACAATCAACCAATCAATATAAATAAATAAATTTTTCTTTAAAAAGGCAAAAAAGTGAATCTTATGTTCTCTTAAAAGGTGATTTTCACTTAAATTAGGAGAGATTATGCTACTTACCCGGGACAAAATACTTTCTAAGGACTCTGTTAAAGATCTCTTTGCTTTGTTTTTCAGCATATCCAGCCTCAGTCGAGTGGCACTAGGTGGTAACTCACTTCCAATAGTCTCCGCTGTAATCTGTGATGTCTACAGAAAGAAGCAATGACAATTAAGTCAGTCACTGACAGCTTCCTTTCTTCCTTCCGTAAGGAATGATACATCTCCAGGATGCGTCTTTTTGACCCCAGGCCATGATTCTGATCCTGTGACCTCACCTGCTCCTCGATGGTCTGGCTGCGGGTCCAGGAAATAGTTTGCCTCCGAGAGTTGCTCTGACCACTCCAAATGAAAGGACATAACGTGCCTGGAAACCACTCAGCTAACAAAGCTTAAGAGCTCAGGCTCTGCAGTCAGGTCACTAATTGGCCTTGTACAAGTTACTTCCTCTCTCCTAGGCTTCATTTCTAGACTCCTCTGTCAACTCAGACTCACCTCAAGATCTAATCATAACACTGTGCTGTGAGATTAAAACAGGCAAGTCATAAAATGCACTGAGTAGAGCTTCTGTTATAAAGGTGGCCATTATTAGCTCTTCAAAGTCCAGAATACTTTACCTTTGGGGGCATCTCAGAGGTTGAAATAAAATAAATTTTATCAACTGAAGAATCCAGTACATAACCCTAAATTCGTCCCTTCGTCACTTCCTGTGGAGTTCTGTCTTCTCCACTTCCTCTCTCCCGCCTACTGCGTCCGTCATCCTCTCTCCCTCTGAGCCAACCTTGTCCCCCTAACTGACCACACAGAAGATGAAGCTGACAACATAATGGCGTTTGGATGCCAACAGCTAAATGAGGTTTAATGCTAGTCATTATCAAAGAGGTATGTTTAAAAAAAAAAAACTACAAAAAACTCCTAGATTAAATTGCTTCTTACCTCTATGGATTCTTGCCTGAATTGTCTTGCTTCCTGCTAGACAATGATTATTTTTTTAAGAAAACCACATGATCGAGCCTATCCTCCAATACTCTAAACTCTGACCATTCTTTGTTGCTAAGCATACAGATAAATACAACAAATGCCACCACCCACCCCACCCCCAGCCCCAGCTTTGGCCAAATGAATATGCAGGTGTTGAGAAGAGTGAGGCGCGGGCTCCGGAGCCCATGCCCGGGTGAGATGGTCCCTAGCTCTGTGGCCCCGGACAGGCAATTGCCTGCTGCCCCCTTGGGTCCTAAGCCTGCAGACCGAGGACACACACGGATCTTTCATCACAGAGTGTTCGTGGGGATTAGATGCATTAAGACACACGGAAGTGCTCAGAACACGCCTGACGCTTTGTAAATGTCAGCAATCGTGAATTTTAGCTGCTGCTTTCTGCATTTAATAGAAAACATGACAGACATCTCTGAAGCCACTCTCTGTTTTCCATCTGCACAAATAACCCCTCTCCTGAATCTGGTCAACTCATTTTCTGTACCTTTGTGTGTATATTATATATGTATATAATGTGCGTAACACACACACACACACACCTACATATGTATCCACAGAACATACATGATGGTTTACATATAGCTGAAGCTTTAGATGAATGTATCATCCAGTACGTACCCTTCCATAATGACCTTTCTCTTTCAGTGCTGTTTTTGAGATTTATCCATGTTGACAAATATTTTTTGACTCACTCACTTTAGAGGGTAGCAGCTCACTGTATGACACAATTTGTTCATGTTCCTGTGGTTAAACACAGACTCCTTTCTGCTTTTACAAAGAAGACTGCACTCCTCTCTCTTGAACAGAGCTCCTTACCACACAGGTGGAAGGTTTTGCGAGGTAAGTATTAGAAATGTCCTTGCTGGGTATCTAGGTCTGTGTGTCTTCACACGTACAGATACTGTCAAGTTTTTCTCCCCTAAATGGTACTAGTTCATAGTCCCAGCACATGAGAGTTCACTCTTCCATGGTATTGTCAGATTTTTAAATTTCTACCTATTTGGTGGGTAGAGATGGTCTTCGCCTAATCCCTATGCCTGCAAGCATTTTTTAAATTTTATTCAGTTACTTACCGGTCAAAGACTTTATGTCTTCTTTCAAACAATGAAATCCTAATTCACCAATGAAGGTCATATATTTTTCAAGGCATATGAGAAAGAAAAGGTTCTGATAAGAGCTACCTTTTGGCTTTGTCCACTCATCAGCATTTTACTTCTGTGAGAGTCAGAATGTACATTAAAAGAATGACCATCAGCTTAGACCTTCCCTCAGGGGAGACCGTCACTTATCTCTGTGTTGTCACAGAGCATACCTAGCATGCTTGCCTGCCGAAGGAGTGAACGAGCAGTGACCACCGGGAAGCCCGTGGGAAACACGCACCTGAGGTTACAGACCCACTGAACCAATATTGACTAAGTGCCCGCCGAACATTACGCACCGCGGGCAGGTGCCTGACTCACTGCAACGGGTCCTGTGCAATCGTTTACCAAGAAGAGAGCCCGTGCAGGCTTGAGGCAGCCTCCAGGGCAAAGAGCCACACAGGGCCCTCGCGGGCCTGCCCTGGACTTGCCGCCGGTCCTCCCACAGAGGTGGGAAGCTCTGGGCTTGCTTTCAGACTCCACTGGTTTCCATAAAGTAAAGGCATTTTGAATGGGTTGTTCTACTGCACAGAGAAAACACTGGCTAGGAGACCAGTGACACATAGCAGAAAGAAAAACTGCACTTGGGTTTCTCTTATTTTAAAGCAGGTCGTATGAACACCTGTGCGCTTGGTTCAGCGCGTCCTCTGCTCCCCTCCACCATCTGACACGACGTCCCTCCAGGTCTACCGTAATTCTAGCATAATTTCAATTTAGAAAATAATATAATCCTTGTTTATTTTAAAATAAAAATCTAGGGGTGCCTGGGTGGCTCAGTCAGTTGAGCATCTGACTTTGGCTCAGGTCCTATCTTGCAGTTCATCACTTTTCAAGCCCCACGTTGGGCTCACTGCTGTCAGCACAGAGCCTGCTTTGGGTCCTCTGTCCCCTCCTCTCTCTGCCCCTCCCCTGCTCTCTCTCTCAATAATAAATAAACATTAAAAAATAAATAAAACAATATAAAACAAGCATCTGGACAGTTCTCCCTCAAAGAGGATGCTAGTCCTGGGATACCTCCGGCCCCTAGCACAGACTGACCATGTCGCACTGTCCACCATACGACAGAGGGGTGAGTCCTGTGCGTGGGGGTCTGGAGCCACATTTTAAATCCTGCGCTACACTGAAGTTCTCAGGTCAGAACCCACCACCCTATGGTGCCACACGTGCCTCCTGGTGGCCCTACTTATCACATTTAGCACCCGAAAACGGCTTGGGGGCCCCCCAAAAAGAGGATGGACAAAAGCTGTCATGTTGGCACAAAGGAAGGAAAGGGAACCACTGATACACGCAACAACGTGGAAGAAGAGCAGGGACGTCAGGCCAAGTGGAAGAAGCCCGAAGTGACAGAGCACACACTATATGACTATCCACTAAAGCTCATGGTGTCTTTCAATTTTCCTGCCTGTTTGAAATCTTTCAAAATGAAATGTCAGGGAAAAAAAACTACTGGAAAATGGCCCCGGGCAAATCAGTGAGTAGTTCTAGAAGGTTTAACTTTGTTAGGTAAGCTTCTAAAAAGCATAACGATTATGATAATGGACACAATGACTCTGCCGGTCCCTAAGGCGCTGCTTGAGTCCTGTTCCCCGCTGTGTTCCCATCCCTAAAAAGGGTATTACACCACCTGCCTCAAAAATGTCAAAGAAGAAATGGAATCATTCATGCAAAAAATTAGAACCTTGTCTGGTACATGGCAAACATTCCCTAAGTGTCAGGTGAGCGAATATTATAAATTTTTTACACCAACTTTGTATATACAAGTGGAAATAATATGTTCGTCGACTAAAATGCGATACCTCCTAACTTTATTACTTTACAGGTCTTTGCCCAAACTGATTCTACCTTTTCCATAAGAACAAAATTTCATTCAGTTTGTTTTCTATTTTATGGAACCGATTCCTCTGACAGCTATCCAACACTATCATTTTAGTCACTGCAAAGCACATACAGATCACTGGCTCTGAGAAGTGCAGCCTTGAACCTGTGCTCAATGTCTTCTGTCCCCTTTTGAAAATTGGTGGCCAGAGCAGTTCACTGTCAAAGCCATGGTTCCACTCCTCTCTAGGTCAAGTCATAACACGTTTTCAAAGGGTATGGGGATTTTTCAGTGCAACAAGAATGTAATGAAATCCATGTAGTTAAAGTACTCAGAAACATAAAGAGAGCAGGAATTACCAGAAAATCTCAAAGCCTCATATGATCCATCTAGAAGCAGCTGCTGTTCTGAAAAGCCTGATCCTCAGAGCCCGAAAGGGTGTTCAGCCTGGGGGAGACCCAACCACAACTGGGGTTGGGGCAACATCTTCACAGGCACAGACGTGAGGGCGCGGGATAACAGAATGTTCAGGATCCTCTGGAGAAAGCGCTGACAGTTCTGCTTCTTATATTAAATTCCCTGATGTTTCCAAATGGAAAAAAAAAATAGATTTCTCCTCTGCACTCAACGATGTCCAAATCATAAAGATACGACTCTGTTCCCTAAATATGAGTCTGTACTTAGGTCAAAACTTTCCATCCACCATAAATGCTTCATTCCCCTCTAGCGTTATAAATTATTTCAAAATTATCAATTTCCTGTTGGAACAAGTTAGGGAAAAACTATTAATGGCACAAAAGAGAAAAAAAAAAAGGAATGAAAATGAGAAAGAGAAACAGGCTGAAAAGAAGTAGAGAATTAACTGTCAGCTCGGGCTGGGTGGCCCACCCGAGTGAACCCGAGGGGCACAGAGCTCCCACGCTGTCTTGGGAAGGGAGCAGTGTCGACACACGAAGGCCAGACACACACACACAGGGCACCGGTGCCAAGAGACGCTATAGTTGGCCAGGGATTGCCAGAGCCAGCTGGAAGGTAGAAATGCGGGCAGAGCCGCCACATGAGAGCGCATCACAGTTAGGTTACCAGAAAGGCAGGGCTGTTCACAGGGAAGAGAGCGAGGGAGACGGCACGCCCCTGAGCGTTAAAGAGGCTTTGTGTTTTATTTTTATTTTTTTAAAAGGCAACGTACTTTTGGAAAACTACGGATGTTTCTGAACATCCTTCAGTGATTTTTCTCTAGATTCTCTGGCTTACAAGTAACGTAAATGCAAAATGCACATGTGAAGCTATAATGGCTACCACCAACGAACTGACACAGAATCTGAAAGGCACAGGAAAGTGGTCCAAGGTACCGGGCGTACGAATCCCAGACTGGAGTTCTTCAAAGACAGAGACCTGCGGGTATCCCCAGCTTGTGACCGAGCACCCCAGGACGGGAAGGCTAAGCAACGCTTGCGCCCAGGAGAGGAAGGCAGGCAGGTTCTGGACCTCCGTCACGCGAACCGGAATTAACGCAAGTTCTAGAGCTGAAGAGCACATACGCCAGGCTCTCTGACGTCGTACCTGACTGGTCAGAAGGGTTCGCCTGTGTTCGCGGAGTATTTGTGTCACAAAGACCCTCCAGGCACTTTACAGAATTCCGAAGGCCACCGGGCAATGACACTCCCATTTTACCAGGGAGGAAGGTGAGGCGACAGAGACTGGCTACCCCCTCACCCCCTCCCCCAGCAGGCCAAGCAGCGTGGGTGGGCAGTACCTACTCTTCACCATCGCCCTGAGTCTCTCCACCAGCCTCCCCTCCTGGGGAAGCGCCCGCACCACCCAACTACGTCTGTCACCTCCTCTAGGCACTGTCCTAACAGTTCCAAACTTCCCTGATATGTGCAAGAAATAAAAATAAGATACAAGGAGAGGAAAGAGTTTCAGAACATGAGAAAAGCCTCAAGATTTTTTTACATGGCATCCTGGTAAGATTTAAAAAGAAAAAAAAAAAAAAGCCATACCTGCTTCATCTCCCCAACATGGATGTGAACTTTTTGTTTTTCTTCATACAAACATCTTAGGAAAGAAATAATCAATTCATTCTCTCGCTGATCATTCCTTGGTCGCAATTTCTTTAAAAAAAAAAAAAGAAGAATACGTCACATATATTTTTAATTGTCAACAAAACTGCTTGCTACACCATGCCTTTAAAACTGCAACCAGCTTCTGTCCATCTGTTAATGGGCGCTTTTACCCAATCATCTCACTAGGGGGCACCGGTGATCCTAGCTAGATTTGGAGACACTTAAAAAGGCAACAATGGAGCCAGTGAGCCCGATTTCGCTTTTGACCTCTGATGTCCTTATACCTAAAATAAATATTTCACATCAGATAGAGGCACAGTCAAAATATTTAATAAATAAATAGTCTTGAAAACAAGAAAAGAATAAAATCTGTGTAAACATCTAGAGGTCAAGAGCCATAAGGGCTACATGTTTATAAATTTTTATGGTGAGGGAACTGGAAAGGAAAATAGTAACTGGATCCAGGGTCACGGCTCCATATGCATCAAATGTGAGGTTTATCATGAAGCACTTCCTGCAAGCCTAACAAGGCAAGAACTGCGCACAGTATTTCATGACAGGGACTCCTTTTTTTCCCCTTTCTTTTTGAAGAACATTCTCCCTACATCTGTAATTCTTCATACAGGTGGTAGCAAAGCACACTGGACTAGAAATCAGGATATGCAGGTTCTAGCTGCTGCCCAGAAGTGTGGCCGAAGGCAAGTCATTAGCTTCCTCCTCTGTTCAAATTAAGATTATGCACAAAATAAACTCCAAGGTCCCAAATTCTTTGGATCTGAAATATCCCTGTTCGTTTTTAGAAGACCATCTAATTTAATGTATTCGTTTCTCTGAATATAAAGAAAAAACTGACTTATTCTGAAGACACATAAAGCTTCTAGTCTATAAGCCTTGAAACTATGTATTTTTCATAATGATGATGATCTGTTTTCCTGCTCCTCCTCTCTCTCCCCCTATCTCAAACTTCTAGCCTGCCCTTCAAAACAAAGTTTGGGTAGAATACATAAATCAACTCTACAAGCATCTAGTCTGGGTCAACTCCAATCCTGGCAAACTCTTCCCTAAGTTAACTGAGAAACAATGATTTTTACCCTTTGTGTCATAGGTTTTAGAAGCAAAGGTAACACTAACCCAGACCTTCTGGTTATTCCCTCTCTTAAAAAAAAGATCATTTAAAATGATAAATTGTTCCTGTAACTCAAGGAAAAGATAGTAAATGATTAGAAGGGGTTGTTTTCATTGAGGACTTCCTGTTCTTTCAAATTTCAGATTTAAGGATTAAATATCATAGAGGCTAGAATAGATGTTCTCAATCTCAATTCCAAGCCACGAACCTTGATGTTATAAAGTTATACATGTTTTATGCAACAAGTGGATTTTTCCAAAGAAAGTTCCCATCAGATCTTCACCAAAGGAAAGGCCTGGTCAAGCACCACAATCCCAACTTTATACTGAGTACCCCACAGACACGACCTGGGTCTATAAGGCTAGAATACAAGAGGAACTCTCATTGCCGATGGGAATGCAGTGATGCAGCCACTTTGCGAGCCAGTCCAGCAGCTTCTCATACAAAACTAGGCATGCCCTTACCATGCAATCCAGCAAATCACGCTGCTTACTGTTTGCTCAAATGAGATGAAAATTAATGCCCACACTAAAACCTGCACACAAATATTTATAGCAGCTTTCTGTATTACTGCCGAAACTTACAACCAACCCAGATGTCCTTCAACAGTGAATACATAAATTGTGATACATCCATAACATGGAACACTATTCAGCCCTAAAATAAAGAGAGCTACAGAGCCATGAAAAATCATGGTGGAACTTTAAACACATGTTGTAACATGAAAGCCAATCTCCTGCACACTGTGTGACTACAAGCATATGACGTTCTGGGTAAGGCCAAACCATGGAGACAAAGATCGGTGGATGCCTGGGGACTGGAGGAGGGGAGGAATGAACTGATGGGGCACAGAGGATTTTTAGGGTAGCGAAAAACTATTCTGTATGACCCTATACTGGTGGATACATGCTATTATACATTTGTTAGAAGACACAGAATGGAACAACCCTAAAAGTTAACCCTCACTTCAACTATGGACTTCAGTTAATAACAATGTACCCATATGGGCTCATCAGTAGTAACAAATGTACCACACACTAAGACAAGATGTTAACAACAGAGAAAACTGGCCTGGGGGTAGGGGTGGAGGGTGAGGAGTTATATGGGAACTTGATATTTTCTACCTACTTCTTCTATAAAACTAAAGCTGTTGTAAAAATAATAAAGTCTATTTTTTAAGAAAAACTCAACAGAAGAGTAGCAGACAGGAATTATGGGAGGCCTCTGAACAGACACCCAAGAGTTGGAACCATTCCTTCCATATCTTTAAATATTTGGAACTGCTCTCAACAAGAAAATGTGTATTTTTCTTAGAGAAATTCTGTGTGATAGCTTATATTAAAAGTATCAAAAAATGGCTTTAAAACGCAGTAATATGGAAACTTTTTTTCCCTCAAAATACACAAGAACTTGTTCAAATGGACAGAAAACGAGACAGCTGAGCACGATGCACTAACGAAGTCACTGCCCATTAAAACCCTAAGCCAAGGACCGGAGACCGGGTCACAGAGCTCGTTAACCAGCAGAGGAAAGCCGCTAAAGCTCAGACACTCACGTTCACGATGCCTTACAAGGTCAAGAAATAAATCCTTCCTTAAAATAACTGAAACATGATTGTGGGCTACTCCTCTACCGAGTAAAAATGATCAGCAAGGTGTCTGCTCCTTAACACCTCTCAGGTGACTTCACCACCCTGGATGGTGGCAAAGCATTACCTTTCACGGGTGACTTAATTTTACAAAAATTCATTAGTCAGGGACAAGTCTGAGGAAAATGATGGAGAATTACGTTGGATGACATCTCTTTGTAGTCAAAACTCTACTTAGGAAAAAAATCAATCTGCAGTGTTAGAAGTCAGGACGGTAGGTACCTGGGGACAATATGGGGGTGGGGGGGCTTCTGAGGGGCTGGAAATGCTCCATTTCCTCATCTTGGTGCTGGCTGCACAGCACATCCATCTTATAAGAATTCACTGAAGTACACACACCACTGATCTGTGGTTTCCTACAGTTATATTTCATTTAAACAAATGAAAACAATTGATTGCCTGTTAAAAATAATCAAGCCAATTCTGCTACCTGCTTCTTGACCTTATTTCTAGAGGGGGCCTATGAACTGGTTGTTAAAGGGATTGAAAACTGCATTTCCAATACGGACTATGAGCACCACGATGCTGAGAAAGCCTGTGGTCTTCTGAGGGTTCTCCTTACAAGGGCGGTGCTCACCTGGGACACTGTGGTCTGACAGCTTTTCAAAAGTTATAATCAAATCTTATATGAAATCACTTTAGAGCTGTGGAAAATCCAACTAAGCTGATACTCTTTACGAAGTAGAAAAAACGTCCTTCTATTATCTTTAAAACTTGTGAAAAGTCATGTTCTTTAATCCATTATTGACAGCTTCTGAGCAGGAGCCTACCTGACTTACCTAACTCGGCATTAATTCAGCCATTCCCTGACATACGCTCATTCAGATGGAAGGAGCTGGGCTTTTGAGACATGGCCCTTACTCGCCCTACTCTGGCCTGGGAGCCCGCCGGGGCCACTTGATCCGGCAGCCAGCAGCGGGGCAGGGCGGGAAGACAGCAGGACCCCGGGGTCCCCCTGCTCAGCTGTGGGGTAAGATACATGGGAAAATTATATGCCCCGTTTCACGAGGTCATAAAAAGTAGCTCTCAAGTGTCGTGAGTCCTTACAGAAGGGTGACCGGGCCAGCACGCTCGGCTGACCCGAAGCTCTCAGCGCGCTCGCTGTCAGCTCCCTGCGGCGGCGACAGTCTCCTGCATCACGGCCATTACTGACTCTGTGTCCGTCATGGCCGGTGAGCTCTGCACTTTTTTCTTTGCATTAAGCGTTTATTTATAAAAACACTGATTGTATATGCATCAACAACTACATAATCACGTGCCATTAATTTCTATCGTAATTCCATTTGTCTTATGAAAATTTGCCCTTGGGGAGTTCTTTAAAAACAAAATTATCCTCCAAAAAAGACGGTACACAGGAATGTATTAACCATTCTGTTTACAAAAGGGATCCTGACATTGAAAAGCCACCTTTTTTGTTATGATCTTTCTGAAATGTATGATTTTTCAAACACATTAGCTGGCACTGCCACCTAAAAAGAAACCAATGACTTGGTTTATAATATGTCTTATAAGAACCAAGGATGGCCACTGAAAATAATTCAATGCACTATTAAAATAATTCAGGCCATTAGAAGAAGAGATCTGTGTCAAATTTGTACCATTCAAGGAAGAGCCACACTTACAACAACGGAGGACAAAGGAAGAGCTGGCTTTTCACACAGCGACCTTCCTTTGGTCTTTAAGCTAATCAACTTACAGAGCCTTCTAGAACAACACATGGAGGCCCCGAGATATTAACCACATGCATTTTTAAAGAGAAATAAACCTGCATCCCTACTTTCCTCTAAAATCTCTTTTCCGTAAGTACTGGGTGTCTAAAAACTGACACAGGTCAAAGAGAATCTCAGAATCACATCCATTAGGAATTTCTCATTGCTGGAGAATACTTTATTACCTATGCTGGTTCATCGCACTGTTTTTGGTTGGATGAATCAGCATAGATGTTAAAGTGCTACAAAGTGCTGTCTAAATAAAAAATAAAACTCACATTAGGAAAGGAATGTGCATTTTCTAAGCTTGCTGCAAAGACATTCCCTAAAGTGCATTTGACAGCACTAGACCAGCAAGCAGATGGAACAACATCAGATGAAAAGGCTCCGGCCTCCACGATAAATGCACTGGCAATCGGAAGCAAACTATCCATTTATGAATTCCAAGTACAAACCACACTAAGTTCTTCTGAGTATTGTGTACTCAGAACTCTAAAGATCCTTTAAGTAAAAACAAGGGAGTGCCTGGGTGGCTCAGTCGGTTAAGTGTCAAATGTCAGCTCAGGTCATGGTCTCGCGGTTCGGGAGTTCAAGCCCTGCATCAGGCTCTGCACGGACACAGCGGATCCTCTGTCCCCCTCTCTTTCTGCCACTCCCCTGTTCAGTTTCTCTCTCTCAAAAATAAACATTAAAAAAAAAGGCATGTCACAAGTCGATTCAAAAGAAAACAAGAAAATGTAAAGGCCAATGGAAATTGTGAAAATTACATTCCAAGCTATTTGTGAAATTCCTGTGCCTTCCTTCTACAAACATGTGCCAATCCTACCACAGAAGATCAAGGTTGATGAAGAGAATTCTAATGCGATTAAGGGGAAAAAGACAGTCTTCTAATTTTTCACGCTACCAGAAAACAGATTGCGGCCTGGCGCGGAGCGCCCTGCACGGGGTGTGAAGGCAGACAGAACTGAGAGCCCAGGCCGCCGGCCTTCTTGACTGGTTTACTGCAGGGTCCTGCCACTCTGCTCCCCACACACAAATATTTATTCTTCATCCTGATGTGCTTTCCTCCCTACAAAAATGCCAGGAAACCATAGAAAATGGCCCTCCGCTACAGCAGACGTGACATTTTTGACGAGCTCATTAAAGGCTGGTCGCGAACACACCACGGGCATGCCAGCATGTACGGCACGGCTTCCCCGGGAGACGCCGCATCCACGTGCGAGCACAGGAGCGAGTCTCCAGGTTTAACACCGAAAACCAGCGAGCTGGCTCCTTTTGCATTCTGTTTCTGTAGTCAGGTCTGATAAAGAGCTCCATGCAGATCACACCATCTAAATTCCTGTCCAACAATGAGTAGGGGATGGAACGGGAAGTGACCAGGTTCACGTCCCAAATGCTGTCTCTGCCGACTGCCACACTATGGAGCTGAACCCTGAGCAGGAAGGGGCTGGCAGAAGCCTCCTGTAGAGCAGAGGAGGGCTCGGGGACCACAGTCCAGGTTCTCTGTCACCTGGACTGAGGCTCTTTCCACTCTAGAATTACTTTTCTTTATTCTAAAATATTTTCTAAGGGAGTACTTTTCTGGGTTAGTTACGTTCACCATGGAAACCAAGACCTGGTGTTGATCTGCTGTCTGACCTGGCCCCTACAACCCCCCTACCTCCCCCCACCCCCCAGCTCTGTGTGGGTCTTAACCTTAAACCAAGAGGAACTCAGGGCTACTTCCTCGGAGCTGCAACAGCTCTGGTTTGCTATTTTTCACCAAAAACATCTCACAGGCAAGCTACTTACCTTTTCCTTCAGTCTAGAAATGAAAAGCTAGTACTTTACCTGAACCTCCTCAAAGATAGTTGCTTGCTCCTGGTTAGTCAATGTCGTCAGGTGCTTCTGGAGTTCTAGTTTGGTTTTGGAAGAATTCATTCCTATTAAGAAGAGATACATGAAAACACTCTAAGGTACAACTTATAAGGCAGAGTAAAACTTCCACACTCATGCTTTTTATGTTCTGACCCACCTACTTTATGCTTTTGATATTTTATGGACATTCTACTCAGTAAAAACGTTAATGACGGCAATGAGGACAACAGACGTTTTTTCAGCTGAGCCTTCACGTGCCAGGCGCTGTCTTAAACATTAGCCCGCAACATGTAACACCCAGAGCATCAGTGAAGAGGCTTTAGTTATCCCCACTTAACCGAGACCCAGAGGCTTATGTGATTTCCTAAGGCCATCATGTTGGACTCTACCTCACATCTGTGCAGTTCCAAATTACGCTTTTCTCCACCAGTCCATGTTAACACACCTCACACAATCAGAACCTTGCCCTCAGAAAATAAATTCTTGTGAGCAATTACACCTAAACCTCATGACTCTTCTCAAGGGAAAACAACTATGGCTCCGTTTGAAACACCTGCCTCTTCCGTGCAGACTCCTTCACAATAAAACGGATTCATGTGGCTAACAACTTCCATTTTATCACCACTGGCTTATTAACAGTCTTAAGGTCATCAAATGACCATCACAGAGGATTAAGAGAAAAAGTTAGAAAGTCACACAATTTTAGTGCCAATGAGAATCGGATACTTCGCAGAGTTCTTTCTCCACACATACACGCCTTAGGTCCTGTTTTGCCTTTTCTCTGCACCAGAGATAAATGTTACACACAGCGAGATTTGGGAAGCAAGGCAGGCCTAACCACCGAGGGAAAACTGCCGCGGTTCCGAAGGCAGCCCTCGCCTCGCCCGCCTGCGGCACCTCCCGTCACCTCCTGCGGGGCTGAGCTGCGCGGCAGGTGCCTGGCCAGGGCTCCTCGCCCCGGAGAACACTGTGATGCGCCTACACGGCTAAGGATGGCCGGGAGAGGATCTCAGAAATCAAGCCTCTGTTTCAGGAGGCGTCTGCTGAGGGTTGGAGGCACCAGGAGACTTGTCAAAGTCAGGAGGCCAATCAGCCGCCGGGACGGCCCCCGAGCTGCTGCCTTCCCCCACCCTGACAGCGGCTGGATGCAGAGCCCCCACCCTGCTAACAGCTCTGGTGGAAGCCGTTCCTCAAACTGCAGCTCTCTCAGCTTCCAGGCTGTCTTTCCTCCCAGCAATGCCCCCCCCCCCTTTTTTTTTTGGCCAAGAAAATCCTCTAAAAATAAAAACCAAGGTTTATTAAGGGATTGCTATGCCACTGTGCCCACACTACGTGCATCACCTTCCTCAAAAAGCCCCTGAAGTGGGCAACATGTTTCATAATCCCAACGCATAAAGGAGAAACTGAGGCAAGGTAGAATCCAGTATTTTGTCCAAGGCCATCAGCTAGGTAGGGGACAGAGTCAGACTCTGAACCATGTTCGTTTGCCTCCACGAGCAACTCTTCAAACTGTCCACTTATCTCCCTTTGCCCAGAGAGTCAAGTCACCTGACACACAAGTAGCTTCGATACCAAAGTGAATTCAGAGGTGGGTGAAAGTGGAGTAAAGACAGATGGGTTTTGTCAGAGTGCTTCCTTCAGCAAGCTGAAAACACAGAGATGCTTTTACTGCACAGTAACCCCTCAAATGTTGAATTAAAACAGTGTTTAAACTTAGGAGAAAATAAGCAGTCGTCACTAACCAAAAGCCCTCCCTGCAGGTCTCAGACACAACGTAAGCATCCTATTTTGGACACACGAGGACTGTTTGAGGAGACACAGACGGAGAGAACCCCTGAGCTCCAAGAAGAGTTCACCTCATTGTGCAAGAGACTAAGTCCACACTTCTAACAATCGGGCCGCAACGGAGCTATTCTTTGCACTCGGCAGGTATGAAGAGATTCCTTGACAAGTTTGATGCCTGCGTCCAGGATGCCTCAATGGCCTGAGGTCCATCCTGGCCCAGCTCAAATCGAAGGTGAGGTTCCTGACCCACCCAGGCCCCGGGGCCTGGCTGTCCAATCCACGTCCACAGGGCACCTTCCACAGGGCTTCGAAACACCTTGGGTCACCCCTGGGTGGTCCCTGCAGCAAGAACGTGGCACCCTCGACGCGATGCCTAAGGCTTTGCCAGGGGAAAGGGATGCAAGGCACAGCACAGAAACAGGGAAGCGGAGTCCAAGGCATTCGCAGGCTATAATCCCTCTGGGCTAGTTGTCACTGAGGCCCCCTTCACACCACTCGTGCAGAAAAGGCTCATATTAAGCGAGCTCTGATGAATGACATTGCTTTGCCAGACGCAAACTTAGATGGCAAAAGGAAACCTCAGTTCAATTTTTTTTTCCTTTTCAATGGACATACAGTTCAGTCTAGCAATTCCCAAAATGCTCTGATCAACTTTAAACTACACAAAATGATGGTGTGGGTTAAGTGTTCGACTTCAGCTTAGGTCATGATCTTGTGGTTTGTGGGTTCGAGCTGGCTGACAGCTCAGAGCCTGGAGCCTGCTTCAGATTCTGTCTCTCTCTCTCTCTCTGCCCCTTCCCTGCTCATGCTCTGTCTCTATTCCTTAATAATAAATAAATGTTAAAAAAATTTTAATAAAATAAAATAAAATACACAAAATGCTAGATCCGCACCACTAGGACTTGTGCGGAGTTCCCATCCAGACCCCAAGCGCAGCCACGCCTTTTACACGTTGTGAGCGGTGTGTCCAAGGTGACTGTGTGCCTAGCGTATGTATTCTCTTCTAAATCCTGGGGCCCAGACTGACTGTTTCAACTGATTTAAGAAAACAGTCTGTAAGTCTTTCTTCCTGCAGCCACGTCATTGCTCCTCTCCCCCGTGTACAGAGTTCTCGGCCAGGCTCTTACGGGAACCTACGAGGGGCTGTAATAAACCACTTCATCCTACTTATTAGGAATGCAATAGAGCAAAAAGCACGGGCTTCCAATCGTTCATAAACTAGCACCTCCCTGCCTGAGGGGGCCTGGAACACTGTGTCATCTATACTGAAGAAACGCTTCCCGTCAGGGTAGGCACAGCACAGCCTCCCAGCCTTCTAACTGTGCTGTCGAGGAGGTTTTCCATGAGCAGAGCTCTCTGCTGTGCTTGGATTTTATCAGGTAAAAAGATGAATTAAATAATAATTCCAACACCACAGCAGCAAAATCCCTACTCTGATGGGGCTTTTGAGCTCTCACTTTCTGAAAGCTAGGTCAGACCACAGAGATTCGTCAAGCGGAACTCTGGAATCCTTCCAGCTCCTGCAGATCTTGGTCTGCGTTATCTTCAGGGCCAACGTCACTGCTGGCCTCTTAATAAGCTCTAAAGGGACATTTCTGTCAGCGCTTACCTTATCTTGACAACCGCTAGGGTAAGGGTTAGGGACCCTTTCAGATGAGCTCTCTAGGTGAAGCACAACTCTTCTCATTTCCAGCTCTATTTTGCATAATGTCAGCGAATCGTAGCAACTAGGAAAGCTCAGTTGAAAATACGAATCACTTTGAGTCATGTTAAAGAGCACTATAATGCCCGCAAGCGAATCTTTGAAACTTAAGATGATAACTGTCAACTCACTCATTTAAAAAGGGAAATCAGAGGGGCGCCTGGGTGGCTTCGTCAGTTAAGCATCCGACTTTCGCTTGAGTCATGATCTCGTGGTTTGTGGGTTCGAGCCCCGCGTCGGGCTCTGTGCTGACTGCCAGCTCAGAGCCTGGAGCCTGTTTCGGAGTCTGGGTCTCCCTCTCTCTCTGACCCTCCCCTGCTCACGCTGTCTCTCTCTCCCTTAGAAATAAATAAAAATATTTTAAAAAAAAAAGGGAAATCAGATACCACTTCACACCCTTAGGATGGTTGTCGTAAAGAAAAGAAGAGAGAAAGGAACACGCGTGGGCAAGGACGTGCAGAAACTGGAAGGCATGTACACCGCTAACAGGGGTGCCCAGTGGTGTGGCCACTGTGCAAAATATGATGGCGGCTCCTCAAAAAACTAAATATATAATTTACCGTATGATCCAGCAATCCCACTTGTGGGTATTTTCCCAAAAGAACTGAAAGCAGGAACGCGAACAGATATTTGAACACCAACACGATAGCAACATCATTCACAGCAGCCAAAAGGTGAAAACAAGTCAAATGTCTATGGACGAATGAATAAATGTGGTATAAATACAAAACAGAATACTAGTCAGCCTTAAAATGACACGAAATTCTGACCCATGTGACAACTTGAATGAGCCTAGGAGACATAAGTTCGCTTAGAGGACGTACCTAGAGCCATCACATTCACAGGGACAGAAGTAGAGTGTGGGTGGCAGGGACCGGGTCAAGGGGTGGGGAGATTACAGTTTAGTTAGGTCTCCATTTGGAAAGATTAAAAAGCTCCAGAAAGAGAAGGCGACAATGACCACAACGACATTAATTACTCAATGCTACTGAACTGTACACTTTAGAAAGGTTAAAATGGTCGATTTTTTATTATGTGTACTTTTACCACAATTATGCAAAGAGGAAGATGAAATCTAAATAGCAATTGTGTTCTTCTCTACACAAGTAGAGCTTATTAGGAGTACTCTGGGGGGGCGGGATGGTGCAGTCAGTTGAGCATCCGATGCTTGATTTCAGCTCAGGTCACAATCCCAGTGTTGTGGGATCAAGTCCCGCACCAGGCTCCATGCTGAGTGTGGAGCCTGCTTGGGATTCTCTCTCTCTCTCTCTCTCTCTCTCTCCCTCTGCCCCTCTTCCCTTGCTCATGCTCTCTCTCTAAAAATAAAAATTTAAAAAAAAGTATTCTAGAGACACAGGAAATTATCAAATCTGTTTTGATGCTTACAACAACATGGCCCGTTTAAATCCTGTGACTTCCCTCAGAAAAACACACAGTTTTAGATATCCTCCTATAAATGGGAAAAATATGCAAAACCAAGGAAAGAGAGGAAATGAACCGCTTCAATGGCAGGTTCTCTCAGAGGATCGTCATCACTGGTTTACTTTGGTTCTCTGCCTCTCGCCACCTCCCCCTTACCGCCTCCCCTCACTGCGCCACCCCCCTCACCACAGGCCCAGAAATGGAGCATCTCTCTTCCCACCTGAGGAAGGTTCTCACTCTCATTCAGGAGAAGTCTCATCCGTTTCATTCTGACCCACCCGGCCCCTGTGGCTCTGGATGTGCTCAGACCTCCCCACCTGCACAAAGCTAGGTGAGCTGGCTCTCCCCACAGCACGGCCTTCTCCTGGGGGGCTGCTGTGGAGCCAGATAACAGGGAGGGTTTCCCGTGCAGATGGACTCCTGGACTCACACACTAGTGTACCCTGCAATTCACTAATTTTTGATTTACTTGTCCCTACAGTGTGCACATGACCAATCCCCTTTCCTCCCACAACGTGGTGAAGATCAAATTGGTAACAGTACCTGTTAGAGCACCTAGCACAGGGCCCGGCTCACCTTAAACGCTCGATACATATCAGCTGCAAATGGTCACGTTTACCACAGTTTCCCCCTACACCAAACTTCTAGAAACTACAGTCCATCCTCAGTCCCTTTTACTCTTTCCCAACGGCTCACTGCAACCCTTCTGCCCCCTTCACTCCATGAACACTGTTCTGGCGGAGGTTACCGCTGACCTCGTAACTGAAACACTTAGTGGAGCTTCTCCAGCTCGGATCTTAACTAGATCTCTTCACAGCAGCCAACAGGGCTGGCCACGCATGACGCTGATAAATGCCAGCAGCCAGACTGCAGCTTCCGTCCCTCTACTCAGCGCCCCTTAGAGGGGCGACATAGACGGGGGTGGGGGGCCTGGATGTTTCCCTTCAAATCCTGAGCACCTAGCACAATATGGAAGACACCCTTGGCATCCTGACAGGTCACCTGGAATCCCTAGAACTAGCATGTGCCTCTGTCAGGCAAAACTTTTCAAGGAAGGCAGATCACCTAGGATTCTCCTGGGACCTTTACACCGTCCCCCAACCCCTGCAATGTTAAGCCCTGACTGGGCCCCTACTCACCCTCAATCCGCTCACACAGCTTGTGCAGGCCCTGAAGGGGGCAGCCCTCACACAGCTGGGCCGCGGTTTTCGCCGTCTGCTGCACGGCAGCCACAGTGAAAGCCTGCTTCAGGGTCATCATAATCTCATCAACCTGATCAGAGAGAAAACAGATAGATGGTAACCAGCAAAAAGCCCGTTTAAGAGGAGTGGAGAAGGGGTGCCTGGGTGGCTCAGTCGGTTAAGCGTCCCACTTCGGCTCAGATCATGATCTCATGGTTTGTGGGTTCAAGCCCTGCATCAGGCTCTGTGCTGACAGCTCAGAGCCTAAAGTCTGCTTTGGATTCTGTCTCCCTCTCCCTCTTCCCTCCCTCGCCCCCACTGTCTCTCAAAAGTAAACAAACAACAAAGAGATGAGTGGGGCTGAGGGGTGCCTGGGTGGCTCAACTGGTCAAGCCTCTGACTTGGCTCAGGGCATGATCTCACGGTTTGGGATTTGAAGCCCCACATGAGGCTCTGTGCTGAGAGCACAGAGACTGCTTGGGATTCTCTCTTTCTTTGCTCCTCCCCCGCTTGTGTGTACCCATTCTCAAAATAAGTAAATACACTTAAAAAAAAAAATGAGTGGGGCTGAGATTTTAGGACTCTGAGCAAAGACTTAGTATTTGAAGATTTGCGGGGGACCATGAATCAGTGACAAACAATAATCATTATTGTAGTATCAGCTAGGATTACAGCCTTAAAAGCACTACCCAGATGTTCAAAACTCTTAAAAGAGATAAGGTAAAAACTAAAACCATAAATTCAATACTGACAAAAAAGCCAACACCTCTGGACCAAAAACCCAAAATGACATTAACACTGGCCCGAGGGCTAAGTGAGCAGGTTCCCCAAGAACAATGCAAACTGCAGACACATACCCAAATACATCTTGCATGTACACCAGCTGGTTATTGAACAGTCATGATGAACAATTAAATACTGACACCCTGATGAAGCTGTATGGTTTGCTAAGGGAAGAAAAACTTGGAGGGGTTGAAATTCCACATGAATAAGGTTTCCAGGAGCGAGCTCACAGTCTCACTTACCAGAGCCTCATTTGTGCACTGAAACACGTAACAGACGAAATGAAAGCCTCCGCCCCCGGAAGCCTCTCGGCAGATAAACCCAAAGTGGTCCACATGTCTGATACCCTGGTGAAGGCAGGGGAGAGAGGAAGGAACATTGAGCCACATCCACACGAGGGCACAACTGTCAGAGGGTGACTTAAGGCTGACAGAGCACAGTCTTCTAGAGCTCTATGAAGTCAGTTTCTCAGGTTTCCTGAAGCACAGTTGATACCAAATGTTACACTACTATCAGGCGTGCGATGTAGTGATTGGACAAGTCTGTATGTTATGCTGTGCTCACCACCAGTGTGGCTACCATCTGTCCCCATCCAGTGCAATTAGGATACCCCTGCCTATACTCCCCAGGCTGTACCTTTCATCCCTGTGACTTATGCATTCCGTAACGGAAAGCCTGGATCCCCAACTCCTCTCCCCTCTGGCAATCATCAGTTTGTTCTCTGCATATTTAGGTATAGTTCTGCTTTTTGTTTACTCATTTGTTTTTTAGATTCCACATAATAAGCCAAGTCATGTGGTATTTGTTTTTCCTGGACTGATTTCCCTTAGCATAATACCATCTAGGTCCATCCATACTGTCACAAATGGCAAGATCTCCATCTTTTTTTATTGTCAAGTAATGTTCGTGTGTGTGTGTGTGTGTGTGTGTGTGTGTGTGTGTGTGTGTATACCACACCTTCTTTGTCCACTTATTTATGGACACTTGGGTTGCTTCCATGTCTTAACTACAATATAAATAAGGCTGTAATAAAAATAGGAATACGCCGATCTTTTTGAATTAGTGTTTTTGTTTCTTTGGATAAATACCCAGTAGTGACATTACTGGATCCTATGGTAGGTCTATTTTTAATGTTTTGAGGAACTCCATACTGTTTTCCACAGCAGCTGCACCAGTTTACATTCCCACTAGCAGTGCACAAGGGTTCCTTTTTCTCCACATCCTTGTCAATACCTGTTTCTTGTCTTTATTTTAGCCATTCTAACAAGTATAAGGGGATAGCTCATTGTGGTTTTGATTTGCATTTTCCTGATGATTGTGCATGTTTTCATGTGCCTGTTGGCTATCTGTGTATCTTTGGAAAAAATGTCTATTCAGCTTCTCTGCCCATTTTTCAATTAGATTATTTGTTTTTCTGATGTTGAGTCGTGTAAGTACTTTATCTACTTTGGATATTAACCCCTCATGGGATATTATCAATTGCAAATATCTTCTCCCATTCAGTAAGCTGCTTTTTTCATTTTGTCGTTGGCTTCCTTCTCTATGCAAAAGCTTTTTATTTTGGCTTAATCCCAATAATTTATTTTTGCTTTTGTTTCTCTTGCCTGAGGAGATATTTAGAAAATTCTGCAATAGCCAATGTCAAAGAAATTCCTGCCTACGTTTCCTTCTAGGAGTTTCATGGTTTCATGCCTCACGTTTAGGCCTTTAATCCATTTTGACTCTCTTTTTGTGTCTGGTATGAGCGAGTGGTCCAGCGTGCTTCTCTTACATGCAGCTGTCCAGTTCTCCCGGGGCCACTGCAGAAGCGACAGGCTTTTCCCCACTGTACACTCTTGCCTCCTTTGTCACAGATTGACCATATGATTATGGGTTTCTTTCTGGGCTTTCTATTCTGTTCCGCTGATCTACGGGTCCATATTTGTGCCAGGACTGTACTATTTTGAATACTACAACTCTGTAGTCTGTCTTAAAATCTGGAACTGTGATATGTCCAGCTTTGCTGTTCTCAAGATGGCCTTGGCTATTTGGGGTCTTTTGTGGTTCCAGACAATCTTCTGAGATATTTTAGAGATAATTTAAATATCTAAAAACATGTCTTAAATATGAAGATTAACATCATTCTACTATAATGTTATTCTGATTACCCCCATAAAACAAGAAGAACTGAAAGCCAGAGTTTTTAATGTTCATTTTAGTACTAAAAGAAGTGGAGAAAAGTGGACGCAGAAAGATGAGAACTTTTTTTTAGGTATCAAAGAATAAAAATCGACTTCAAAAATCCAAAGTAGGTAAGAGATTAATGAAGAAACACAACTACCCACACACATGCACACACTCACATGCACACACGGTTACAAAGGTTAAAAAATATATATATTAAACACATCTGTACTCCTAAAAGAACAGGTAAGAACTTCACTGGTATACAGAATGAGTCACAAAGTGTATACACAGAAAGCAGAGACTTTTAAATGTACAATATTAAGGCCAAACTGGTACGCTATCATTTTCCAAAAGCTCTTGTGAATAAATATGTAAACTTGGTTTGAAAGTATCACCTAAGAGGCACCTTGATACAGAGAAGACCTAGAACATAAATATTAATACGTGAGTATCTCCAGAAAGAACCAGCATGCCAAGATACAAGTGCTAAGAATAATAACTTGAAATGTGGGTCATCGTGTAAACTTGTGAGCTGCAGCCTTTAGGAAATAATAAAACTGCAGTACGAAAAAGCAAACCTTAAACATTAGTATTTCAATAGAAATAGCAAATTGAGATTAAATTCTGTGGATAATCTCAGGTTGAACATTTTCCAATAAATGGGCAATCACTGACATATCTCAATCAATGTTCTCCAACAGCAAGGCAAGCACATGCCAGGTATTGGTTCTGGGGAAGAGGATTTGGAAAAATTTATTTTGCAAATGGTTCCCTATCCAACTATAGAAGGAACATTCATTATATTCACATTTTGGGAAAAGGGTTCAAGAGAGAAATTTTTTTACGTGAGTCATGGTATAAACCAGCAATGAGATTTTCATTACATCCAATTATGAGCAAATGGAAGTGAGGAAATGAGAAGCAAGAGTTTTAAAAAAAATAGCTAAACAATAACTTTAAATGATCTCATATTTGTTAGGAAGACTCTGAGTTCAACTGACATAGCCTATTACAACTGATTCTCCAAAATCTCCCTATGAAACACGGCTCAGGAAACTATGAAGAAAGAATCAGGGGCGTCTGGGAGGCTCAGTCGGTTGTGTCCAACTTGTGCTTGGGTCATAATCTAGCAGTTCCCGATTTCGAGCCCCGCATCAGGCTCTGTGCTGACAGCTCGGAGCCTGGAGCTTGCTTCACATTCTGTGCGTGTGTCTCTCTCTCTGCCTCTCCCCTGCTCATACGCGCTCTCGCTCTCTCTCTCTCTCTCTCTCTCTCTCTCTCCCCCCAAAATAAATATCAAAACAAATTTTTTTAAAAGAAAGAATCAAGCAGGCACTGTATTCTGAGGAAAATATCCTTAATCACTATTTTAAAGAAATAATGACTGGCACCTAAAAGAAGTTAAGAATTTTTATCAAGTAGAAATTGAGAATCTATTTAAAAACATTTACACGTATATATGAATATATATGTAAAACATGCATGCACACACACACACACACATCTGCAATTGTGACTACAGAACATTACCACCAATAATTAAAAAAAGAAAAGTACATGTATTTTTTCCAGTATGTTATTGCTGCTAATAGCAAACTTAATTTCAAAATTATATGTGTATTTTGCCTTAATATACCAAACCAGAGAAGAAATGCAAGATCACAAATCAAGTACACCCAGAAAGCATAATACATCTTTTGACCTTTTAGCACTTCTGTCGAATGACAGATAATAAAAGAATTCATTAAAAATGCAAATGCAAATGAACCTTTAACCCATCTCCATTTACCTGAGAGCAAAAGGATATTTCCTTAAAATTTTTCTCCAATGCTATTTTTTTGGTGTCAGGACTGATGAGGTAAACTTCAGACTGGCCAATCTTAAAAGACAAAAAAAAGAAACTAGTTTTTCATGAAAACTGAACTCAAATTTATTACACAAACTTTCTCATTTTGTGGCCTATGAAAATACAGAAGAAGAGGGGCAAGTTCCTCTAAAGTCCTGGTGAGTTCGCGGCAAAGGAAGACCTCTGGGGGCTTTGGTTCACCCTGGGGATTTCAGGCAGCCCCACACAGCTATTAGTATATTCACCTGGATAGGACAGCGGTCTTCTTCTTTTTTAATGTTTATTTATTTTTGAGAGAGAGAGAGGGCAAGCAGAGAAGAGGCAGAGAGAGAGACACACACACACACAGAATCAGAAACAGGCTCCAGGCTCTGAGCTGTCAGCACAGAGCCTAAAGCAGGGCTCGAACTCACGAACCAGGAGATCATGATCTGAGCTGAAGTTGGACTCTAAACTGAAAGCCACCCAGGTGCCCCTAAAGCAGTCTTTTTTGAGATGAAAGAAGTAAATATCCAAAGGTTAGCAATAAAACCTCTGATGCTACATCTCCCCTTTGTAAGAAGTGAGGTGTCCTTAAAAGTGAATCTTCCAGAAAGGATTCTCTTTTGAAACTTCCAAAAGACTTTCTAATGACAGGTGGGTTTTTTAGGTTTTTTTTTTTTTCTTTTTTACTGAAGAGTCTTTTAAAATTATTGTCAAAATAACCTACCATCGTTGAGTACATACTATGTGTTCAAAGTTAGAGCATTAGGGGCACCTGGGTGGCTCAGCTAGTTAAGCATTTGACTCTTGGTTTCGGCTCAGGTCATGCATTATCTCATGGTTTGTGAGTTCAAGTCCCCACATTGGGCTCTGGGCTGACAGCATGGAGCCTGCTTAGGATTCTCTCTCTCCCTCCCTCCCACTGCTCCTCCCTGGCTCACGCACGTGCTCGCTCGCTCGCTCTCTCTCTCTCTCTCAAAATAAATAAATAAACTTAAATTTAAAAAAATAAAGTTTGGGGCGCCAGGGTGGCTCAGTTGGTTAAGCGTCCAACTTAGGCTCAGGTCATGATCTCATGGTTTGTGAGTTCGAGCCCCGTGTCAGGCTCTGTGCTGACAGCCAGCTCAGAGCCTGGAGCCTGCCTCTGATTTTGTGTCTCCCTCTCTCTCTGACCCTGCCCTGCTCACACTGTCTCTCTCTCTCTCAGAAATAAATTAAAAAGTTAAAAAAATTTTTAATAAATAAATAAAATTCCAGTATTAGCATATATTAATACTGCATTACAGCCTTGAGTCAGCACAATATACTCCATTATAGCAGAGGACTGTGTTGCCGCAGCCCATCCCTGCCTCAAGGGCCTTCTCACTTGCTGCTTCTGAACCCAGCAGACTCCAACCAGAAGAATATCTAGTTGGCCACACTGAACCTCCGCTCAGTGAGAAATCACTTCCTCCAAGAAGCCTTCCTGGAATCCTCAGATGTTCTCACAGCATCCTCTACTTCTCCTTTGTGGCATTTGTCACAACTGTAATGAGACCATTACTTGTACGACTGGCTGTCAGTCCCCCTTACTGGAATCTAAATTCCATGTGGGCACAGACCATGCGTGTCCTATTCACTGCTACAGCTTCTAGCATTCTGAAAGGGACCCCATACACAGCAGTCACACACTCAGTACTTGAAAATGCATGCGCTGAGTAGCTTTCACAATGACACCACGAGTTTTATCTTTTTAAACACAGATCACAGACTAAAATGCATAAGCCTGATGCCGACATAGCACTCTTTTCAGTACACTAGGCCCACGATGAAAACAGGAAGGAAACAGCCCTATGTACCCACTGATATCATCTTCATCTTAAACCTGCTACATCCAACATCCCATTAACCTAAGTAGCAGCTTCCTTACCTGTTGGCCATCTCACTGCCCTGAGTTAGGCACAAAAACATTACACTTATGGTAATTTTGCTCTCACTAGAGTATCAGTCACGACATTCTAGAAGGGGGCTAAGGAAGAATGAGTTCCCTGTACTGTCAGAGGCCAGCCCCCTGCTGGGACAGCCCCAAGTCCTATCAGCTCAGACCCAGGGGACTCCCAAGGAGGGCAAGCCCATCCAGAAGAGCCCAGAGCAGCACAGAACCCAGGAATCCCAGGGGCCAAGGACAGCTTCCCTATTCATTCCTTTTCTGGCACCTGACTACTAGTTTACCAAACCTCTTCTAGAAAACAAGGGAGTAAGCAATTAGCTAAATTATTATTTCAGCTTGGAGATAAATTTTAAATATCATGTTCTCCCCAAACCCAATTATTCTGATTAACAAAGGATAAATATTTTTTATAAATTAATAGAAACAGTAAAGAGGGAGTATTTTCCAATTAAAAGATTTTGTTGAAATATTTTTCTTGAAATTAATATACATTAAAAAAAAACCTTTTGGGGTCTCTTACATGTGTTACTTGTTCCTTCTTTAAAAGGTACCTTTCAACCAAATTGGGGAGCGAGTAGAGATAAAAACATACAAGGATATAAGATGGATTCTCTTTAGGGTGTGCCTGGTTAAGCATTCGACTTTGGCTCAGGTCATGATCTCATGGTTCATGAGTTCAAGCCCTGCACTGAGCTCCATGCTGGTGGTGCACAGCCTGCTTGGGATTCTCTCTCTCTCCCACTCTCTCTCTCTCCTCCTTCTCCACTTGTGTGTGCTCTCTCTCTTTCTCAAATAAACTTAAAAAAAAGGATGGATTCTCTTGAGGTTTCCAATGATGATTTTATTTGTATCTTTTGAATATTTAGAGAGAGAGAGTGCAAAAGAGCAAGCGGCCAGGGCGTGAGCAGAACAGGCACAGAGACAGAGGGAGACATAGAATTCGAAGCAGGCTCTGAACTGTCCAGCCACTGCTGGACATGGGGCTTGAACTCATGAAATATGAGATCATGACCTAAGCCAAAGTCCGATGCTCAACCAACCGAGCCACCCAGGCACCCCTCCAACAATGACTTTAAACGTCTAAAACTAAAGGATTTTATCCTGAGAAAAGGATTTGCTTTAAAATTAGATTCACACATAAATCCAAAAGCAATTTACTAAGAATCTGTGTGCAATAAAGCAGATTTCTATTGAACTGGTCTCTCACACCGGGGATGAGCCCGGGGCTTGATGGCATTTTACCGTGAAGAGCATCGTTCGATTTTCCTCAATATCTGTCGGCTGCACAACATTGTGTCCGCTAATTAGGTGGTTCTCGATGTCGTTTTCCTCAAAGGACCTGAAAAAACTACTACTTCGAAGGCTTCCATCTTGAAATTCCTTCTTAAAGGCCAAAGAGCGCAAGCCAGGCTGGGAGAAGGATTTGCGCATGGGCCTCCCGCCCTGCTCCCCGTTCCCCACCGGCTGGAGCACGGATCGGAACTTATCCGTGAAGGACAGCCCTCCCACAGGATTTGGGGGTTCAGAATCCTGGGAGACCAGGTCAGATTCGGCTTTCCGGCTGCAGCTGACGTGATTGAACTTCTCAATGCACTCGTCGATCAGGGCCGGGGGGGCCTTCTTGTGAGCCACTGTCACTCGGCCACAGAAGAGCACCTCAAACTTCTTGGCAAACGTGTCATCGAACTCGGACGGGCACTGGAGCTCCTCCTGGCGGGCAATCTTCCCGGCCTGTCGGATGGAGCTGATGATCTCAGGCACCTGCCAAGAAAGGAAGAGTGTTACTTGGAACATGGAGTAGGTGGTATTCCCACGCTGGTGTGTGCACACGTGTACACACACACACACACACACACACACACACACGAATACACACGAATACACAAGGAACCAATGCTATGCTCTCCCCAAACACTCCACTGCATACTCCATGGCACTGAAGCAGATCCATGGGGAACGTGGGACCGGAAATGTCTTCCTACGACATGCACAACTTTGACAGAGAGGAGAAGAGGAACAATATCGATGAAGCACCTCTTCATGCCAGGGTCTATGCTAGAGGACTGACATGCCCACGACACTCTACAAGCTTGCGTGACAAGCCCGTGGACGCACAACCTGGTGTGGTAAGCCGTGGAGGCAAACCTGCGTCAGTCCCACTTCAAAGCCACAGTCCTCTCTGCAGCAGCTGTCACCCCTCAAAGAGGTGCGCCTCCAATGTGGCTCCACCAAAACATTTTCCCACCTTTCACGGCAGTCAGCCTTGGCATGTCTTCCACAGTAAATGCATGGAATGACGATGACAAGTGAGGACTGAAATTACCTCAGAAGCTGATACTTCTTCAAATCACAACATCATTATTCTCTTCAAGGACACCTGACAATGTACTACCCAGCCCCATACTTCCTCACCGCTGAATAGTGCTGACTACAGAGCTAGAAGGTTCTAGCCAAGGAGCGAGCAACCAAGACCAGATCATTATCACGGCAACACACGGGGCCTCTTCCCACAGACTCCAAAGCCTTTGGGCTCAGGGCAGAGCCACGATCAAGAGAAGGAGTGAAAGGGTCTCGTGTGCTGTCCTCATTCCTAGTGCCACAGCCTCTCCTCAGGAGCTTCCAACAGGAGCCCGAAAGGCAGCAGTAGACAGACGTGCAACCACAGCAAGTACCTGTGTGGTCACGTAGATGAAGTACGGCCACGTCACTAACACAAGACGGGCGCAAATTCGATCTTCCTGAGGAAGGACCTAGTTTTTGTTATGACCTAAACCCCAAAGCAGTTTTTTTTTTTTTCCTTTTCTCCACGTAAGAAAATTCAATTTAAGGCCCAATACCCACAGGCTCAATGTCTTCTAACAACGTTATAGAGGAAAGAACAGCAACAACAAAAAGCCTGTTACAATTCAGGCCAAAGATCAACACATACACCACAGGGAGACGGTTACAGACTTAGAACATATGCTTATATTCTGCAACACCCAATGGCGCCAAAGGTTCTTCTTTGTGATTTCATATCAAGCACATCTTAAAGGCAGGATCTCTGCTGTAAAGATTATGATATACCCTTCCAAGGCAGTTTATCATGCAAGGAGTTAAGATATATCTAGATATAGTCTATATTTTAGACACTGATTACTGAAGCGCAAGAGCTAAACAATACGAAGTAAGCCAACGTCTCAGCACATGTCAAGCCTCCCTCTGCACTGAGTGCTTGCGCTGTAGCCCGTCTGTTACTGCCGAGTCACATACACACGGAGACCTGAAGATGGTTAGTGGAAAAGTCAGGACAGAGAGAAGAGGGAGGAAGCCTAGGAACGTTGAAACGTTTTGTGACGTTTAAAGTTCACGCCTTTGCCAACGAGTCACTACAGGCCCTTGGCCAAAACTGCTTCAGATTCTCAAAACAAACAAAAAAAACTTAAGAAGATTTTTCGGGTAAAAGTTATTTCTGTAAAGAATTTTCAAATAACCAATTCCTGCAAGTAAATAACCTCGCCGCTTTTCTGAGCAAGTGTAGGAAATTATCTTATCAGGGGTCACATTATTAAACGTACTCTCTGAACAGAAAAGTCAAAGCTCACGTAGCCTTCTGGAACTTGTTAAAGTAACTGCCATTTCTCTGTGCTGGGTCTTCCACTGCCTCTGAGGTGATGGCATTTTTCATTATATAATCAAAGGAAGGAGAAAATGTATGAAGGCTTGTGAATTTATGGTGACTCGGCAGCAAACAGCACAGACACAAGTAAGACACAAAGTGGAGCACCTGACAGCTCCCTCACTTCACAAGGTCAGAAGAGGCTGAGGAGGCCATCACAACCCTGGTCAGGGCTGAGGCTGTGGAAGATTTTCCGACGGCCATTCTCTCCTGCACAGTAATCACCACCCTTGCGAGGTGGCATTAGCCCAAGACCAGTGCCCCTTCTCCTTACTCTGGCGAGTTATAATGTGGGTCTAAAAGAGAGAACTGGGTTAAAAAGAGTCACTGTGATCCTGACCAGAATAGAACCATCTGAGAATATTTGACAGAATACCGCCTAACATAATTTCAGCAATACATTGTGAACAGTTACAGATCTAATGTTTTAAAATTACCATAAGTAAGACAGGAGACTTAAAAAAAAAAAAAAAATGACTCCACCTGGGTATAAGTTTGTAAATCTGTGGTTCCCTTTACCAGAACAGGCCCAGAGCACTGCTTCTCGAGAAATGAAGGCGTAACATCCACTTGTGATGAATCTTGAATTTTCCATTCTTTATAACTGTCCTGGACCCACCTATACTGTTGATTGTTACAGGAGGGAACTGAGTCATTTACCTCACTTTATTTCCAAACACTTTTCTAGGTATCACTGGAGGCTAGGAGGTGAGGGTCCGGAAGTACGAGATGGAAGCAAGCCAGTCCTGCCCAGGCAGGCAGTGGGGACCCTGGGAGGGTCAGCTAGAACATTTGCAGTCCTGAGATGGGGCCTGCTGGGAGCCTGAACACAGACTGGGTCAGGTGCAAGGCTGGGTAAAGGATCCCGGAAGACAGCATACACAAGATTTGCTGGCTCTCTGGATGTGGGAGTTGAGGGCATGAAAGTCAGTAGGTGGCTTGGAGACACCGCCTTACGCTGCATACACAGCGAACACAGGAGGCGGCTGAAGGGGACATGAGGAGCTTGGCTTCTGTACACGTTGAGTAGGACCAGAAAGACTTGAAAGTAAAGGCATCTAGTCGGCAGTTGGGCAAATGGGTCTGGAGTCCAAAACAGGAGATGGAGACTGGGATGTCAACAGCTCACGTACGAGAGGCGGCTAACACCCTGGGAACAGAAAAAGGGGAAGCAAAGGAAGAAGGCAAAGATGGGAATGTAGGCTACACCGATGTCTCCCGTGTAAAGAAACGAAGTAATCGCAGGCAGAGGAGGAGGAAGGGAAGCAGTCAAGGACATCAGAGATGTCAACCAAGGGACAGGAAGCCATTGAGAAGCAGCAGCGGCTGGGGTTGGCAGCTTATAAGAGACACATAAAAATAAAGGGAGGGATGTCAATACTCAACGCCAAAATCAACAAACTTAACTGAAGAGTGTCTCAAGGTAAAACTTCAGGCTATGAGAACATATATGTCAAATTACAATATCGACCGCAAATATATTGACCCTTTTAGGGCAAGTACACCAAGGCCAGTGGAATTAACTTCCATCGATACAATCTGGGCACTTTTTTTAGTGCAGCCACGGCAGCAATATCTACGTCATTTCTGACCACAGATCAGCGGACCGAGTAAATCAAAGCCAACGACAGCCGAAACAAGAATCTGAAAAGCATCACACTGCGATAAACCCAGTAAGGGTTTGAGGCTGTATTTCCTTTTACACTGGGAATCACAACAAAAAATGTTAATTAAAATGAATCCCCAATAATGAAGAAAAATTGCCCTGTTTAGACATAAATTCCTTAAACTGCTCTTCTGTCGGCCTCTTTGAGTCTATACTAAAGCTCCTTTTTAAAGTAAAGCTACACCTTATTTCACAACCACGACAACTTTCCCCCGAATTCACATACTAGCAAAGGCACGGTAGGTGTGTATATGGTTTCTGTGGAAGGCTTAAGGGAGCATTGTTTGAGAAGTTACCAGAAAACCATAGTGTAAGAGAATTAGAAACATTCACTTCTGCAGATAAAGTCCTCACTTAAACATTTGGGTGAACTGTTTTGGTAAGGATTTAGGGATTTTAAGGGATAATAAACACACAGCAAGTGTAATTTTATGCAAAAGGACTTAGGAAAGAGCTTCTAAAACAATAGTTGGAATGAGAAACCATTTTACGTTACATTTATTCCTGTGTTTTGCTGCCAACTAATAACAAATAAGTATGAAATGAATCTGAAGAAGCCCATGTCTGTATTTAAAATCCTTCACAAACTGCAAAAATATGGCAGGCCACACTGTGCTTTGTCTCTTGGATGAATACCCTCTCGCTGCAAAAAGTTAAAACAAATTCTAAGGGAAAATTATTCTGCATAATTATTTTCCAGAAGGAACAGACTTGTGTTTCGTTTTGTTGGTAGTGAGTGGGGTTTTTTTTTGTTTTTTTGTTTTTTAATATTTGTTGGTCAGAAAGGTAAATAGGGGAAGAAAACTAAATTAAACCAAGAATTTTGTCTGTCTTACATGCCTTGAATTTTAAACAAAACACTTCAGGGAATGTCTTCTTACTCGTGCTCATTACTTAAATTATTTAAAGAGAATAAAACACCTGTCTGACACCATCCGGATAAGACACATGTGAACACTCATATTGTCCAACATACTGGCCTGTTGAGACTAGATTCAACACAGCGATGTGAATACACTCATACACTGAATAAGACAGGACTCCTCCTGACCTGAGAGGCTCACAATCTAGGAAATAAAAGACACTCTAAACATATCATCTCCAGTACAATGTGACAGATGCTAGAACACAAACATGAGCAAAGTGACCGAATGTGTCCTAGAGAAGGCTGGTCCTGAGTAGAGGCCTCTCTTATCTGCCTGTCAGTCACAGATCCTCACGGTGAATGTCCCAACTTCTGCTTTATGCTTACAATTAGCCCAAAGGTCAGACTCATGGGCTAGGTCTTCCAGAAAGAGAAATCAGACTTGCTCATTAGCTGACTGAGGAAGCAGCTGGCACCTAAGAAATGCTAATGGCCCCTGGCCCTTAACCTCATTCATCCTGTCCTTCTATCCTTTGGGTCTTGATCTTTCCTCCCGTGTAAAACAGAAGCAGTATTCTGCTTCTCTAGTTCCGAAATGGCAAACTAGACAAACGCTTAGCTTTCAAACCCCATGAAAAGAAGTCTCTGCAAACACAAACCCCAGCATCCTACTCCAAAATAATCATTTGAAAGGTTCACTACAACCTTTTCACTAAACCAACGTTTCTACAAATGTGTCAAACAAGGAGACAAAAACCAATGCAAGTGATTTAATGACTGCAGGGGCTAAGGAAAGAGGGTGGGGCAGGTAAGCAAGAAGGGTAAGAGAAGGGATGGCGGTAAGATTGTAAAATTATTTTGTAAGTTTTCTAAAATGATGTTTAAAAGTCTTGATTGGCTGGCATCAATACTGAAAGATCATTTTGGTAATGACCAACCTGGGAACAGAAGGCCTCAAAATCTAGTCCTCTTCATTTGATGCATTGGTTCTCAACTCAGGATTTAAAGAAAAACTAATGTCTGGCCGCACCCCAGCCTGGCTGGGGCAGCCTGCCTGGAGGTGGGGCCCGGGCACCTGAGTGTTCAGAAGCGTTGGGCAGTTCTGATGGGCAGAATCCCTGATGTATCTGTCGCCGTCCCTCCTCATGTCCCAAGGTAAGGAATGCTCGCTCCCCACCATGTCCCCCACACCATCATACCCCAAACCTACTGACTATTAAGGTCCTGGGCAAGCTGTGTGCTTCAGCAGCGCTGAAGCAGCTCAACTGCACAGCCCCGCACCACGCGTGGAACAGACATGAACAAACGAGTGAAAACAAACAAACAACAAAAACCAAATTGCCACAGATTTCTGACAAGCTGTTTATACCATTTAAGGGCAAATTTGATTTGCAAATAAATTCACCACGTCTCCAACGTCTCAGCTCATTAAATGCGTATGTGCCTATAAGGAATGCTACTCTATAATTCTGATTCAAGTTTACTACATTAATCTCTCAAAGATTAAGAAACACTCATAAACATAATGAGCTAGCAGTTAATCACAGCAATTACCCAATATTGGTATGTACGTCACATAATCTTTGAAGAGGGACACTAAGATCCCTTTTCTACAAGGCAGGGAACTATAAACGTATAAATAAATATACTGAGAGAAAACATTAAACAAAGCGCCGGTTCCTTCTCCAGGACGAACGCCACAATCAGTTTTTATAAATGATGCCCTTTGGAAATCCTGCCACCGACAGATCATGAATAAAGGAATCTTTGGTCATTTAGTGTATACTCATAAACAAAACAGCAAAATCAGCTAGAGCTCTGGACACCACTAAGGATTCTAAAATCATCCATTCTTCCTAAAATCATCCATTCTTCCTAAAATCATCCAAGACCAAACATATTGAACTCATCAAAACTCACTTTCAGGCTAACAAGTGCCCATGTACTGTCATTTCATGTCCAAATCAATCTTCGGTGAAGCACTTACAGGAGATATGGACCTTCTATCAGGCAACAGACCCAAGAGTCCTTCTACCTGTTCCCATTTACACTTCAAAACCGAAGTCCTTGACAATCTCAGAGCAGGTAAAAGCAGTTAAAGCCCTAGTGCAGGAGCCTGCACCCCAGCCCAGGGCACCCCAAACAGAGATGCATCCTGGCTCAGCAACAGACGCAGGCGAGGTCACAGCGTGCGAGGACAGTCACAGCGCATGCGAGGACGGTCACAGCATTACTGACAGTTCAAAACTAGGACAAAACACTGCCCAGCTACAGCAGTGACAAATATGCTGTATTCATATAATCACAAACATGCAGAAGGAGAATAAACAGCTATTCTACGTGCAACAACACGGGTAAACACTCATAATCCTCCTGTTGAGTGAAAACGACAGGTGTAACAGAATCATCGGGCAGAATTTCGCTTGTGCAAAATTTCAAACACAGGCAAAACTAAACTATGAAGACAGAAGACAGGGCAGCGATGACCTCTGGAGGAGTGACTGGGAGTGTGCCCGTGGGCTTCTAGACTGTTCTTCTTCATCCGGGTGCTGACTGTACAAGATTACTCAAACTTTGAAGGCCCTGAGTACATGATTTATGTATGATTCTGTTCATATAACATCAATGAAAATTATATGAAAAAATAGTATTTTCACAAGCAAGACAGAATTTGATTGAGAAAAGGGTACAGAAGGGGCGCCTGGGTGGCTTAGTCGGTTAAGCGTCCGACTTTCGCTTGGGTCATGATCTCGTGGTTCGTGGTTTCGGGCCCCGCGTCGGGCTCTGTGCTGACTGCCAGCTCAGAGCCTGGAGCCTGTTTCAGTCTGTGACTCCCTCTCTCTCTGACCCTCCCCTGCTCACGCTGTCTCTCTCTCTCTCCTAGAAATAAAAAAAATAAAAAAAAAAAAAGAAAAGGGTACAGAAATACTAGTCCCAAGTAACCCGCTAATGAAATGAGCTGGAGGGTCAGGCCAGCACGTGCCTGACGCCAAGACACAACGTCCGGCCACCACACCCAGACTTCATTCTCAACTCAAAGACTCCTGGCTCCTGTGGTGACCCGTGTGCGGTTGTTGCTGCTGTGGTTGTTTGTTCTGGGAGCTTGTTTTAGTCTACACGGAATCTAGTGCCCTCTCCCCGAGTAGTAAGTAGCACCTTGACCCACTCTCACTCCCATGGTCAGGTCCCAGGCCACCTCAGGAGTGGACTGGCAGCCCCAGACTAAACCAACCAGCATATTCTATCACCACCACCACCACCACCCCCACCACCCCCACACACACATATAATTAGTTCGGGGCTGGTCACATAACCCAAGCCAGGCCAGGATGAGGCCAATGCATTTTAAAGAATGGGTAGGGAAAAAAAAACTTGCTGTGGCTCCAACCAGGGGCAATTGTGCCCACCACCAGCCCCTCAGGAGACATTTTGGTTTGTCACCACTGGAGGGTAAGAGCCGCGACTGGCAGCCGGTTGGCAGAGGCCAGGGATGCACAGGAGAGCTCCCCGCAACAAAGAATTATCTTGCTCCAGGTGCAGTATTGCCCAGGTTGAGGAATCCTGCTTTGGGACTTAGAATTCTGAGGACTAAGCTTGGAATCGCCGGTGCATCACAAGTAGAGCCACGCCAGACAGTTCCAGAGGAGGTGAAACAGAGACAAGGAGGCAGAAGATGCAAGAATGATGCTTCTGATGTTTGAGGACCTGGATCCAGCCACTCCTGAAGCCAATCAACTGGGATTCTTGTGACAATAAATTTTTGATTATGCCATTTTACACTTGGGTGTCACCTGCAACTAAGAGTCCTGTTCACACTCCCACCACATAAAAAACTATGCCAAATTCTACGGTGAGAACAGGGATGAATCGCATAGATCCTGTCCTTCAGGGAACCTACAATCTAGACAGAGGGGATAAAGAAATACACAAATGAGCAAACACTACAGAAGTAGAAGTGCTAAGGAGGGCAGGAAGATACAGAAATGCAAAGTCTCAGTATGGAGTGCACTTCAAATAAATTATCAAGAGCAGATAAGAAGATTTAAATATTTACCAAAATCCTGCCCTTAGAATAAAACCAGCCACCAAAGACCTTCAGGGAGTCTGACTCATTTTTTTCTCTATAAAAAAAGGGAATATATAAAATTTTAGATCACATCAAAAAACATTCAGGAAGAGCCAAAGTAGATTTCACGTGCAAACGACTTCATCACACGTTACTCCCATGCCTCTCTGCACCCTGCCATGCTGAGTGAGAAAGGACTGTAATCATACATAATACGCAAAAGAACCGAGAAACAAGACCAAAATGAGGAATAATTTACAAGGTACGCACACAAAGCCTTACACGGAGGTCTAGCTGAGCCACTCACCGATGATTCCACTCCGCTCCGGAGGTAATCTTCTTCCCTTGCAGCAGGGCCCCCCGTGTGCAGCTGGACTGTGGCTGCTGGGGTCTCACGCGGCCCTGCCCTGGGTCCAAGCTTCACTTCCCTCCTCTCTGCTTACCTGCGAGCAGAATCCACCTCAATGGAAAACACAGCAAAGGAATTTTCTAGCTTCTACCAGCTCCCCAAGGGTAGGACTTAGGTAAAAGGCTTTCCTCCCCGAAAGGAACCAAAGGGATAAGAGAGAGTCCCTGTGCCAAATGTAGGGTTCAGAGCCACAGTTGGGAAACAGAGTCACCCCCAAGGAGGCTGTACTTGTGTTCAGAACCGCAGTGCCAGGCAGGAAACAGCACCACACGGGTGGGACATAAACACACCCCATCCCTAAGCCACATGGTCTAGTCTATTTAATCAAATCAGAAACTTCTCCGCATCACAGGCAACAGCTGAGGCTCATGACAGCCCCTGACAGTACTTAAAACACTGAGCGGAATCCGTTGATCAGAACTGACGCAACTACTGGAAGCTGTAGGCTCTGCTCTTGAATTCTTCCCCTCTGTCCCCTTGTTTCGAGAGGAAAATACAGCTTAGGTTTCACCCTGTGGGATGCCTTCCTCTCACGTACGTACACTCTGCTCCCCCAGTCCCTGGGCGCGGGGTCTCCAGGCTGAACTGGGAGGTGCCGATGTGGCAGGTAGGCTCCTACTGGGAAGGAGGAACAGAGAACTGGCACACCTTGCCCCAAGGGCGGAGGGCAGGGCTGGGCCCCATCACCGACCTGGCCAGGCTGTGGTGTAAAAGGCCAACCTCAAGAACCATGAAAAACCACTTCTTAGTAACACAGCCTCCTTTTGAAATGCAGCAGCACGAGGTATTCATCAGTCATCTTTCATTTCCAGAAAGGTTAATACACATCCATGTAAAAGCAAAATACAGAAACACTTAAAGTTGCCCATATAATCCCAAGCCTAAAAATATTCACAGTTAACAGCTTGGTTCTTCTACAGGAGGTAGTTTCTGAGTATGCTGAATGCTAATTTCCTTTACCAAAAAAAAAAAAAAAAAGGCATGAGCACAGGATCAGTGTTTGGCCACGAATGTCTATCATCGCAGGCGCCCTGCACTGACTGCCAGCCCTTAGAGAAGCATCTCATTCCTTTCTGACACACACAGTATCAATTCCACTCACTGCAAACGCTGTACACACAGGAACACACACACTCACAAACCTAAACCTACTCAGGATGCAATGCCAATGAACCCTGTGTCAGCTGTCATGAACTCTGCAAATAATACGTCATTCTGGTGTTAGTGTGCATGTCGTGGGTGGGAGGTGAGTGGGGGCGCAGGGGAGGTGGGAACCATGAGAAGGAACCCAGTATTGCTCACTAGCCCAGAGACCGGCAGTCCACTGGAGGGAAAGGGCTCTCTAGGAGCAGAAAGTGAAACACAATAACCTCTAAGACCACAGATAAACTCTCATTGCTGCAGGTCAGCTGTAGGTCAGCCCTAACTCCTGCCCCGGCTGCAGCCACAAACCTGCTACACTGCCAGATCCTAAGGGTAATCCTCTAAGTGGGATGCGGGAATAGGCTTCAACCTCAGCAGCTTCAGGTGCACGTCTGGGAGGGTCATCTACTTTTTAGACCCTCAGTATCCTCTTCTATCAGAATGAGATACTACCAGCTAATTGGAAGTTGTTTTGAAGATAAAATTAAACAATGAATGTTAACAGTTGTTAGTAAAAAGCCTAGAACATCTTCACTCCCAGTAATTGCTAGCTGTCGACTTCGTGTTTACAAAGACAAGGTCAACTCCCTAGAAAAGTGCCATTTTTTTTTTAATATATATATAAAGCCCGAGACCCATGAAGCGGCCGTGGGGTTTGCAGCCTCAGCTGGACAACAAGAGAAGCCCAGGAACGGGGCGCCTGGGTGGCTTAGTCGGTTAAGCGTCCGACTTTCGCTTAGGTCATGATCTCGCGGTTCGTGGGTTCGAGCCCCGCGTCGGGCTCTGTGCTGACTGCCAGCTGAGAGCCTGGAGCCTGTTTCAGTCTGTGACTCCCTCTCTCTCTGACCCTCCCCTGCTCACGCTGTCTCTCTCTCTCTAGAAATAAATAAAAACATTAAAAAAAAAAAAAAGAGAGAAGCCCAGGACCATTGAGACACCAGACACCTGAGCAAAGACCCCACCTTGGGCATGAAGGTGCCTCGCTGCCCCGGCAGGAAGCCAGGCAGACAAAGAGCCCAGCCACGCCCTCCCAAATCCCCTACCCACAAAACCACATGCACAGTAAATGGGTGTATTTAGCCAATTAAACAAAATATTTTTAACTAAAGTAACAGTACCTAAAGGCAATGGGCTTGCTATTATGCCAAGTGCCTTTCAGCACAGAACTGACAAACATTTCTTCTATGCCAGCCAGCAACAGGTAATGCCAATCACATTAAAAACTTGACCATCTCTTCAAACAGCCGGGGGGCAACAGAACTCTCCCCTGCTTCACCCCACCTCCAACCTTCCAGCAATCCCAAATATAGAAAAGCAGGAATGCCCTGATTCAAATAGAGCTGAAGGAGAATACTCCCTTCCCCTCCTTGGGCCAGACCTGAGGTATCACAACAACCCGGAACAGCATGGAAACCATTACCTACAATACACACACGTCTGCAGGTGGCAAGCTGTTTCTCTGGCACTCAGAACAGGCCTTCAAACTTCAGGGCAGAAGACACCCAAATGCTGGATGTCTGCTCCAAGAGTGAATTACTGTCTATTTTGCTCACTGAGGCGGCCCACAGTGCCTGGGACAGTGTCTGGTACACAGCCAAGTACAAAATAAATGCTCAATGTATGATGGCAATTGAAAATGAAAATTTAGAGACTTCGAGGCTTTTAAGTGATGAGACCTAGCTCAAGTAGATCTTCGAAGAGAACCATGATAAATCTGTAATGCCTCTTACACAATGTAGGAGTGCATGCATACGACAAGTATTTGCAGAAGGAACAAATGCTATAAAAATAGTAAAACGGAAACAGTGGGACTAAGTCCTTTTGGCTCACAAGATTTTTCTAGACAGCTGAAGGCCGACCCCTTTAAACGCTAAGCTATTTTTATTTTCACCATTTTTAGATGGGAATCATTTAGTGCATTTTTTTTTCAAAGACCACAGAGAATGAAGATTAACCTCTCCGTTGCTGCGGTGAGCATGCGAAGCACAGGGCTGCTGAGGCTGGGTTGAACTGTGCCCTGTGGGGTAGAGCAACAGGCAAGCCTGTAATGGGATTGGCAGGCGTCTCGGGTGAGAGCCAGTCTCTCAGCTTTCCGTCCCCATCCCACATTCCCACCGAACCTCCCGGAGCCAACAGTGGCTGCTCTTCTCTCAAATGCATCCCAGGGACCAAAGGAGAGGTTCCCAAACTTGTGTCCTGGGACGCCTCTGACAGCACAGTGAAGCCTCTGGACCCTTCTCAAAATAAAGTTAATTCAAAGTAATGATGAATGTCCATGTAGCCGCCGTGAGGCCATATGAAAACAACTGATTTTGCTGATGTTACCATCACAGGAGCTACCACTACTGGATTTGATGACTGCGTTAATAATTGAAGGAAATGTTAAATTTTAGTTAGAAGTCAGTAAAAAATAAAGATGTAATTTTTTCCCCCAGTTCATGGACAGTCCCCTGCCCAGATCCCAGGTTAACGACTCTTGGACTAATGGACGCCCAGCGGGTAAGGGGAACTAGCTACATACAACTAACTCAAAGACAGTATCACCACCACCACCACCAGGCACTCTCTCCGGGCCACTGTGTATTTGTAATGCACATATGAATAATGCAACAAAGCCTTCACACCGTTCCAGTACAAACACAAATCCAGCTGAAAATGGGAAAGCTACACCAGAAGCTATAGCCATCAATAAAGAGAAACCAAAACAGCAAGATGCCATCAATATGGAAAGCAAATTCTAACTGGGTAAAACTCGAGTGTCCGTAGTTAGAGTTACAGAATTAATTTCTACGTAATGGAAATTCTTCATTAGTATAAAAAGATTACAACTCGAGGCACCTGGGTGGCTTAGTCAGTTAAGCGTCCGACTTTTGCTTAGGTCATGATCTCGCGGTTCGTGGGTTCAAGCCCTGCGTCGGGCTCTGTGCTGACTGCCAGCTCAGAGCCTGGAGCCTGTTTCAGTCTGTGACTCCCTCTCTCTCTCTGACCCTCCCCTGCTCACACTGTCTCTCTCTCTCTCTCTCCTAGAAATAAATAAAAAACATTTAAAAAAAAAACATTACAACTCTTTTCAAAGAGTACAAAGACTCAATTTAAGTCTAATGTGATTTACTGCCCAGCTAGTCCCTGAATATGACATTCTGGTTTAATAAATAGATGGAAAGTTATTTTCTACTCTCAACTTTATATTATCCCTACCATTGGGAGAACAGGGAAAATGTGACACATACTTTTGAATCCTTGTTTCAGGAAACTTATTTGGGCTGCAGCTCATCATCTGACAACCTCAGGCAGGCAGAGGAGCCTTTATTCTAGTATGCTCTTACATCAACTCTTCACTGCCATCTGCCCAGTCTTCTAGATCCAGTCCAAACCTCTCCTCTGCTCCATTCCCCAGGTTCCCATGGCACTGGCCCTCTGCTGTCACCTAGGTCACAACACTGAGTCTGTCTCCCACACCACGCTTTGGGTAGAGGGTGGAACAGTGTTTAATTCAGCGTGTGGACCCAGCAGACCTTGTCCGAGCATTTATGTAACACACAACTTGGATGCAAGCAGCAAATACATGGCAGTTTTCTGTTTCTCCGCATTAATGTGCAAAGTGGATACTGTAATACTAACTAAACTCAATTTAAATATATTTACTTGAAAATACACCAAAGTGCTGTAGGTCAACTCTAAATTGAAACCATAAAAGGGCTTTATTTCCTAGCCTTACCTAAAGTCAGGTAGAGAACCTCAGTATTTTAATAATCATATGCACACCGTCAGGATGAAATGCCAAACTTGGGACACATCCACCTGCATGGATTTAATACGACATCTCAGGCACTGCCACCAGCTATGGGGGCTAACTGCCGGACACCGCGCTTTACACTGATGCTCTCACAGAATGCTCACTCCAAGCCTCTGAGAAAAACATCTCCAGGTTACAGAAAGGCAGACTTCTGGTCGGGATCTATGCCCGATGCTGGGGCTGCACACCAATGTGGCACCATCTGGGGACGGAGAGGTGACACTGTTTAGGAAGCAAGGTGAGGGAGGCCATGGGAGCAACAGGAGCCTCACTCACCAGGTGAACAGAGCAGAGGCACCCACTGCTGGGGGCCAGTGGGCGGGGAGGAGGGTCTGGGATGTGGCCCAAAGGAGCTGCTTGGAACCAGCCTGCCCAGGCCAGCCCGCAAGCTCCAGGGACGGGCAGGTGGGGCTGGGCTCGTGTGTCCTCCAGAAGACCACAGGGCCCTGCGAGGGGGGTGGCTCAGGGGGACAGAGCCGGAGGGGAGGACAACGGGCAGAGGGACGCTGAGGGGGCTACGGGGCCCGCCCCCGTCCCCACACCCGTAAGTCCCCACGCACGGTAAGTGACGAAGTAGCCAGGAGGGAGAAGCGCCGGCCTCCTGGCCTCCTCACGGCACTGACTGCACACATGCAGAGAAGAGAGGAAATCAACCACATCCAGAAGGTGACAAACACTGGGAGAGCCAAGACCATAGCAGATCTGTCCACCCACAGAGATGCAACCCCCAGAAACCTGAGTAGCGATTACAATCCAGTATTTATTCACGAGTTCTCGCTCTTTTCAAGGACGTTTCCCTGCCCAACCAGCAGTGGGAAGGGTGCGGCCCGAGGCCAGGCCAGGAGGGTGTGCCTGCCCCTTGGCTGGGGTCCCCCGCCCGCTGCCCCTCTGTCTCAGGGGCACTCTGGCCACAAGTTCCCACCGGCTGAGAAAAATGCATCGTGTATTCATGAGCTGCTATGTCTACTCATGTTCAGCCAACGAGATAACACAATTTAAAAGATCTAGAAGGGGCTGCCTGCGGGGTGTAGTCTCTGGGGAGCACGAATGTGGTGGTTTGTTATCTCTGCTTATCAGTAGGTTATTTTTCTACAATTTTCATATACTGTATTGCTTTTGTAATCTTAAAGGTTATTTTTCATTTTTTCATTTTTTTTAAAGTTTATTTTGAGAGTCAGAGACAGTGCAAGTGGGAGAAGGGCAGAGAGAGGGAGACAGAGTCCCAAGCAGGCTCCCCACTGTCAGCACAGAGCCCCATGTGGCTCTAACCCAGGAAACCCTGAAATCATGACCTCAGTCAAGAGCAAGAGTCCACGATTAACTGACAGAGACACCCAGGCACCCCTATTCTTCATTTTTTTAAAAAGTCCGTTTTTCTTAAACTTTAAAGAAATTTTAGAGATTATGGTCTACTGTTATTAGGTGAGGCCTTCCAGGGACAAAATGATTAGAGTGGAGAAAAAAGTCTTTAAGTATATGATGAAAAATTATTTCAACAGTACGCATGAAATGGCATACAATTCTAAGTGGCCCCAAATGCTTCAACTACAGTAACATACAAAAAAGACTTTAAATCATGAAATACAATCTGAAAAATAAACATTGACATCTACAGAAACCAAAAACTTTAGATGGCAGTCTAAAAACCAATATTCAGAAGACCGTCCTTTTATGTGCCGAGGTAATTATTTAAGAGAAAAATTTTAGTTTAAATGAAAATTGCATTAATAGTAAGAACTGGTCTATTTTATGAAGCTGACAGTTCAAACTTGGGTTTAGATAACCATTAACCTTGTTAACCAGATAAAAATTCTTGCTACTTCCTAGGAACTAGAGTAAAATGAATGTAATTCAAATTATGACATTTGTGGATACAGTATGGAATCACCTTGGCAACAACAGTATTAATTTTTTAAACTCAAATCTTTGATAGAATAGGGCTACTCCTCACATTAATAGTGCCTTTTTTTTTTAATGTTTCTGTATTCTTGAGAGAGAGAGAGAGAGAGAGAGACAGAGCCAGAACATGAGTGGGGGAGGGGCAGAGAGCCAGGGAGACAGACACAGAATCCCAGGCAGGCTCCAGGCTCTGAGCTGTGAGCACAGAACCCGACACAGGGCTTGAACTCACAAACCACAAGATCATGACCTGAGCTGAAGTCAGATGCTTACCGGACTAAACCACCCAGGCACCCTTACAGTGTCTTTTTTAAGGCACCATTCAAACTATTCAAAGTCACACCTCTGTCCTTCCCCTCTCACACAAAAGCCCATGTGCAGTAGACTTCGGTAAGCCAGGTAAGGGCTGGTTCTCAGGCTCTGCTTTTCTGCAGTACGTGACCTGAGCAGCCCAGTCACAGCCCTGTCACCAGCTTCGGGGAGGTCCATGTAATTGCCGAGCAAATGTTAGAAATTTAAACTTACTGATGCATGACTGCCAGACTCAAACACAGTCTGGCATATCATAAATAAATCAGTTATTTACAGTTTTAAAACACACCACATTAGCTTTTAGAACACGGACTACATTCTTGAATAAAACTTATCACGTATGTTCTAGAATCTCAAATTTTATTCAGATCAGTGGTAGAAACAGGCCTTTTCTCTCATATCATTTTACCTTGAAATAAACTCTCTTCACCAAGCAGCCATTCCTTTTCTTCCATTTTGATCAACAGGCAAATCAGAACTTTGGCCAGTAAAGGATATTAGTTAGAACTGGTCTAGTCTATTTTCCATTTAACATATTTCACCTTGTATAATATCAACTAGAACAACACTATTTGGTGCTCCTTGGCTTTGTCAGAAGGTATAAACGTGGGTAACGTCAATAAAGGTTTATAAAACTCAGATCGTATGCTACCGAAATACTGCAAAAGCAGAGTACCTGTTTAACACTTTCTTCTTACTTTAAAGAGACGAAGGAAATCAATAAAAGAAACACACATGACAAAAAAGAGTAAAACTGCACACGGAATAAAGTAGCCCAGGCCTGAATCATACCCAGTGAATGTTAGCCGTGGGCTAACAGTTCTCACCCTCGCTGACTCACCCCACCCTCCTCCCAGAGTATGAGACAGAAAATCTGATCTTGTCCTAGCACCTCACCAAAACGTCCATGGCCAGCCTCCCTAAGGTGGCTTACTCAGGTGTCACAGTGAAGGGAATGAAGTGCAGTACTTCAGAATCACTTCCGGTTCCAAAATTCTACTATTCTATAAAAGGAAATTAGAATACAGACTGAAGAACAAAAAAATGCCAACATCAAAAACATATGTAAAGTCTGTAATACATGTAGATTGCAAAGCAAACAAAAATCTCCAAATACCGCAGGCAGGTAAGTATCTGTGGGATAGACCCCGCCTGCCAAAAGTTCATGTGAAAAAGATTTGAGGATTTTAGTTGATCATAAGCACAGGATAATCCAGCAGAATGGCCTGGATACCAAACAAAGGAAAAGGAACAAAAAGCCTACAGTGTTAGGAGAAATGTCATCCTTCCATTAAGAGGGGAGTCATAGCCTCACCACCCTTCCACAGACTGGGCCACATGGAAGTTTCATTTTCGGTTTTAGGAGACTTTAAAAGCAGCAGCAGGTAAGAGTCACAAGGTACCTGCAACTGCTTGAATGGAGACCAGGGCATTCAGTGTGGGAAGGGGAAGACGGCAAGCAGGTCACGGCCTTTACAAATCTGTGGCAGGTTAGAGGCATTAGTGCCCTCTCCCATGAAGGGGAAGGGAAAGGGGTGAGACAAAAAGTGAGAAAGACTTCTGCTTAGAACATAACAATTTTTCAGTTAAAGCTATGTGCCATGGTAAGGATACAGGGCCTCCCTGGAGGACATTCCAACACAGACAGAGAAAGCAAGTCCCCACTGCTCAGGGCCAGACTCTCAATTCCTCGAGTCTAGGGCTTTATTTATTTATTTATTTATTATTATTATTTTTTTAATATTTTTATTTATTTCTAGGAGAGAGAGAGAGAGAGACAGCGTGAGCAGGGGAGGGTCAGAGAGAGAGGGAGTCACAGACTGAAACAGGCTCCAGGCTCCGAGCTGGCAGTCAGCACAGAGCCCGACGCTGGGCTCGAACCCACGAACCGCGAGATCATGACCTAAGCGAAAGTCGGACGCTTAACTGACTAAGCCACCCAGGCGCCCCTAGGGCTTTATTTAAAGACGGACACTTGCTTCCACCTTCAAGGTCTTGCTTGGTTCCCACCAAGCTCGGGTTTGAAAGCACAGTTCCTTCTCTGGCTCGTGCTCCCTCACGTGTGGGGGGTACGGGTTGACTTCATCTTCATGAGAGGAGAGATTTTACAATCAGGAACATTCCTAGAGAGCCAACACTGAAACCAAGGCTTTCAAGAGATAAAGACGGCTGCTCCGGCCAAGAGCTGCTGCTAGGAATGTATTCAAAGCTCTGTTGTTTTTCCCATGCCAAGGGAATGGCTAGTGTGTGTTGAGAAGCCTCAATGACTTGCTAAAACTTAACTCTGATCTACTCCCGATTAACTTTACAATCAAGGAACAAGAATTCCACCTACCCAGTGGGAATTAGAGTCTCTGAATCCTGATATTTTCAAAAGTGAACTTCATCTTGATTTACAAGAGGAAAAGAATAAAGATAAGCCCTAAAGGAAGAACGGGGTAATGAAATCTTCTTGAGGTAATTAGCTCCTTTACAAGTATTTTGTAAAATGCACTTGCATTTCTCAGATATCCTGGGGACGACGCTGTATGGTCTTCTGCTTCTCTCTCTCTCTCTCTCTCTCTCCAGGGATCTCAACCCACTGCCCCAAAACTGACAAAGATAATTTCTAATTTACATTTTAGCTCTGAAATCTTTCCTCAACTTGACTCAAATTTCCAATCACCCCTACGAATCCCCAGGCTTCAGGCCCCCTGACCTTAAAGCATCCAAATCAAGCTCATCTCTTGACCCTAAAACAGGCCCCTCTCCTTGTTATCCAAATACCGTCCAGGTTAACTAGTTTGGGGAAGTGTCTTCCACTCTCTTCTCTCCTCCCTCTACCTGCCATCAGCCATCAGAGTGAGTGTTCTATCACTATGAGCCCCAAACCTCAAGCCTGTATGCAGCACCACCCCACACCGCTCAGCTCCGCCCAGCCTCTCGCAGGATATATACCATATACCTGTCCATCCCCCTCCCCACAGACAGCATGGGCTGGTGTCTGCCTACCACTCACAAACCTTCCAGGGCTCCTCTCTAATCTCTACAAAACACTGACACTCTGGCCAGGCCTTCAGAACTCTCTGGGGGGCTCTGATCATCTCCTCCTGTGAGTTCACTGAGGTTGGGGGGCATGGGTGTTCATGTAACTCCACTCAAACCTATCTTGGGCTTTTGCTCATTTAGATTTCTACCTCATTTCTTCCATCTCAATGTTCTTTCTCATCCCCTGGATGGGACCCTCCGACCACGGACTTAACCTATTCAACTCTACCAGGAAACAAAGGCTAAAAAAGCAGTAACAACTCGCATCTGGTCATCAGGCTGGGCAGAACTGGTCCTCTCCATTCAGGACTCTTTTTCTAGACCACACCAGGTCCCCATGATCTGTTTTTAACTAGGAGGAAATAAAGTCTTTGGTTTGAAATTTGCTTATTAGACTAAAGCCTCTAAGCCTATTAAATTAAAAAATACACACACACACACACACACACACACACCCCAAAAGCACAAACAACAGAGCACCAGTCAGTGCCCACATTTCTAGTCTTTTAGACTCACAAACTTTATTTGGTTTGCACTTTCAAGTTTAACAGCAGGCACTGTGAGAGTATGAAGACTTTGGTGCCCATCCTGGGGTCTGCATGAAGGACTCTGAGGGCAGTGACCTCTCTCCCATGTAGAAGGAGGTCTCCCTGCTTCTATTTATTCAATCAAGATCGAAGCAAAAATTATTAGATCTAAAAAGCCTCCCCAAATCTGCAGAGAGGTACTCCCAGGCACCGCACACCTCCTCAATACCCACATCCAAACCACATTACTGACTTCCACACTGAAAACAACGTTTTTGAGGGAGATGACATTCAAGTTAAAAGTGTACAGTCAGTCCTGACTATCCCTGCTGATTAAAAACAACAATGAGATTGTCAGGTGGGATTTACTGCGTGTGGAAAATTATTACTTCCGTGCACCAAAGTCCACTCGGAAGTTTTACATCTCCCTCGGCCTGCTTTATTGAAGGCCTATGGTGTAAGCACCTTCAAACACGGTCTTCACCTCCACAAGGGCATAAATCGCATCTTTCTCCTCTTGCATCCGTGTCCCAAGTGCACAGAGAAGATGCACAATTAATGTATCATGACCAACAATGAGCTTGAAGAAGCCAAATTTCTCGGCCAAGATGTCTGGAAGTAGCACAAGACTACCGAAAGTGGTGTGTGTGGCAAACTTCAAAAGAATTCATACAGAATTGCATACGCTCTGGGGGTCTAGCACACTGCACTCCCTCCTCAGGGGAAAACATCTGGAGATCACAGCCTCTGCTGGTTTTGACAGTACCGAACTGACGTCATCAAGCCTTAGTATGATGTTCTTTCGGCTAACTAATATTGGGTGGTACAGAGTCAAAGAGCTGCTTTCACTAAAACTGCACTGTAATATAAATTCCTAGATATTACCTTCACGTATTTTCAAATAGGGGGAGAGAATCCCTTCAATTCACCTAGAAATTCAGTAATACGGCTATCTCTGGAACGGCAAGAAAGTTATGACCACAGTAAAAGTATTAGCAATATTTTCTACTCATATAATTAATGAATAAGCAGTGCACAAAGGGCCACAAAGTCATTACTCATAAGCAGGCTTTTGGTTTTGTGTTTCTAAAGTCAATTTTTACAATGAGATCTCTAATATTTTAACTTTGGAAACTTACACATATAAGAAAAAAACCTGACACAATAGTTACCTTCACAATAGACCTATGTAAATACCCTAAGCAAATATTGTCTCACAGATCTTACAGTTTATTTTCACCTAATGACTGATTTCCTCTGGGTCCACCCTGTAGAAAGAACTTCCGCAAAATACCATTCGGCCGATTCTCTGACTTCGGCAAGCCTACAATTATGAACTCTGCTAAACAAATAAACTTCCTTCCTATTTTTAAAGTTTTCCAAAACTGGAGAATCTACATCTTTGGTTGGCACACTATTTCCTGGACTCACAGCCCAGGCAGTGAAGAAACTCTTCACAGTATTTTGAGAGAGGAAAAGGACTTCAGAAGTGGCCAGGCAGCCGCCCCCCACCTCTATTTTAGGGAAGGGGAAATCAAGGCCAAGTTGCGACCTTCATCAAGGTCACACTGGGGTAGGGTGGGATGGCAGAGGCCTGTGTAATTCTCTCTGCATCCATTTTCCCCTTATCTGATCTAAATGACCTGTGGCCCGAGAAAAGCATTTTGCTCCTGTTCCATACTACTGAACCAGTGTGTACGTTTAATTCATGAAGAATGTGATCAAACAACAGAGTCTAAATATCATAGCGAGTACAAGGGACACGAAGAACTCTGGGCTAAAAAGAGTTGGAACACCTTAGTCTGAGCCAGGACTCTGGGAGAGCCAGGTCACCACTGGAGGGCTCAATTTCTCATCTCCAAACAGAGGGAACAGAACTAAGGAACCACAAATGTCATCTCCACCCCTGATTTCAAATGATGAGGATGGCCATGTTTCACCTCTGGTAAGTGCTTAATCTGAGCCAGCCATCGTTCTAAGTACACGAAGTGCAGGTAAATCCTCTGCAGCCCGGAGGGCAGCTACCATGCCCATCTTGAGGATGAACACATTTTCCTTAAAGAGAAGGGACTTGTCTGTGGGCACACCTCCACTGGTACAGGTGGAGAAGGGATCTATCTGTCCCAGGCCAGAGCACCACGGACCTCTCTTCCTTAATCAGAGGTGGACAATCTAAGAGGACTGGCCTGACTTGCAGTAATATAGACACAGAGTCCAAATTAAGAACAATAATAGCAATCATTCAACACAATGTTCTCATTTTATAGATCTAGGATTGAGGCCCAGGGAAGTGTAACTTGAAGTATACATCAGGAAATTTAATTCCTAGACAAGCTTATCCTAAAAACTGCTTTAACAGTTTACAGCACTTACTTCATCGCATTTGACGCCCAAACATGACCACCTGATGGCACAGGGTGTGATCACCACTCCCATGGCGTCTAGCCACAGTTCAACAGCAAACTCAGGGCCAACCGAGACCTCGAACCCAAGCCTTCAATTTCCAGCCTTGTGTAGTTCCAGGCTCAGAAAAAATGTCCACTGCAGTAAGATTCTCTGGAGAGCCTATTCAAAATGTTCTCTAAACACAAAGAGAATTTCCCAGAGAGGCTGAAAACATGCTTCTTCGGCACTTTGAGAAAAGTTTCAGATAATAAGTGATAATACTCTAAAGCCCACCACTCGACAAGAAAATTAAATATCAGGCTATGGTCACCTCAAAACTGACCTCTTTCCATCTGTCATTTAATTGCCCCTAGCCTCCCCCTGATCTTGACCCATCTTCAATCTTCCTACCAGTGATTTTCCTCTTAGTTCCTGTTCTCTTCCTTCTCTAACCAAGACTGTCATGAAATTCAGGTCTTCAAAAAAATTAGTTCCGCTTCTTGTGTAACTTCAATCTTATACACCTATATTTTTTTTTTTCATTCAGTTTGTTTATTTAGAGAGAGACAGAGACAGCACAAGTGGCCGAGGGGCAGAGAGAGAGGGAGAAGAGAGAGAATCCCAAGCAGGCTCCCAAGCAGCATCAGCACAGAGTTGGAAACAGGGCTCGAACTCACGAAACGGCGAGATCGTGACCTGGGCCTAAACCGAGAGTCAGATGTTTAACCAAGTGAGCCACCCAGGTGCCCCTATACACCTATGTTTAAAAGCAAGTTAGCTTTACATTTTATGCCTCTCATCTAAGGAGGAAGAAAAATTCAAATTCTTGGTGTATCAAAATATTTTATGTTCTGACCAACTTCTTGAACATGTGCTGTAATCCCTTTATTACAGAGATCTCACAGGTATAACAGATAAAATGTGAGTTTACAGTCAAACAATTCAAGCTTTCATCTTAATAGCTCTGACAAATTACCTAACCTCTCGGAACTTCAGTTTCTTCACACCATTTTCCCAAAGAAACAAGAGGAGGAAATAACAGCCCTGCTCCACGACGATTTGGGAGGGCACTGCGCCCAGCACAACAGCTGGCACACAGAAAGGCTCAAAAATGCAATCATCTCTCCCTTTCCACGGTTGCATTACCACTAATGTAGTTTTCTCCCCCGTTAAATCCGCTTTGCAAATGGTGTTGTTCTCTGAACAGATTCAATCTCCCCTATTAGAGGAGAGACCTATTGTACACACCTACCCTCCCTCTCACAGGACGCCCTCCAGGAAACCGAGCACTCAGTGAATCAGCAGGTCACTGGAGCTCAGCACCAGGGAGCTGTGTCGCCACACTGGACTTGGGCAACTTCCACTCTCTTCAAATCCACAGGCCCTGGGTTCTTCCTACCCACAGCTCACACGATGGGGCAGGCCTCCCAGGCAGTGGGGGGTTCAGGGCACCCTTCACAAGTCAGAGGATCACCACCCACCCCAGCAGACTGCTCACCCTCATGCTTCCTTTCTTTGTTTCCCTGCAAGCACTGGGACCTACTGTGAAATACACGTGTAAACAGTCGGTGATTAAATAAGGTGTTCTAAAACACAATACACTGATAGACATGCATAATTTTGATTTTAGCAAAATACCTTAAGGACAAAAGTACAAACCAATCGGCAGGGCAACATCAGCAAGGTGCGCAAAATCCAGGGGTCCAAGATCTTGGGTTTAAGTTCTGCCACAATGAGCTATGTGATCTTGTTCAAACTAATGTTATTTCCTGGCTTTGGGTCTTGGTTTCCTCGCGGAGAAAAGAGAAGACAGACACAGTCTGACTGCACCAGAATGATAACCTCGCCAGCCTCCATTACTGGTAGGTGTGCATAAGCCCTAGGACACGCCTGGATGAAGGAAGAGGGCGGCTCTTATTTCTGAATCTCCCGGTATCTTGGTATTTGTTTAAAGTGACTGCCTTCCTCAAGGTTAAAAATCATTGGTCTCACAAATGAGGCAACAGAGTTAAAAAGCAGCCCTGAATGATTCCAAAACATGCTGGAAAAGTACCACACACGCACACCCCAGCAATTCTTTTTCAGAATCCACCACACATTAATGACCTACGACTCAACAGGCTTTCTTTAAAGACTCAAGTCAGATCTCATATCCTCTAAAACACCTCCCGAATTCCCAGCCGAGTGACTCTCTGGGCACACATCTGTACCATTACATTAAATTACCTTCACACATGGACCTCTCTCTGCTGGGCTCCAAGCCACCCAAAGGCTGGGCCCGCCTCTGGGTCCACGTGCCTATGCCACACTTGCACAAAAACCACTGACAAACTGCAAATTTGACCATGTGTCGAAGAGCTTATACTTGCAGATGATCTTCACAATTTTCTATGCAGATTCTGACACTGTTCAATTTTAAAAGAGAATCTTTAAAAAGATTAATCCAGAATACATTATTATTTTGTAGAGAAAGGCTCCAAATTAACTTAGCCATGCTCAACCAAAGTAAATGAACAAGGCCTAGAAGTCTAAATCATTATAACACATGACCAAAATAAAAATAATTTGCAAAAGAAGTACCAAGTACATAAAAACTAAGGAAATTCGGGGTACCTGGGGGCCTCAATCGGTTGAGCATCCAACTTGATTTCGGCTCAGGTCATGATCTTATGGTTTGGGAGATTGAGCCCCCTGTGTCGGGGCTCTGTCCACACTGTCAGCAAGGATTGGGATTCTCTCTCCCTCTCTCTGTCCTCCCTGCTCACATATTCTGTCTCTCTCAAAATAAATCAGTAAACATTAAAAAGAAATAAACCTAAGGAAATTATTTTCCATCATGTCTTTCTTTTAAATCTAAAAAAATGATGCCAATGGCTGGTTCATTCTCCCAGTAGGAAAATCAGGAGTAATAGAAATAATGGGAAAATTAAAGCTACTTAAGTATACATACACAAATATAACCATTTAAATTTTTGTCTTTCTATAACTTTTATAAATGTACCTGAATACCACCATATATGATGAAATAAAATTCAAAAGGAAAATTTTCTAGTTCTACTGCTTCAAAGTTAACAGTGAAAAGGAAGAGGGCCTTCTACATTACGCCATCAGGGAAATGTAAATTAAAGCGACAAGATACCATTACACACCTGTTAGAATGGCCACAATCTGGAACAACAATAACACCAAATGTTAAACGAAGATTCAGAGCAACAAGAACTCTCATTCATTGCTGGTGGGAAGGCAAAAATGGTACACCCATCTGCAAGACAGGTTGGCAGCGTCTTACGAAACTAAACATACCTCTTAAAATATAATCCAGCAATCATTCTCCTTGATGTTTACCGAAGGGAGCTGAAAATTCACGTCTGTATGTAAACCTGTACAAAAATGTTTATAGTTTCATTCACAACTGCCAAAGCTTGGAAGCAACTAAGACGCCCTTCTGTGGATAAACTGGTACATCTGGACAACGGAATGGTATTCACAGCTAAAAAGAAATGAGCAATCAAGCCATGAAAAGATAAAGAAGAAACTTAAATGTACATTACTAAGTGAAAGAAACCAATGTGAAAAGGATGTATTCCATGACTCCAATAATAGGACATTCTGGAAAGGGCAAAACTATAAAGATCAGTGATTGACAGAGGTTGGGGAGAGTGGACAAGATGTGTTAAAAGGCAGATGGCAGTGGATTTTTAGGGCAGTGAACTTGTTCTGTATGATAATAAAAACACATACCATTACACACATTTCCAGACACACGGAAAGTACAACACCAAGAATGAGCTATAGCATAATCTTGGACTTTAGGCGATAATGAGTCAATGCAGGTGCATCACCTATAACAGATGGCTGGGGATATTGATAATGGGGAAGGCTATGCATGTGTGAGATCAGCGTATATGGGAACTTTCTGTACCTTCTGCTCAATTTTGCTGTGAACCTAAATATGGAAGTCCAAGGGCACCAGGGTGGTTCAGTCACTTGAGTGCCCAAGTTTTTGATTGTGGCTCAGGTCATGATCCCAGGGTTATGGGATGGAGGCCTTTGTGGAGCTCTGTGCTGAGTGTGGAGCCTACTTAGGATTCTCTCTCTCCCTCCTCCATGCTCACTCTCTCAAAAAATAATAGTAAGTCTATTTAAAAAAAGAAGGGGTGCCTGGGTGGCTCAGTCAGTTAACTGCCTGACTTCAGCTCAGGTCATGATCTCACAGTTTGTGAATTCAAGCCCCATATCCAGCTCGCTGCTGTGAGCACAGAGCCCACTTCCAATCCTCTGTCCCTCTCTCTCTGCACCTTCCCCACTCATACTCTCTCTCTCTCTCAAAAATAAACTGTGCTAAAAAATAAATAATTTTTAAAGAAGAAAAGAAGGGCACCTGGGTGGCTCAGTTGGTTAAGCATCCAACTTCAGCTCCGGTCATGATCTCATAGCTCGTGAGTTTGAGCCCCACGTCAGGCTCTATGCTGACAGCTACGAGCCTGGAGCCTGCTTCAGATTCTGTTTCCCTCTCTCTGCCCCTCACATTCACCCTCCGTCTCTCTCTCTCTCTCAAAAAGAAATAAACATTAAAAAAAATTTTTTTTAAAGAGAAAAGATAGAGAGCAATTTGAGTCAATTTTTCAATGATAATCTGATTTCTAATCTATTATAATATCCTAATGGTATTTGGGGCAAAGTTCAATACACTGAAAAAGATGAAAGGCCAAAGTATTTTTTAAATCTGACAAACTGAATAGTTAATACATAAAATGTTGACATTTTTAAAAGGTACAAGAGTACGCAGTGCAAATTTTTCCTTCCACTCCTATTCCCCACTTAATTTCAAGGCTAATTCTTTTTGTGGTTTTATTTCATGGGATTCTACTTCCACTACTATCCTCACAAATACAAGTGACTAATCTGAAATCATGGCATTTATGTCAAAAACTGTAAGCAACTCCTATGTCCAATGGAGGGTATAACCGAGAACCTCTGCTACACAAGGTGGGGTCCACGAACCAGCGGCACCAGCATTACCGGGGAGCCTGTTAGAAACGCAGAATCCTGAGTTCCACCCAGACTCACCAGAGCAGAACTACATTTTAACAAGATGCCCGAGTGACTGGTATGCGCTGGTATGTAAGACAGCACCACGCCTGTTTTCATAGAGCCTCTAGGCCAGTAAAGGAAACAAAAGCATCAAACAACCACAACGCGAGGCATCATGCAGACTGGACTATGTGGCTACAAGAGTTTGGGGAAAGATCAGCTTTGGTGCCTAGAGGGTCCCCACTGCGACAATAAAACGCCAGCCCCTCTGAAGGGGTCTGTACGCCCTGTGCACTCTGGCCACTGCCCACCTGGCTGGTCTCATCGTCTACTGCCCCTACAACAGAGCCTGCGGCCAGCCCCACCGGCCTGCCTGCCTGCGGCTGACGTCTCTCCAGGGTGTCTCCAGGGCTCTGAGCTGCTGCTCTGACCCCTTGGCGCACCTGCCCTTCCCTGGCAACTGACCCCTCAGCCACCTTCAGGCTTCAGCAGCAGCCGCTCCCTGTCCCCACCTCGACCCGGGTCTACCCTCCTCCACCAAGAGGAGCTACTACAAGGCCAAGGATGCGCCTTAGGGGATATTTTCTTCTACCCCTCCCCGCTTTAGGATATCCATCCAAGGAATGAATGAATGAATAATCAGAGATGTTTTAGGGAGCCAGGGAAGGAAGCAAAGGCTCCAGAGAGTCAGAAATGGAAGACCAGGGCAGAGACATATGTAAACTGGTTAAGATCAGTTTAGCGAATTTGCTTAGCAGGAAAACTAACTAACAAACAAACAAACCTGGGTTGTTGGGGTTTTTTTTGTCATTATGGGATCTGCTCTGGGATCACTGCACTGCTGTGGATGAGGGGGGGGCTTCTCCTCCTGCTGTTCTCCATTCCCTTTTAATAAAACCAGCCTGTGCTCGAGGTATTGTCGCTGTGAGCAACCAGAGGTCCCCAAGGGAGGCTGCTGGCCCAGCAGGCAGGCTTCACAGCAGCCCCGCCGAAGCCCTTCGGGGCACCACCAGCCTCGCTTAGCGGAGGCAGCAAATGTCTCAAACTCAAGCAATGGTCTGACTCTGACAAGGAGTTCTGCCCACTTTATTAAACTCAAACATCCACTAATTAAATGTAATAGAAGTCTACCAAAGGAAAAACATTTTATATTTTTAAATAATCCATCACATTAGCCCAAGACAAGCCAACGCCGAGCTAACTTCACGCAGGAAAACAGACCCACTCCTTCACACAGTGGGACGCAGGCCTTTCGGGAAGGCCACCCTGGGCCAGCGAACAGGCAAGCCCACTGGACAGAGGTGCCCAAGGTGGGCCGGTCCAGGCTGCAGGAAACCCTCAAGGTAAACAAGCAAGACCAGCCTCGGGACCCAACTGGGCCTGAGAGGTGTGGTGAGCAGCAGCTAACTGAGAACAAGTTAGTTGTACTCCGCACTGAAGCAATGACTTTCTCATCATCTGCCCCAATCTCCGACAAACGAGATCACTTCAGAAGATAAAGAACAATTACATATCCACAGGTGTCCCTTCCTTACTACAGAAGCTACGGCTATGGCCACTTGCCCACGAAACACAGCAGCCTAAGTGTCCCTCTGCGTCTGCCCAAAGTGTATGCCAGCCTCTGCTCCACGCCGTCTAAAGGCTCCCCACTTCACTTAAAGGCAGATCCAAAGGCCCTCAAGGGCCCGGCCCTGGTCACCCTCTCCAACTGGGCCCTAGCTCACTGTATTCCAGTCACTCGGGCCTTCTTCCCACTGCATTATTAACAAGCCCACCTGCGCCACCACCCCCAGGCTTGGTACCTGCTGTTCCCCCTGCCTGGACCCTGCTGAGCACCTTCACCCCCCACCCCCGATGAACTGCCACCACCTTGCCACCCCAGCCCCTCGTCACTCTCTACCAAACCTCGTTGCTTCCTTTTGTCCCCAGCACTTAGCAAAGAGCCTTGTTGATTTGCTTGCCTCCCTGCAGTCTCTCCCACCTAGAATTCAAGCTCCATGAAAACAGGGACCTGATCTGCCTCGGTCATTGCTAAATCCTCAACTCCTCAAACACTACCTGGCACATACTACGTGTTCAATAAATTCTGTGTCGAACACATTTGTTAAATGACTTGCTGAATGAATTATAGCTATACTCCTGGGTTTTCAGCAAGGCCAAAATATAAAAAACCTAGCTTCACATAAACTATTAATTAGTGACTATTTTACAAAAAGATTCCTTGCCTAATGCATTTTTAAATATTTGGCTTACAAAGTTTCAGCGTGCACTTTTTTTTTTTTTAAGATTTTACTTTAAAGTAATCTCTATACCCAACGTGGGGCTCTAACTCACAACCCTAAGATCAGTAGTCACATGCTCTACTCACTGAGCCCAGTGCCCCCAGTGTGCACACTTTTTAAAGGATAAATCTAGGGGCACCTGGGCGGCTCAGTCAGTTAAATGTCTGATTCTTGGTTTCGGCTCAGGTCACGATTTCATTGTTCATGAGTTCCAGCCCCGTGTGGGTTCTGCACTGACGATGTGGAGCCTGCTTGAGATTCTCTCTGTCTCTCCCTCTCTCTCTGCCCCTCCTATGCCCTCTCTCTCTCTCAGAATAAATAACTTAAAAAAAAAAAAAAAAAGGATAAACCTGTTGTGCAAACTGAACTCACTCCTCCAGGGTATGAACAGTACCTGGTACACAGGATCCAATAAACATCTACTGAATACATGACACTGGGAAATAATACAAGGCATGAACTATATGAAACTGCACTTGAATTTGAGAACACAGCAAATCTGGATATATTTAGATCCCATTTTCCATGTTATATGACAGAATAACACATACATTTAAAACCCACTACTTTGAGACACTAGCAATAATCTTAGGCAGGTGCAAATCCAGATAAACTCAGAAAGCTTCCTGGCACTTCTGCCTCAGTTTTCACTAGCTGCTGCGTGGGAGACACAGAAGCAGTGAACAGAAATACTCAAAACCACCAGGTTGTTAAGGGCATCTGTGGGCTGAGAATAAACATCACGATACTTGAGAAATTTGGTTTTCTTTGTAATCTATGTAAAAACTTTTGTGCCCCAATGAAAAACTAATCAAGAAATCACACCTCTATAAAACCTGCCCGGTGGTAATACCATGCACACCTGCACCACTCACTGCTCCTCGTCATGTCCAATTGAAAAGAAAGCACATCTTAATTCTTCCTTTCTGATCATAAAATTCTTCCCTGTTTGGCCTATGTTCCTATCCATGAAACTGCTCACTCCACATATTCAATATTCATACAATATTAGAGCAGCATCCAAGAAAAACAAACTCCCGTTCAGGTATCCATCTGCATCAAGCAAGGTCTACACCCCTTCTCTTTCCCTATCAGGTATTGAGCCAGTCTGCCGAGGTCAAGACAGGAAAGTAATTAGATGTGCAAGTGTTTGTGTGAAGTGTGTGTTCCTATTCAGCTGTGTGTTCCTGCAGACTCATTCTAGAATCAAATATAAAGGTACTTTGGGATTGTACACATTGTGTGTCTTATTTGCAGCTCGTTTCTGCTTTTAAAACATTCCCTAGTTTATAATGCCAACTGTGTTAATGCCTTATCTCTTAACAGTAAACCAAAGAGGTTCCAAAGAAAGTCACTCTTATGATCTATAACCCCCAGAAATGATTTCAAACAATTTCACATTCTAAAAACGCACAACATGTCATTTCTAACATCAATTTCAGCATGCAATTTACAAGAGCACACCCGTAGAAGACATGAAATATAAAATAACTACACTTTCTGCTGACAACTGATAAAGTTTGCTCCAAAAACATTTCATAGTTTTGTTGTTGTTGTGTAGTTTAAATAACTTTGGAATAACACCATTCAGAATTTACAGGAAGTTACCAATGGACAGTTCATTTACATCACCTTTTCAAAAGTAGTGTCAGTTGGAGAAAGCTGACCATCCTTGTAAAAGCCCTTAATGTTTTAAGTAAAGCTTTGGTCTGGTGTTTTCACTATCATCTTGCAGGCCAACATGAACAAAAGTCCACCTCACTCCTATAGGGAAAAGCATCTTTATTAAATATGTTTTGGAAAAGTAAACAAAACTATAAAACAGCACCAGGAATAACTTTGTTGATCGGTTTTTCTTTTTGTTTGTTTGTTTCAGATTTACCTCTTACTGATTTCGGAGTTTAAAAAAATTATAATAAGTCTGGGGGTTTTTTTGGTTTGCCTCCCTTTGGCCTCATGGTATAAAGTAGAACAGTAAAAAAGTAGACCCAAATCCTCAACCTAAAATAAGTAAAATATAATCAGACAACACACTCTGAATTACTTTTTAAACTACATAACATTCTTTAAATTTAGCATTTATAAAAGCCTATTAGCTATCACTTCAAACCAAAAAATCTGGGCTCTATCATTCTTTTTTTCAGCACAAAGCTAAAAGGACTCAAAATTTTGTTGAAAGTGGTTTCATTTTACCACAGCTGTGTTTTCAGGAAGTGAAAATTCTGGTGAGGATGAGAAGATAGGATATGGTGCCTAATAACTAATCTGGTTTCTGGGTCTCCATTTTATTAAACGATAGGTAAAGCCTTATCTGGCTCACAAACAGGTATTTATTTATAAAACCAGCATCTGAAAGCGCCGCATAACTAGAAGATATAACCACCACCTAATTATTATTTGTAAAGGGTCACGTAAGGGCTAACGGATTCTCTCACTAAGAGTTTATTACTCAACCTGTCAAACTCCAGGAGTGAGCCCTGCTAAGGGGCTAAGCAGAATCCCTGGAGTATAAGAAAGGTGCCCAGTTGTCCTGCGGGCCTTTTAGAATCCGAGAGGGATCCATCACTCAAAACACCCAAACGCCTGGTATTCCGCCAGGGTCTTAAAATAACTCTGTGTTCGCAAACTGGTGGGAACTCGAGAAATCTACTGCCATCCCTTCGTTTGAGCAATAGTAAAAGTGGCAGGGGTTTGCAACGCTCGGTTATTCTGAAGGCGCTAATGTTCTGAAAATAAAACTTTATGGAAATAGAAAGTAAATAATTTGCATTCGAAACTCGGACCACCGAACCCTCTGAAATCAGGGAGTTTAAAACAAAGGACAGATACCCTCTGTGTGCACCAAGTCCAGCTTTTTGGCATCCTCGGCGCCCAGTCCCAGGCAACCAGGCACAAACTTGTGTCAAGAAGGATGCCACCCAAGTCCCGCCGCGGGGGAAACACCCGGCGGAGAAGCCGCGGCGCGTGGTGAGCCGCGGAGGAAGAGAGGCAGCCGGCCGCCAGGTGTGGACACCTGGGGACGGGCGCCGAGCCTCACTCTCCCCACCCGTCAAATGGGCGTGACGCCACCTGGCCGGTTGGCCCAACTAATGAATGAGAACCGCCTGGGAAACCACCGCGGCCGCGCCGGCCACTCTCCGGTCGCTGTCCCCAGTCAGCGGAGCAAACCCCGCCGCGGGCGGTCCTGGCACGGTGGGACCCCCTGCGGCGGGCGCTGCCCCCAATCCCCCGCGCTCCGGACCCCTCGCGGCCAGTTACAAATGTCCCCAGAAGCGCGCCCGCCGGGACGCCCGCTCCCAGAGCCGTCCGCTACGGTAACGGGCGCCGGCCCGACGCTGCCTACCTTGGCCACCCAGCTGAACAATGGTGACATCGCGGGCCGGGCGGCGGCTCTGGCCCGTCGCTCCCGCTCACTCCCGCCGCCGGCCCGTGGGGCGGCGGGCAGCCGGGGGCGGGCTTGGGGCGCGGCGGGGCGCGGGCATGGCTGCGGCGGCGGCGGCGGCGGCGGCGGGCTCCTCCCCGCTCGTCACTGCCCGGAGAGGTCGCGCCCGCAGGGCTGCCGGGGCGGCCGAGAAAGGGAAGTGGGTGGGGAGAGCGCGGGGAAGGGGAGGGGAGGGAAGGGGAGGGGACCGAGCGCGGCCGACCCCGCCCACCCCCACCCCCACCCCCACCCCCACCCCCACCCCCACCCCCACCCCCACGCCGGGCTCGGGGCGGGAAGCTGGGACGCACGGGGGTCGCCCTGCTCCCGGCTGCCCTCCGCGGCGCAGCTCCCGGAGGAGGAAACCCGCACGCCTCGGACGCCCCTTTGGCACAACTTTCGGGGAACTAGGAATTCCTCTCTCTCAGGTTGGATCAAAGCCCCGGAGTTGAGAAAGCCCGCCCAACTCCACCGGCTTGCCCCCACCCCCACAGCGTTTCTGTCTAAGCGCTCCAGACGGCCGGTAACAAAAGAACTAGTGTTTCCCCAGCCCCTAATACCTTTATATAATCAAAGGTGGTTTTCTTGGAGTCAGAAAACTAAGCTATTGAAACTCAGGGGGCGGGGGTAGGGAAAGAAGCTCCTGCCGGCCGCAGGTTTCAGCCACGTGAGACACGGTGACTTCACCGGTGTCTTGGTTCCCAAGGCAAGACGATAAGACAGAGTAGTCAGTTTATGGCTACAAAGGTTAAAGCTGAGTTTCTAAGTCAGGACACCCTCGAGTTCCACGTTGGGGGAAAAAAAAAAGTGCAAAGGTCTAATAGCCAGTGTATGTGTCACGTTGAGCCACTCGCTGTGGGAATCAGGCCAAATAGCAACCCCAGCCCAAGAACTGTGCTGCTCTTTCCTTTTGTCATTATTCCTTTTGTGCATTATTTTCATGATAGGCCAGTAGAACATTTTAATGATCTCCAAATGCCTGGCCTCTGAGTCGGGCGGGTATATTATCTATTGCTGTGTAACAAATTACCCCCAAACCGAAAAGCTTAAAATACCAGTTTCCAAGGGTTACAAATCCAGAGCATCTTAGCTGGGTGATCTGCCTCAGGGTCTCTCTTGAGTACAAGCTGTTAGCTGGGGTCACAACCATCTCAAAAGTGCAGTGAGGGTCCCCTGGGTGGCTCAGTCAGTGAAGTGTCTGACTTCAACTCCGGACATGATCTCATGGTTCGTGAGTTTGGGGCCCACATCAGGTTTGGTGCTGACACCTCAGAGCCTGGAGCCTGCTTCAGATTCTGGGTCTCCCTCTCTCTCTGCCCCTCCCGTGCTCATACTCTGTCTCTTTCTCTCTCAAAAATAAACAAACATTAAAAAAAATTAAACAAAAAACACTGCAGTGGGACTGAAGGATCCATTTCCAAGCTCACGGCCATAGTTTGTTCCCTACAGGCTGTTGGACTTGGGGCTTTGGCATCTTTTTTGTTTGTTTGTTTGTTTTAAATGTTTCTTTTGAGAGAGGGATAGTGTGAGCAGGGGCGGGGCAGAGAGAGAGGGAGATAGAGGATCCCAAACAGGCTCCAGGCTTTGAGCTGTCAGCACAGGGCCTGATGCAGGGCTTGAACTTGTGAACCGGGAGATCAGGACCTGAGCCAAAGTCGGACACTCAACCAGCTGAGCCACCCACACGCCCCAAGGGCTTTGGTTTCTTGCTGCATCATGTGTCCTCCCCAAAGGGCTGCTCGCATCCCCCAGTAAAAATGATCCAAAAAGGAGCATATGTCCAAGAAGGAAATCAGCCGTTTTAGAAACTGGTCTCAGAAGCGACAGCCCAAAACCTCCACTGTATTTTCTTCATTAAATGCGAGGAAATTAGTCCACACATGAGGCAAGGGGTATTACACACGGGTATGACTGCCAGGAGGAGAAGATGGTGGTGGTGAGGGCGATGTCATCCTTTGTTTCTCCTTCCAGATGGAGTGCATAGGGAAAGCCAAGAGCGACAGCATTCTAACAGTGCCTACCTGGGTGAAAAATGCCCAAGAAGCATCTTAAGAAAAGTGCTGTTCCTTCATTCTTTGACACAGTGATTGATACTCCCTAAAATAATTAGGAGCCAGGGCACCTGGCTAGCTTGGCTGCAAGAGCATGTGACTCTTGATCTTTGGGCTGTGAGTTTGAGCCCCACATTGTGGGTAGAGTTTACTTAAAAAAAAAAAAATGATCAGGGTCCTGGCTGGGTCAGTTGGAAGAGCAGTCCACTCTTAATCTCAGGGTCATGATTTCAAGCCCCACGTTGGGTGTAGAGATTACTAAAAAAAAATAATAATAAAGAAATTACGAGCTAGAAAAAGGGAGTGCATTGGAAGGCATTTAACCAAATCTTTCCCTGTTATCACATCACATCCCCCAAATGGAGGAGATTGAGTCTGACAAGCCCATTGCACCGAGAGCCCTTCTGTCCCCCACAACCTTGCTACTCAAAGAAACAGCAGCCTAGATACCATCTGGCAAGTTTACTAGAAATGCAGGCTCTCGGGCCCTGCCCTAATCCAGACCTACAGAGACAGAACTTTGATTTTTACCTCAATTCCATATGACTAGTGTGCACTTTCAAGTTTGAGATGCACTAGTATATGAGAGTCATGACATGTGGCTTAAAATGAGTTTCTGGCCCACAGCCCCTAGAGAACAGCTGAAACTGTCCGGTGTCCTGGGAATGGTATGTACTCGCTCAGGTAGAGAGACGCCTGGAGGATTCCTAGGCATCAGCATTGTTTGATGCGAGTGTATGGGCAGCTGAGGACCAGGTGGGACAGGCTGGGCCGATGACAGTCGTCACCACACTCTATCACTCCAATCTCCAGACTGATCTCTACAAAAATGCCCAGAACTTAGAAGCAACTCTGGGGTGAGGGTGAAAGGAACCTGAAATTGATGAAAGAAACCTGAGTTACATCTGAGGAGATAAACTTTCTGCCAATTGGCAGGAGATGGGGAAGCAAAAAAGAGATTAAATTTAGGAGATAAAAATCACACAGTTCTTGCAAAAAAAAAAAAAATTAAAGTCAGAATCCCGGATGTAACAGTTACAATGGAAAAGTGTGGTGGCAGGTGAAAGGACATCAAGTCTTCATTGTTTCAACCTGGATCCAATTCTCCAAATATGCACATCTGGGTGGAGGCTTCTCAGAACCTGGTTTGGACTTGCCTAAAAGCTGACATATCCTTTAGACACACAGAAATCTCCCTCTGCCCCAGATCTCTGCCTGATCCGGGTGGGCAGAATCATTCATTTCATGGGAACATGGGAATGTAAGGGCCTTGCCTTTGAATAGACTTGATAGTAACATGCAGAGCTCTAACACCAAATAGATTAAGAAATATAGGACAAAGTCATATTTTAATTCACTGCCAACATGGAGCTTGCCAGTCACAATTCAAGAAGAAATTCTATTATAATTTGGAATGTCACAAAAGGGAAACAGTTGACATCAGACAAGCTACTGGTTCCACATTCAAATAAAACAGGTTTCATTAAAACACCACCTACTGCAAAAAGAGTATCCTTCTCTGCAAGAAACTATATTTCCACAGGGAAGGACTGTAGGTAGTCCAGGCACTGATTTTTTTTTTTTAATGTTTATTTTTGAGGGGGCACTTGAGTGGCTTAGTCTGTTGAGCATCTGACTTTGGCTCAGGTCATGATCTCATGGTTTGTAGGTTTGAGCCCTGTGTCGGGCTCTGTGCTGACAGCTCAGAGCCTGGAGCCTGCTTGGGATTCTGTGTCTCTATCTCTCTCTGCCCTTCCCCTACTCATGCTCTGTCTCTGTCTCTCAAAAGTGAGTAAATCTTTAAAAAAATTTTTTTAAATGTTTATTTTTGAGAGAGAGTAGAGCAGGAAAGGGGCAGAGAGAGGGGGGAACAGAGGATCCAAATCAGGATCTGTACTGACAGCAGAGAGCCCAATGATGGGCTTGAACTCACAAACTGTGAGATCATGACCTGAGCACCTACTGAGCCCCCCAGGTGCTCCCAGGCATTGGTTATTTTTAACAGCTCCCTGGTGATTGTGTTTTAGAATTGAACTCCTATAGCCAGACTAGTCATTACTCAAAGGTGCTGATGGTTCCCAGCTCTAACTATCTATCACAGTTACCTGTGGTGCCAGGGGATGGGTGGGGAAGAAGGGCAGATAAATTGGATGTAGGGTCAGATTCTCAGAGATGTCAAAGGGCAGGCAGGTCACATAAATGTGTGAAGAGAGCCAGGTGTGAGACAATTAGGACTGAATGAGCTATGGCATCTTGGAGAAGGGACACACAATTATTAACAACTCCACCCAGCCAAGCAACAATGTGTCACCGAAATGAATTCAGCCAGAGGTCAATACTGGTGTTCACTTCTAGCTTTACTGAAGGCTTGGAAGAGTATGTGTGTCCCACGTTGGGTGTAGAGATTACCTGAATGAATAAACTGAATAAATAAAACTTTAAAAAAACATATACATATATATAACCAAATAGGACTTCTGAGATCTAAAACAAACGATCCATAGAAAATCCAAGACTGTGGTCTTTTTTTTTTTAAATGTTTATTTTACAGGGGCGCCTGGGTGGCTCAGTCGGTTAAGCGTCCAACCTCGACTCAGGTTATGATCTCACGGTTCGTGGGTTCGAGCCCCACATCGGGCTCTGTGCTGACAGCTAGCTCAGAACCTGGAGCCTGCTTTGGATTATGTATCTCCCTCTCTCTCTCTCTCTGACCCTCCCCTGCTCACGCTGTCTCTCTCTCTCTCAGAAATAAGTAAACATTAAAAAAAATTTTTTTTAATGTTTATTTTGCATATTTTGAGAGAGAGCGCAAGCAGGGGAGGGGCAGAGAGGGGGGGGAGAGAGAGAATCCCAAGTAGGTTCTGTGCTTTTAGGACAGAGCTCCTCTTGGGGTTTGATCCCACAAACCCCAGAATCATGAACTGAGCCAAGATGAGTCAGACACTTAACTGCCTGAGCCATCCAGGTGCCCCTGTTTTTTCTCCTAAGACCGCTGTCTTTCTAAGTAACTTTTTTTTTTAATATTTATTTTTGAGGGAGGGAGAGAGAACACAAGTGGGGGATGGGCAGAGATGAAAGGGGACAGAGGATCTGAAGCAGGCTCCATGCTGACAACAGCGAGCCAGGAGCCCAACATGGGGCTCGAACTCAAAATCTGCAAGATCATGACTGGAGCAGAGGTCAGACGCTTAATTGACTGGGCCACCCAGGTACTCCTTAAGTAACTTTAAAAGGATGATTTAATCTCAGTTTTCATGAGACATTATGGGAGGACTTGAAAAGAGATGGGGGGGGACCCAGGAACTGGTAGAGTTGCTTCCCTCCTAAGTCTGACCGGAACCCTCCAAAATAATCCCTGCTGCCACTCTTCTGCCACATTCTTCCTTTAAGGAAAAGCAAGAAGCAAGGACAGCAGTCTCCTCAGAAAATTCCAGAGGGGATGAACCTCCTTGGCTGCACTCCACCAGCTCAGACATGGAGGCAGAGCGGGCGACGCATGCAAAAGCACGACCTCACTCTGACAACCCGTTCCTCCCCTGGTAAGACCTGACTAACAATAGGGCCGCCATAATAGAAGGAAACTCAACTTGGTTTCAAGTGAATCAGAACCACTTGGCAACCATTCCTGATACCAATGACAATACGGGTGGTTGGTTTTTTTCCGCACCAAGCAATTCCCTGGCACCAGCTAGGTATCCTATTCTGACACTCTCCACCTGAAGTTAGTGTCAGTCCCCACAGGTTAAGGGCTCATTCTCACAAGACAGTGGCCCACACCACCCACTTCCCGTGAGGCAATCACAAGGCCAAGTTGTCACCTGGGCTTCTGACCAGCCGGCCACAGGTTCTCACATCCTCCTCCCTGCATTCCAGTGATAAGCTAGAGCAGCTCACGGTACTCAGCACACTTTACTTACTAGATTACTGGTTTATTATAAAAGGCTGTAGCTCGGGAACAGCCAGCCGGGAGAGAGGCTTTGGGCAAAGTGTGGAGAAAGTGCACTTGCACACTCTCTGGAAATGCCCCTGTCCCGGCACCAACCCAGAAGCTCTCCGAATCTCGTCACTTGGATTTTTAATGGAGGCTTCATTAATTACCGAAGCTTGGTCAATTAAATCACTGGCCACTAAATGCCTAAGCACAAACTTCAGTCCCTCTCCCCACCCCAAGGGGTCAGGGGGAGGGCTGAATGCTCCTACTCTAATCCTGTGGTTGATTCCCTGGCAACCAACCTCTTTTCTTAGGTGACCAAGGGGCTTCCAAACATCTTTTGATTAACATAACAAAAGGCCACCTTTTGTCTCTTCACAGGAAATTCCAAGAGTTTTAGGCGATCTGTGCCAGGAAAGCGGACAGAGATCAAATGTATATTTCTTATTATAAATCACAGTACCATAGAACGAATCAGGGAGTGATTCAGTTCTAGGATATTCATCACCCATTGTGTAAAGCAACACGAGAGCCTTGGCAAGGAATAGAAATGTGACAAGACCTGAATCTTGACCTCCCAGGGGATAGAGGGTAGCTGGTAAGATTGGAAAGGGAGAGGCCCAGGTGAAGCTCCAAGGAGTTCCCAGAAAAAAAGGAAAGGTACCTTCAGGCTGCAGAGGAAGCACTAGCTTCCTGCCTGGAAGGTGACAGGACATTTTTTTCTCTTTTTGTAAGTAATCTCCACATCAATGAGGGGTTGGAAGTCATGACCCAGAATCAAGAGCCACATGCTCTACTCACTGAGCCAGCTTAGAACTTTTATAGATGGTGATGAGGGAGTGGGCTTTCCAGGAAGAAGGATCAGCTGGACAAAAGCATTAAAAAAAAGAAAATGGTGCTTATCTCTGGAAATAATGCCTTACTAAGATAAGGCAGAAAACAGAGCTCATGTTGTAAAAGAGAATTTTGGTAAATTTTAGTTTGGAGGCGTGCAGCGATCCCTCTCCGGCATCAACCTTTGTTTCTAGGAAAAGCTATTTGCTGAGGGTACTATCAAGTCCAAACAAATCATGCAACAAAATCCGTCTGAACTGAAAACATATGCCATGAAAAAACTTGCTCATGAATGTTCACAGTAGTACTATTCATAACAGCTCCATAAAGTAGAAACAACCCAAGAGTCCATCAGCTGATGAATAGAAAAAATGTAGTATCCGCACAACGGAGTATCATCTTGTCATAAAAAAGAATGAAGTGCTGATACACGCTATAGTGTAAATGGACCCTGAAAACATTGCACTAAGTGAAAGAAGCCAGATGCAAAAGAGAATGTACCATATGATTCCATTTATAATATATATCCAGAATAGGCAAATCCATAGAGGCAAAAATCCATTTTTTTTTAATGTTTTTAATGTTTTATTTATTTCTAGGAGAGAGAGAGAGAGACAGCATGAGCAGGAGAGGGTCAGAGAGAGAGGGAGTCACAGACTCTGAAACAGGCTCCAGGCTCTGACCTGGCAGTCAGCACAGAGCCCAACGCGGAGCTCAAACCCACGAACTGCGAGATCATGACCTGAACGAAAGTCGGACGCTTAACCAACTAAGCCACCTGGGCGCCCCTCTGTCTCCATTTTTTTTTTTTTTTAAATTTATTTCTAGGAGAGAGAGACAGCTTGAGCAGGGGAGGGTCAGAGAGAGAGGGAGTCACAGACTGAAACAGGCTCCAGGCTCTGAGCAGCTCTGTCTCCATTTTTTAAATCCTTCTATGTGACAATGGTTAAATGGCTTTAGGTAAGTTATTTCCATGAAACGTTATACTAACAGAACCCATGCTTTAGAGGGCTACTTTTAGGATTCTTTTTTTTTTTTTTTTTTTAAATATCTATATCCAACGTGGGCCTTGAAGTTACTACCTCCAGATCGAGAGTCTCATGCTCTACCAACTGAGCCAGCCAGGTGAAGAGGGCTAGTTTTAGAATTAAATGAGATGCCAATGAAGCATTTCAGCCTGAATTCTTGCACACAGTAGGTGCTCAAGAAACATTAGCTATAGTAGTAGTAGTAGTAGTAGTAGTAGTAGTAGTAGTAGTAGTGAGGCATTTCAGCCTGAATTCTTGCATATAGTAGGTGCTCAAGAAACATTAGCTATAGTAGTAGTAGTAGTAGTAGTAGTAGTAGTAGTAGTAGTAGTGCCAACACTGATTGCTATTGGCTAAGGATGGGTATTTATACGATTAATTTTGTGTGTTCACTTAAATGGGCTCAGGCATGCTCAGTTGGCTGGTAAAGATTATTTCTGGATATATTTGTGATGGTGCCTCTGGAAGAGAGGCAGACTGACTAAAGAAGATAGCTCTCACCCACGTTGGGTTGGTATCATCTAATTGTGGAGGGCCAGATAGAACAAGGCTGAGGAAGGGCAAACTGATACTCTCTACGTGAGCTGAGACATTCATCTCCTCCTGCCTATGGGCATCAGTGCTCTGGTTCTGGCATCTTCTCATTCAGACCAGGACTTACACTATCAGCCCCCAAACTCACACCACACACCAGCTTTCCTGGTTCTCCAGCTTTGCCCACAGCAGATGGTGGAACTTTTCGACCTCCGTAACCATATGACCCAATTCCTGTGATAAATCTCCTCTTACATATACCTCTCTCCTATCGGTTCTCTCCCTGGAGAGCCCTAATACAAAATAAATACAAAAATGGGTATAAATACAAAAATAAAACAGAAATGATGGGCTGGAAGTCTCAAGTTCATGACTGGGTTTATAGACAGGACAAATAGTTGAGATCAAAGCAGAGACTGTGTGTTAGCCAAAACTAATTCCAGAATGAGTGGGCCTCCCTGCCTCTCAATATTTGCTTCTCCCTTTTTATGAGTTGCTAAGTCTAGCAGCATGACTGTGCTCCATTTGTTCCCTTAAATCTCTAAGGCACACTGTGAATTATCCAAGTTTCTCTGGTAAATTCCTACAATTCTAGCTGGGCAGAGATTTGGAAGGCACAAGCGTTCCTGCCCCTCACCACACACTTTGAGGCACCTCAGAAATTCCTCCTTCAGCAATAGATCCTCTACTGCTTCCCAATTCCTCTTCCCACGACTCCCATCCTTTCTTACCTGTCTCCGTCTCTCACTGTCTCTCAAGCACGTGCATGCAGTCACATTGTAAAGCCTGCTAAATTCAAAATGGAATCTTGGGCTGCAAGCCCGAGCACACGAAGACCAGCTTCAGAACAAACGATAATCAATCGGTGAGTGAGGGAAGAGGAAAGATAAATTTGGTGAAGACTTATTTGGAGGTAGATAATAAATTCAGGTTATTAGCTAAAGAACATGCTACTTTGATGCATCCATATCAACGTTTAAATTTAGGTCTCTAATTTTGCTTTGATGTCCAGAATCAGGCTATAGTTTCTTGTTAGCCAGAATAACAGCAAACGGATTTAATTAACATTTTTAATGGCTCCAGTCACCTTCAGTACATTTATGAAAAAGCCTTGCAAAATTAAAAGCTGGCTGCAGCCCAATTAGAAATACTAAGACTTTGCAGTGTAAAAAAAAAATGCGTCATGAAATTGTTAACTCTAGAAAGGAAGGCCTATGAAAGACCCCCCAAGAGTAGAGTTCATACCAATTTCAGAATGTCTTTTTTCTCTCTCTACACTCAGCAGTCTTTTTAAAACAAATTTATGATAGATTTACCTCTTCACTAAAAATAGCAATGAATTCATGATTCATAAATTCATATATTTGCTATTTTAAAAAAAATTTAATGTTTATATTTGAGGAGGAGAGGCAGAGAGAGAGGGAGACACAGAATCCGAAGCAGGCTCCAGGCTCTGAGCCGTCAGCATAGAGCCCGACGCGGGGCTCGAACCCATGAACTGTGAGCTCATGACCTGAACCGAAGTCGAACACTCAACTGACTGAGCCACCCAAGCACTCTTATATTTGTTATTTTATTTTGTTCCCACCTCAGTATTTTTGCTTAATATGTGTGGTCATTTTGTTCATTTTCTAGCTGGTAAAACATTCCAAAAATAGAAACAATGTTTTTCTAATTTTAGTTCAGTCTATAAAGCTTAAGCAAATAATCTTCTTTCCAAAGTACTATACACACATGTTTCAAATTCATGGAAAAACCCAGCAGCAATTAGCTCAGAAAAGAAAACACTGAAAATTTAGTCATAAGATTTTTGACATCCTCACCCTGTGTTATAACTAAACACGGATGCTCAGATTTAAGCTCAGATATTTTTATTATAATTTATATTTAAAAGCACCACCTTGAATAGCATTAATTTCACCAAAAAATAACTTCTTCTAAACTGAAAGTTATGTTTCTCCTAAAAAAATGAGTGAAAAATATTAATTTCCTATTTTCTGACTAAATCTATTAGTGAATAAAAATTGGAACAAAACTCCCCTTTCTCCTTTCTTTCATAGATTAAAATTTCTTTTTTAAAAAGTAGCTTAATTTACCTCTAATTGGGGTGATTTCCTATTTCTAAAACAAGTTCCATTTATTCCCTATCATCTAGTTCTTTAAAGTCATCAAGTTTGAATCCAGCAATTGTGCTCCTTGGTATTTAGCCAAAGCAGTTGAAAACTTAGGTCCACATGAAAACCTGCACGCAGATATTTGTAGCAGCTTTATTTAGTTACCAAAGCCGGGAAGCATCCAAGATGTCCTTCAGTAAGTGAACAGATAAATAACTGTGGTACAGCCAGATAATAGAATATTATTTAGCACTAGAAAGAAATGAGCTGTCAAACCTCCATGGAAAGACATGGACTGTAAATGCATACTACTGAATGAAAGAAGCCAATCCGAAAAGGGCTACATACTATATAATTCCAGCTATATGACATTCTGGAAAAAAGTAGAACTATGGAAACAGTAAAGGATCAGTGGTTGTCAAGCAGTTGGGGATGGGAAGAGAGAGATGAAGAGGTAGAGCACAGAGGATTTTTTAGGGCCATAAAAATTACTTGTTATACTGTTAAAATGATGAATACATGTCATCCTACATTTGTCCAAACCCACAGAATGTACACCACCGAGAGTGAGTCCTAAGGTAAACCATGGACTTTGGGGGATCATGTTGTGTCCATGTAGACTCACCAGTTATAATAAATGTATCACTCTGATGGAGGATGCCCATAAAGGGAGAGGCTGTTTATGCGTGGAGGCTGGGTGTAGGGGAAATCTCTACACTTCCTCCTCACTTTTTGTTATGAACCTAAAACTATTCTAGGAAAATGAAGTCTTAAAAGCATCAGGTTTTAAATACAATGGAAACTCTTCTTGTAAATGCTCTCACTTTTTTCAAAGCCTGAATTTGTATGTGTAGGTATTTTTGGATCACAGTATTTTTGGAACTGCGCAGTGAGCACCTAAAAAGCAGAACAGTGACCCTTCCATCTTGGTAACTTGTGCCTGGTGCAGAGCCACGTACCTCTGCACAGTCACGCAAAGCAATTCACATCTGTTTCCTCGCCATAGCTTGAGATGCCTCCAAAATGTCCACCGAGCCATGTACCCTTGCATTTCACCCAGAGGAGAGTGCCTGGTTATGCTCAGTGCAATTTTTTTGTTTAATAGTTTATTGTGCTCAGTGCAATTTTTAGGTGCACAGAGCAAGAACATTTTCCAGAAGTTGAGACCCAAGTGCCGCGTTCCTAGGTAAATGCGCCTGTAGAAACTTGAAGATAAAAGGTCCCTCTGGGTTCACAGCTTAGCAAAGTAATACATAGATTATAAAATTAACCATCTGCCTCCCAGTCTCTCTAGACAGCTAAAGGGGGTACATAATTGGAAACCATTTCTGCTGGCTTTGACAAGAGATGTAAGGGACAAGAAGGTATAAGAAGGAAATAGCTTCTCTTTGCCCCTCGTGTTCGGATCTCCTTTGATTTCTCAAATATTTATAAGTAGTGAGAGCTGCGACACTGCTCTCTTCACCTGGAATTTTTCAAACATGACAGAGGTTATGTTCAGGATAAAGTGAAGATGAATCAGCCTTCAAAGGAAGATCAGAAATCATCGAAAGCGATCTGACTGATTTGTACGCAGCCCTTTGGGGTCTTTCTCTCTGTGGAGGCAACACATCTCCAGAGACAGCTGAGGAGGAACACAGGGATGGGCATCTAGGGTGCACTGCCGGCTTCTCCCCACTGGAGACTGGCTGTGTGATCTCGGGCGGTCCTGTTACATCTCTGGGCCCATTTCCACCTGGTACATTTCAGAGGTTATACTCAAAATCTCCAAGCTTCCCTTGGGAACACTACGAACTATGTGCTGAATTAAATGCCTATGACGGGTTCATGCCTGGCAGCCTTAGCTCAGGGTCAAGGTGCTTACCAATCTCAAGGTCCTAATGTCGCAAGGGATACCAAAACAGCCCTTGGGACTTTTCAAGAAACCTAGAGTTAGTTCCTTACCTCTAAGGAAGCTTGCAAGAATGAGTGCCTGCAATTCATTAGTAGGGGGTCACCTACCTCCTGTCTGAAGTACCCTTTCTCCAAGATCAAGGGTCAGGAAAGAAGGAAACAATATCTCCTCAATATCTATTGCATGCCATGTATTTTCACAGATTATCTCATCAATCCTTACAACAACCCCAAAGTCTTATGGGCTCAACTGCTGCCCTGCAAAACTGCAGGGTCAGGACCTCTGTCCCAGTGTGTCTGGAAGGTGGGACTCCTGCCCCAGTGGGTCTGGAAGGCAGAGAATCAAGCCCAAGTGGATTTTTCTCAAGCCTTAAGATCTGATGGAGTTTTGCCTTATATTTTGTTTTGTTTTTGTTTTTTTTTTAATGGACATTTGTCCTCTGCCTGTTTCATCATTGTATTTTGGAAGCACATCATTTGTTTGGTTTCACACGTTCACAGCTTAGAGAGGAATCTATCTCAGTGTATCTCAGCATGAATCATATCTCCAGTCTCACCCACATCTGATTTAGATGACATTTAGATGAGATGCTAGACTTTAGACTTTTTTTTTTTTAATGTTTTTATTTATTTCTAGGAGAGAGAGAGACAGCGTGAACAGGGGAGGGTCAGAGAGAGAGGGGGTCACAGACTGAAACAGGCTCCAGGCTCTGAGCTGGCAGTCAGCACAGAGCCCGACGCGGGGCTCGAACCCACGAACCGCGAGATCATGACCCAAGCGAAAGTTGGACGCTTAACCGACTAAGCCACCCAGGCGCCCCTAGACTTTAGACTTTTGAGTTGATGCTGGAGCAGGTGAAGACCTTGAGGGGGGACGGGTTGGAATAAATGTGTTTTGCATGTGAGAAAGACATGAATTGGGGGGGGCAGGGACAAAATTATATAGATTTCAGGTTCATATCCACCCCAAATTCAGATGTTGAAACTGAGTCCTCCATGTGATGGTACTGGGGGGCGGGGCCCTCGGGAATGGGATTAGTGTCCCCCAGAGCTCCTTGCCTCTTCCACCATGTGAGGACACAGGTGAAGATGGCCATCTATAAGCCAGGAAGTGGTCCTCACCAGACACTGACCCTGCCAGCTCCTTGATCTTGAACTTCTCAGCTTCCAGAACTATGAGAAATAAATTTCTGTTGTATACAAGCCACTTGGTTGTGGGGTGTGTGTGTGTGTGTGTGTGTGTGTGTGTGTGTGTGTGTGTGTTTTACAGTAACCCAAAGGAACTAAGACAAGTAAAAATAATAGTAATAGAATATAATGTATATACAGTGCGTACTATCTACCAGATGCCTCTAAAGCCAGCAGACCTTTGGAAAGCACTCATCTCATGCCAGGCATTGTTGAGAGTATTTCCAATGTGTGGGTAGGGACCAGGATTACCAGATTTTGGATGGGGAAACTGCAGTGGCAGAACAAGGATTCAAGCCCAAACACTCTGTCAACGTAACCCCCTTATCGCACAGCCCCTAATTATTATCTCAAAACTCTGCTGCAAAAATACTACTTATTCGATTTGGCAGACGATGAAGCTGAAAGGTAAAACCCCTCACCCAAGGTCGAGCCTGGGGAGAGCTAAGGCCTTCTCCACCGTGCAGGAAAGCAAATGGTCCTCAGCGCTGTAAACACAGGGCTTCGTGCTCTAAGATTTCAGGGATCTATTCTAGTCAACAGAGGTTCTAGAGACACCCACCACCTTCCAAGCAACAGCTGGTTTTGTCAGGGAAAAAGCACTGCTTCTTCGTGGGGCCCGGGGATGAGCCAATGCCAGCTAGGCTACGTGGGGGTGCACTTGAAGCAGGCGCAGATTCTAATGAATAATCAAAAGAAGGAGACAGGAAGAAGAAGAAAAGGAAGCGAGTTCTCTTTGGGGTTGAGGAAGCAGCGCCCTTTTTCAAGGATGCAGCTGGCTGGGGGCTAGTAAGAAGGAAACAGGCCTCAGCTCCCCACGGAGGCCACCCTAGGGGCTGGCAAGCCCAGCCCAACTGGAACTTGATCCGAATGGGGGACAAGTCAGGGGCCGGGGCTCCTGGGTGTGGGTCAGGGGACAGCTGTGATCCTCCCTAGGAAGAGGTGGCCTGGCTACTCATATAAAAGACCCTGACCTCCCAGTGGCCAGGAAATTGGCGGGATGGGGTATATCTCCTGCCAAAGTTTAATGACAACCTGATTCTTTCGGTTAGATGAGTCAGTGGGTCTAAGACAAGATTCCGTCACAAGAAGCAGCCCATCACTCTGTTCCTCCTCTCCAACTGTGATGGTGTGGTACAAGGGCTCCAGGCTGGCCCAGCCAAGAATGGTACGCACAGATGTTGCTAGAAAGGTTGCTATGTAGTTTCAATTCATAGTTGATACACTGTACATATAGTTGAGGACTTCAGGTATCCAACTCTGGCCCATGTGTACACAGCAGGGAACCTAGACCATGGAAGCATCCATGAATTCTTTGTCACTTAGGAAGTATCTGTTGTACAGCGGTGCATGCCAGTCCCTGGAGATGCTACAGCAAACAAGGCACCTGCCCCCCAGGGGCGCATCTTAGGGTCCAGTGGGCCCGTGCAGCAAGTAAACAGGAAACTGCACGTCCGGGTGAGGAGTGTTGCAAGAAGGAAGAGAGAGGGTGCTGTGAAAGCACGTAGAGAGGGCCTGGAACCCAGCGCTGTGGGCTGTAAACCCACCTGGAGCAGCTGAGGCTTAAAGACACAAAGCCAAGCAGAAATTAGCCACAAAACAGCAAAAAAAAAATAAAAAAATTAAAAAAAAGGAGATTATCCCTAATCTACAAAAGAGCAGAATCTGATCCTGGACTTTTTATTACAGCAAACATTCCTGTTTTCTAAGTTTTTTAAAAAATTATTATTATAAAATATTTCCAGGAGCACCTGGGTGGCTCAGTCAGTTAAGCATCGGAGAGTTCGAGCCCCATATCAGGCTCTGTGCTGACAGCTCAGAGCCTGGAGCCTGCTTCAGTTCTGTCTCTCTCTCTCTCTCTCTCTCTCTCCCTCCCCCACTTGCACTCTCTCTCTCTCAAGAAGAAATAAACATTAAAAAAAATGTTTTAAAGAAAAAAAAAGAAAATATTTCTGAAAAACCAAATAGAATAGTATGATGGATATCATGTAGCTTCTACCCAGTTTTAACAGTTTTAAATATTTTGCACATAGGTACATATATGTATTTTTTTAGAGAAATAAAATCTTACTTCTAGAGATCTCCTTACAGGCCCAGGCGTACCCACCATCCTACCCACCATCCGATGCTAGGTCTATCTTTCCCTCTCTGTTTTTATATATTATCCTCATGAATAGTAATCCACAAACTATATAAACCTGCATTTTGTGCTTTTCAATTTGTTCCTATATGGTATCACAGTGTATACTATATTTTTGGTAATTGCTTTTTATACTCAACATGGTATATTTTAACTGCTGAGTGAAATTTAATTGTAATAAACTGTATGACTATCCCATAGTTTAATTACCTATTCCATTTTTTCTTTAAGGCAAACTTCACACCCAGAGTGGAGCCCAATACGGGGCTTGAACTCAAGACCCTGAGATCAAGACCTGAGCTGAAATCAAGAGTTGGATGCTTAAAAGACTGAGGCACCCCTCTATTCCATTTCGATGGACATATAGAATTTTTCCTTTAAAATTTTTTAATGTTTATTTATATTTGAGAGAGAGAGAAAGATTGAGAGGCAGTGAATGAGTGGGGGAGGGGCAGAGACAGAGACAGGCTCTGAGGTGTCAGCACAGACCCCAATGCGAGGCTTAAACTCATGAGCCAGGAGATCATGACCTGAGCTAAAGTCAGACACTTAACTGACTGAGCCACCCAGGCGCCCCTCTTTCTTTCTTTCTTTCTTTCTTTCTTTCTTTCTTTCTTTCTTTCTTTCTTTCTTTCTTCCTTCCTTCCTTCCTTCCTTCCTTCCTTCCTTCCTTCCTTCCTTTTTCTTTCTTTTCTTAAACCACAAGAACAACACCGTCTTCCTTGTCTCCTTGTGCGCATGTCCATCACACACTAAAAGTGGGACTTCCGGGTTCCAGGTATCCACATCTTCAGCTTGGCCGCACATGGCCATATTCCTCTGCAGAATCACTGTGCCAATCTATACTTACACCCACATGCATGTGTGCTTGTTTCTTCACAGCCCTGCCACTCCTAATGTTATCAAGCTCTTAAATTTCAGCCTTCTGATGAGTGTGATGTTATTTTCTTACTTTAATATACCCTTGCCTGGTTGTTAGATTGTTGCCTATCTTTTCAATGTGGGGCTTGAACTCACAGCCCTGAGTAGGTAGCACATGCTACCTACTGAGCCAGCCAGAGCTGCTGGTTTGTATTTTCTTTTTTTCTTTTTAAGTTTAAGCTTATTTATTTTGAGAGAGAGAGAGAGCACAAGCAGGGTAGAGGCAAAGAGAGAGAGAGAGGAGACAGAATCCCAAGCAGGCTCCGTGCTGTCAGCACAGAGCCGTATGTGGGGCTCGAACCCACCAGATCATGACCTGAGCTGAAGGCAGACACTTAACCAACTGAGCCACCCAGGCACCCTTGATTTGTATTTTCATACTGGCTTCATGTCTCTTGCCCTTGGGGATATGCAAAGAGATATCTGAAATGAAGAGTTTACGTTCATTTCGTGTAGGAGATACTTATACTAAACAATTAATTGCTGTCCTGGAAATTGCTGTCCTTAAAGACCTTCAGAGAAGCTGCAAGCCCTATACTGACCACAGGCACACGAAATCAAATACCAGCTTAGTGATGGACTTAAGGTGCTTTTTAAAATATTTTTTGTCCAGTTTTTTGTTTAATTCATTTTATTTATTTCAGTATAGAATGACTTTTTATCATTGCTTATAACAATCCTGAAAAAATCTATAATCACAACCACAAACTATCATAACGATCAACACCCTTATAACTAAATCCATCAGCTAGTAGGTTAGACGCTATCATCTAGCTAAACATCTTTATTTACAAGTAATGAAACTGAAGTCTGAGAGGTTAAATTATTCATTTATTTATTTACTCAATAAATGTCTATTGAGCTTCTATACTATGCAGCAGGCATTAAGCTAAGAATTTCACATAAATTTAAACATTAAGCATTTAAACATTAGATATTAAAACAAAATTTAGACATGTTTGATATGGCTAACAACAGCATCAAGAGGCAAAAGTAGAAGAAAGCGGGGTTAAGATGCAAAGATTCTGATCCCAACCATACTTTGTCTTGTCATAGGATACACCAGTGATGCTTGGCTTCACAGAGATAAGAACCTTACAGGAGAACAGGGCCCTAGCATTCACACAATATGAGATGAGATCCAATTTTTTCATTGAAGAGGGCAATGGATGGATAGGGGCTTATGCCCACATCCTATAGAAACTCATTGTCCACCTATGTGTCCAATGAGCCAAGACAAAGAGTACTTATATGGAGAACCCACTGTACAGTCAGCTCCAGGGGAAGACTAAGTACTTGGACATCATGATGGACAACAGTCATGGTCCCTGTCCTTCATGGGGCTCACATCTAGTGGAGAAGACAGACATTAATCAAGTAAGGAAACCAGCAACATACATAATTACCAAGTGCCAAGTGCTATGAAGGAAGAAACAAAGGAAGATGAGAGAGAAAGGCCTGTGGGCGAGAGACTTACTTTAGAATGTATGTAGTCAATAAAGACCTCAAACAATGCAAAAACTGAGACCTGAATGAGGTAGCCACATCAAAAGTCAGGAGAAAAGCATGTGCAAAAGCTCTGTGAATGGAAGGAAAAAGTATCTCTGAATACAAAAGAGACAGTGAGTAGAAAGTGGCTCAAGATAAAGCTGGAGATATAAGCAAGGGACAGACTACCCCAAGCCCTGAAGGCTGTGGTAAGGAGTTGAACTTTATCCTAAATGCAATGGGGAATGTTGGTGGGTTTAAGGAAAGGAATCACATGGCTCAGTCCTTCACTCTGGTCACTCTACTACCATATGGAGAACGGAATACTTGGGAGCAGGATGGGAACGAGACCAGTTCTCCAGCTGGGAGGCTATTGTGGTGGCTTGAATTAGACTGGGGCTTGCAAAGAAAATTAGATAGAAGCCAATGGATTAAAGATATGTTTTGGAAACAGAATCAACAGGGATTTCAAAAGGATGGAAGAAGGTATGGTATAAGTGAGATGGAAGAATCAAGAATGACCCCTAGGTTTTAAAAAATGTGAATAAGGAACTGCCTACAACTGCTTCTCAAACATTTCATGATTTGTCTTGAGTTTTTAAACTTAATAAACCCTCTCCAGGGGGAAGCGTGAGGGGGAAAGAAGGTCACATGATCGTGACTCTTCTATAAGGAACTGAATGGCAGCCTAGCGCCGAGACTTTATCTTTCCTGGAGGTTACTTCTGAGCATCTTTGACTGGGAAGGAATCTAGAACTCTTGGCCTCTGGCTGCCTCAGATGGTTCTTAAATAGCCATATCCAGCTGGCTTTTTATGGAATAAGACATTCAAAGACATAATTACCACGCACTGTAAGTAGCCACAGCAAACTACTAATATGTATGATTAATACCAAGTTGTGGTCTAGAAAACTCACTATATCCTGGAATTCAGCAACTAAAGAGGAACTCCTAAAGCTTCACAGGTCATCTAGATGGACATCAGCCATCTGTTGGTTCACAAAAGCCTTATACAGAATCGAAGCCATGGGCATTCGTTACTTTAAGCAATAAGACGTTAAAAGAAAAATGAGAGTTCATAAATATTACTTAACTGTTCAGACAGTTTAAGATCAATGTTAGTCCAAGTTGCAAATGTGTTTCCTTTTTTTCCAGCATTCCACTTAACTCTCAGTCTTCTCTTGATTACTGCCTTTCACATTTAGGACCTCCTGAAGGCTTTCATCTGGTTCGTGCTAGACTGGGGAGAAGGCGTGGGAAACTCTTGACCTGATCCTGGCCGCTTCTCTTTTATCCTTTGCTATTTCCTGTCTCCTGTTTCTCTGCAGGAGCAAGTCTTGTTCATGTATCCCAAAAAGGAACAATTCTTGTTCACATATTTCAAAAAGTGGGAGCCTTTGCATGAAAGAAGTATGGAACCAGGGGACAGAGGCGAGGAATAAAGAAGGAAGGCAATCCACTTTATATTCAAAGAGAATGATCATTAGAGTAGAGATCGGTGTTATGATCATGAACTTACATGCCCGGAGTGTGATTTTTCAGGCATTTTGAAATGATCGAAAACCACTTAGTTCAAGTGCAAAACCAATAAAGAAACAGCAGCTGCCTCATGGCATTTCCTAATTTATAACATACTTTTGCATACATGATCTCAGTTCCTACTAACCTTCAGTAAATTCAAGTCCTCCCCTTGTGACTAAAGCAGCTCCCCAAAGTTAACCCCCAACCAGCTACAAGATGCCAAATATACCTCGCTCTAACTTCTCTCTTTTACCAGCGTTGTTCGGTGGGTAGCAGAAATACCAGGAGTATTTCTGAGTACACCAGATAGGGTAGAGTCATGAGGATCTGCCGGGCTCAGTAGTCATACACTGGGCAGTATGAGTACTAATGATGTTTGTCATGGGCACAGGGTACTGGGGTGTTGTAACAGCTGCACACATTTGCCAAGCCCACTCCAACCCAGTCCAATATTTTGATGCACAGCAGGAAAGGGTCACTTCTGTTTCTAAGCTGAAGGCAGTTTTAGCGAGAGTCCTTTCAGTTCAAAGATAAAATATGCTTGTTCTCCAAATCATTCCAGGTATCTTTAACCTACGGCCTCGTGTGTGTCTGCATTTAAGTTTGTATGAAAGAAAGAAAAGAAACGAAGAGAGAAGAGAGGAAAAGAAAAGAACTTTACAAAAGAAAAGAAAAAAAAGATCTGTTTATTTGCAAAAGGACCACCTCAAATACAAAAGGCTGTTCAAAGTGAATGACAGAGCCAGGATTTGGAGCTGGTGTTTCACGTGATTCATTTAAGTGCTACAGGGAACTTGTGAATTCAGTTACCATTAGGGGTCAGGCAGCAAATGTAAATACGTAAAATGCCAGGTGGAAGGCACAGAGGGTGGGAAGACTGGCAAAATAGACAATGCACACCAATCTGCAGGCATTCAATGAATTGCTTTTCTTCTTAAAAAAAAAAATCTGTAGGCACCTATCTGCAACATTGCCCCATTATGCCATTAGCAGAAACTATTGCTAATTGCCATCTTTCTTAGTGTTTTGGCACATTCATCCTAAATAGTCTTAAAATGGTACTCTGAATCTGGGGAGAAATAAAGTAAAAAATGTAGTTTAAGTGTCCCAAAGAAGGGATAAATAAAGACTAGAGGCGTATAGAGATGCAAAAGCAAATCGAATCCAGGAGCACTTTCTGGAGGAGATGGCATTTGAGCTGAGAAAGATGGAATGCTTCTCATAGATTAAGAAAGAGAAGAACTTCTTCAGATAAAAGAAATAGCAATGAGCAAAAAGAGGTAAGCTTGGCTATTTCAGGAGATTAAACAGGGCACCTGGCTGGCTCAGCTGGTGGGGCATGCAACTCTTGATCTTGGTGCTATAGGTTCGAGCCCCACATTGCATGTACAGATGACATAAACCAAAATCTCTTTTAAAAAAGAAGAATAGACAGTTCCATTTTGTTGGAGAATGGGGTACAAATCTTGGAATTAGAGAGAAAAGTATGAGAATTCTCATGGTCAAGGCCCTTGACAGTCAAGCTAAGGAATTTGGCATTTATTGGTTGGGGTTGGAAGGTGGAGAGGTCAGAGAAGAGGTTTTATAGGAGGTGAATCTACTACGTTGATCTTACAGACTTTTTTTTAGTAACTCTGTGCCCAATGTGGGGCTTGAACTCATGATTCTAAGATCAAGAGTCACATGCTCTGCTGACTGAGCCAGCCAGGCAGCCATGATGCTATACACTGTATCTTAAGCATACTTCTTTACTAGACAACTTCAACCTGAAAAATGTCATTATTCTTAGCATATGTCTTTAAAAGTAAACTTGGTCACCATATGAGAAAAGGGGCACAAAACTAGAAACAAATCCAACAAACATGGCCATCTCTTTCTGTGGTTCTGAGTACAGATCAGCAAAAATAGCATTTTTAAAACCACAGAACTATAGCTGAAATCGTATTTCCAGTGCAGGATTCCACCAGCAACGACTTACCATTTTTCGGTCTGGCATTTTCAGTAAAACATACCATCCACAGGACATCGTGAAAAGCTATTATTAATGCAAGAATTATAAATGCAAGAAGAAAAGAAGGAGGAGAAAGAGGGAGGAAGAGAAAGGATACGTAACTTGTCGGAAATGTAAATCAAATGTCAGAACTGACCTTTTTAAAAGTAATGACAAAGGAAAAGAAAAATATCAGACAATCTGTTCTGAACTTTTACAAAAGACCAGTATAGGGTAAAAGAAAAATTGGAATCTGGAGTCAGACATGCTAGGTTGGAATCTCAACTGTCGTCTCCCTTTACTATATATGCTTGTGATGAGCTAAGTTTCCTCATCTCTAAAAGGATAATATTATTTATTGTTTTAATGGTTGTGAGGGATAAAAGCCTTGCATGGTATCACATATCATGTATACTCACGTCTTTCCCTGCTGTGGAAAGGAAGGGATATGCCTGCCATCTTGAGCCTGTGGCCACCGGTATTATTCAGACCCATCAGCTGGAGTCAAACTGCTTGAAGCTTCATGCAAGGGGACAGAGGCCATGGTGCAGATAACCCCTAAGACCTGGCAACAACAGTCACAATTCACTGTGGCATGAATCGAGTGCCTTCTCTGGGGGAGTTCACTACTGTACTCCCCTTTTCTTTAGATTCATATTAAAATTAGTTGTTACCCTTGAGCACACCATGGAAGGTCCAGCAGAGAAGTCACAGAATGGGGGTGCGGGGGGCGAGGGGGGGAGGAAGAGCAATTCGGAGATTTAAAAAAAATTTTTTTTAACATTTATTTATTTTTGAGAGACAGAGAGAGACAAAGCATGAGTAGGGGAGTGGCAGAGGGAGAATGAAACACAGAATCCGAAGCAGGCTCCAAGCTCTGAGCCCACCACGAGGTATGAACTCGAAATGGTGAGATCATGACCTGAGCCAAAGTCAGAAGCTTAACTGACTGAGCCACCCAGGCACCCCCATTTGGAGATTTTTAATGTATTAAGGCAAAGCACCATGAGGATAATCTGCTGGAAATTTGTTCATTGTTCACTAATATTAATGAGCACCTATTTGGGGTTAGATACTGTGTAGACTATGGGGATACCTCTGTTAATGAAACAAAAGTCCCTGCCCTCACAGAACTTACATCCTTGTGAAGAGAGAGACAGACAACAAACAAAACAAAAATTTCAATGCCACGGTATGTTCAAAGTTCATCAGAAGCAGACTTTCTTGGTTACAATCTATATACATAAATAGAAAAACAGACAGTGTAGACATTGAGGTAAAGCAGTGTTTTTTTGTGGAACACAGGCCACTCATGACAAATAAAGTTCAGGGACTTTTGTGGAAAACAGTAAAATGGAAGACTTAATAAATTTTTTTTTAATGTTTTATTTATTTCTAGGAGAGAGAGAGACAGCATGAGCAGGGGAGGGTCAGAGAGAAAGGAAGTCACAGACTGAAACAGGCTCCAGGCTCTGAGCTGGCAGTCAGCACAGAGCCCGACGCGGGGCTAGAACCCACGAACCGCGAGATTATGACCTAAGCGAAAGTCGGACGCTTAACCGACTAAGCCACCCAGGCGCCCCAAAATGGAAGACTTAAATGAATAACATGGTTATGAGAAAGGACAAGAGAGATATGGATGTGTATTAGAATCCCTCAGTGTGCCCATATTACCTTAGGAAACAATTGGAATGTTTCAGAAACAGGATGGAGAGGGCGATTCCTTTTTTACTTGTTACAGTTTCTTAAATTTATAAGCATCTTTTAACTTGCAGGAATGAAATGGTTCTATTGTACTGATACCTAAGTCACTTTGTGATGCATAAAGTGGAAAGACCAGGTTACAGAGCTTTGTATTTTTATAAGCATATATGTGTTAAATACATGGAGGATTTTTTTTAATGTTTATTGTTATTTTGAGAGAAAGAGAGAGAGAGGGAGACACAGACTCTGAGGCTGGCTCCAGGCTCTGAGCTGTCAGCACAGAGCGCAATGAGGGGCTCAAACTCACAAACCATGAGATCATGACCTAAGCCAAAGTCAGATGCTTAACTGACTGAACCATCCAGGTGCCCCCACAGAGGATTTTTTTTTAATGGCAGCTAATGTTAGACAGCTGAGTGAGCTAGCCCCCGAAAGCTTGTGTATCCTCTCCCTTCCTCACCACCGACACTCAGTGTCACTAGGTAATGATTTGTGTCAGAGCAGCCTTCCAATGCACCCCCTTTTCTCCAGTCCACCTGTCACTGTCCTGGGTCAGACTTCATAATCTCTCCCCTGGACAACTGCATATATCTCCTCACGGGTCCCAGCCCATCCTCCACAGGGCTAGATTTACTTCCTGAAACACAGATCTGATTATATCTCTACCTTGATTCTCCCCTGACAATCTGATCAAGTCCAATCTTGTCATGGCTTCCAAGACTCTTCTACATTTGGCCTCAACTACCTATGGTAGATAATGATTCCTACCTAATAATGACTCCCCCCCATTCCTCTTTACTAACAGAACCCTAATTTGTTCAATTAATGAAGAGAGACCCCTGAGCTCAAGCTTTAGTCCCAAGGATGCCCATGAGTTGGCACATAGTAGGCAGTCCCTTATTTTTAATTATTATTAGTTTTTCACTAATTGAATGAATGGTACAAACTAGTCATGTTTATACCATTCCTCTTTCCAAGTGATTAGTCAATAAATCAACAAATGACCCATTTTGGCTAATAGAGACATTAGAAGAAGCATGCCTCATCCTTTCTGCTTGGAACTCATTTGTGCAAAGAGCCACAACAGCCATCTTGGAACCATGAGGTCACAATCTAAAAGGCCAAAATCATCATGCTAAGGATGACAAAGTATCATGAGATGACAGCCTGTGTTAGCGATGATATAGACCCAGCTACTCTGAAACTCCCTACTTCCAAAGCCTTATTAAGTGAGACATCAAAATATTTTTATTATCTTAACTGGACTTATTTTATTTTATTTTATTTTATTTTATTTTATTTTATTTTATTTTATTTGAGAGAGAGAGCACGTGCACAAGCGGGGGCGGGGCAGACATAGGGACAGGGAGAGAGACAATCCCAATCGGGCTCCATACTTAGCAGGGCTCCATCTCAGGAACTGTGAGATCACAACCTGAGCCAAAATCAAGAGTCGGATACTTAACCAACTAAGCCACGCAGGTGCCCCCAAAACTGGACTTATCTAATGTACCTATGAATCATTTGAAAATCTCATTAAAATGAAAACTCTAACTCAGCAGGTGGGAGGTGGGGCCTATAAACCTATATCGATAGGCTCCCAGGGAATGTTGCTGTCTGAAGAGCCACCTGCTGGGGAATGAGGATATAAGCCACTACAAATTGGGCATTCTAGTACTTTCCCCTGAACTCATCCTTACATCCACTGGCCTTCCTCACATACCAAACTGACCACACTAACCATCCCAGCTCCTCAATGTACACAAGCAGTTTCCTGGGTTTCATGCTCATCCCCCACCTCTGCCGCCTCCCCACCCCCCAGGCCCGGGCCTTGAAAGAGGCTTCTGTAAGTTTCACCAGGATTCTACACACCAGCCTCAGACACTGTTTTCACTCATTTTAATGTATCTGCACTTACTTGCAACTGTGTTTCTCTACAGTCTCTTATTCAAATCACTATTAAGTAATTGTAGGGACATATTTCAGAGGTAATTTTGAAAACTCCCAAGCTTAACTGCAAAGTAGTAGATTTTATATGTTTATATAATGGATATGTTCTGCTTTCGTAATGTGAGAATATCAAACTAAGTGAACAGTGTTCTGTTGCCATTTGTGACATGCACGTGCCGCTCCATGATTAGCCTTATTTGCACATAGCACTCTGATACTTTTTAAAAACGCTGGTATTAATATGTATCAGCTTAAAACTATGCTCAGAAGAATTATTCATGATCGCTCCCAGAATAAAGACACTACCCCTCTCTTATCTCAGGAATTCCTACCTGATTCTAGTTCATTAATTAACAACATGCTTTTCATACCATTAATTAACAACATGCTTTTCATACCACACTGTGTTCCCATGTTTCTTTTAAAATATTATTCCGAAATTCAGCATTCTGTTTTTCATCCCAAACTTGCCAGAAAAGGAATCAGGTCGCCTCACATGAATGCAAAATGTGCCTGCGTACCAGGGTGAGAGAGAAATGGAGATGAGTGTGGGTAATGAGTCCCTACAGCTATCAGAGACCTGGCACATCAGTCAACACAGGGTGATGACTTCAGATCCTCGCTCAGATAAGTGGATTCGCTTTAATTTCTACCCTAAATCAGCACACTTTTTCTGCACCCTGGATCAGCTCAAAACCATTACATTGCCTGTGCACACGACAGGGACATGAAAGGTAACTGAAAAACCAAGACTCCAGAGATGGATGTTTTCTTTTATTTTTTTTAAGTTTATTGACTTATTGAGAGAGAGGGAGAGAGAGGGAGCGCAGGGGGTTGGGGCAGAGAGAGAGGGAGAGTGAATCCCAAGCAGGCTCCACCCTGTCATCAGAAAGCCCAATAAGGGGTTCAATCTCACAAACCATGGGATCATGACCTGAGCTGAAATTAAGAGTCAGATGCTTAACTGACGGAGCCACCCAGATGCCCTCGAGCCACAAGGACTTCAAATCATATACTGTAAAAGTTAAAAATCTGAAAACACTGTGCCATCGTCCATTGATTGAGTGACGACCACAACACAATCTCAACAGACAGTGTGAAGATGGAGGATAAATCATCTAAGGCCGAAGGAACGGAAGCCCCTGGCTTGGCCGACACCTGTAATTTAGTGCTGCTTTCTCATTGGGCTTCCCCCACCTTCAACTTCATCTCCTTCAAGGTCTCCTACAGTGATCATGAGTCACTACAGTCAAGGGAAAGGCTTATCATCGCCTGAGGACTCTTAGGCATTAATCTGTAGATTGGTTACACTCCTAGAGCAGGGGCCACGGTATAACCAAGGTCCATTGTCCATTGAACTTCAGGGTAATTTTCTAAAACCTAAAACTCTTAAAGAGTAAAGACTCTGGGCAAAGACTGGGACCCCTTTCCAGACCTTCAGTATTTTATTCTCCTGGGCAAATACTATCACCAGTTTGTAGATCTGACGTGTTTTGCTGAGTGGATGCCCTGATCTCTTTAAAATATTTGTTTGGACATCTTTTTCAGATATTCTTTTTGAAGTTTGCTAATTTGTGACCATAAGGTCCACTTTCCTGTCCTTGCTGAGTGTTACCAGGACTTGTCTTCTCCAGCTGCATATTGTGAGAACCCTCATTGCTGACCACAGAAGGCAAATCTTGCTGGGGCTCTTGGGTACACTTAGAATGAGAAAGACCCTGGGGTGCCTGGGTGGCTCAGTGGGTTAAGCATCAAACCTAACCTCAGGTCATGATCTCGCAGTCCGTGTGTTCGAGCCCCTCATCAGGCCCTGGGCTGACAGCTCAGAGCCTGGAGCCTGCTTCAGATTCTGTGTCTCCCTCTCTCTCTCTGCCCATCCCCACTCGTGCTCTATCTCTGTCTCTCTCTCAAAAATAAATTAACATTAAATTTTTTAAGAAAAATTAGAATGAGACAGAAATTACACTTCTGATATGTTAAGAATTGGTATAGTGGTCCCCAGACTCTAGCTGGAGATAATTCCCTCTTCTCCTACAGTGTAGTCTTGATAACAAGGTTTCATTTTTAAATTCTGAAACTGAGGTTTAAAAAAAATTTTTTTAATGTTTATTCTTGAGAGAGAGAGAAAGAGGGAGGGAGGGAGAGAAAAAGACTGCACAAGCAGGGGAGGGCAGAGAAAGGGAGACAGAATCTGAAGCCAGATCCAGGCTCCGAGCTGTCAGCACAGAGCATGGTACAGGACTCGAAATCATCAGCTGTGAGATCGTGACCTGAGCCAAAGTCAAACACTTAACTGACTGAGCCACCCAGGTGCCCCTGAAACGGGAGTTTTAATTTTTCATTTAATTTTTATTTTTTGAAACTGTAGATGTAAAAAAAAAAACAACTTAAAATTATGGAAATTTCAAACAAAGAGGAAAGTAGAGAGAATATGATAATGAACTCCTCGGCCCCATCCCCCACCTTCAATAACTGTCAAGTCAGAACCAACCTTGTTTCATTTATATCATTCATTTACCCAGGGCCATTCAGGTACAGAACCGCAGCTCAGACTCACTGGAGAGCCAGTGACCTCCTTACATGGTTTGCCTGTCCTACGATTATGCTGAATAGCATTGTCCTGGCTTCTCAATTTGGTTTCTCCAAATTGGGGAAACTAGGGGCGGCGCATGTGTCCGGTTAGAATCCCAGGAAGCACAAGTGAGAATGTGCATGTGACACACAGGAAAGAAAGACAAGCCCAAAGCGTGTGGTGATGAATGGGTTACCTCTGGGGGCCACTGGGGGCCAACCCCACTGGGGAATCATAGGAATCACGGAGAACACGGGTCAGCACACTGCAGCCCGCAGGTCAAGTCCAACCCACCGCCTCTTTCTGTAAATAAAGTTTAACTGGCACCTAGCCAGGCCCATTCCCTTAGCGGGGTTTGTGGCTGCTTTCCTGCTGAAACGGCAGATTTCAATAGTTGCAACAGGGACCGTTTGGCCTGTGAAGTTGAAACCATTTACTGACTGTCCTTAAGAGAAAAAGTTTGGTCATTTCTGCTGTAGAAAGTCTGGAAGAAAAAAGGGAAGCAGAAGACGCATTTAGCTCATCAGTTTAGGGTTGCCTTGGGGTCATTTGATCCCCAGCCATGCTAGAGCTGCCCTCAGGCAATCTGAACTCACACCCCTGTGGCTCCAGAGAAAGCCTCAGGCTGAGAAGCAGAGAGACACGGTGGCTAAAATGAGAAGCTGTCTGCATGGAGCTGCAGGTGAGCTCAGGGGTGGGTCAAAGAGACACCTGCCAGGCATCAACAGCATGTGCCCTGTACTTCTCTGGGCCTCAAGGTCTCTTCCAGAACAAAAATAATAATCACATTTGGCACAGAGATGAGTGTAAAATTATACTGGAAAATACATTCAAGAAATTAAAAAAGGTCCCAGTAAATGTTACCAATTATTTTGCCAATAATTTTCTTAAACATTAGTATTAGGAAACACTATAACCTATAGCCTAAGCCTAAGTTCTTTACTACATGGGAAAATATTTCAGAAGAGTCTCTACGTATTTTGTTAAATATAAGGTAAACCAGAAGCCTGCAAATAAATGAAGAGGCTTCTGGTTGGATGGTATGTGTGCCTACGATTGATTCCTGCTTCTCCTTGTATCACTTAAAAATCACCATCAGTTGTTTCAACAAAACTGATTGAGAACGGCAGCATTATTCATAATCACCACAAAGTGGAAGCAATCCAAATGTCCAACAACAGATGATCAGATAAGCAAAATGTGGCTCCTTTGTACAACGGAGTCATTCATGAAAAAGAATGAGATACTGACATGCGCTACAAGGCAGACGACCTGTTAAAACATTATACTACACAAGGGGTGCCAGACACAAAAAGCCGTATGTTGTATGATTCTGTTTATAAGAAATATCCTATAAGAAAGTAGACTAGTGGTTTCTAGGGCTGGGGGATTTAGTGTGGTGAAGGGGAAGGTGGAGAGTGACAGCTGACAGATACAGAGTTTCTTTGGGGGAGTACCAGAATTGTTAAAAAATAAATAAATAAAAACTAGCTTGTGCTGGTTCACCTGGGTGGTTCAGTCGGTTAAGTGTTGGATTCCTGATTTTGGCTCAGGCCACGATCTCACACCTTGAGGGTTCGAGTCCTGCACCGGGCACCACGCCAAGAGTGTGGATCCTGCTTGAGATTGTCTCCTTCTCAATGCCCCTCCCCTGCTTACACTCTAAATCTCACTCTCAAAATAAAGAAATCATTTAAAACATTCTTTAAAAAATAAAACTAGCTGGTGCTGATTGCAAGCCCTGTGACTATAATAAAAACCACTGAGTTGTATACTTGAAATGGTGCATTTTATGGTAAATGAGTTGAAAACTGAAGGAGAGAAGGCGGGCTCCTGTACACAGGAAAGAGTGCCCACAAAAAGCTCTCAGTGGATGCTCTTCCCACGCTCTCTGCTCTCCATCACCCCTCACTGCCTCTCTGACACGTCGCCTCTTATAATCTTCTTTCTGCATCTGCTCTTTCTTCTAGCTCTGTCTTCATACTTCTTTTTTCCTAATACGGGGTTCAGGTCTTGGAGTCTGATGGCATTCTGGCCACACCACCAGTTGCCTGCATGACCTTGGCAAGTTACTTAACCTCTCTAGGCTTTAGTTTCCTCATTTATAAAACAGCTATTGTTTTACTATTGTTACTGGTTTTTTTAATGCTTATTTTATTTCTAAGAGAGAGAGCATGAGTAGGGGAGGGGCAAAGAGAGAGGGAAACACAAAACCCGAAGCAGGGTCCAGGCTTTGAGCTGTCAGCACAGAGCCCAAGACATGGGGCTCGAACTCATGAACCACGAGATCATGATCTAACCGAAGTCAGACGCTTAACTGACTGAGCCACCCAGCCGCCCCTCCGTGTGCCCCCCTGTAATCCATCCTTCCCTCTACCCCATCCACAAGCAGCCACTGATCTGTCTTTGCTAAAGATAGGTTGGCATTTTCTGCAGTTTTATATAAATGGAATTCTACAGCATGTACTCTTTTCATTGGGGGTAGGGAGCTTGTCTCACTCAGCATAATAATTTTGAGGTTTCCCAGATCGCTACGTGCATCCTTTTTGCTGGTGAGGAACGCTCGACTTGCCACCTGTTCATGGACATCGGGGTTGTTTTCAGTTTCTGGACTAGTTTCCATTTGGGGCTATTCCGGATAGAGCCGCTAGGAGCCCTGGTGTCCCAGACTCCTGTGGACACACATTTTCATTTCCATGGAGAATCCTGTGACTGTACCAATATTTTGTAAAGCTCAGCAGAGCGCCTGGCGCCTGGCCCGTAGACGGAAAGGAAAACCAGCATCAGTAGTGCCACGAATTCCAGCCCCAAACCCCCTCTCCCGGCAGCACTGATCGCCTGCTGCCACCACAATCATCAGGGTGGCCTCCCCCTGAGCCGCTTGCTTTCTGTGCAGCTGATGCCTCTAATTCCTTTCCTTGGGCAGCTGCTGACCCTTCCATGTCCCGGGCATGGCCCAGCCTCTCCCTGGGGCCACGACAGAATTGTTCACTTCCTGCTCAGACCAAACAAGGGTAGTATTTTAACTGCTACACGTGATACTGAGTTTCCCAATATTTTCTTGTCTACCGAGGATTGTTTGCATGACCATCAGGACACGAAGGCGAGGGCTAAATTTAATTTCCATTTAAAACACTGAAGCTCATTGCTCTCACCTCTTTTCAAATGTTGCTACTTGACCTCGTACCTTATTTTTTAAAAAGCCAATGTTTCTTTGTAAAATATTATGGCTTTCTCTCATCCCCACCACTGCTTTCCTGTAATTACTTGTTGTAAAATGGTATTTTTTTATATTTATTTTTCAAAGAACGGGAACAAGAACAAGCGGGGGAGGGGCAGAGAGAGAGGGAGACAGAGGATCGGAAGCAGGATCTGCGTTGGCAGCACAGACCCCGATGTGGGGCTCGAACCCACGAACCCTGAGATCATGACCTGAGCCTAAGTCGGACGATTAACCGACTGAGCCACCCAGGCGCCCCAAAATGGTATTTTTTAAATGAAGACCGTTTTCTGTTATCAACACTCAAAATGACCCCAAAAAGCTGACTTTTATTTTGGCTGAGATTCCAAACAGGCATTATTAATTCACCCACATTTAAAAATTTCAACTCATATCTGCTTATTAGATTCTATCAAAAAGACCTAAAATATATCCTGCATGTAAAACAGAAATACTACCAGTTTAGGCGCTAACATAGCATGAATTTCAGACCCAAAGGTTTTGTGTGGGAATCCTGCGGTCTCATCTAAATCTCACCATATCTGCTCCCATCCGGTAGAAGCACGGTGGACCACTCATTTGGTAAAGAACCGGGACGTGGCACCATTCAGAAACTAGATACGCAACATCTTTCGTTGGCATAAACCTAGTCATGTGACAAGAAAGCAAAGAGGCAGGAACGAAGTGCTAGATTCGCTTCCAGGTTCTTGAAAGGCCCCACTGGATACCTCCCTGGATACTTATTTGGGGGCTAATCTCACCACCGATTTGGGTCCATCATGTAACAACCCGAGACACATTATCACCAACCTCACTTAAGCATATTTTTCACTTTCCCACTTTTACATGTGGTTTTTCATGTATTTCTTACAAATATGCTCTTCAGCAACCAGTTCTGCTTTGTTAAAATCCAACTTGCTCATCTGGGCAACCGTCTGGGTGAAATGGTCACAAAGGGAAGAGTCTTATGTTTGCACTGCCAGCCACAGTGGGGCTGCCTCCTCCGCACTGCAGACCCGCCAGCCACCCGCACAGCAAGAAAGATTAAGAGCTACACACCCAGAATGACTTCACTGGAGGTTAGTTGAGGATGGGTTCATTCTAGAACTTTATTTCGTAAACATCCCAGCAAACATCCCAGTGTTATTTCAGATAACTTTTGTTTTTCAAGAAGAAGAGAACTCTCCACATGAGACATCCTGAATAGGAACTTGTCTCCTTGGCAACTCAAAGTAAGGCAGAGCGAGTACCTTCTTCCCAAAAGAATTCAAACTGTGCTCCCTCATCAAAATGACAGATGCCGTAACCATGCTTGAGGCTCCAAGCAGCCACTTGATTCCCAAGTAAAAAATATCAGCCAGTAAGCTCTCTGTGTAAATTATAAGCACCCAGGTATAGCTATGAAGTCCAGGCCTGTGTGGTTTAAGGAACAATTCTTGGGGTGCCTGGGTGGCTCAGTTGGTTGAGCATCTGACTCGAGTTCAGCTGAGGTCATGATCTCATAGTTTATGGGTTAGAGCCCTGCATTGGGCTTTGTGCTAGGAGTGTAGAACTTACTAGGGATTCTAGCTCTCCCTGTCTCTCTGCCTGCCCCCTGCTGTCTCTCTCTCTCTCTCAAACACACAAACGGACATTAAAAGAAACACTTCTTAGCCAAGAAGCTTCTAGAAGAAGTATGTAACAACACCTTCCCAAGTGACAATGGGGGTTATTTCATGCAGTGAGATGGAGATTGGGAAGTAGGGAGGAAACTTACATTTCATACTTTACAAACTACTGAATTGATTGTATTTTTAATAGTGAATGTTTATGATTAACTTAAATGAGAAAATACTTTCCTTGGTTCTCAATTTTTCTGTCTAGTCCTCCCACAGTGGACACGTGAAAGTGGATTGTTTTAAGGCCGCCCTGCATTGAATGCCTTATTTAGGGAGGAATCTCAGACAGGTGGCAGCATGGCCCCCTCTGCTGACAGGGGACAAATATTTATTCTCTTCCTCTTTCTGGCCGCCCTCTGAGCAGTCAACCTAGGTTCAGCCTGCCAGGCAGTCCTGTCTGGGACTTTGGGTCTTGAAGGAAGGAGTCAAGTCAGTGAGACCTGGCTCACGAGGAGGGCAGTGGCATTAAGAGTCCAGTGGCATGACAGCTAATGATCAGTGGTGGCAAGGCCAGGGCTCTGTGTCTAGCAGCAGTGGTGCCAGTGGTAGATTCTTAGCTGGTCACTGTGATGTGACCTTGGCCATGGTTCCACCTGCTCACCTCTTCTTGGTTGATATTCATTTTCAAGACCTGATTCTCTGGTCTTTATATTGATTCTGTTAATGATCCTATGTCCTTCTATAAAATTCTTTTTCTGCTAACATCAGCCACAGTTGGTTTTGGAACCCGAGGACCCTGATTCACAATTTGTTCGTTCATTCATTCATTCATTCATTCATTCAATAAAGTGATTAGAAACTGGCTAATATGTGTGGAACACTGTTCTAGGCACAGACATTTTGCCATGAACAAAACAAAAATCCATTCTCTTGAGAAGCTTATATTCTAGTGGATTTCACTTCTTCCCAACCCTGCCTTCCTCTACCTTTCTCCAGAGGTCTTTTTCACTTTGACACTGTACTTTTTTTTTTAATTTTTTAATGTTTTATTTATGTCTAGGAGAGAGAGAGACAGTGTGAGCAGGAGAGGGTCAGAGAGAGAGGGAGTGACAGACTGAAACAGGCTCCAGGCTCTGAGCTGGCAGTCAGCACAGAGCCCGACGCGGGGCCCAAACCCACGAACCGCGAGATTATGACCTAAGTGAAAGTCGGACGCTTAACCGACTAAGCCACCCAGGCGCCCCTTTGATACTATACTTCTAGGCCTAAGCCCAGTTAGTCTTCCTCAAATGGCCTTGACATTAAGAAAGCAAAGACCTTTTCATGTCCTTCTGGCCTTGCTCTTGAGCTCAAGCCAAACCCTACTGTTAGACACCAGGAATGGCCATGCACTCTCGCACCATGAACACTTACTGGCCCCTAGGCTATTCGACGCACTCTGCTGGGAGCTGGAAATGTAATGTTGAACTAGTCACTGCCCTTAGAGATCACTTAGGCGCAAAGACAGCTTAAGTCAGCTGTAAGCAGGTGATCTGTGACCCAGAAGAGGAAAAATGGTGACACAGAAATACGTAATAGGAACATCTTACCTAGTTTGGGAAGGGGCCAGAGGAGGCTTCCTGGGGAAACTGATGTTTAAGCTGAGATCTGAGGGGTGAGCTACATAGCCAGCTGAAGAAGAAATAGAGCAGAACAGTCAGCAGGCGTAACACACGACAGTATTCTATAAGTAAGAGAGAGCAGGGCACATTAGAGAAGACGGAAGGGGCTCACTGTGGCAGGGACATGAAATGGAAGCAGGTGTGAAGGGTGGGATACTGGTCTAGGAGAGGCCGGAGAGGCAGACAAAGAATCTTATTCATGTTCCACAGCTTTATTCTCAATTACAAGCCATGTGAGGGCTATGCAGAGGGGGCAACAGAAGGGTGTGTCATCAGATCTGCAACTCAGAAAGATCCCTCAGATCTTCGGTGGAATGAATTGGAGAGGAGAAACATGGAGGCACTGAGACTGTTTAAGAGCTCACCAAAATGGGGCGCCTGGGTGGCTTAGTCGGTTAAGCGTCCGACTTTCGCTTAGGTCATGATCTCACGGTTCGTGGGTTCGAGCCCGCGTCGGGCTCTGTGCTGACTGCCAGCTCAGAGCCTGGAGCCTGTTTCAGTCTGTGTCTCCCTCTCTCTCTGACCCTCCCCTGCTCATGCTGTCTCTCTCTCTCTCCTAGAAAATAATAAAAAAAAAAAAACATTAAAAAAAAAAAAAAAAAAGAGCTCACCAAAGTAGTCCAGAATAGAAGGACTATATCCTGAACTAGTTGGGGTAGAAGAAATGAAAAGAAGCAGAAATATTCAAGAGACATTTATTGGTTACAATCAAGAGGACCTTCTGGTTGGGCTGGATATAGAGTGAATAAGGAGGGGGAGAAGTCAAAGACGACAGACACCCAGGTGTCTGATTTGGGTAGCCAGGTGGACAGTGGATTATTAATAAAAAAATGAGATACTAAAGAGGAAATGACTTCAGTTTGGTCATATTCGGTGACAAAGGACAGCTGCCTGATCACAGCTGCATGTGTGGGTCTGGCTTTCAACGCACAGAGATGTGAGGTAGAGGACGGGATCTAGGATCACGTAGACAGTCGCTGAGACCACGGGAATGGGTGAGATGACCCCAAGGTCAGTACGGTCATGGAGTGAACTGTGTTACTGCTACAAAGCTTCACTGCGCTTCCCTGGGGAAGTTTAGATGTTACCACCTTGTTGGTGTCATGTTTCGTCACATTACTTGTTTTGACCAATGACATGCGAATAGAAATTACGTGTGCCACCTTTCTTCTGTGCAGCTCTGAGGTCCAACTCAAGGTCGTCCATGGTCTCTTCCACCTGCTATGACAAGCAGCAACATTCCAGACAGAGGCGGCTCAGTCAGCCTGGGTCTCAGAATAAAGTTAGAAGCAACCAAGCGGTGGGGCGCCTGGGTGGCTTAGTCGGTTGAGCGTCCGACTTTCGCTTGGGTCATGATCTCACGGTTCATGGGTTTGAGCCCCGTGTCAGGCTCTGTGCTGACTGCCCACTCAGAGCCTGGAGCCTGTTTCAGTCTGTGACTCCCTCTCTCTCTGACCCTCCCCTGCTCACGCTGTCTCTCTCTCTCTCTCTAGAAATAAATAAAAATATTAAAAAAAAAAAAGAAGCAACCAAGCGATGGCGATTAGTGTTTATTGTTCTAAGCTGCAGAGATTTGGGAATCATGGGTTATTGTGGCAAAACCAAGCCTACTCTGGCTGATACAGGTGGGAAGAGAGGCAGGTCTATGGTGGAACCCTGAGGAAAAGCAACATTGAAGGGTCAGCAGACAAAGTGGAGCCTACAAAGAAAGTCTACTCCCGCCTCCATCTCTGACTGTAGAAACTTCTGCAGAGTTGCCTTCCTCAGACTTCTCAGTGGCCCACTCGGGTTTCCATCCTAGCAGAGACAAACTCCTTTTTCTCTTCTGCTCACTCTGCTCCTTTTCCGTTTGTCAGAAGCCGTTTGCATCAATGTTCAGGCCCATGGGCACCAACTCTGCACAGGAAGCATGAGGGCACGGATGACGGGGAGGTAACATACCTTCACCCCCTCCCTCCATAACCCTGCCTGCCCTGGTCTGCTCTGTGACTTACTCTCCTTCACTCCCTCCAGTTTTCGACCAATTTCTTGGCTTCATTTCTGGCCCGCCTTATCACTGGTCGTGGACCCCCCTGTGTCTGGGGCTGTCTGGGCAGCCTGATGGACACTGGCCCCCAGGACAGCCAGCACCGTGGTGCCCAGGCCCATTCTGACTCAGCCCAAGCTTCTGGTTTGGCTCCCAGATATGTCCGCAGACACACAGTTGTCTGGCCAGTGAATCCTTCCAGATTCCAGTCAGTCTGGTTCTTTTTCTCTACACACTCATGTTTCCCACCCCCACCCCCGGCCTCACAATCCAGACCATGACACACTGGATGTCTCTTGCCAAAGCTTCTCAAACACCAGCTCTCTCCCAGTTGACCAAGAGGGTCACTGCTCACCTAGTGCAAACTGACACGTATAAGTGTCCTCACATTTATACTGAACACACACAACACAGCGGCTGCTGCTCACCTTCAACCTGGGACAAGACTACACCACTGGCTACCTGGTGTAACGTCTTGTGTACACACCTAAAAAGCTTCTTTTCCCCCAAATTAATAAAAACTATACTCCTTCCTTGGTTTAGGCCTGGTCCCCAAACAAGAGATACCCAGTCCACATGATGATTATGATCAGCTTAGAGGTCAAGGTAATGAAGCACACCTAGCTTTTCTAACCTTCACTCTCACTGTTCAACCGTTTGTACATATTGTTACTACTAACGTGTGGAAAGCTTGTTAGACGGTGGTGTGCTAAAGCCGTTTGCTTAACACACTGTCCACTTTGTTTCTCACAGTCTAAGAGTAGTTTGACTTTCCTCATTTCACAAATGTGAAACTCAGATTTTAGGAGCTTACATAATTGCCTGAGGAAACACAGCCAGTACCAGGAGTATTATAGGTGTGCCGAGTTTCCCAGAGCCTTTATTTCTACTATTCTGCTGTGTGTGTGTGTGTGTGTGTGTGTGTGTTTGTGCGTGTGTGTGTGTGTGCGTGCGCACACACGCAGACACATGTGTATGTAGCTGAAGGTGTCAAAGATTTCCAATCTTTGGTTAGATAGTAGGTAATATGTTGTATTTTTAAAGCTTATTCATTTATTTTGAATAATATATTGTATTTTTAAAGTTTATTCATTTATTTTGAAAGAGAGAGATGGGAGGGCAGGGAGAGAAGGAGAGAGAGGATCCCAAGCAGGCTCCACACCGGCAGTGCAGGGCTCGAACTCACCAACTGTAAGATCATAACCTGAGCCGAAATAAAGAGTCGGAGGCTTAACCAATCGAGCCACCCAGGCGCCTGTATTTTGTTTTTTTTAAATGTAAGCTCTACATCTAATGTGGGGGCTCAAACTCATGACCCTGAGATGAAGAGTCACCTGCTCTACCAGCTGAGCCCCCCCAGGTGCCTCTAATACACTGTGTGTAAACCACCTGGTATCATACCTACTACAATACGATGTTCCAGTAGAAGTTTAAAGGCTATGAAGTTTATTAAGTTTTAATTAAATCTATTGAATAAACTCTTCTTTTTTTCTCTTTCTGTTTTTTAATGTTTATTTCTTTTTGAGAGAGAGAGATTGTGTGTGTGTGTGTGTGTGTGTGTGTGTGTGTGTGTTTAGGGACAGAAAGAGGAGGAGACGAATGATGCAGAGCAGGCTCTGTGCTGACAACAGAGAGGCCAACTAGGGGCTTGAACCCGTGAGCTGTGAGATCATGACTTGAGGCAAAGTCGGATGCTTAACTGACTGAGCCACCCGGGCACTTGAACAAACTCTTCTAAAATTATATCTTATGTGAAAGTCACTTAGGAATTGTTCTGTGAGGGTAGGAAGCTCGAAGTCCTGGGTCCCTGCCCCACTTCTGACATTGCCTAGCAGCACACACCTCGGAATCAGTTTTTTAATCCATAAAATGAAGGAATTTGACTTGATGTCTCATCAGAGCCATCCCTGTTCTATACTGCCACAATGCACAAGACATTAAATGTCAACTCAAATACCTCTTATAATAACAGCTTTATATTTAAAGTAGATTAATGTTGCTCATGATGGTTACTAGTATTTGCGCTTTTGATTTTCTAGTGCCATTTTCCATCTTGAAAGCTCTGTAAAGTTATTTTCCCCAACTATCGGTGAAAATAGTAAAAGTTGATTTCATTTGACCTCCAATCGAATGAACACATTAAAATGTAACAATTACGGAGCATCAGTGGTAATTCTTATTTTCCCATGTCAATTAAAAGCTCAGAAATGAAAAATATACTGCATATTCGAAGTTAAGTGGGCTCCACAAGGTACCGTGCTAGGAATCGGTTATAGGGAACCAACAGAAGCTATTTCTGTGAAGGGCAAACTCAAGAGGCCCCGTCTTGACCCATCCTGTAGAAATGGCTGGGAGTTGGGTTTCAGAGATCTCACTAAAGATTCAGACTGCTTATTCTGGCAAAACCCCATGAATGCAATCTTTAGCTGCCACTGGGGAAAAAACAATGACAGATGAGTTTAAAGTTTTCTCAGATGATTCTAAATTTGTTAGGTCAAAATCTTACTGACTGAAGCTGATGGGGGGAAAATGGAATAGATATAAGGCTTTTATTTATTTGGTAAATGTTTATTAATTTTTGAGAGAGAGCATGCGTAGGGGCAGAGAGAGAGGGGGACAGAGCAGACTTTGCAATGACAGTGGAGAGCTGGATGCAGGGCTCGAACTCACAAACCATGAGATTATGACCTGAGTTGAAGTCAGACGCTCAATCAGCTGAGCTGCCCAGGAGCCTCACAAGGCTTTTAAATCCAACTCATTATTTCCCAATTTATTTCTTGATCTGCTCAGTTCCTATGATTAAGACAAAGGAAATGAGATACGAAGTGCAAGGAAGAGTAAAAGCTCTTCTCCACAGCAGGAGGAGATTGAGGAACATCTGGTATAGATGAGTATGAACAGGAAGGATTGAGGACAACAGAAAAGGTTTGGGGTCATGGGAAGGGCATCATCTGCCCAAAGACCCCCATGTGCCCCTTTGTGATCACAGCTCCTTCCTTCCCTGGAAAGGTGGTGACTCCAAACTTCCAAGTACACACCCCTAAACAATGGGTCAGTTCTCTTTTTACCCATTTGAAATTTATAAGAATGGAATCATACAATATACATTTTCCTCAATCTAGCTTCCTCTGATCAGCATCATGGTTTTTTTTTTTTAACGTTTATTTATTTATTTTGAGAGAGAGAGAGAGTGCAAGGGAGAGGAAAAGAGAGAAGGAGACAGAGAATTCCAAGCAAGCTCTTCATTGTCAGTGCGGAGCTCAACATAGCTCAAACCCACGCACCATGAGATCATGCCCTAAGCCAAAATCAAGAGTCAGATGCTTAACTGACTGAGCCACCCACCACCCCAGCATTATGATTTTTAAATTAATTCATGTTTTTGCACATAATGGCAGTTTATTCATTTTTGTCACTATTTAGAAATCCATTGTATTCCATGGTTTTTCCCTTGTACTATTGATGAGTGTTTGCAATTTTTAGTTACTGCAAATTCTGCAGCTATAAACTTTCTGCCCCTGTTTCCTGGCAGTAATATGCACAGATACATAGGCATTGTCTTAGAAACGAAACTACAGGGTTATGGGGTGTGCAATATATTCATTTTCTGTAATTATGACCAAGCTCTTGTCCAAACTGGTGGCCATCTGCACTTTTCATTCTCTCACTCTTCTTCCTGTTTTGTATCTTTCCATCCCCCCATCCCCAATTTTTTTTCTATCTTTTCTTTTCTCCCTAAGCAACTTCGGTACCTGCCCCAAAAAGGTCAATTAATACCATTCAGTCGATTACAGCAGACTCATTGACATATTTTATGTTAGGGAAGATAATATAAGACATTTCTTTCCAAATTCCTGTGCACGTCAAGATCTTATTCAGATATCCAAGTTAATATAAACATAGTTAAACCCTTATTTATATGTAAGCCAAAGATGTTATCTTCTGCACGCTATGAAAAAGCAACCTTCCCTTTTCATCTTGAATGCCAGGAAGGTTGGAGCCAAATTTACCCACATGCAGCAAGTACACAGGTCAGTGCCATTAGAGGTGGTCTTACAGGGCCGCATCATAATCACCTGGAGGCAGGTGTTAGCAATGCAGGGGCTGGGGTTCATGCGGCAAGGCCAAGGACAAATACTCAAATACCCAGGCTAATGCATGCTCACTTTAGAAATCACTGGTATGCTATAGTGCTATAGTATTGCATTTTAACTTGTCTTTCTGACTCAATAGTTTATTGTGTTTCTCTCTGTTCCCCAACTTTTAATACACAGGATATTGTTATACTTCATGTATACTTGTAAATTACCTATGATCATTTCTGATTCAAGAACTGAATTGATAGGGGCATCTGGGTGGCTCAGGCAGTTGGAGGTCTGACTCTCGATTTCAGTTCAGGTCATGATCTTATGGTTCGTGAGATGGAGCCCCATTTCAGGCTCTGCACTGACAGGGCAGAGCCTCCTTGGATTGTCTCTCTCACACTTGCTCTGCCCTTCCCTTGCTCTCTCTCCCTCAAAATAAATAAATAAACAAACAAACAAACAAATAAATAAATAGATTGATAGATATTTTTTAAAAAGACTGAATTGATACACAAACAGATAAATGCTAGACTAGATATATAGAAAGAAAAAATATTGTTTTGGTATCCCTTAACTACAGATACCACTAGTCACTTACAAAGTTATCAAAAAAAAAAAAAAAAAAGATTAAGAAGACACAAATTACTATACATGGTTTTACACTGAGCCGTTTATAGTTTCATGACAAGTTTGAAGAACCAATAGATAAAGGGAAGCATCAATGGTCTCAGGCTAGCAGTCCAGAAGTAAATTCTTTGTCTCCTACTCACATTTCCTAAGCCCAGCCTAGACACCTTTCAGGAAGACCTTGCAATGTTTCAGGGAACTCTGCTCATGGTATGTATGACCTTGAATTTCAAGAAGTGACTTGTTAAGAAAACAACTATGCAGTGTGAAAGGGAAATTAAGTGGCCACCACACATTTTTCAGTTGTAATGATATCCAAATCTGTGATAGAAAAAAATTAGATGGAGGTTGGAGATCTTGTATTTTAGCTCAGCTCCTAGCCACCCACTGCGGAGCACATAGCATTCCTGACCAGAGCGGCCAGTTGTCCTTCTTCCCCTGCCAAAAAAGAGGCTGGAAATAACTGGCACAGGTTGACTGTTTATAGTGCACAGACAAGCTGCAAAATCGAGATCAAAATTTTCTAAACTGTACCCACTGTGAGAGCTGGCTGCCTTCATGCAGTGAGTAAGAGAGAAAGTAAAATCCAAACAAACCGTGCAAGAAGCAAAACAGAGCAGAATATCTGGCCATGAGGATTAAGAAAAAGTAACAGAGGCAGAGATTCAACAATCAGATATCAAAACAACAAACAAAAAGAACCCAGATGTAAAAGAAACATTCAGATTCTTCTTCTTCCCCTTACCTTGACTCTGATAACTTTGTTTCCCATTTAAGGGGGAAAACTCCAGGGGTAATTCAATTATCGAAAGTTTGCAAAATAAAACAGAATACCACTGTGTTTTAGAACATTTAAACATTTGGTATTTATCATGGTTGGAGTCACAATTAGCTTAGCCAACACAGTCAAAAAGTCATACTACACTGCAAACATGCATCCCTCAATTTTGTCTGACTTCCAAAAGATCTTCATCCAGTATTTTTCATACAATTGCTAATACTGATACAGGAGTATCTCTACCTATGTGCCAGGCCCTATGCTAGCAGCTTACATATCAACTCATTTAATCCTGCAACAACCCAAGACAGTGGTACTATTATTATCTGTATTTAACAGATGAGGAAACTAAGGCACAGAGAAATTCAGCAACTTTCAAAGGTCCTTAAGCTAATAAGTGGCTCTGGAGTACAGCTTCTAACCATATTTGTCATAGATCAATCATTACTATGTGGGAGAAGGGATAAAAGTGACCTGAATTTCAGGCCACGGTATTTTTGAACTTGTATTAGCCAGATAAAAACATATAGATTTGTGTCTAAACAGCTCAGCCTCACACCGAATCACGTATTTCCATAAAATTACATTTCATTTGCACAACGGCCAATGATTGTTTCTAACATAAAAACTTCACCTGCCACATCTAAGACAATATAATTGCTGGTTTTGCTTGAACACAAACATTACTGTGGTAAAGCAAAAACTAGTGATGCCTAGTAGAGCTGGAACCATGGACGTGGCCTCTCCAGACCAAAGAACATATGAGGTAAACAGTAATATTTGCAAGAGAGACTCTTGAGGAGTAGCTTAAGAGAGAGAAAGACTTGAGATCAAGTATCCCTGGGAAATTTAAGAACCGAGACCCAAAGAAGAAACAAAATTTGTTTTAGCAGAAGGAGAGTGGACTAGCTTCCAAAGGAAAAAGAAAAAGACATTAGAAATGAGCAAAGTTTTAGATGGAACCACAGCTTTGGAAGATCTCACTGATGTGTCCCTGACTATATTAGGGGTCTGTGTGAATCTGAATAGCTACTAATAATTACAAAATGATAATTCAAGCACCTGCAGGCAAAAATACTTAAAATAAATTCAGCCAAGACTTAGAGGAGTTTGTGGAAACTTATAAGTCTCTAAAAAACAGAGCTGGTGATGGCAATGGCCAAAGAGAAGGCAAGATTGATGTCCAGGTCCAAGTAGCTTTCCGTGGGGACTAGGCTTGGATAGAACTCAATAAATGTGTGTTGAATTGGGGATCACGTTGCCAGGGCTCATCTAGAACTGGGGCTGCATCATATACATCTAGAATATATACAGCTTCCATGTCCCCAGAAAGAGGCAAGCCTCAAAAAGGCAGAGCCAGGAACATTACATAAAGCTTCATGTGTTGCATGATTTACAACAGTCAAGATACAGAGGCAACCAAAGTGCCCATCAGTAGACGAAAGGAGAAAGAAGATGTGAGATATACATACACACAATGGTATTATTACCCTGCCACAAAAAAAGAATGAGATCTTGCCATTCGCAATCACATGGATAGAGCTAGAGAGTATAATGCTAGGTGTAATAAATCAGGCAGAAAAAGACAAATACCATATAATTTCATTCACACATGGAATTTACGAAATAAAACAAATGGGACACCTGGGTGGCTCAGTCACTAAGCATCTGACTTCAGTTGAGGTCATGATCTCATGGTTTGTGAGTTCGAGTCCCACATCAGGTGAGTCCGAGCCCTGCTTTGGGTGAGCCCCACTCCATTTCTCTCTCTTTCGCCCTCTCTCTCTCTTTCTGCCCTTGGTCACTTGTGCCCTCTCTCTCTCAAAAAAAGAAAGAGAGAAAGAGAAAGAAAGGAAGGAAGGAAGGAAGGAAGGAAGGAAGGAAGGAAGGAAGGAAGGAAGGAAGGAAGGGAGAGAGTGAGAGAGAAAGAAAGAAAGAAAGAAAGAAAGAAAGAAAGAAAGAAAGAAAGAAAGAAAGAGAGAGAGAGAGAGAGAGAGAAAGAAGAGAAAGAGAAAGACAAAAAAAATTAAGAAGAAAAGAGATAAACAAAAGAAACCAGACTCTTAAATACAGAGAACAATGGTTGCCAGAGGGGAGGTGAGAAATGTATAGAATTGCTGAATCATTATATTGTACATTTGAAACTAATATAATACTGTATGTTAATTATACTTCAATTATTAAAAAAACAAAAGGCAGAGCCAGGACCATTACACAGTTTTACGTGTTGCTCACTGAACAAGGGTGCCTGGCCAAGGAAAATAAGTGAGGAGTGAACTCACCACTGCCCCACTGGCCAAGTTGTAGAGCAGGGCCGCCTCCTCGCAAAGGAAAGAAGGGATGACTGTTTCTAATGCGGATGGAGGTGCCATAGGACATCGGCAGCCCTGGAGAGCAATGCTAAAGCATTAAGGAGCCACAGCAACCTGACCTAAGGGGTGGGAGGCAGGGGGTACCTGATAGGGGGCACAAAGGGAAGGAATCTATGTCCTGGGGTATATCCTGTCACCTGTCATTTACATTCTCTCTGCCTCTGGCAGGATTAGAGTTTAGATACTGTCTACTGTTAGAATTCTCCATCTTCTCTAGAAAGGTCTCCCTGTACATTTCCCCCATGTAGTACCTTTCTTCCAAAGCACACACATGCCTTTGAAACAGTTTGAAGTTAATGCAGGCAGGTTATAGAGCATTTCCTTCTAATGATGATGGATAATCATAGAGCCATTGCAGGGCACCATCTGGCAAATTCTGTAGGATGAATGTCCTCCAAACAGAAAGACATAAATCTTCAGTAACTGAACTGAGTAATTTAAACACATTAGATGTAGATGGGGGGACTTTTAGGACCAATTTCTCCCTTTAGTTTTCCATAGTAAATTGATACCAAAATAATCTCCAGTAGAGGATAATATACAATCTTGTTCATTTATTTTAAACTTTCATTAAAAACAATGATCTCTGAATAGCATAACTTTAGGGCAGTTTCTATTTTCTTCGCTCTATGTTTTCTATTCCTCCCCCCCCCCCCATGTCTGCAATGGTCATGTGTCATTTTCTTTTAACCACAAGAAAGATATAAATTTGTTTTTAGCTTGTTTCTTTGTTCCTTGCACCTACAGACAGGATTGGGTTCATGAAAGAAAGCAGCTGTATGTGTTCTGAAAAGGGATGGCCAAGTTGGTCACCAGCGAGGTGAGAATGAAGCCCAGCAGTGCAGATGAAGACAAGGCAGCATCAGGAGAGATGGGCCAGGCACCGTACAGGCCGTGCCCTACACTGTGGAGTGACTGCCCTCCCTCCCGGTTCACTAAAGAGCACAGTAGGCACGATGAACACATGGCCATGTCCTCCCGCCTGCAGCCCAGCACCTGGCACACAGGGTAGGACACGTGTTTCTTGGAGGCCTAAAGGGATGACTTCTGACATAACAAAGGCGTGGCCCCTGGAGTCCAACACAAGCAGGCTATTCATGGAAAAGGACGTATCCTTGGGTATGTTAATTTCCCTGAGCTTCAGCTGCCTCCACTGTAAGGGAAGAAGGAGAATATACCGTCTCATAATGTTGTTGAGAAAATTAAATAAAATAATGAGCATAAAATACACAGCGCAATGCCTGACGTAAAGAAAGTGAGGGGTTGACCCAGCAATTTCACTTCTCAGGATGGACCTAAAGAATTGAAAGCACGGAGTCCAACACATACTTGTGTGTCCAAGCATAGCCTCATTATTTGCCATAGTCAAGGCAGAATCAACCTAAATGTCCATGAAGTGATGGACGAATAAATAAAATGCGGACTATAACATTCAGTGGAATGTATTCAGCCTTAAAGAGGAAAGAAATTCTGATACATGCTACAACATGAACTTTAAAAATACTCTGCTAAGTGCAATAAACCAGATACAAAAGGTCTCACTTATTTAAGATACCTAGAGGGGCATCTGGATGGCTCAGTCGGTTGAGCATCTGACTTTGGCTTAGGTCATGATCTCACTGCCTGTGGGTTTGAGCCCCATGTCGAGTTCAGGTCTGACAGCTCAGAGCCTGGAGCCTGCTTCACATTCTGTGTCTCCTTCTCTCTCTGCCCCTCCCTCGCTTACACTCTGTCTTTCTCTTTCTCTTTCTCTCAGAGATGGATAAACTTTTAAAAAAATAATAAAAGTTAAAAGATACCTAGAATAGGCACATTCATAGAGACGCTAAGTAGAATAGAGGTTACCAGGGTCTTGGGAGAAGGGAAATGGGGAGTAGTTTTAATGAGTACAGAGTACATCCTGTTTGGGATGATGAAAAAGTTCTGGAAATGGATGGTGCTGATAGTTGTACAACATAGCAGATGTACTTAATACCACCGGACTGTAGCCTAATAATGGTTAAAATGATAAATTTTATGTTATGTGTGTTTTACCACAATAAAAAAGTACAGCATTAATGGTAGAAATTTTTTCTGCCATTATTAATAACAGCAATAATCAGTTCACACCAAGCACAGGCTGCTCATAAACTTATAAACTCTGATTCATAACAGAGTGATGAGAGAAACAGCCCGGGAAAGGGTTTGGGGAGGGGGAACGGGGCAGAAGCCAGCAAGGGCAGCCTATTGGAAAAAGCCCAGAGTAAGAGGATGGCTCTGAAGCAAATCCTAGAGAATGCAACCATCAAACCCAGTGAGTCAAGTCAAGACATGGGGCAAGTGAGCTGTAAAAAAAAAAAAAAAAAAAAAAGAAAGAAAGAAAAGAAGAAGAGAATTATTAGTTAAAGCTCCTGTGGTTGCAACTCTCACCCAAAGGGATTGGGCAGAAATGGAGACTTTCCTGGCTTGTACACTGCATCCAGCTCCAGGCAGGCTGGATCCCATGCGGAGATGACGTCATCAGGGCCCAGCTACCCCATCCATCACTGTACTGCCTCCATGGTGGCTTCATTCACATGGGCTCTAGTCAGGTAGTGGCCACATGGTTCCAAGCAGCCCCAGAAGAAAGCCTGTCTTTGCAAGATTGACTCTGACTTGTTTGGTTTGGATCGCAAACTCACCCCGAACCAATCATTGAAGCCAAGGTAACAGAATAAGCTAAATTAGCCACGGGTCACTCCCAGTGGACCAAATGAAGAGGCCGTTGATAGATTAAGTAATAGTACGCTGCCGAGGCAAAAAGAACAAATTCCGACAGTAGGGGCCAGGAGCAGGAACACAGTGAGGGAGGCTCAGGCAATTAACACAGATGAGGCTGGAGGGTCTGTGGTGTAGTTGCCCACAAGCAAATGGCATATGAGTGAGTGAGGATGGTTTAAATGTCTAGGATCTTAGCTGGCAATGGGCCAAAGCTTCTTCTGTACTGAGTTCTAACACAGTTGCCTGAACCTCGCCGATATCCCCATCCTGTAATTAGAATCATGCAATGAAAATCAGGAGACTGGCCTCTACTGCTAGGACCCTCCAGACAGTGGTGGCACTTGACATAAGACACTAAGTCTCTCTGAACCTCAGCGTCCTAAATATCAAAAGGGAGGTTGAATTACAAGGCACCTAGGACCCCAAGTGTGTGAGCCTTCATCCTAAGTAACTGTAAATCACTTCCAACACCAACTCACAGAGTGGGTGTGCAAATCAAATACAATGATGTATGTGAAAGCATTTTGTAAATTACACAGCCACGCAAATTAGTTGTGGTCATGATTTTTACAGTCAAAAGTTGGTGGTGTTAAAAAAAAAAACAAATGGTCTTGAGTAGAGATAATAGAAAAAGGAAGACAAATTAGGTCAAGCAGAATGAAAATTTTATCTACCAATCTCTGTGTGTGTGTGTGTGTGTGTGTGTGTGTGTGTGTGTGTGTGTACACATATTTTTTCCTGGGTTGGGTCAGAAGTCACAACAGCATCTCAATGTCTTTGATGTGCCATCTTCAATGGCACCTGGCATCCACCAGCTACTACTCCACTGAAACACAGGTTCCCATCTAGAGAGCACCCACAGGGTTACAACTGGGGAACATTATTAGCTATCCAATCTTCACTACTGCTCTTGACACTGCTGTCCGTGTCCTCATTCTTGAAAATCCCTATTGTCTTGGCTCTTGGGTGCTGCTACCTCATGAGCCTCCTGTCTTGACATTCCCTTTCAGACTCCCCTGGCCCTGCCCACCTCCTAAAATGCCCACCATGTTCCCTGGTGTCCCTTTCTCCTTCCTGTTGTCAACCACTCTCATGGTTTTAACTATCATGTACAGGCTCCATTATGTATCTCCAGTCCTGACCACTCATCTGAGCTCCAGCCCATGGGGTGTCCCTCAAACAACTCCAACACCCCCAAAAAGCCCCAGATGAAAGTCATCATCACCCATATTCTTCCCATTCCCCATCTTAGCCAGCCACTAGGGCCAAAGACTTGTCACTGATCCCCCCCTCCTCGTTTCAGCCATTCCTCACCTCATGCTTTCCATGGCTCTGTGCCTTGTTATCTTCACCTGGTTCTCATACTTCTTTAAAGATTCAGATTACACATCATCTTCTCCAAGATAGCGTCCTGGTATCCCAGGTGGAGGAGAGTTCATCTAGTGCCATGAATACAACTGATCCCCATTACCCCTCACCAGGTTACACTGAAGCATCTGTCTGTGACTGTCCTCCAAACTTTCACCCCCTCCTTCACAGACCCTGGACACTAAGCTCCTCAAAGGCATGGACAGTTGGTTGGGTTTTGTACCCCTTAGGCCTAGCACAGTGCCTGGCACATAGTACATGTTCAGATAACATTTACCGAATGAAATCCATCCACACCAGCTGTAGTGAAGCTAAATAAGGCCATTCTGCTTGTGATGAAAATAATTTGTTAACTTTTAAGAGTCAATATAGACGGGGCACCTGGGTGGCTCAGTCAGTTAAGCATCTGACTCTTGGTTTCAGCTCGGGTCATGATCTCACAGTTCGTGAGTTCAAGCCCTGCGTCAAGCCCTGCGTCGGGCCCTGCAGTGACACTGCAGAGCCTGCTTGGGATTCTCTCTCCCTCCCTGCCCCCCACCCCCAACTCTCTCCTTCTCTCAAAATAAAGAAGTAAACTTAAAAAAAAAAAGAGTCAGTATAGATAATTTAATGTAATCACTCAGTCAAAAGAAGGGGAAATTGACATGTCTAAACTATGAAACAGATAATACAGCAGATTCTGACTTTATTGTATTTATTTTGAGAAATACACAATTCATTTTTAACTAGTGATCACATTTTGAGTCTCAGGTGGAGTAGATGTTCTTTTCCCAGTATAGTTAACTGCAAGAAATTGTCTGATCAAATTAAAATCTCTGATCTTAAAATTCTTTGGTCTGTTTCTTTTTTTGAAACTTTTATTTCTAAGATGCACATTTCTTATTTTTAAGAAAGGTGTATGTGTAGGGGGGAGGGGGCGAGGAATAGTCTTCAATCCTCTAGATAGGAATCATTTTCTTTCATATCTTTGCTCCCTGTTTTGATATTTTGTTACAAGCAAAACATCAACTAAAACCTTAAAGGAAAAGTTATCCAACAGTTACATTGAATTATATACTAATTAACATTTTTAAAAGTTATATATATGAGAATGTAATAAGAAATTTTAAAATGGAATATTGTGTACTTATAAAAATAGGAGCATCATTTATAATTAGTCGATAGATGAAGTGTACACTTGTACATTTGGGTTTGGATACTGATCAAAAACTGTAAGCTAGCCTTACAAAGAAAATGCCAGAAACAGGGCATGATGACATGGGTTTATTCACTATTTAAAACATAAAAGCCATGAAAGAAAAATATAAAATCTTGTTTAATATGATTTTATTTGCTTCATAAAGCACAAATGCTATATATAGCTTTATCTCCTCTTCGTTGTAATAGTCAGTGGCAGTGACCTCATTTATTACAAGCAGTCCTGAGAAAACCCATAATACCGTAGCAGGAGAAAGGCAAGAACAGATTTTAGAAGTCCAAGTGTATTAAACCAAGCTCTGAGAATGGAAATCACACGGATGTGACATTTATTCACTTGCATGTGTGACTTGTCTCCAGTTGTTTTTCAAAGCTCTGAATCTCATCAAGACATAAATCTCTCAAGGGACATGCCATCACAATTAAAATATAATCTCTGGTTTGAAATTTAACATCATGGAGGTAGCACAGGGCAACTATGGGCTCCGAGCCGTGGCTGGTGCTAAGGTGAATCACCAAAACATTTTTAGTCTATTTCTTTTTTGAGGGAGGCAGCATCGTTTCTGTTAATCTCTATGAATTAACTATTTCTGTTTAGAAGAGGATACGGAGCTACACAGGATTTTTGTTGCAGAAAAAACTATATAATAAAGAGGAAAATAGGGAAAGTCTACATGTCTATTCCTAAGGGCTGGCTAAATTATGGTGCACCCATATATAGACCGGGTAAGCAGCAGGGTTCAGTCTGCATTTGAGAGATTAAAGAATTGGGTCAAAATCTCTTCTCCTGGGGACAGAGAAGGCCTGCAGCCATCGCAAACCATCCAGGGGTTCTTGAGAGTCCCTGGCCCCTCCTGCTCCCTGTGTTCTAGCTTCCAGACCCTAGCCTCCACTGCTCTCTTCCCAGTCCTACCTCCAACCACTCTTATCACTCACCCTTTCTCTGCCCACTTCGTGCAGACAGCCCACACAGCCCCTGTACTTTGATTTCCCCAAACGGTATTCACACAATCTCTTCTGTGTAGAAGACCCTAAGAGCTATTTGGGGATATCAGCAAGCGGACGCTATGGTGCGAGAGTAGTGAGATATTTTACTGCAACAGAATACACACCACCGTGGCTAACTAAAAATCTGACCTCCTGTGCTTAGAAGACTCTGGCTAGTCCCCCAATTCTGCCACTGAAAATTGGCCTCAGCCTCCCATACTTCGGTGTTAAGGCCCAGCTTTCTTCAAACGCTTTGTGATTCTTGTCTTGTTTTTTAATATTTTATTTCACTTTGTTTTTTCGTTGCTCTTGTATATCTATTTTTTCCAGCATACTGAGATACCACTGATATTTAACACTGTGTAAGGTGTACAGGTATTGATTTGATACACTTATATATTGTGAAATGATTACCACCATAGCAAAACATAGCATCACATTAGCTCATACCTCCATCTCATCAGATAATTACCATTTCTTTGGGGATGAGAACGTTTGAGCTCCACTCTATTGAATCTTTTAAGTAAATAATACAGTATTATTAACTATAATCACCATGTCATACATTAGATCCCTAGTACTCAATCACTTAAGTGATTGGAATCACTTAATTCCAATAACAACTGGAAGTTATACTCTTTAACCAACTTCTCCCCATTTCCTCTACTCCAAGCCCCTTATAACCACCATTCTCTTCTCTGTTTCTATGTTTTTAGCTTTTTAAGATTCTATATATAAGTGATATCATATATCATATGGTATTTATCTTTCTCTGTTTGACTTAATTTCACTTAGCATCATGGCCTCAAGGTCCATCCATGTTGTCACAAAGGACAGGAATTCCTTTCTCATGGCTACATAATATTCCATTATATATTATATAGTGCATATTATATATATCTATATATTATTCCATTACATATTATATATGTACTCACACATACACATCTCAATACTTCCTTATCCATTTACCCAATGGAAACCTAAATTGTTTCCATGCTTTGGCTATTGTGAATAATACTGCAAGGAACATGGAAGTGCAGATAGCTCTTTGAGATCTGTTTTTATTCCCTCTGCATGTATATATCCAGAAGCAGAATAGCTAGATCCCAGGATAATTCTATTTTTAAGTTTTTGGCGCACCTTTGGAAACCATACTGTTTTCTATAGTGGCTGTGCCAATTTACATTCCCACTAACAATTCCCCCTTTTCTTCACATCCTTGCCAACATCTGTTATGTCCTGTCTTTATGATGATCGCCATGTGAGGTGACATCTTATTGATTGTAGTTTTGATATGAATTTCCCTCTGCATTGAGTACTTTTTCATGTTGTTGGCCTTTTGTATGACTTCTTTGGGAAAATGTCTATTCAGTTCCTCTACCCATTTTTTTAAAATGTTTATTCATTTTTGAGGGACACAGAGAGACAGAGAGTGAATGGAGGAAGGGCAGAGAAAGAGGGAGACACAGAATCTGAAGCAGGATCCAGGCTCTGAGCCATCAGCACAAAGCCCGATGTGGGGCTCAAACTCACGGACTGTGAGATCATGACCTGAGCTGAAGTCAGATGCTTAACCGACTGAGCCACCCACGTGCTCCTCCTCTACCCATTTTTTAATTGAATTGGTTTTTTGCTCTTGAGTTGTAGGAGCTCATTTTATATTCTAGATATTAACCCCTTATCAGATATGTGATTTGCAAATAGTTCCCTCTCCAGGTTTTCCTTTTGTTATTAGTGGTTTCCTTTGCTGGGCAGAAGCTTTTTAGTTTGATGTGGTCCCAGCTGCTTATTTTTTGCTTTTGTTGCTCCAAAATCTTGTTTATTTCTTATGCTAAGCAGATTAGACATCTCTGAGTCACTTGCAGCCCATCCTGGCTATGTTCTTTCTATAATGAAAATGGCTCATCAAAGCTAAACAAAGATGATACTGTCACCCAGGGGCGGCTCTGCCACAGTCATGAAACCAGCTCTTCCTTTTTCTTTGTTGATACAACTGTGCAATCACTCAGTAGATGTACTACTGCGAACAGTGTCTAAGATAAATCTATATTTATAATTGTATCAATGTGTGTATATATTTCTATTATATACATGTAGAGAGTATGAAATATACAGTGAAAAAAGAAACGGTAAAAATGAATACATAGGGGCGCCTGGGTGGCTCAGTCAGTTATGTGCCAACTTCGGTTCAGGTCATGATCTCACGGTTTGTGGGTTCGAGACCCGCATCAGGCTTTATGCTGACAGCTCAGATTTCAGATTCTATGTCTCCCTTTCTCTCTGCCCCTCCCCAGCTCATACCCTGTCTCTCTCTCTCTCTCAAAAAAAGAAATAAACATTTAAAAAATGAACATATAAATTAATTCCACATAGAAAAATTTTTATGTAATAAAAAATAATATCTATAAGAATATACATCAATCTGTTATTATTGGTTTCTTTCTGGGAGGTGGGATTAAGGGGGAACTTTACATTTTAACACTTTTGTACTAATTTTTCTTTTACATTTCACATTATTGCCTCTATAATCAGAGAAACTATTTTGGAAAACAAAAAAAAAAGTAGGCTCAAGTCACTGCTAAAAGAATTTAACTCACACACAAGAAAAAGTTCCTCAATAATAGACTGCTCAATACTCATGAAATCTTTTGCACAATAGTCACCAATAAATGCCAAGAAAATTTTGAGTTCATAAAAAGCAAGGAAGAGAACAGTACAGATTTCAAAGAGTTGAGAGCCAATGAGTACCATTTTATGAACAAAGACTGAGGGGAAAGAAGCTCAGGAGGGTTGGGGAGAGAGGGACAGCATCTGAAAACAAAATCCTGACTAAACAAAGAGAAATCTGTCCACATGAGAAAGGAAAGGCATAATAGGAAAATAAACAAATATGGCTGCACATAGGGTTTCCAGATGAGATTGGGTTAAAAAATCAAAAACAGAAAGGAGAATCACATTCCCAAGAATGACCACAAAAAGGTAACTTACATTCACTCATTCATTCATTCATGAAGTTCCCATTATGTGCCAGGCACTGTTCTGGGTGCCCACGTCTGGCCATGAACAAGATGGGCAAGGTCCCTGTTCTGTTGGGAGTTTATACAAGTTGAGGAGATCGTAAACAAGGAAGCACATCAATGAACAAAATAATTTCAGACACTAGTAAGTATTATGAAGACATAAAAAGCAGATGAAGGGGCCCCTGGTGGCTCAGTCGATTGAGCATCCAATTTCGGCTCAGGTCATGATCTCATGGTTCATGGGTTCGAGCCCCGTGTTGGGCTCTGTGCTGACAGCTAACTCAGAGCCTGGAGCCTGCTTCAGATTCTGTGTCTCCCTCTCTCTCTGACCCTCCCCTGCTCTCTCTCTCTCTCTCAGAAATAAATAAAACAGTAAAAAAAAAATTTTTTTTAAGCAGATGAAGTCATAGTAACTAGTGTGGGGGTACTTTCAACAGTGTGGCCAGGGGATAAGGACTCCATCACGGTCTAGGGAACTCGCAGGGTCTTCCAGGCAGAAGCAACAACAAATGCAAAGACCCCCGTGTGAAGAATTAGGCGGCCGTGTTTTAGGAATATAAACACCAGGGTGGCTGGGGTCCAGACAGCCCCGGAAAGAGTGTGAGGAACAAGGCCCACGTGGCACGCCCCAGCAAAGATACGGAATTCTAGTTTATATATAGGGGAGAGGTACAAGAGGTTTTCTAAAAACGCTTCCGGGTTCTCTGGATGACTGGCTGGTGGAGAAAGCGGCAAGGACGGAAGCAGGGAGAACAAGTTGGAAGCACTGCACCAGTCCAGATGAGAGATGATGGGGCCTCAGGCTCAGGGTTCGCCATGGAATCAGAGAAGTGGCAGATTTGGAACAGGTCCTGAATAATTCAAATGAGAATGTGAAAGAGAGAAATCAAAGACAACTAGATTTCTGCTGGAGCGACGTCATTGCCACATTAGAGCTGCGGTAGGCTGAGGAAGCAACAGGTTTGTGGGGAGTAAACTCAAGGGTACTTTTTTTAACCAGGTTGAGTTTGAGATGCCTCAGTATTAACAGTCACAAAGACAAGGCAAGTTGACCGCTGGTTAGACAAGTCTGGAACTCATCAGCGAGTTGGAAGCAACAGGTTAACTTCTGGGAGTCACCGTCAAACAGGTGATATTTAGGGGGCCTGGGTGGCTTAGTCAGTTAAGCGTCCGACTTTCACTTAGGTCATGATCTCGCGGTTCGTGGGTTCGGGCCCCGCATCGGGCTCTGTGCTGAGTGCCAGCTCAGAGCCTGGAGCCTGTTTCAGTCTGTGACTCCCTCTCTCTCTGACCCTCCCCTGCTCACGCTGTCTCTCTCTCTCTCTCCTAGAAATAAATAAAAACATTTAAAAAAAAAAAAACAGGTGATATTTAACACTGTGAGATGGGATGAGTTCATCCAGAAAGGGCGCCCCGAAGAGAAATGTAGAAGATTGAGTCTTGGGGAACATAAAATTCAGAATTGAGGGCTGCCTGGCTGGCTCAACCGGTAGAGTATGCAGCTCTTGATCTTGGGGTTGTAAGTTCAAGCCCCATGTTGGATGTATAGTTCTCCAAAAGCCAAGAGAAGAGTGTTCCAAGATAGAAGAAATGCTATCTTGCCAACTGTGCCAAAAGCTTCTGAGAAATTGAATGACAGAAGCAGTGAAGGGATCACCAGACCTCAGAAGCTGGAGGTGGCTGGTGACCTGATATGAGCCTATTTAGTGGAATGATCAGGACAGAAGGCCAATTGGTAAGCTGAGGAGAAAATGGGTGAGTGAAAGTGAAGGCAGCCATAATGACAGCCCTTAACAAATAGAGCAGAAAACGTGCCTTGGTGGCTCACTTGGTTGGGCATCTTGATTTTGGCTCAGCCGTGATCTTATGATTCATGAGTTCGAGCCCTGTGTTACACTTTGTTCTGTCAACACAGAGAGAATCTCAAAATAATTCTCTCCATTATTCTCTCTTCCTCTCTCTCTCAAAATAAATAAATAAACTTAAGAAAAAAACTGGAGCATAAAATTGGGCCAGTGACTACAGGAAGTTGGACTGGGATATGGGATCAGTGGAGGGTTTGTTCTTTAAGATAGGAGAGAGGAGGATATATATTTTTAGAAGTCAAAGCAGAACCAGATCAGAAATTTTACTTCTATGTTATTTTTCTTATGATTCCTTAGGAACCAAGCAGGTCAGCATCAATAGGACAGCAAATCAGAATATGACTGACTTTCTCTTCCAGGAGAGATCAATAAACTATTAAATTAAACTATTAATTTTTCCAGGACCAGCTGGGTGGCTCAGTCCAACTTCAGCTCAGATCATGATCTCGTGTTCTATGAGCTCGAGCCCCGCGTTGTGCTCTGTGCCAATAGCTCAGAACCTGAAGCCTGCTTTGATTCTGTTTCTCCCTCTCTCTGCCCCTCCCCTACTCACACTCTGTCTGTCTCTCAAAAATAAACAAACATTAAAAATTTTTTTTAAAAACTTCTAGGTTTTAGGGTGCCTGGGTGGCTTAGTCAGTTAAGCGTCCGACTTTCGCTTGGGTCATGATCTCACGGATCGTGGGTTCGAGCCCCGCATCGGGCTCTGTGCTGACTGCCAGTTCAGAGCCTGGAGCCTGTTTCAGTCTGTGACTCCCTCTCTCTCTGACTCTCCCCTGCTCACACTGTCTCTCTTTCTCTCTCCTAAAAATAAATAAAACATTTAAAAAAAAAAAACACAAAAACAAATAAAAACTTCTAGGTTTTACGGAGGGGAAAATGATCAAAGACATCAACCTGGTTCCACAAGAACAAGGCACTTCATATCATACTTATGGATCAAGACACTTATTATTTATTTGTGTGAGTAATCTCTATGCCGAGTGTGGGACTCATACTCAGGACCCTGAGATCACGAGCCGCAAGCTTCACTGACCGAGCCAGCCAGGCTCCCTGGGTCAAGACGCCCTTTGAGCTTTCCCACTCACTACTGCAATAGCCTCTGCGCCAGTCTGCCTCATCTCTCCTTGTTCCACTTCTTCCTCTACTCCAAAATCTAAATACAAGTCCAGTCATATCACTTTCCCTGATCAATGCCTCTAAATACCAACCTTCTTAAGAAAAGGGGCGCCTGGGTGGCTTAGTCGGTTAAGTGTCTGACTTTCGCTTAGGTCATGATCTCGCGGTTCGTGGGTTCGAGCTCCGCGTCAGGCTCTGTGCTGACTGCCAGCTCAGAGCCTGGAGCCTGTTTCAGTCTGTGACTACCTCTCTCTCTGACCCTCCCCTGCTCGTGCTGTCTCTCTCTCTGTCTCTCTCCTAGAAATAAATAAAACATTAAAAAAAAATTTTTTTTTTTAAAAAAGAAAACCATCCAACCCCCTTAGCGCAGTATACAAAGCCCTATAAAATCTGTCCCCACCCTTTCCTCCCAGTCTCATATCAGGCTGTGAAACTTGCAAAACTCTAATCACAGCAGCCCCAGCCCCAGTGAGGGCTCCCCACTCCCTTGTCCTGCTATGGCTTGGCACACCCTCGACCCTCCACCTAGAACGTCCACTCGATCTGTACCCAACTCATTGGCCTGGAAAACTCCTAGTGGGTCTTTAAAACCCATTCACGTGTCCCACGGAAAATACATTTACTCAGAGTCCTTCCAGAAGACAGAGCTATGACAAACAGACATTACAGGGAACAACTTCACTGCAGTGTAAAATAGATGTAGGAGCAAGTCAGTTGTCTGAAGGAAAAGGTGAACACTGTCAGGAATACATTCCTTGTAAACAGGAGGTATAGAAACCAGAGGATGATGATTTGCCAGGTGAACCCTCCTTGGGACAAAATCCATCCACGTCCATTGCTCAATACAGCCCCTTTAATAATTAGTTGCCTGTCGGGGCACCTGGGTGGCTCAGTCAGTTAAGCATCTAACGTCGGCTCACGTCATGATCTCGCAGTTCGTGAGTTTGAGCCCCACATCCGGGTGCTGACAGCTCAGAGCTTGGAGCCGGTTTCAGATTCGGTCTCTCTCTCTCTCTGTCTCTCTCTCTCTCTCAAAAATAAACATTAAAAAGAAATTAAAAATAATTAGTTGTCTATCACTGCTAGGAAGGCCCAAAGATCTGTCTCTCTACAGATTTCTACTATTTCTACTTCTGTCCTCCAGGGCAATTCATAATTTGTCTATTTCTTTTTGGATATATATGGCAGCTTTTCAAATAACTGCAGGAACTTACTCTAGACCTCCTCCTGATCTCCCCCCACGTTCTCTTCTATAACTTACAGATGTTGCTAACTCCTGGCAATGCAGCAATCAGAACATAAAAAAACATCATTATACCTCTTCAGGGGCAATCTTATCTTATTTGATTTTGTGCCAGAGCCCCCAGCCAAGTACATGACATATGTGTAGCCTTCCTGCGCATGGATTAATGTTACATCTGCAACATCTCAAATACCTACATCATTCGACCGCAAGAAATCATGGCTTCTGACACGCTGCCCAGAACTAAAGCAACTGGGAGACTCTTTCTGCAGGAACTGTTGCTGTGAAGTCACTTTTAAAGAGCTCGGTCAGACACAGGCTCGCACATCAGTGATCGCACCACTCGAGGCCCCCTCTTCTCTCTTGCATCCTGCACCAGCTTCTCCCCCCAAGCCCCGCCGGCCAGCCAGCCCCTTCCGAGGTACTCAGAGCCAGCCCAGCTCCACACCTGGCCTGCTGCGATTGTTGGTTCTGGCTCGCAGCAACAGTTAGTGGAGCAGATGCCTGAGCATCCACAGGTCGGAAAAGAATTAAAAAAAAAAAAAGAAAGAAAGAAAAGAAAAGAAAGAAGGAAAAAAGAAAAAAAGAAAAAGTAGAAAGAAGGAATCGACCTCTTTCAGTATATCCCAGACTAGGGCTCACAGGGCTCTTATACATTGCAATATACATCTAGAGTTAAAAATAGATACAGTTTTGAATGTGATTTTTTCAGAAGAACTTTGAAGTTCTATCATTAACAAATAGGAGGCAGCAAAGAAAAGGTGGAAAGCTGGAGTCACTCTGTGATGAATGTTCAGATTATTTCTGGAAATATGCCCAGGTAGCTGGCCTAGTCCAGTGCTGACTAGCAGAAAGGGTACAAAATACATCTGTAATTTTAAATGTTATTTATTTATATTGAGAGAGAGCGCATGAGCAGGGGAGGGACCGAGGGAGAGAGAGAGAGAGAGAGAGAGATTGGAAGAGAGAGAATCCCAAGCAGGCTTCATACTGTCAACACAGAGCCCCATTCGGGGCTCAGTCTCATGAACTGTGAGATCGTGACCTGAACCAAAACCAAGGGTCAGATGTCTAAGTCACTGGGCCACCCAGGTGCCCCATATGTAATTATAAATTTTCTAGTAGGCATATTAAAGAAAGTAAAGTGAACAGGTGAAATTAATTCTAGTATAATGTTTTATTTGACCAATATATTCAAAATATTATCATTTCAACATGTAATCAATATGGAAAATCATTGAGATATTTCAAGTTATTTTTTTCAAAGAAAGCCTTTGAAATCCACTATGTTTTGACACTTTCAGCACGTCTCAATTCAGACTAGCCACACTGAAAGTGCTCTCTAGCCGCACATGGCTACTGATTACGGCACTGGACAGGAAAGGTCTAGGCTATAAATAAATCCTTTTAAGACACAAGTCAACTTTCGGTTCAAGATGCTTGTAAGCTCTATTCTTAGAAACAGGTTTATATTAAAAAATAATTATCAAACTCAAAGCATCTGGTGAAAACGCAAAGCTATCTGAAGTGATATACATTGAAAAGCAAAGACTTTAAAAAATTAAGCATCTATCACAAGGTGGATGCTTCTGCAGCCCTCAGACTCATTTTTCAAAGTCAAAAATAAATTATGTAATCAATCCCGTGTCATGAACCCAACCCCTCCAACAAATACTTTGGAGTTCACGCAGCCTGGGACATTCTTTTTATAGACAAAGAAAATCCTTGCCAACCTCTGCACCCAGCAACCGACTTCTGTCTAGCATGACGGACGGTAAAGTGTTGATTAGCTGATGGATACACTGTTCCAAGCAACCACACACTGAGTCATCGCCGCCGAGTGGGACCCCAAATGAAACCTTATATAATAAACCAGGATAAGATTAAAGATGCCCAGCAAGAATGTAACATGGATAAAAAGTCTTCTAAAATCTACAGAACAAAACCTGCTCAGAACCATCCCCTGAGAAGGCAAAAGAGACTAATGTTTGGAATTTAGAAATTATGAAAATCAAATGCAGAAAGGGCAACGGATAAGAATATCTGAAAAGTAATCCTATGTTGAATCATCACCCTCAGGAACAAAGCGCTCCAGCTCGGTGTCATAATTTCTGTCTCCGTTCTAGCAAAAAGAGAAAGTCATGAGCTGGCAAATCCAATAGCCATGCTAGCGACACAGGGGAGCCCGGCTCTCCTGAAAATCCTGAAGTCAGTAGGCCTGTTTTAAACAATTAACGCGAAACTCCAAGCAGATGGGGAATTATGAAGACAAATCAGTAATGAGTGAACCGCAACCAAAACAAAGCTACAACCAGAACTCAAATTCCAGCAAATTTTTAGGCTAAATCATAAGACTTGGCCAAAGCAACTCTGGCCCTTTATATGGGGGATTGAAGTCTTAGTCCTGCTAATCACAGGAAAACAAATTCAGACCATCTCTTTATTGAACATGTAACATAACCTAATCCAGACCCATGAGTTAGTGAGAGAGCCAATGTCCTCACAGGGCATCACGGAAGAACACATTGGTTCTGCACTGGAAATTTTAAAAGGAAATATTTATTGCTCTTAAGTGTGCAAATTGTTTAAGTACTCTTAATATTAGCGGTAAGGGATCCCCACAGGGTTCAGTCTCCGGTATGTGTCACAGTCAAGAAATGCAGTTTAGGGGCACCTGGGTGGTTCAGTGGGTTAAGTGTCTGACTTTGGCTCAGGTCATGAACTCATAGTTTGTGGGTTCAAGCTCCGTATCAGGCTCTGTGCTGACAGCTTGGAGCCTGGAGCCTGCTTCAGATTTTGTCTTTCTCTCTCTCTCTCTCTCTCTCTCTCTCCCCCTCCCCTGCTTATGCTCTGTCTCTCACTCAAAAAGATAAATAGGGGCACCTGGGTGACTCAGTCAGTTAAGTGTTCGACTTTGGCTCAAGTCATGATCTCACGGTCTGTGGGTTTGAGACCCGTGTCGGGCTCCGTGCTGACAGCTCAGAGCCTGGAGCCTGCTTCAGATTCTATGTCTCCCTCTCTCTCTGCCCCTCCCCTGCTTGCACTCTGTCTCTCTCTCTCAAAATAAAATAAAGACATAAAAAAAATTTTTTTTAAAGATAAACTGACATTAGAAAAAAATGCAGTTTAGATGCCAAAAATCATAGAAAAGGAAACCCATTCTCTCAAAGGACACTGACCTCTCAAGTACATCTTCCTCAGCAACATTTAATAAAGTCCTCTTCTTTTTTTAAAGTTTATTTGTTTTTGAGAGAAAGAGAGTAAGGGGGTAAAGGGGCAGAGAGAGAGAGAATCCCTAGCAGACTCAATGCTAAGCGCAGAGTCTGAAGGAGGGCTCAGTCTCATGACTGTGAGATCATGACCTGAGCTGAAATCAAGAGTAGGATGCTTAGCCCCAATAAAGTCCTCTTCTATAAGCAGACCTCTTTCTAGAAGTTTACCTTTCCTATTATTCTACTTCTACTCTAAGTTCATGCAGTTACTCTACCCCTGACCCCTTGTTCCTTTCCCACACTCTTCATCCCTAGGGTTTTAGCACTTTATTACAAAGATCAACTTAGCCTCTCTCGCTAAGTGAGAAATAACACTTCCTCTTTGGAAGAGTGAGGGATAAGGCTAGCAAGATTCTGGCAGACTCTCTGAGGCAGGGTAGGGAAGGGGAAGTCCATGAGCACTCCTTCAGTAATGACATGTGTCCTGTCACAATTATGAAACACCCATGCTGTGCCCAGACGGGACACAGCATCCAGATGATCAGAATCTGAAGACAGTCAAGACAGTTTTTGAAAAACCAGGGCATATTCTAATAGGGAAGGAAAATCCGTCAAAACAAAAAAACCCAAACACACAAAAAACAGTGGGCACTTGGCAAAACTGCTCTCACGTACTCAGTCACTAACTTAGTGTGGGTCCCACCCCAGCTGTCCTGTCTCTTCACCTACACACCAAGCTACACTTCTCCATTTATCACCATCTCAATAATGCCCACCAGTCCCCTTTCTAAATCAACTCTTTCTTCCTATTGACATAAAATGGCAAAAGACCACGTCAGAAGCCCCAGTACTTACACTACCTGTAACTCAAAAGTTGTGATGGAAAGTCTCTTTCAAGGAAGCAGAGTTTTTCACCTCATAAATAATGAAAAGGATAGAAATAAAAATATTCTGATGAATGATCTCAGGCAAAATTCAAGTGAGTGGTGAATCTGATGTCCTGAGTACAGATTTTCATAGAAGAGACAAAGCTGAAGAAATGGAGGAGGAAAGACTCTCGAGATGATTTTCCCAGACTATGTTTTTGTCAAGGGCTGAGTCTGGGCAGAACTCATGATTTCTTTGTGATTTAGATGGGGGAAGACCTCATCAGGGTCATCCATGTAACTGTCTGTTTTCCAGAAAGAATGTTTTCCTTTCCCACCATGGAACCAATTTCAAACTACAATTCAGCCCAGAACCTATGCCATGGTGTTCACATGTGTTCTGAGGGATGGCATGAAAAAAAAAAGAAAGAAATCTATGATCCAAGAAATTTGGTGATTTAATGGACTCATGTACAACTCGAGAGTGAAATAGAAAAGACAGCTTTCCCAAAATCGCGGTTCTCAGAGTGTTGTCTGTATAACCCAGTGAACCAATGTCTTCCAAATAATCAATGCGTGATGTTACACAATCACACACACTTAAAAGTTCATTAAAGTGCAGGACAGACCAATGGATTTTAAAATAACAAAGTACAAAAGTGCTCTGATACAGTTTCAGGAATCATACTGCAACAAACCTTAAAGAAACTACCACTTGCCAAGTTTTGGTATAGTATTAAAAAATATAGGGGTGCCTGGGTGTCTCAGTCAGTTAAGCGTCCAACTTCAGCTCAGGTCATGATCTCATGGTTCATGGGTTTGAGCCCCACATTGGGCTCTGTAATGACAGCTCAGAGCTTGAAGCCCTTTTCAGATTGTCTTCCTCTCTTTGTCCCTCTCCTGCTCATGCTCTGCCTCTCTCTCTCTTTCAAAAAAAATAATAAAACATTAAAAATATATATATATCCACAATTTTCTAAGAAGGCTATAAAATGTTTTTCCGTTTTCCTACCACATATCTATGTGAGAACAAATTTTCTTTATAAACTCAACCAAAACAACATATCGACCAAATGAATGGAGAAGCAGCTGAGAATCCAGTAGTTCGTCTATTAATTCACACAAAAAAGACTTGAGAAAAGAAACAAAGAAGTAAAACTATGTTTCTCTTATCTTTAAATATTTTTGGAAAATATATCATTATTTTTCACGAAATTATTTTTTAAAGTTGATTTATTTTGAGAGACAGAGGGATAGACAGAGCAGAGGATGGGCAGAGAGAAAGAGAGAGAGAGAGAGGAAGGGAGGGAGAATCCCAAGCAGGCTCTGTACTGTCAGCACTAAGCTCGACGAGGAACCTGAACCCACAAAGCCATGGGATCATGACCTAAACCAAAACCAAGAGCTGGACGCTTAACCAATCGAGCCTCCCAGGTGTCCCCAACAAAATTATTACTTACGCTAACACATAAGGGGCTTATTACTTTTGTTTTTTAACAAATTAAGAAATTAGTGTCTTTATAATGTCTCAGTTTTAATTTCTCACACAGTAATTATTAATAGATAGAAACCACATTAATACTCTTTGGGATCCTCAATAATTTTTTTAAGACTGAAAAGCGGTCCTCATGTGGAAAAGTTGGACATGCTGCCCTCATGCATACTGCAGAAGCATTTCTCTGCGGAACACATGGAATATATTCTAAGATATATTCATTCTAATATATATTCATATCTATTCATCTGTGTTCTAAAATGTTTCCCTTTATATGTCCCTAGACACGCTTCCGCAAGCTGATTTATATGCTCTCAAAGGGCTTCGTCTCAAGTAGTAAGTAGTTTCGTGCTGTGGCCCTGGCGGTAACCGCACATATCTCCTCTGGCAAGCACAACTCAGAGTGACCTCATCTGTTTAGGAGAGGCCTTAATCTTGAGAATTATTTCATGCAGCAAATGTTACCAAAAAAATCACGAGAAACGATGACACAGGTTAACGTGATCCTACAGCAGATGATACTCTCGTACGAGACACAGTGCCAGAGGTGTCCCAAGAACATAAAAGCCATCACGCCAGATCGAGAATCAGGGCTAATTCGGCTTGCCTTTCAACTTCCCACAAAAGCGGGTCACTGATGGAGGCACCTCTGGTGCAGATTATCCTTTCAGGAAGGAGCAGGGTGACAGCAGTGTGCTACTCTGAGTGCTGGCAATCTGTGTTTGGAAAGATGGTAATGCAAGCCAAAAATAACTCAAGAACGAATTCATATTTCTACCATGGCTTTTCAAAACACAGAGTCAGGCCAGTTGTCTCTTTTCAGCAAGACTGGAAGCTCCGATTACGGAATTTAGTTCTAAATCTCTTTTTTTCCGTCAGGTATCTGGATGACTGGCCAGGAGCCTGTTCTCAGATGGCTGTAAAAAATTTGGGGAAAGAGTCAAAAGTGTGAAAGGCTGAACAACTCTTCCATGTGAAAACTCTCCCCAAGGAAATTCAGTCCTTATACAGAACTGGCCTGGGGTACAGGCTGTTCAGTCCTTCAATTTACATTCTGGAGTTTGCCCAAATAATAGGAACCATTAAGTTTATTTATGCCTTTTGTAAAGTATCTAGTTTATAAAAATGTTGCTCAAGGATGACTAGGATCTTGGGAACGGAAGACACTCATCTTTTTCCCATTACCTAAGACTCAAAGTGAAATTAGCATATAATCTGCTTTCGGTAAAACCTTTTTCAGTGAAAATTTTTTATAGCTGTAAGTGCTCAGGTTGTCTTCTAGCTCATTTGGTTCCCCCAGCAACTCTGTGAGATAGACACGATAACTATCCCCATTTTTTTTTTATTTTTTATTTATTTCTAGGAGAGAGAGAGACAGCGTGAGCAGGGGAGGGTCAGAGAGAGAGGGAGTCACAGACTGAAACGGGCTCCAGGCTCTGAGCTGGCAGTCAGCACAGAGCCCGACGCGGGGCTCGAACCCACGAACCGCGAGATCATAACCTAAGCGAAAGTCGGACGCTCAACCGAATAAGCCACCCAGGCGCCCCGATAACTATCTCCATTTTACAGATGAGAAAACAGGTTTGGTGTTGCCTGAGGCCACCCAGTTTACAGTGGCAGATGGGACTGGAATTTGGTCCCCTTCGAGCCTCTGTACTGGGGTGTTGTCCTGGCTACTTGAAATGCATGGACAATAACATTAAATGATTTATTAAGAAGGAGATATCCAATTCTGTGGGCAAAATAGTAGACGTAAGCTGCAAATTAGACTTTATTGACAAAAACCTTCATTACATGCCAGTATCAGGTTCCATTCTGTCACCCATCATGTCACCGCTCATGGGGCACGTGGTATTTGCTGATCGCTCCTTCTGCCTTCCTTCCCAATTGTACTAATGTGCTCTCACATGGTCCCTGGAACAGTACTCACTGAATGAATGAGTAAAAGAAACAAGGTGCGAACAAACAAGAGTGAGTGTCTACAAATCTACTTAGTCACCAAGAACACTAATTTCCAAAGGAAGTTCCTGCACTCTGGAGCATGTGCGAAAAAACCCCTGAAACCAAAAAACAACCCCAACACCACACACAAAACAAAACAAGACACAACAAAACCCAGTAGGGTGCAGGGAGAAAAACATTAGCATTTCTATTTCTATTTCCTGACATTTAGCACATGATTGACACCGGCCTCCTCACTCAGTGTGCCTGGCAGACAGGGACGGGACGGGACAGGGACGCAAGGCATGCCATGGACATTCCCCAGCTCACGGGGTTAGTCAGCAGTGGGGCCCTCGCCTGTTTGCTGTCGTAGGCTGCACCCAAGTGTAGTTCAACTTGGCCCAAATGAGAAAGCGGCGATAGAGATTATAATTTCAATCTTATCCAAACTGACCCCCGCGAAATGGACAAGTGACTGTAAATGAGTCCCGCACAGGACCGCAAGACACGGCAATGACAGCACAAGCACCAACACACGGGAAAGTTACAGACCTGACGATATTTTTACCATTTCTCAGGGGATATTTTTCTCAGCCACATCGTGAGATATAACAATAAGCAGTTGATCAGTTGCCATAAAGTTGGTAAACACCCACACAAAACCTGAAAGTAGCAAAACTTGGAATTTTATCCACTATTCTTCTCAACGGTCTTTGCCTAAGTGAATGTGATATCTTGATAAATTGACTGATATGTTCTTACATAGCTTCTTTTTTTTTAAGCTTTTTTTTTGTTTGTTTCTGAAAGAGGAGAGCGAGAGAGTGTATGTGTGTGTGAGCATGTGAGGGGGGCAGCAAGGGGGGGAGAGGCAGAGAAAGGGGGAGAGAGAGAGTCCTAAGTAGGCTCTGTGCTATCAGCGTGGAGCCTGACGCAGGGCTCAAACTCATGAACCATGGGATCATGACCTGAACCAAAATCAAGAGTCAGACGCCTAACCGACTGAGTTACTCAGCTGCCCCTACAGCTTCTAAATAAATATATTTTTATTAACAAGGTCAATGACATGGAGCTCACTGATCTAGAATTCACTATTCAAACTGCAGTCTGCAAAGCAGCAGCAGCAGCAGCAGCATCGCCTGGCAGCTTGTTAGAAATGCAGTCTTAGCACATGAAACGATGCTCAGCATCGCTCCTCATCAGGGAAATACAAATCAAAACCACACTGAGATACCACCTCACGCCAGTCAGAGTGGCTAAAATGAGCAAATCAGAGAACTCTAGATGTTGGCGAGGATGTGGAGACACGGGCACCCTCCTACACTGTTGGTGGGAATGTCAACTGGTACAGCCCCTCTGGAAAACAGTGTGGAGGTTCCTCAGGAAACTAACAATAGAACTCCCCTATGACCCAGCAATAGCACTGCTAGGAATTTACCCAAGGGATACAGAAGTGCTGATGCATAGGAGCACATGTACCCCAATGTTCATAGCAGCACTCTCCACAATAGCTAAAACATGGAAAGAGGCTAAGTGTCCATCAACAGATGAATGGATCAGAAGATGTGGTTTATCTATACCATGGAATACTACATGGCAATGAGAAACAATGAAATCTGACCATGTGTAGCAACATGGATGGACCTTGAGGGTGTTATGCTGAGCGAAATAAGTCAGGCAGAGAAAGACAAATATCATATGTGTGCACGTATAGGAGGATTAGGAGGAGCTTAACAGAGAACCAAGGGGGAGAAGAAGGGCAGAAATGGTGGGGGAAAGGGGGAGAGGCAAACCATGAGAGACTCTTGAATGCTGACAAAAACTGAGGACTGGTGGATGTGGGGGAGGAGGGGTGGGCATGGAGGAGGGCACTTGTGGGGATGAGCACTGGGTGTTATGTGGAAACTAATTTGACAATAAACTATTTGTAATAAAAAAAAAAAAAGAAAAAAAAAAAAGAAATGCAGTCTTAGGGTCCATCCCAGGCCTCCAGGACCTAACTTTGTGGTTTAACAAGATCCCAGGTGATTCATGTGCATGTTTCTGTTTGAGAAGCACTGCTTTAGAACATATACGTTTAATGATCTGAATCCTAACATTTCAGCTCTTATTTATAAGTTGAGACCGAGTTCTCCGTGAATTTTTGGACTCATAAATTTATAATTCCTAATATATGTTATCAAATGTTGTTTAAAACCGTAAAGAAACTATCCCCATAAACCAAAACCCAGTGAAATAATCTATGTATAACCACCGCGTTATCTTCTTCATCCAGGTCTACGTAAAGTAAGTGCCCTGACCCCCAACGATGAAAACCCATCCAGCGACCCCTTAATCGTTTTCATCCCCACGTCCACTTACTTTTGTTTGATCGTCGGCTTTGAACACGTAGCAGATACTCTGCTGGCTGCCTGCACCGTCCTTAATCAGACAAGCAAAGTAACTTGGATCATGGCTGTTGTGGATCAGTTTGTGAACTTGCTGGGGCTTACACTGGAAGACAGTGGAACAGATCAGTGGATCCCACTGTTGACTTCTGCCCGGCTCGGGTTCACATCTCAATCCGGAGGGTGAAACGTAAAGCCGGACCTGCTGGGTTCCAGGCTCCTTTTTGGAGGACTGCCCGCTGAGCCTTCGCACCTCAGCCACGACCCAAGGCAGCATCGGCATGGTGGTGAGAGTGTGCACGGGCAAGGAGCCCACCAGCTGCAGGCCAAAGTCCACCGAGGCCTCGTTAGGAAATGGATGTCGCCTTGCCGTGAATGTTATTGGTTCCATTTTGGGAAAGGTCTGGAAACTCAGCAAAACGTTGCCGCTGTTTTCTATTTTAGAACGAGCAATCTACTTTATGTGCTTCTGAGGCAGAATCCTGGGGGAGAAAAACAGAGGCATTAGAATTTAATGAAATCACAGCAATAGCTACTTTCAGAGATTTATTATTTCAGAAGAGCTTAAAAGCCCGAAACCCAAGCACAGGAAGAAATAGATATTAGTTCGAACAAGCTGCTTTGCCTAGAAAGAGGCTCCCTAAAATTGGGCTTCATATAAAATCTGAGAAGGCCATAACTGCCACACTCACTACCGATTATAAAGATCCCACCAGGAAACTCCTGTTAAACGCAGGTTTCTTAGAGCCAGCAAAAACAAGCAGGACCGAAAACAATATAGTCCTGCCCAGATACCTTTAAACCCTGTTCTACCAACATATATTTCAGGGAATTTTTTTTAATGTTTTATTTATTTCTAGGAGAGAGAGAGAGACAGCGTGAGCAGGGGAGGGAAAGAGAGAGAGGGAGATACAGACTCCAAAATAGGCTCCAGACTCTGAGCTGCCAGTCAGCACAGAGCCCGACACGGGGCTCGAACCCACGAACCGCGAGATCATGACCTAAGCAAGAGTCGGACGCTTAACCGACTAAGCCACCCAGGCGCCCCTTTCAAGGAATTTTTTAAAGTAATCTCTATGCCCAATGTGGGGCTTAAACTCAAGTCCCCGAGATCAAGAGTAACATGCTCTATGCACTGAGCCAGCCAGGTGTCCCTAAAAGGAATTTTTTTAAAGATAACCAAATTCAGTAGTGGTGATTCTACCCCCCAAAAAAGTAATCTTGAGAGAAAAAGTATCACCTGACCATTATCATAGTCTACTGAACCAGACCAGTTTTCAACAACTGACCTTTTCTTTCTTTTTTTTTTTTTTTTAAATGTTTTATTTATTTCTAGGAGAGAGAGAGAGAGACAGCGTGAGCAGGGGAGGGTCAGAGAGAGAGTCAGACTGAAACAGGCTCCAGGCTCTGAGCTGGCAGTCAGCACAGAGCCCGACGCGGGGCTCGAACCCACGAACCGCGAGATCATGACCTAAGTGAAAGCCGGACGCTCAACCGACTAAGCCACCCAGGCGCCCCAACAACTGACCTTTTCAATTATGATACCACTTAAGTTTTAAAAGGCTCTCCCTGACATAGTCCAGAGGTTCTGAACATGAATTCAAATTCCATTAACATGTAATTGGTGTCAGTTATGCTCCAAATATCGCCATAAATATTGTTTCATCTAATTTGTGTATTATAAGGCGTCATGCTCACAATAGAAGATGCTGTTTCCAGTAGACCCAAAGTCTCTCATCTGCCTTCCCCCCTCGACAGGTGATTTTCAAGAACCCCATTGGATGTTTCCTAGCCCCATCCTGTTCCACTGGTAACAAAATCCTTCCGTATAGAGCTGACTTGTCTACAGGATCTCAATTCTCATCCTTTCTCATCTGCTTGCCAGATCTTCCTTCTCCCATGTGCTCCCTGAGCACCTATCCACGGCATCTATCTGATTCACCATTGTTTTTCCCAGTGCCTGGCAATGTCTGACCTAAAATAGAGGAGCAATAACATTATAAACAAGCAAATGAAGTCTCTTCCATCTAAAACAAACAAACAAAAAAGACATTGCTCTTGACCTCAAACCTCCAGTCCCAGCTCCTCCTTCCCTACACACTTTCTTCATAGTCAAGTCTACATGTAGTGTCTCCATTTCCTACTGCCCATCTATAATCTGGATTTTGACCAGATGTACTGCCTATGCATTGAAATTGTGCCCATTAAGGTCACCCACATCTTCTAGCTGTGAAATCCAAAGGGGGCTTTTTAGTCCTTAAAGTGTCTTGTCCTTTCTGATAAATTTCTCAATGGTGACCACTCCTTCCTGCTTGAAACCCTTCTGTTTCTCATTTTGCGTCTCTGGTTGCTTCTTTTTGGATTCTTTGGTGGCTTTTTTCCCACTGTTTGACTCCAGCCCCTCTCCTCATTCCACTTGCTTTCTTTGGACAGTCTTCCCTAATGGCTTGGTGTCCACAACCACATTCTAATATTCCTGCTGCTGCTGCTGCTAACAGCTTTCTTTGTGATCCAGGCACATTGCAGGGGTGATCTCATTCCATCCTCACAACAACCTTCATCTCCAACCTTAGCCTCAGTTACAGATTACTAGTATTGCCAGCATTATGACCTGGGTCACTGAGACCTGGACCTGCTTGTCACAGGTGGGCATGGGAGAGTTTGCTCTTGATTCTCAACCCATCCCCGAGTGTTACACAAGAATATCACCTACCATATATGCCCTCATGAGTCCCATGTGTTTGTCTCCCATTGAACCTCCTTCCTGAGATCTGGATGAGGGCAGGTCAGTCAACAATCCTATCTGAATAGCTTAGAGGCACCTCAGCCTCAACTTAGTTATTTTTAAACTAACTCAGTCTCACCTCCCCCCTTCCCAGAACTTCTCTTCCATCCCATAAACTCTGTCTCTGTAAACAGCATCGCTATTTCATTGGCTAAGACAAAGGCCAAGGAGTCACTGCTACAGACAGCATATTGAAATTGTAACCCTCAATGTGATAGTATTTGGAAGTTGGGCCTTTGGGAGGTGATTTGGTCATGAGGCTGAAGCCCTCATATATGGGATTGGTGCCGTCATAAAGAGACTCAAAGTGCTCCCCTGCCCTCTTTCACCATGTGAGGAAATAAGTGAAAAGACAGCTGTGTATGAGTTGGGAATATAGTCAATATTCAAATTCTAAACCTTTTCTGAAATAGAACTAAAGTCTATTCTTTTAGCTCTATCTCCTTCTATGTGATATATATGCATATGTGATGACTGCATTTTTATAATAGGATTTGAACACAGTTCAGAGCTGCCTTTTTATTTTAAATGTTCAAAAGTTCAGAAATAAACTCATAGTTTAGAGCTCTAACATAGTTCATGGAAATGTATTCCATTGTCTCTTCTCCTTTAAAGTAAAACTTCTGTTGACAAAAACAGACTTGATATAACCCCATAAATAATGGTCTCTCTCTCTCTCTCTCTCTCTTCTTTCTCCCTCTCACCTGGTGAGAGATTAAATGTCTGGCTCAACTTCCACTCCTGTAACTGAATCTGGTTCAAGTTCTAACCGTTGACAGCCGCTAATCCCAAGAAATGTTTAGAGAAGTACAAGAATTATTACAAAGGAGAGACCTGAGATCTACCAATTCGCATAGATGAGGCAATTGTTAATATGGTGGCAACAATATACAGAATTATTTTTAGTTTTCTTGTAAGACAATATATACATAGTGCAAAAAATGTACACAATGCAGTCATTCCAAACATATAGTAAATAATCAGTCATTGCATTAGTTCTGCCAAGTCATTGACAAAACCATTTGAATGCTTGAAGTCTGCATTTTTGAACCAGCTACAGCACATTCTTAGTTTCTCAGTAAAACATAGACTGGTCCTTGCCACTGTAAACTCATAATAAGTTCTACCCCAGAGGCATCTGGCTGGCTCAGTTGGAGGAGCATGGGACTCTTGATCTCAGGCTCATGAGTTCGACCCCCACATTGGGTGTAGAGATGACTTAAATAAATAAAACTTAAAAAAAATAAGTTCTACCCCAGAGATAGTGATAATTACTTATAAGCAATTCAACTTCTGCTGACATAAGATTCATGATAACTTAGACTAGGTGAGTAACTGCACTTCTTTTTAATAAAAAGTTCCATTAAACAGATGAACTATTCAAATAATACTAGTATGCCATTAGCTTATGTTTTAAACCATATAGTTCCCATCATTTGCATACGAACTCTCACCATCATTCCCAGGTGGAACCTTCTATTCTAAGAGGACTCTCTTGTGCCTCATTGTGCCTCATACCCTCAGAAAGAAATACTATGATGTGTTATTCCAGAGAACTTCTAGTTATGTTCTTGTTGGTAGATTTGTATGTATAAGCTCTATCCCTTACAGAGACCATCTGTATTCTATACCATCTACCTCTACAGTCCATAAACATGTCGGGCAACCCAAACACAAAGATATTCTTTTATGAGAACAGGTACAATAATCTTCTTAGTGAGTCCTTCTATATCAAATATTGCTGAAGGCATGCAGTTAAGCTTATCAAATCTGAAAGCTAGAGATGTCCTTTTGAGCTCTTTTAAGCTCTTATATTTGACATGAGGAAACTTGGTTCTGGAGAAGCTAAGTGGTTCATCCAAGTTGGGCGACAGAATTAGGACAATATGGTCCCCAACTGCCATCCAAATACAGCAAAGAACCTCAGTTTCCTCATGAAAACACTTTCAAGTATGAGGTTGAGAAAGCAAGTCACTTAACCTCGAAGTCTCAAATGTGTTCTTTTTTTAAAAATTTTAATAGTTTATTTATTTTTGAGACAGAGAGACAGAGTATGAGCGGGGAAGGGGCAGAGAGCGAGAAGGAGACACAGAATCTAAACAGGCTCCAGGCTCTGAGCTGCCAGCACAGAACCTGATGCAGGGCTGGAATCCATGAACCAGGGGATCATGACCTGAGTGGAAGTCGGACGCTTAACCGACTGAGCCACCCAGGCACCCCTCAAATGTATTCTTACAAGAGAATGGAACAAGATCATCTTCAAGTTGTCTTCTGTCTCTAAAATCTGGTAAATCTGATTTTCATAATGTATAATACCAAATGTCCCCAACATTGTGTGGGGATAGAAAGCTGCTTCATCTTCCTGTCAAGAATACAAATGTGGGGGAGGTACATGAAGAAAGAATGGGGTTTATTGATCAGGAAGCGAGAAAAGAGACGGTGGGAGTTAGCAAGCCACACTGGGAACCCCCTCTCTTCCTAACCCCCTTCCATGCCCTCCAAGCAAACCACAGGGAGTAGGATGGGGACTTTCCAGAAGCTAGCAATACCACAGCCAATGCAGACTCAGCCCCCACTTTCTCAGAGTGCTGGTGGGAAGGGAGGAGGGTGAAAGAGAGGGATTGAGGGAGAGATGTTGAAGGTTCTAACTCCAAGCCAGGTTAGGAACTAGGCAAGACTGAGTAGCTGTCGGGGACCCCCAGAATGGGGAGAAAGTCCCCGAACAGCTATTCATTTTCCCTTACAAATCAGTGGTTTAGTTCTGCTCTTTACCCCAGATAGAGTGGGAACACAGCTGAAGAGAATTATTCTGCTACTCAAATACTCTAATCTCACACAGTAAGATCACTGACATGGCTACGCTATTTGTCTCCAAATCCCACCCAATCAGAGCAGTGTGCTGCTACCTAGGAATTGCCCTCGGGTTCCACAGATCCTTTGGGCAGTAGACTATTTCACAGAGAGCCTTCACAGAGCTCCTGGAACTGGTGGATCTAATCTTTCCATCACCAAGGATGCTCCAGCCCCGGTATGCACATTTCTAATTGACACATAAAGTAATGATGTTTTGAATGACTTCCTTCCTACATAACTCAGAGCCAATTTAAGACTAGTCCTTTAGAATGCCATGGCCTTCCTGCATTCTCTTCTACTCGATGAAACAGGAGAAAGGGGTTGAGAGTGGGGGTCCTAGCGGCCTTCGAAGATTGTGTATACCCCTACCATATAATATGATATAATAATAAGTATAATCATATATTATGTAAGGTATAATATAATAATGACAATAAGTAATATATATTGAGTGCTCACCATGTATCAGGCACTGTTCTAAGAACTTTACATGTATAAATTCATTAAGTTTGACAACAGTCTTATAAGTACTTACCTTCTTTGGAAGCTTAGATTTACTGATCATAAATAATGTATTGTTAAGTAAGTATACTCTCTTTTTTCAAGATATTATTTTTAAGTAATCTCTATACTCAACATGGGGCTCAAATTCACACCCCCAAGATCAAAAGTCACATGCTCTTTTGGCTGAGACAGCCCGGTGCCCCAGTACATGCTCCTTTTCAGAGAGAAACACTTCTGCTTGTCACAAAGGAAACAGGCATACTCAAAATCAAATGCCTCTTCATTGGTGCCAAAACGTATTTCCTACATTCTGCACAGCTTTAATGAAACCCAAGTGTCAAGATTATTCATATGGCCCAAATATGACAAATCTTTTTCTAAACATTTGAAATCTAAAAAGCGACACATTGCCCTTAAAATCTAAGAACCCATCAAATGGAAATCTCAGCTTGAAAATGTCAGAAATGGTGAAAATGGAAACCTTCATGTACTTAAAAAAACTTTTTAACCAGATGTGGGGAGTGTGGTGTTGGAAAGGAAGAAATGAAGATAAAAGTCAGCAAAGGCAATTGTAAGGTACCAGTTCTGCTCTGAAAACCTAAATCCTCTGCCATCACCAGGGGGCTACGAACCCAACACTTCTCTGCCGAGTGGACTTAACCGTCACTTGAACAGACTCTGATCCTCCAAATTTTAATGACCAAGGAAAGAAAAAGGCTGGAGAACATGTCACATGTCATGCGTTGTGACGAACGTGGCCATTATACTTAAGCAGCGCAGCCCAGCAGACAGGGAAAAGGGTAAAGCAAACTATGCCAGCGCATGAGCAGATTCAGGTCATCAGAGGAACATAAAGAACAGAGGCTGGGGAACTTCAGAGACATGCTGTGAAGAGAGAAAAAGGGGCTGAGGGAGTTGTCATTTTGACAAGATAAAATTGAAGGCATATTCAAAGACAGAATCCTCTCAAGCAGGCATCCCCACCCCCGGCGCCATAATGATTGGACATGCTGGTGTGAATGGGGGGCAGGTAGGCACCTGCCGCTTGGCGCAGCACTGCTTACCCATGGGACATCTCAGAAGGTTCCTAGAAGATCTGGCAGAAAGGAGGCGTCCACCCACAACTGGCTTTGGACAGGATGTATCTGAGTGTGATGCAGCCTCTCTGGTCGAGGCTGCCTTCTAGGGAAATGGAGGACAGAGACTGTGGACAAGTGATAATGAGAGAGAAGAGGCAAGCTGAGTTTCCTCAGAGCCACTCACTTCTTCCTCATATCCTATGGTCCTATGACAAACAATGTCATATGGGAGAAAAGTCATCCCAGTCCTGATACAACTGCACCCAACCAGAAATGCTAGCAGGGTGGAAAGGGAAATCCCCAGAGCTCTCAGGAAAGACAGTGGTGGAGTATGACAAGGAGCCCCATTTGCAAAATGTTAATAATTTATAACTATACCAGTGAATCCCCCCCCCCCTTTTACTGGTTTGCAAATGCCTGGACAGATCAACATAAAGACATTTATTTTAATTATCACCTGATGATTTTATTTACTTACTGATTTGAGCCACCACCCTCAGTCCCTTTTACATCTCCTTGCACTCAATTAATAGTCTCCGGATATTTCTCTTGTGTTCACTTGGGAAAATATCCCTTAAACATTTCACATGGCACCCTTTAATTCACAGCTGTGTCCACAATCCAGGAGCCCTTATTATGCCAATGGTGACTTACAGATAAATCCCAGGAGAAAGCCCTTTTTATGGTCTAATTTCCCCTGGAACTCAGTAGGAAAAGAAGAAACAGGGAGATTCAAGACTGTGATAAGAATTACATTTCAAACAGTTGTAAAGCACCTGTTTACAAAGCAGCCAATCCTTTTTTATACAAACTTTTTCATGCAATGTGCTTATTCCTTTAGACAGTCTTCAGGATCCTGGGGAAGGAGCTGATCATGAGGAACACCTCCGCCCCAAGCAAGAGAAGCCATCACAATTCTAGCTGCTTCAGGGATCCCTAACCCAAGGGAGTAATAAAACATGAAGAGCCCAGAAACATAGGAGAATCACTTAGCAAGATGGGTGCTCAGGCTCTTACCACAGGTAGGTCTCCATTCAACCTTCCGCCCTCTGCCCCTCCCACCCAGAGCAGTCTCCCAAAGCATAACAAAACCCAGGGGTGGCTCTGCTCCAGCCCTTACCAATCGCATCAAATCTGGGAAGAGAATGAGTTTCTGCTTTCAGGAAGAAGGGGATTCTGTCAAGACCTCTGCAGTTTAGCTTAAATATAATGCAAAAAGTTTTGAAGTCTGGACTTGTAGAGATAGTGGAGTGTGACCCATTTAAACCAGGTCGTTTTAAAATGCTCTTTTAAAGTCTGAATATATCAATAAATGAAATCATCCAATCATCTAAAAGGAAGAATCAGAGATCTACACCTATCCATTAATGTAGAGCACTCAAATTTAAACTTCGGTGGGAGGAACAATCACCACTTTCAATTTCTTTTCCTTTTTAAGCAACGTTCAGAGAATAAACTATTTTAAATAAAACAACAACAGGTAAAGCCACCTCTAGGTGGATTTCAAAAAAACCAATCTCTTAAAACAACAACAGCGTGTGCCAAAGTTTGTTGGGGTCTCATAATCACAGAACGATCAGGAAGCTGCTAGAAACACTTAAGCAGGGTTTCAAAATGACTGGTACAGGATCTGCCCATAGAAAGAAACGTTGTGCGCTCTGGTGGAGCTGCCAAAGTTACTACCGCAAAGTACCTTGAACTTTGAAAAGATGACATGGGGTCACTTTGACCACTCTCCCCCTAATCCGGTCTCTCTACAAACACAACAGCCCCAGAGTTATTTGGCGGGAGGGGGTCGACCCGAGCGAGCAGGAGTGACGTGACGGGAGGAAAGAGGAGGGTGCCTGTGGGAGCTGCTGGGTGGTTATGAACTTGAAGGTTTCACTTTCGTCCAAGTAGGGGGCAAGGAGGTGGCCATGAACCCCACCCACCCGGCAGCTCCCAGCGCGGCGACCACAGCAGGAACGCCCTTGGGCCGCGGGATTCCAGCCTCGCGGCCCGGGAGCTCAGGGGCTGGGTGCTGGGGGGCGGCCGGGATGCCCCAGGAAGCACCTACCTGTACCGCGGCGCGCTCAGAGCCCAGGGCCGCGCCGGGGCGCGCAGGTGCTCGGGGGCCGCGTGGGGCCGGCCCGCGCGGGCGGGGCGCCCATGGTGCCGGGCCGGCTGCGCTCCTCCGCGGCGCGGGGCCGGGCGGGATCCACTCCGCTCGGCTCCCGCCTCTTCGTCACCGGGCTGAGGACCCGGCGGGTCCGCGGCGGCGGCGGCGGCGGCAGCAACAGGCGCGGGGGCGCGGGGGCTGCGGCGGCGGAGGAGGAGGTGTCTGCGCGCGGCTCGCGTTTCCTCCTCCCCGGCTGGGCGAGCGCGGGGGAGGCGAGGGGAGGGCAGAAGCCGGGATCTCCCAACTCGGTCTCCAGGGACCTGAGAGGGGGACGCGGTGCTCACTCCCTCCCCTCCGCGCCTTGTGACTCTGCCCGAGCGGCACGGCCGGGACAGGGGAGTCCCACGCGGGCAACGGCTGCTGCAGTGCGGGCCCGCCGCGGCCTCCCTTCTCTCCGTGCCTCTCCCCTGCGGGACGGCCCATCCTCGGGCCGCCTGGCCGGAGGGCAGGGGGCGGGGGGTGTCCGGGCGCGGCCCCAGCCAGCCCCGGCGCCGGGTCCTGGCTCGGGGGACTCGGGGACCCGCACGTGATGAAGGCCCTCGCGGCGCGATGTGCGGTCGCACACCCTGTCCTCGGCAGCCTATTTATAGCAGGTGGTGCTGCCCGCCGCTCGCGTCCCGCGGCGCTCTCGGCAGGCGGCACCGCCAGCCGGCTCTTCGCTCCCCTGCGGCGGTGTCGCCTCATCTGCACCCTCGCTTTCACCTCGCGAAACGGACAGAGTGAAAACCGCACGGAGCACAGGAAGGCGGCCAAGCCACCTGGCCCTCCCCCGCATCACCCCTTCTTCCTGTCCCAGGGTTGCACACACTAGCAAGGAGTGAACTGAGGCAAGGCCATTCTATGGGGCTCTGGCGGGCAAGACAGGAGCAGACAGCGAAGGCCGAAGCGTCGTCCCCCTAGGTCACCCCAGTCAGCCCCGTTTCTGAATCGCGCGGGTGACGCAGCCGCGCGGTCAGGCGCCTCTTCCCTCCTGCCGGTCCAGCGCGCGCGCGCGCGCACACACACACACACACACACCCCTCGCCTCTCCTCCCCTCGCTGCACCTGCCCTAGAGTGGGGTTCAGGGACGTTCCCAGCGGCTTTGGGGTGTAAAGAGAGACCCGGGAGATGAAAGACGAGGGAAAAAGTGGTCTCCCAGGATGAGGGGACGGCAGGGCGCAGGAAGCAGGCAAACCTGCCAAATCCTGTCCCAGCAGGTAAATCGGCGTAGTTTCACGGGGCGGTGGGGGTGGGGGGTGGGGTGGGGGGTGGGGTGGGGGGTGGGGAGGAGCAAGGAGGAGGATCTGAGGGAAGTAGGTGGCATCAACCCCAGACACAAATGAGCAGGAAACGGAGAGCAAGAAGAGAGAGTGGGGCACGGGGGGGGCGGGGGGGCGGGGGGGTAAGGCAGCCACAGAAGGAAGCGATGGTGGAAAAGCCAGGAGGCCTCTTCAGGATTTTAAAAGATTTTTATTTTATTTTATTTTATTTTATTTTATTTTATTTTATTTTATTTTATTATTTTATTTATTTTATTTTATTTTATTTTATTTTATTTTATTTTATTTTATTTTATTTTTGCTAAGTGTCACTGGAAACTGATTTTAGGGAAGTGGCTGAGAGTTTGGGCTGCAGGGTTGAACTTAAACCCAAATCCCAATTCCACCACTGGGTTGGCTTAGGAGGGCTGCTGGATCTCTATTCTGTGTTCTCTTACCCGCATAATGGGACAGATACACGCTTTGCAGGACCACTGTGAGGATAAAGTGGTAAAGTGGATGTAAAATGCTTAGCACGCGGGTGCGAGAATGCAGACCTCAACTACTGGCTGTCTACACCATGGCTCCGGAGACCAATGGAAATCCAAGGTTCTTCCCTGGCCCCCAACCCCAGCAGTGTGTTCCTCGAAGTTAACTGAAACTCTTGAAGCCTTTTTGATAGGAACTCCACTATGAGATTCCTTGATCCCATTCCTCTGGATGCTCCCATGCAGGGAAGGTATATTTAAGTGAGATGCCAACATTTTATTCACAGCTTGACTTAAAACTCTCATAACAGTGGTAGCAGTTATTTGTAGAGGGGTCAGTCTACAGAGAGGCACTGTGGTAGGTACTTTGATATATTTTCTCTGATCCTAACAAAAATTCTGCTGTACAGAGTATTAAATCCTACTTGAGTAAGGAGAAAACTAAAAGGTTCATGCCTCATGGTGGCCACAGAGCTAATAGGTGCTGGGACCCTTCAAGATCCAAAGCCACTTGTAACACACTTTCCCTCCAGCCACTGTGTACCTCTCTTGTAGCACTCAGCTCATGCACAGTTATTTGTGTACTTAGCCTCTAAAACTTTTTAAAGAGTAGTTAAGAGTATATACAAGCTTTAATACTTTAATGGTTAGGACATTTATTAGGTTATGGAAATTGTTCTTCATTAGGTTACAAGACCAGGTAAACCGGTTAAGTCATACTGTTGTCTCGTGGATCACATCATGATTATTCTGCATCCTTATCTCCAATTCCCCTGTGCAGTCTCATCCCCTCTCTGCAGCAGCCTTCTGAACACACCTACCTCCTAGTGCTAGGATGTCAAGACAGGTACATCCTGGGATCCATTTCACTGATACCCCCAACTGCCTTTCATACATATCCTGCCAGATAATGGTTGAAACAGTGACCTCACAACCGTGGCTGCCAGCCATTGCCCGTGGGAGGTGGGGTCAGGCCAAGACTGGACAGTGCACATAGAACATCCTGTGTGCTCAAATCCACCCCCATCCTGCCACTCCACTCCCTTTTCTCTTCCTCACTAACCCCTTTCACCCCCACTCCATCCACACCCCCAGGTCCGGAGTGCAGGAAAACTTAGTACAGGTAGGCAGCCAGATGGGGTGCTCAACAGGTCACCAAGGCAGGAAGTGAGAGGGGTGGGGAGGGGCAGGAGTGGGCCTAGACCCAAGTCTCTCATATTATTGTGGTGAGGAGGGGGAAACTTTCCTTCCCCCGACCCCGCTGCACGTTGCAGCTCAGAATTACAACTTAGTGGCAAATCACCGTTTGCCTTGACCCCATCCTGGGTTAGGGAAGGGCCATGGCCTTGTGAGAAGCAGTGATTTCTGTATCACTTTTCCAATTTCCAGGGCCATTTGGTGCCCTTGAAATGATAATGAGGAATTTTATAATACTTTCAGCTTGCTGGATATAGAACTTCCTTGTGTTATGTGATAAGGATCTTCAATCTTTTTTTTTGCTGCAAAGCATTGTCTCAGAGAATAGGGGATAGTCTGCCATCAACCTCATTTGCACTCATTTCTAGCAGATCTGGAAGAAATAGTTGTGGGGATTTTGGAACTGATGGTGATACCTGGGGTAACAGAATGAAGACGGTCAAGCAGGGAAGGGACATGCATGTTGTCCCAGTGTAGAGTGGAAAGGTAAGAGCTAACTGCCCAGATTATACTTGCCCTTGTACAGGTACACAATTCCTAGCAGGCAGGTACACCACTATGCCTGAGGCTCGGGCCACCTGGCCTTGGTGACAGCAACAGAGAGCTCTCTGGCTGCCCAGGAAGGTGTTCTGTTGAAAGTTCTTTAAGTCACCAATAACAAAACTAAGCAAGGAGTGGGGCTAAACATGGCCGTGACTTTTTTCAGGCCCTTGATTCTCTTCAGTGATGTAACCCAGGAACATAAGTGGTGTAGAGCTCTTCCCCACAGGGGGCATTTACTGACCTTTTGGCTCAGTGAGTGAAAACCCTGGTGGGAAGGCATCAACAATCATGGCGACTGCCATTTCCTTGTGTGGACAACCTCTTCACCTCTAGCTCCTGAAATCCTGCCATGAATCATTCTTTTGGGGGATCTCCTATAGGTTCTTTCCTAATTTAGTCATTTGCAGCATATTTCATTGTTCATGGTCAAAGGCCAGGAACATTAATATCAATTTTAAGATGGCTGTGGAGCTCTGGACAATGAACCATTGGTGCCATTAAATCAAGTGGAAGCCCAGGGGCTGAAAGACAAAACAGAGACCACTTTACTTTTAAAAAGTTAAGGGAACCGTATATAAATCTAGAATGAAAAGTCTTTGGTTAACGTAAAAAAGAGAACTGTAATAAAATTGCTTATTATTATTAAATCAGTTGTTTAAATCTTCATAGTTGTTAGGAACCCAAGTGATTATTGCTATGGTAAGTTTTTGCCTAATTTCAAGATATGCAAAATAAGGTAAGCGTTCTTAATAGGTGGGCCTATTTCCAAAACTGACATCAATAAAGGCAAGAGATTAAGATTATACTGGATAGAACCCTAGGACAGTAAGGTGGTTCACTGGGTATGCTTGCTCTCATAAATTGGAGGTGACTTTCTGGAGCCTGAGGTGCAGATCTCTGAGGCAAGTCCAAGGTCAGTGGAAGAGGGTGTGAGATGGAGAAGCAGCATCTAGAGGATGGAAAAAGGCAGCACTTGCTGGGGCATTTCCCAAATCCTGCCGACCCGAGGCATAAGTATTAGCATGTAAACAGTGCATTAAGTCATTAGCGTTAAGAAATATTCCTCCTTGACAAGAAAATGGATTGACGTTAAATCAGAGAGCACATTACATTGTCTAAATGACAACACTAGAGCCTTGTGATTGCTTTCTGAAAGGCACAGGAATGATAAAAACACACGATAGTAAAAAAATAAAATAAAATGAGCAGACGACCAGTGTGGATCTTGGAATTTCAGAAGTTTAAATAAACAGAAATTGCAGTGCATGGGAGACTCCTGCTTGCAATGGATGAGCCAACATAAATCTATGTGGAGTCAGAACAAAGTGAACTGTATGGAGTAGGCTTCTGCGAAATGTCGAATTTCCTTTTATGGACAAAGCAGATAAAACTCTGGGCACTGGTTCCGTTTCCTTTTTCAGCTTCCCCTCTATTTATTAAACCATTTCTCCACACAAGCAGTGGTTCCACGCAGCTCTCTGACAACATCCAGCCTTTACTTGGGGTTCCCCCTGCTCACCTGAGCTGGTTTTGTGGGTTTGGGCGTCAAGCATCAAGTTAAGCGAGTGTTAGACAGCATGCCACCTTTTGTTGTGACATCTGAGTTCCTCTAAAGTCAGGAGTGTTTCTTTGTATAAATTGTAAGAGTTATGGATCTTGGGGGTTTTGCCCAGACCCAACGGGGTAAAATGACCAAGCCTCCAACACTGCAAGATCCCCATTTCAGCTAGTGCCAAATGTCATTATGCCATTGCTGGGACATAATGTGTGATTCGCCTAGAAAATGCAGTAGCTGGCTAACTGGTCTCCTTGCTACCCTGCAGTCTGGCATTTGTAAGACAACAGCCAAATGAATGTGCTACAATATTAGTTGGGCCATGTCAGTGCTCTACTTAGAACCCTCCCATGGCTTCCCACATTTCCCAGAGTCAAAGTCAGTCATTGTAATGGTTTATAAAGCCCTGTGGGACCCTCCCCCTCCCCCATCCCATACCTGTGTACTTCATCACCTGCTACCAGCTTTGGATCCCTCTGGACACATTGATCTTGTTCCTCATCCCTGTGAGGTATATGCTTACCCCAGGGCCTTTGATTCACCATTTTCTCTGCCAGGTGTGTTCTTTCTACAAATACCATATTACCCCTACTTACTTTACATTCTTAAGTCTTTGTTTAAAATATTATCTTCTGGATGTGGCCTTCTCTGGCCAAGATTTTGAAATTAGAAACTACTGCTACACCTTCCCACCTCCCCACTCCCCACCCCCACCCACTTCTTATCCCTTTTCCTGATCTGTATATCTCCATAGCATTTATTGCCCCTGAATAAGTTACCTGTGTATCTTTTTGGTTGTTACTTGTGTATCTTATTTCTCATGTTCCCTTCCCCCCACCCCAAACCCATGAGGGCAGAGAATTTTTTCTGCTTTGCTCACTGCTATGCCTCCAGTGCATAGAATAGAACCTAGCATGTAGTGGACAAATAAATAGGTGCTGAATGAATGAATATAATTTGTACCACATGACATTCGTGATGCATTGAGTGCTTACATAGTACTTCCTTTAGATTAGAGACTTTCGAGGTTTCCCTCTATTTACTCCTTTGGACTCTCATCCAGTTTCTCAACTGTCCCAAGAGTTCAGTCCTCCCCTCCAGGGGAACTGACTGGTAAAGAACATTGTTTCACCTTCACCGTGTTTCACTATCAGCATAGGATCTGATTTCCAGATATACTGTAAAAGGGTTGTAAAATCATGGAACAACTGAGACTTCATCCACATTCAATGTTTGTCAAAAGTTTGGCTAAAAAAACACCACTTGGAGAATTGTCTGAAAGATATGCAGTCCGATTGGCCCTCTAGAATCTCAATCCCCTCAAATCAGTTTCTGTATCAGGTCAACCCAAGTGAAGAGGAGTTTGCCTAGACTATATCCAAAAAATTCCTTTTATTGAATTGCATTTTGACATTATCCCATTTGCCCATATGAAGGGAATACATTTTATGAAAATGCCCTATTCAGTCTGAGGATATTCTTTAATACTATTTTAGCACTATTTTTTTTTAAGATGAATCCAGGAAAAACAATTCTCTTAGGGTTCTACAAGGAATAACTTTTCTTGAACAACTGGTTGCACCTTCCTCCTTGGGGCTAACTAATGCAGTCATTAGTCACATTAGGGATCTGTTGTTGACAAGCACTGGGGCCATTTTGCATCCTTGATTCACAAATGCCTTTTCTACCCTTTGCCAGCTTGTGTGTTTCATCCCTCTGAGACAAAATATAAATAACAATGTATAATCTCATAAAACTAAATCACACTATTTTGTATTCTGAAATCACATTATTCCCACTTTGTCAGTATTAATGAGTCTTTTAAGAAATGATGGTGAGAGTCAATAGTAGAAGTCTTTGTTGGCTTGTTTTATTTTTTAAATTTAATTAATTTCTTACTTATTCCTCCCAGGAGCACTCAGAGGAGTTATTTGCTACATTTCCCTCATTGGCAGAAACCTTGTCAGAGGGGGAATTGGAATTTTAACCTAGATATTGTGCCTCCAAGCCTAATTCTTTCTTTCTATCCCATTTTTACTTTATTTTTATTTTATTCGTAAAAAAATTTTAAGTAGGCTTCACGCCCAGCATGGAGCCCATCACAAGGCTTGAATTCATGACCCTGAGATCAAGACCTGAGCTGAAATCAAGAGTCGACATGTAACCAACCAGCCATCCAGGCACCTACATATTACCACCTTTTGAAACTATTGTTTTTGAGGATGTTAGTGTGCAGAGGTTTTGCTTTTTGTTTTTGTTTTTAAGGAGACTCTCGGGACAGTCTAGTTATTTCCCTGGCTTTCGGCATAACCTTCCTTGTTGTGAGGTGTTCTGTGGGAGGCCTGTGTGTCTCCTTGGCCTCTCTGATCCTTTAGCTTGAGGGAGCATCCACTGAACTGAATCAAGGTCACCTTGATCAGCACATATGGAAACCATGGGCTGCAGGGTAGTCTCCTTCTGATCACTTTTTCTATTGCATCATCATTCACATTGTGCAACAGCATTATAGTGGGAGCTTGCTTCATTACTTAGTAATTTCCTTTAACGGTGAAGCTGAGCTAGAGACATTTGGCCCTCTTCTCATTTTCCTGTTGCTAAATATAAAACATAAGCTGATGGTCTCCTATTATTCAAGGGAAAGAATCATGAGTCCTTGAATGTGAAGCTAAGAGAAAAGTTGAAGGCAAAAAGATTAAGAAAAATATGACTGAAAATACCAAGCCTCCTAAACTGGCAGGTACGTACTACCAATGGCTCAGTAGAATCTTTTGACCTGTAGAGTTTTGCTGATCAGTGATTCTTTCCATGGACTTGAGCTAGACACCGAAGTGATGGAAACACAGAGGAGACATTGTCCCTGTCCTCAGATTCTTATGCTCTTCTAGTTCAGGGTCAGCACAGTTTCACTAAAGGCCCATTCAGTAAATATTTTAACCTTTGCAGGCCATTCGGTCTCTGTCTCAGTCAGCCATTCTGTCACCGAGCATAGAAGTCGCCATGAACAACACGCACACACGTGCTGTGTTCTAGTGACTATGGATGCTGAGACTCGAGTTTCACACATTTTGGAATGTCATGAAATATTGTTTTATTTTTCATTTCTTTTTTCAATAATTTAAAATGTAAAAACAACTTCAGCAAACTGAAAAGCTTCTGCACAACAAAGGAAATCATCATCAAGATGAAAAGGCAACCTATGCCATGGGAGAAAACATTTACATAGATCCAATAAGGGTTAATAGATACTTCTTTATTCATATATTAAGTAATGAGATCTGGCCACAGGTCTAATAACTACCACGACTTTGAGGTAGTGATGTGTATATATGATTTTCTGAGACACCTGTGACAACTGAAATGTGACATGCAAATCTGTGACTTCTATTGATGACAAAGTCATGGGAACTGATAAACTTTTATGGTGTGTTGCCAGCATTTAGAATTGAAGGAAAACCTAAATTTTGATTAGAACCGCTAGAAGTAACTTAAAAAAAATCTCTGGATTCTATGCATAGAGCCATCAAAGAGAATCTTAAGTAGGCTCCATGCTCAGCACTCACCATGGAGCCTGATGGGGGTTCAATCCCACAACCCTGTGATTATGACCTGAGCCAAAATCAAGAGTCAGATGCTTTACTAACTGAGCCACCCAGGTGCCCCCATAAGAGAACCTTTGATCTCAGCTAAAGGGCTCCTGAGAATTCAAGGAGAATGTGGGCTGGGAAAATTGAGCCCTTATCTTTGAGAGCACAATTTTTTAAAATTAATTAATTTTATTTATTTTAAAATTTATATCCAAGTTAGTTAGCATAGAGTACAACAATGATTTTAGGAGTAGATTCCTTAATGCCCCTTAGCCATTTAGCCCATCCCCCCTCCCACAACCCCTCCATCAACCCTCTGTTTGTTCTCTATATTTAAGAGTCTCTTATGTTTTGTCCTCCTTCCTGTTTTTATGTATTTTTTGTTTCCCTTCCCTTATGTTCATCTGTTTTGTATCTTAAATTCCTCATATGAGTGAAGTCATCTGATATTTGTCTTTCTCTGACTAATTTTGCTTAGCATAATACCCTCTAGTTCCATCCATGTAGTTGCAAATGGTAAGATTTCATTCTTTTTGATTGGCAAGTAATACTCCATTCTGTATATATATAAATATGCCACATCCTCTTTATCCATTCATACATCGATGGACATTTGGGTTCTTTCCATACTTTGGCTGTTGTCGATAGCGCTGCTATAAACATTGGGGTGCACGTGCCCCTTTGAAACAGCACACCTGTATTCTTTGGATAAATACCTAGTAGTGTACTTGCTGGGTCATAGGATAGTTCTATTTTTAATTTTTTAAGGAATCTCTATATGATTTTCCAGAGTGGCTGCACCACTTTGCATTCCCCCCAGCAGTACAAAAGAGATCTTCTTTCCACGCATCCTTGCCCACATCATCCTTGCCTGAGTTGTTAATGTTAACCATTCTGACAGGTGTGAGATGGTATTTCATTGTGGTTTGATTTGTATTTCCCAGATGATGAGTGATGTTGAGCATTTTTTCATGTGTCTGTTGGCCATCTGGTTGTCTCCTTTTTATTATTATTATTTATTTCTGAGAGAGAGCATGAGCAGGGGAGGGTCAGAGAGAGAGAGGGAGTTACAGAATCTGAGGCAGGCTCCAGGCTCTGAACTAGCTGTCAGCACAGAGCCTGATGCGGGGCTGGAACCCACGAACCATAAGATCATGATCTGAGCGGACGCTGGATGCTTAACCGACTGAGCCACCCAGGTGCCCCTGGCTGTTTTCTTTGGAGACATGTGTATTCATGTCTTTTGCCCATTTCTTCACTGGGATATTTGTTTTTTGGGTGTTGAGTATGATAAGTTCTTTACAGATTTTGGATACTAACACTTTAATATGTCGTTTGCAAATATCTTCTCCCCTTCCATCAGTTGCCTTTTAGTTTTGCTGATTGTTTGCTGTGCAGAAGTTTTTATTTTGATGAGGTCCCAATAGTTCATTTTTGCTTTTGTTTCCCTTGCCTCCAGAGACGTGTAGAGTAAGAAGTTGACGCAGTAAGGTCAAAGAGGTTTTTACCTGTTTTCTCCTTGAGGATTTTAATGGCTTCCTGTCTTACATTGAGGCCTTTCATCCATTTTGAGTTTATTTTTGTGTATGATATAAGAAAGTGGTCCAGGTTCATTTCTCTGCATGTTGCTGTCCAATTTCCCCAGCACCATTTGCTGAAGAGAATGTCTTTATTCCACTGGATATTCTTTCCTGCTTTCTTAAAGATTAGATGGCCATACGTTTGTGGGTCCCTTTCTGGGTTCTCTATTCTGTTCCATTGATACGGAAAATATCACATGACATATCATCTGAGTGTTTTTGGGACAGTACCATAGTGTCTTGATGATTACAGCTTTGTAATACATCTTGGAGTCTGGGATTGTGATGCCTCCTGCTTTGGTTTTCTTTTTCAAGATTTCTTTAGCTATTCGGGATCTTTTCTGGTTCCATGAACGTTTTAAGATTGTTTGTTTTAGCTCTGTGAAGAATGCTGGTGTTATTTGGTAGGGATTGCATTGAACATATAGATTACTTTGGGTAGTATCAACATTTTAACAATGTTTTTCCAATCCAGGAGCATGGAGTATTTTTCGATTTTTTGGTGTGACTTCTTCCATTTCTTTCATAAACTTCTAAAGTTTTCAGTGTATAGATTTTTCACCTCTTTGTTTAGGCTTATTCCTAGGTATTTTATGGGCTTTGGTGCAATTGTAAATAGGATTAAGTCCTTGTTTTCTTTTTCTGTTGCTTCATTATTGGTGTATAGGAATGCAATTGATTTTTGTACATTGATTTCATGTCCTGCAACTTTGCTGAATTCATGGATCAATTCTAGCAGTTTTTTTCATGGATCTTTTGGATTTTCCATATAGAGTATCATGTCATCTGTGAAGAGTGAAAGTTTGACTTCCTTCTGGCCAATTTGGATGCCTTTTGTTTCTTTGTGTTTTCTGATTGCTGAGGCTAAGACTTCCAACACTATGTTGAATATCAGTGGTGAGAGTGGACATCTCTGTTGTGTTCCTGACTTCAGGGGGAACGTTCTCAGTTTTTTTACCATTGAGGATTATAGTAGTGGTAGGTCTTTGATATATGGCTTTTACGATTGTGATGTATGATCCTTCTATCTCTACTTTCTTTTTTATCAAGAAAGGATGCTGTATTTTGTGAAATGCTTTCTCTGCATCTATTGAGAGGATCATGTGATTCTTGTCCTTTCTTTTATTGATGTGATATATCACATTGGTTGTTTTGCAGATATGGAACCAGCCCTGCATCCCAGGTATAAATCCAGTTGGTTGTGGTGAATAACTTTTTAATGTATTGTTGGATCCAGTTGGCTAGTATCTTGTTGAGGATTTTGAAAGCATGATTTTTTTTTTTAAGATTTTTAAATCTGAGGTACCTGGATGGTTTAGTCATTTAAGCATCTGACTCTTGATTTCAGCTCAAGTCATGAACTCATGGTTTGTGAGTTTGAGCCTCACATCAATCTATCAGCACAGAGCCTGCTTGAGATTTTCTCTCTCCTCTCTCTCTCTGCCCACCTCCCACTTGCATGCCCTCTCTCTCAAAATAAATAAACATCAAAGAAATTTTAAAGATTTTTACATCTTTAAGTAACCTCTACACCCAACGTGGGGCTGCAACTAACAACCATGAGATCAAGAGTTGCAATGCTCTTCTGACTGAGCCAGCCCGGCACCCTGAGAGCACAGTTGTAATAGAGAGGAGAAGACAGAGGCTACAGTGAAGTGAACTGACTCAGCAAGGAGAGAGGAACTTTAACTGCCATATGCAAGTCTGTCCCCATCCATGTGGCCTGTTCCACTACTCCTTTAGGAGAAGACTGCACTGGTGTGATGGAGCTCTATAGCAGAGTTCTTATGACATGGTAGCGTCATCATACAAACCAGGCAAATTAAAAGTGTTCAGATAGAATGTCGTCTGTCACTTGGACTTTTGAAGAATTCTTATTGGAGCATTATATTGGACAAGTGGTTTGGAACAGACTTAGTTTCTCCTAAGAAGACACTCAGCTGGTCAGAAGCACTTGCCACTTCCTTATTATCAACTTCACCAGTGGGAACAAGGATGATGATTTTCATTGAATTTTATATTTTTATATTTTTTTAATTATCTCCAATAAGTGTGTATTATTTTGTAATGGGAAAATTCTTTAAGGTTTATCTCTACTCTTCATTTGGGTTATCTCACTTGCAGGAGAGAGTCAGCCTTGTTCCTCAATATTAAATTAGAATTTGATGAAGGAAGAAGGAAGGAAAAGATGGAAACAAAGAGAAGAAAGAAAAGGAAAATTGGAAGAAAGGAAAAGTAAAGAGACTATTAGGTTTTCATACAATTCTCAACCTTAACTAGGCCCCACTGCCTCTTGGTAATCCTTCTATTCATCTTTTATCCACTTGCCCTGCAAACACTGGACTGAGCCTCAACCAAACCCAGCCAAGCCCTGCACAGGGCAAAGTTGCCTACCTGAGCCCAGCTCACACTGGCAATCCTCAGGCTCTGCTAATTACATGGCTGTTGCCTTAAGTCACTTTTTACCAGGGAGGGGGGGAGTCGGGGGGAGGGGGACGGTGGGAGGAAGGTGGTTCTTACTCAGCAAAAGCTAATTTATAAAAGTGAGTCATATGTTTTCCAAATCTACCTTTCTTGGCAATTTCCCCATATTCCACAAGTTCTCCATCGTTAACACACTCTGTGTTAGGATAACATCTAGAGATGTTCTCAAAATGAAGAGAGAGTCTTCTGAGTGAGCAGTATTTTGTGTGTGTGTGTGTGTGTGTGTCTCATTACACATCAAGGCTTCAAATTCCAATTACTCTTGGCAGGCTGCAAAATCACACCTGGACCCAACACCACCTACCAATCGTCACAACTCACGTCTTTCTGTAACCAGTGATAAGATTCCCTCCACAAATCTGTGCTGAATTCCTCTTTGATGTTGCAGAACCACAGAAGCTCCTATAGGTTTGAATGCCCCTTTGAAGAAAGACCCCACACCTGTGACACTGACCAGCATTAAATAGCCAAGGATCACTTCCTAGCTTTGTAAATTTAGGCAAATTACTGAAGTGATTCTTTTTAAAAATTTTTAGTGTTTATTTATTTTTGAGAGAGACAGAGAGACAGAGAGACAGAGAGAAGCAGAAGAGAGAGGGAGACACAGAATCCGAAGCAGGCTCCGGGCTCTACATTGTCAGCACAGAGCCCAAAGCAGGGCTCGAACTCACAAATCGTGAGATCATGACCTGAGTTGAAGTTGGAGGCTTAATTGAGCAATCCAGGTTCCCCAAGTTAAGTGACTTCTATTTGTTCTCAATGTCCTCACCTATAAGAAGTGGATAAAAATAATAGTGCTTACCAAACAATGTTGTCAATGAGATTAATGAGTTAATAAAGGTAAACTAATTAGAACAGAATCTTGCATGTAGTAAAGCACGTGTTTATCATTATTATTCAGGGCTGCAATATTTCTTTTCTCTCTTCTCTGGATCTTATCAGCCTTTTCTATCTCTCTGAAGGCACCACAGGATGCTAAGCTAACACATTGTTTCTTTCAGATGAAAATTAAGCAAACTCCAGTCTTTTGGGAGTTCTTCAGGAAATCAGGGATTCTTCAGGAATTCAGCGGTTGCGCTGCTTCATAAATAGTATAATGATTACTGTTAAAGAAAAGTTTGAAATTATTTTCTCTTCTAAATGATCAAGATTTTGCCAGTCAAGCTTATCCAAAGCCAGTAACATTTTATCAAGTTAAAATTTCACGACGACAATTTGAAAAGATTTCAGAGTTCTTTTAAGCCTTGTTCCCCCAATGAGATTTTGCCTGGAGCTGGCCGGGTATGTGGGAAAGGACCATCAAAGGCGAGTCACTTCCGGCGACATGTAGGCCGGTGCGGGTGTGGAGAAGCCTCACAATCAAAGTGGACATTCGTGCTAGATATTTGTAAGATGCTTTAAAATATATTGGGGTGCCTGGGTGGCTTAGTCGGTTGAGCGTCCGACTTTCGCTTAGGTCATGATCTCGTGGTTCGTGGGTTGGAGCCCCGCGTCGGGCTCTGTGCTGACTGCCAGCTCGGAGCCTGGAGCCTGTTTCGGTCTGTGACTCCCTCTCTCTCTCTGACCCTCCCCTGCTCACACTGTCTCTCTCTCTCCTAGAAATAAATAAAAATATTAAAAATATATATATATATATATAGGTGAACTCCATGGGACACCTGGGTGGCTCAGTCAGTTGAGTGCCTGACTTCGGCTCAGGTCATGATCTCAGTTTGTGGGTTCAAGCCCCACGTCGGGCTCTACACTGACAGCTTGGAGCCTAGAGCCAGCTTCAGATTCTCTGTTCTCCCTCTCTCTCTGCCCCTCCCCTGCTTGTGCTCTGTCTCTCTCTCAAGAATAAATAAACCTTAAAAAAATTATATATATATATAGATGAACTCCAAAGAAAGAAAAAAAAGCTTCCTAGGTGTTGAGGAAAAGATTCCCAGATGAACTGGGAAGAGCAGAGAAGCAGCAGCTGAAACACCCATGGCCTCAAGGGCTAGGAGTTTGACACCATTCTCTCTCCCTCCTTCTCCCTCTCCCACTCTCTCCCTCCTACTCTCTCTCCTTCTCTCTCCCTTCCCCTCTCTCCTCCTCCCACCCCCACACATACTGGAGACACATACTGGCCCCGGGCTTATACCAGGCAGGGCGATGTTACTGACTCAGTTGCTTTTGTCCCTCCCAGCCGTGCCCCCCCAAAGTTCTATGTTTTTGAGTTTTTATTTATGTAATCTCTACACCCAACATGGGGCTCAAACTCATGACCCCGAGATGAAGAGTTGCATGCTCTTCCGACTGAACCAGCCCGGTGTCCTGAATAAGTTCTACTGGATTCTTTTTTCAAATCTCCTCTTCTTCATGGTGTGCTGTCTTATCCCAGTGTCCGAGAAACCTGGAAGGATGCTCCTCTGTGAGAGGGAACTCGAAACAAAAGTATTCCTGATCCCGGGCCACGGAAGCTTGTAGTTTGCTTGAGTTGCTGGGTGAGGATGGGGGTTGGGAGGGATGGGCGGCGGCAGAGGTGAGGAGAGCAAGTTCAAGATCAGAAATCAAAACTCCAAGTCTGAGTGGATGAAGTGTGAATTTATGCTCACAAGTTAGTATCAGAATCCAAAGCTAAAGAAAAAAAAAAAGGAATCCAAAGCTAATAAAATTCCCATAAACACTCATCACTATCATTGTTAGAAGAGTTGCAAATATAGTTTCCCAGTTGTCTTTTAACTCTGTTTCTTATGGCTTTTATTATACAAAAGTTTTACATTCTAGTGTGGTGGGATCTTTTTTTTTCTGAGAGAGAGAGGGAGACAGTGTGAGCAGGGGAGGGTCAGAGAGAGAGGGAGTCACAGAATCTGAAGTAGGCTCCAGGCTCCGAGCTAGCTGTGAGCACAGAGCCTGATGCGGGGCTCGAACCCACGAATCATGAGATCATGACCTGAGCTGAAGTCGGACGCTTAGCTGACTGAGCCACCCAGGCACCCCTGTGGTGGGATCTTTAATGGCACGGGCTTTTTGTCTTGGTTAAGAAGTCCTCCTATACGATAATATCATAGAGACAATCTAGTACAATTTCTTCTAAAATGCTTAAAGCGTTCACATTTAGGTTTTAAATCCAACTGGAATTCACCTTTGGATATGGTTTTGGATATGGTTTGAGGTGGGGATCTAACTTTAGCTTTTCCATTTGGATAGCTAATTGTTCCAGAACTCTTTACTCAAAAATTCTTTCCCTACAGACTTAATGATGTCATGTTGGTCATATACCAATTTCTTCTACATACCTGTGCTCATTTGTTGTTTTTTTCCCCATTGGTTTATTTGTCTATCTCTCTGTCAAATGTACTTAATATATCTTTAGAATAAATTTTAATATTTGGTAATATAATTCCTCTCTTCTTGTTAAGAATTGAAGAGTCTGAGAATTTATCTCATTTGTGAGCAAACAAGTTAGCCTGTTGCTGGTCCATGGATGCAAGCCCAAGACCTTAGAGGCTAATGGATCAGGAGCAAAGGACTTTCACACTTACAGTGTAGCAACAGTGCAAATTTCAGGTTTTCCTCAGTTACCCTGGTCTCCAAGTCCCATATGTGACACAGAAGAGCTGAAATCAGTGCTGCACACAGCACCGTGAGAAAACCCAGGTTAGGAAACTTTGGTTTGGGTCGGAGGCGGGGGGAGGCTAGCAAACCTGCCCTTCCTTTTGCCCAAGGAGAGATATTTCGTAAATATCCTATATGTCTGACAAATCTGCCCTCTGACCTGGAGGGAGACATTATCTCTGTCTTCCAAAGCGATTTCCTATACAAACATCCTTGAAAAGACTTTCCAAAGAAAATCTGTCAGTGCCTGTGCATAGATGGGCAGAAAGGCCAGATGCCAGGGGAGCACTGTCTTCCAGTCTCTGTGCTTCTTCAGTATTATCTTGCTTCTTGGGGCCCTTTATTCTTCCATATGAGTTTTATTTTATTTAAATGTTTATTTTTGAGAGAGAGAGAGAGAGAGAGTACAAGTTGGGGAGGGGCAGAGAGAGGGGGAGAGAGAATCCCAAGCAGGCTCCGAGCTGTTAACACAGAGCCCAACATGGGACTTGAAATTACAAACTGTGAGGTCATGATCTGAGCCAAAGTCAGATGATTAACTGACTGAGCCACCCACGTGTTCCCTTCCATATCAATTTTAAAATCAATTTGCAGGGGCACTTGGGTGGCTCAGTCAGCTTAGTGTCTGACTTGGGCTCGGGTCATGATGGGCTCAGGTGGTTTGGTTCATGAGTTCAAGCCCCACATCAGGCTCTGTGCTGACAGCTCAGACCCTGGAGCCTCTTTGGATTCTGTGTCTCCCTTTCTCTCTTTGCCTCTCTCCTCCTTCTACTCTGGCTCTTTCTCTCTCTAAAATAAACATTTAAAAAATTTTTAAAAATAAATAAAATCAATTTGCATAGTTGTTTTGGTTAAACTGTTGCCAGATATAAATCTATACAAATCATTTAAAAATATACTCTTTACAAGCACATATAAATAATAACTTATAATTAATTAATAATTGTAATTATATGCATGCAAAGCAATTAACAGCTTTAAGTGAAACCACAGGGATTCCTGGCTGGCTCAGCTGGTAGAGCATTGTAACTCTTGATCTTGGAGTTCTTGTTTGAGCCCCACATTAGGTGTAGAGATTACTTAAAAAAAAATCTTAAAAAGATGAAAATAAATAAAAATAAACCACAAATCTACAACAAAAATTGTTTAAAAAGCAAACAAAACGATAGCAGTGACCATAGCAACAAAACAGAGAACCCTCTGGGATTTTGTAGAAGTAAATACAGAATAGCATTGTAGTCACATGTCTACTGAATAGGCACAAGGGACTCTCCGAAGTTTAAAAACAAAACAAAACACAAAAAATGACCTTCTGTTGAAAATAAAAACAAGCAAATTCACAAATACTGGAAAGCAATCCATTGCAAGAGACAGCCAACACACCCAACAATCTGAAGAAATATCAGAAGACTTTTCAATTACAGAATAATCTGAGAGAATAAACCAAGCATATGAAAATTAAATTTTTTAAAAGCTCAAAAAGCAAAAATGGGAACCAAGAGAATGGAATGGAATAATAAAGAAAAGGAAGCTTTTGAAAATAGATCAAAGAGAACTGCTAGGGAAAAAACAATTGAAAACTGAAACTCAAAGAAGGGTAAAATAGCAGATTAGAAAAAGCTAACAAGAGATTAGTGAACTGGAAGACAGCTCTGAAGATATTGTTGAGATAGCAACCTGGAGATAAAGAAATGGAAAGCAACACACTATTCCTAAAATCATAAGGAAACTACAAATCACCAAGCATAAAAAAAGTCTTACAGGCAATCAAATAGCAAAAGATACAATCTCACTTACATGAAGTTCAAGAACAGGCGAAACTAATCCTAGGATGTTAGCTGTTAGAATAGTGGTTATCTCGGGGATGGGGGGGTGGGGGGGAGAGTGCAAGAGAAGGGTTCCCACTGAAAAGGGCACAAAGGTACCCTTTCAGACACTGGAAATGTTTTACACCTTCATGGTTACATGGTTGTATAACTATGTAAGAAGTCACTGAGCCGTACACTTAAGATGCACTTTGTGTATATTACACCTTATATTACACCTTAATAAAAGTACTTTTGGGGCACTTGGGTGGCTCAGCTGGTTAAGCTTCCGACTTAAGCTCAGGTCATGATCTCACGGTTCATGCGTTCAAGTCCCCTGTCCCGGCTCGATGCAGTCAGCACAGAGCCCGTTTTGGATCCTCTGTTTCTCTCTCTCTGCCCCTCCCCACTCACTCTTTCTCTATCAAAAAAATTTCTAAAAAGAATTTATTAAACAAATAAGTAAATAAAAATAAAAATACTCAAAAAAGGCAATCAGAAAAAAAGGGGGAAATTACCTACAAAGGGATGACAGCTAAATTAACAGAAACAAAAATAGTCAAAATATAATTCAATGGTGACTTCAAGGTGCCAGGGAAAATAGACATCAACTTAGAGTCCTTTACCCAGCAGAACGATCATTAACAAATGAAGAGGACTAAAGACATCTCTGGGTCAAAACTAAAACAACCTCTAAAATGTGTGTTTCAGCAAGAAGCAAATCACATTAGCAAACAGGTTAGTGAATATATATATATATATATATATATATATATATAAGCATTAACTTTCAATAATAATTATTTTGAAGGGTTTTAAAAATTAGTTCGGTTAAACCATAGACACACACTCATGTACGCACAAATTTATGCATGACAAGGTTATTTATTGCTGTGTTGTTCGAAACATCAACATTAGAAACAACCTCAATATTCATCCATACATCGAAATACTATTTGGTCATTAAGTTTTTGAGTATGGCATGGAATAAATGTATTTACATATGAGTCACATTTTTCTGACTCATTAAAAACTATAACATGTTAGTTGGTTATAATAATGAACACGGATTTTTTCATACTTCCATACACTCCATCTACATGGAAGGAATGAGTAATTGCAAACATTAATATACAGGATGTCTCACTTGGTAGAGCATTGCTACTCTTGATCTTGGGGTCATGAGTTTAAGCCCCACATTGGGCACAGAGCCTACTTTAAGAAAAACTTTCACAATTGCTCAGTACAAAAAAAAAAAAATTGCAGGACAGAGAGTACGATGTTCTACCATTTGGATCAAATGAAAACAAAAGAATCCATCACATAATTGTTTTATACACAAGATCTCTAGAAGAATAAACTTGAAACTGGCAAAGGTGATTGCCTTCACACAGAGGAAATGACTGGCCATGAACACTGGTACCATTAGAGATATTTCACTCTCCGTATACCTTTTTATATCTTTTGAATTTTCTATCATTTGAATATATTATCTAAGCAAGAATTAAGTGTCCTGTGTTGTTTGAGTGGAGACTATATACAGTAACTTCATACATGTTTAAGGAGATGTACATGTTAAGATTTTTAAGAGTAACTACACACACACACACAAGGAATTGAACATACAACTAAAATGGCACAGGACACGAAGAGGGGTAAAAAAATTATCTTGAGCCTTTTTAAAAGACTGATTTGAGAGTCATTTATGCTTCCTTTTCTGTGAACTGTCTTTCAACACATTTGCCCTCTTTTCTATGAAATTCTCCATTTTCATTACTGATATCCAAGGGTTCTTTGTACATTAGGGAGAGAAGCCCTTTGTGATAGAAGTTGTAAATATTTTTGCCCAGTTTGTCACAGATTTTATTTAGTGTGGCAGCTTTCAATCTTTTCTTTTGAGCCTTAGTTAGAAAGGCTTTTCTCACTCCAAGGTTGCAAAAGAATCAGTCCCATATTTTCTTCTAACACCTCTGTAGGTCCTGCATGAGTTTCATTTCCCCAGGCAAGCTTTTCTTACAGGCAAGAGAAGTAGTGAGTACATCTGCATGTCAGTCAGTCCATGGGGCCTGAAGTCCTTCACGTGATTTCTCCAGTAGTTAATAAATTTCTCCTGATATCCTCAATTTCTCCCTAATCACCCATTAGTGTTCTGTATTTAAAAGACCTAGACAATTTAAAAATGTCAACAGTGAGTTTGAAAACTAATTTGGTTTCATCCCCACTAGAGATAAGGGAATTGAGGTTAAGAAATGTTAAGAAGCATCCCACAGTTAGAAAGTGATAGGGTTGGAATCGAAACTCAGGCTGTTGCTACAGAGTCACAACCTTAACCCCAAAGGTCATAGTGGGTGCATCCTAGAAATACTGACTTTCTTCTCTTTTTAAAAATTGCTGTCAATATCTGGAAAATGAGAGCAGCAGAAAGATAAGTGATTTTCTTAAACAGACTTACAAACACTAAGTGGGTGAATTATGAAACAGTTTATAAATCTAATTTGTTCATTTATCCACTGACAGTCATACTTAACACTTGGCAATTTACAGTATTCTCACAAGGATCACGTCATGTTCTGCTTTTAACAGGAGGTATTTTAGCAGTTAAAATAGCATTTGTTCAATGGTAGAATGAGAGGGGAAATGCCGTATGTACAATGTTATTCATTGCTGTTATGTGAGCAAAGAATTGGAAACAGCTTTCATGTCCTTCTTTCAACTAAAGGATGGAAAAGCAGAGCAGAATGATGTGTGCATCATGCTACCATTTGTGAGCAAATGCCTATCTCAACATCATTATCATCCTGAGTTTCTAAATTCAGAAAATGGTCTGTTCAGTATTTCTTTCAACATTGTTATAGTAAAGACTCTGCCATTTAAGATATATACCGTGGCTACTGGCTCAGGGTCTGTTTCATCCACAAGGTCAGTCCGTTCACCTGCAACTATACTTCTTTATTCTTTTAGGGGTCCGTTCATCAGCCCACCTCTGGCTTGTGTGGTGACTGGTGATTCTCAAGCAGAACAACCCTTTAATCTTATTTTTGGTATTGCTGATAAAGGTGATATTGATGATACAGCACAACGCTAGGACCTCACAGACTCCTTTCAGAATTTCTTTCTTTGTTTTACTTTGTGAAATTGATTTTTGTTGCTTGCTACACCAATGCATACTCTGGGGCAGATTTCACAGCATTGCACAATTTAACAGCTTTCTGTCCAGCATCCTTTCCCCACAAGGTACTAAATGCAGACTCTCTGAACAGACATAGAAGGTAGATCTCAAATGACACCATGCTCATTTAAATCTCTTGATATCTTATCCATAAAGATCATGGTTGCAATTCTCTCTCTGAAGGGAGACTGTCATATTTCCTGACTTGTGGATCCATCCACCATGTGGCTGGTCCACTCAAGCAAAGCCCTCATTGGGTCTCTTCGTGGATTCTTGCACCTCATTCACATTCCTCCCTTTCTCTGTTGGTCCTCATAACTCAACGTTGTTCTATAACAGGCAAGTAATCTATTGAAAAAAATCACTGCAGGGGTGCCTGGCTTAGTTGGTTGAGCATGTGACTCTTGGTCTTGGGACCATGAGTTCAAGCCTCATGCTGGGCACTGAGTTTACTTTAAAAAAAAAAAAGAAATCACTAAAATCCTTAAGGTGTAGCAAGTTGCATTTTTTGTGCCATTGGAGCCCAAGAGAACTGGGAACAGTGCCCCTTCATTCAAGGTTGACAAAAACTACAAATGTCACCTGAGATTGCTTCCCAGCAACCCTTGCTCCTTCTGAGGGAGGCCGACCTCCACCAGTATAACACTGGACACATCAATTCATCCTTCTTCTTCTTCCTCTTCTTCTCCTTCTCCTTCTTTTAATGTTTGTTTGTTTGTTTTGAGAGAGAGTGAGAAAGGGGAAGGGGCAGAGGGAGAGGGAGACAGAGAATCCGAAGGAGGCTCCAGGCTCTGAGCTGTCAGCAGAGAACCTGATGCAGGGCTCGAACCCACAAACCATGAGATTATGACCTGAGCCAAAGTCAGACACTTAACTGACTGAGCCACCCAGGTGCCCCAATTCATCCCTTTTCTTAACTGAGCTCCATTGTGATTTACCTGATGACTCTTTCATTATGGAGGGCAGGGCAAGGCAGGCACACTGGCTGATGTCAGCTAATGCAGGGCACTTGGAAAGAAGATAGTATGAGTAGTAGCCCTCCTCCACTCCTGTCAAGTATTCTTGCCAAAAAATCAAATCTGAATCAGGTCATGCCTCTCCATCCTCTGTACCACTTCACAGGAAATGTAAGGCACAGAGAAATGGGTTCATTACACCATGATGAAGCAACTAGCAAAATCCAAAATATGGGAACTCCTGCAGGAGAAATCATTTGGTCAGTGGGAACAAATTACAAAAAGAAAAAAAAAAAAAAAGAAAGGAGATGAAGGATTTATAGATGAAAAGATACTAAAGAGAGTCTAGAGAAAGGAACCGTAAACATCTTTCGTTGTGGCAATAATATAGCTATGCGTTTAAGTAAGGACTCGATCTTTTATGATAATACTTACAGACGCAAGGACAGGTCTGGGATTTGCTTCAGAATGGGGCGTGAGGGGGCTGTGGATGTAAGCAGATTGGCCACGGATGGAAAGTTGGCCGTGAGTGGAGCTGAGGGCCGGACTCTCAGAGGTCCACTGTACTAATTCTTTTTATATGTTGACGGTCTCCATAGTAAGTTTTTAGGAAAAAGATTAGGGTAAAGTCAGACACTGAAGTCACCGAAGGTTCTGGGCAGGTGTTTGAAGCAGAGGTGCGCAGAGTGGATCAGAAGGAGTGCAGCTGGTGCCTTGAGTGGGTAAAACTGACTTGTGGCTGAGCCGCATCGAATGCAATCTGAGACCCCAGAGTAAGGTTTAGGTAGACAGGGGGTAACCAAGGGGCGGAGCTTAGGAGAGTTCTGGAGTCCTATACTTTAGAATACACCAATGAGTGCAGAGAAGCTTTCTTTTCTTTTTGAGAGAGAGAGAGAGAGACAGCGTGAGCAGAGGAGGGTCAGAGAGAGGGAGATACAGAATCAGAAACAGGCTCCAGGCTCTGAGCTGGCTGTCAGCACACAGCCCGATGTGGGGCTCGAACCCACAAACTGTGAGATCATGACCTGAGCTGAAGTCGGATGCTCAACCGACTGAGCCACCCAGGCGCCCCGAGAAGCTTTCAAGAGGGCAGAGAATCAGTGATTACACCTTAGGGAATGAACCACCTTAGGGTTCAGAAGAAAAAATAAAAATAAAAAGGAAGTCTGTTGAGCTAGCAAGGCAGATAATCAGCCCAAGCCTCCACCTCAAGTTTCCATTAATTTTACTAAATGATAGGACCACTTGTCAGACAGACCAGCCCCATTTCACTCTTGCCACTCAGAGATGTTCTTTTAGTTCCCCCACCCCCCCAATTAAGCAGCTCAGAACAATGTATTTTAAGGACACAATCAGGCTCATCATCTCTGAACTGCAACCCCAACTTCCCTCTGAGGTTTCGCCGTGCCATTTTGAAATGGTTTCAAGGGCTACTTGGACTTGGAACTGGCTCTTTGGTCTGTGTGCCCAACTCCATTCTGTACCCCGCTGGGGCCACATACCTACGCTGTTTTAGCCAGACCCGGGTGGGACAAGACAGAGCAACAGTTCTGTCTTTCACTGTGTATTTTCAAGGATGCACCAAGGGGAGGCAGGTCAGAAGAAACCTGGCCCCAGGAACACTGCTCTCTATGCTGGTGCCCACGTTCTGGTCCTGGAGGCTCAGCCCTCGGGTCTCACCTCTGCAGACCGTTGTCCTTCTCCTCTGGCTCATCCCAGTAGTTACTGCACTCTGCTTAAATAGGGAAGTCTATGGAATGAAGGTATTTTAAATGTTTATTTTTTTTTTTAATGTTTGTTTATTTTTGAGAGACAGAGACAGACAGCGAGTGGAGCAGGGGCAGAGAGAGGGAGACACAGAAGCTGAAGCAGGCTCCAGGCCCCCAGCTGTCAGCGCAGAGCCCAACGCGGGGCTTGAACCTCAAGATCATGACCTGAGCCCAAGTTGCCGCTTAAACGACTGAGCCACCCAGGCGCCCCAGAAGTGACGGTATTTTAAACTATGATGCTTACCTGCCTCGGAGACATCTTGCTTTCAATGGGTGTTATTTTACACAAAAGTGCTTGGAGCAAGGCTGGGGCAAAGGACGGTGCGAGGAAATGAGCTAAAAGTAGCTTCCCAGGAGGATGGTTTTGAGCAAAAATGTTAGGGATTTGAAATGGGTAATTTGGAAAAAGACAAGTCCAAGGGGCGTTACAGAGCTGTTTGCGCATTTGGAATAGTTCGCTATTGCGGTTCCACACACAGTACTGCATGATCTGGGCACACGTGCATCTCCCCTGCTGGACGAGTCTGAGATCAGGGTGGCAAGTGCGTTACCAGTATCCAGACAAGGGGCTGGCTCACAGCAGGGTTCTAACATGACTCAGTGAACATACGAATGAATGCACAAATAGCTCTGAGGATTTGGTCTCTTAGAACATAGAAATTATACAGTAAAACCTTGGATTGCGAGTAACTTGTTCTGCAAGATGAAAAAACAAGTCTAATAAACTTTAACTTGAGAAACGAGCGATGTCTTGCAATACGAGTGGTACCTGACGCCGAATGTCACGTGGTCACAACTGAGCCAACGGCTCTTGAAATTCACTTTGATATATGAGTGCTTTGGATTATAAGCATGTTTATACAACGAATTATGCCCTCAAACTAAGGTTTTACTGTAAATGTGATTTAGATGCTATCCTTTCAAAATTCCTCTAAAGCAAGACATACACATTTGTTCCATCACTTAAAGCATCTATTTTTATTTATTTAAAGTTTATTTTTTTAGTAACCTCTATACCCAACATGGGGCTTATTAAACCTATGACCCCAAGATCCAGAGTCTCATGCTCTTCTAAGCCAGGCGCCCCAAAGCATTTTTTTTTAAAGCCAAGGGTTTCCAAGGTCAGAAAAGAACAATACTTTCCCATGATAGTATAATGATTGAGCTACATTGATGAGATAAATGAAAGGCACTCTCATTTTTCTCTTAAAGAGTAACAGCTGTTATTTCAGGCCCACAAAGAAAATAGGAAGTTGGTCTGCATTTCCTCCTGCAAGTCAGTCCCTCAGATGAGGGATCGATCCTTTCTGGGCACCAAGAAAAATGATGCCACCACCCCACTCAAATCAGACCACCTTTGGGGCACCTGGGTGGCTCAGTTGGTTAAGCGTCCGACTTTAGCTCAGGTCATGATCTCACAGTTCGTGAGTTTGAGCCCCATGTCAGGCTCTGTGCTGACAGCTCAGAGCCTGGAGCCTGCTTTGGATTCTGTGTCTCCCTCTCTCTGCCCCTCACCACCTCCACATAAAAATAAATAAGTATTTTTTTAAAAATTAAAAAAAAAAAATCAGACCACCTTCCCCAAGTAGGTGTAGCTGTGACTGCCCAGTCCCGATCTCCTCCTCAGCCCCCTGCAGAACGTTTCCTGGCGCTCCAGGAACGTTTCCTGGCCTTGCTTGTCCCCAGTTTCAACACACAGCCTTCAGGCTGCGAGGCAAGGCAGGGGATGAACTCAAGGCTCATACACAAGGTACCTCTTTGGTATCAAGTGTTCCCCCCGCCGAGGACTCGTTAAGCATTCTGCCAAAGAGAATTGTCAATGATTTATTATTGCTGATAGTGTTTTCCACATAATCTAAAGATTTGCAGAATGAAATGACCTCAGACATCATTTAATAAAATCTTTTAATTTAAAAACTGACATGGGGAGCCTGGGTAGCTCAGGTAAGTGGTCGACTCTTGATTTTGGCTCAGGTCACGATCTCATGGTTCGGGAGATTGAGCCCTGTGTTGGGCTCTGTGCTCTCAGCCCAGAGCCTGCTTGGGATTCTCTCTCCGCCTCTCTCTTTGCCCTCCCCTGTTCACTCTCCTCCCCCAAAATAAATAAATAAACATTAAAAAATAATAAGAAAACAAAAACTGACAAAATTATCACCCGAAATCCACGGTCTACATTGGAGTTCACTCCTGATCTGGTACCCTGTATGGATCTGGACAAACGTAGAACGCATACAGCGACCGTTAGAGTGTCATACAGAGTATTTTCACTTCCCTTAAAATCCTCTGTGCTGCACTTATTCACTGCTCCCCTCCCAACCCTGGCAACCAATGCTCTTTTGTCTCCACAGTTTGGGTGAAAATATACCAGTATAGTTCCATCAGCTATAACAACTTACCACTCAGGTTTCCTACTTATGTAGGGAAGCAGGAGGGTGATGGAGTTATTTCTGTACCTTCTTCCCAGTTTTGCTGTGAACCTAGAACTGTCCTAAAAAAAAGTCTTCTAAAAGAATAACAAAATTGGCACTTGAGAGATTACGTGACTTGACCAAGGTAACAAAGATGGTTCACAGCAGACCATGGTTGGAACCCAGGAAGATCTTGTGTTGCAAGCTTCATGCACCGCACATTAGGCTACATGGTGTCCCATAACATAAAAACTCATAAAATATTTAGTGTGCATACATGGTGTGCTATTTCTTTTTAAAAAAATTTTTAATGTTTATTTATTTTTGAAAGAGACAGAGAAGTGAGTGGGGGCGGGGCAGAGAGGAAGGGAAACACAGAATCCAAAGCATGTTCCAGGATCTGAACTGTCAGCACAGAGCCCAATGTGGGGCTCGAACCCATGAATCGTGAGATCGTGACGTGAGCTGAAGTCAGATGCTTAACTGACTGAGCCACCTAGGCACCCCCATGGTGTGTTGTGTTATTTCTTAGAAATACAAGTGACAGATAGAGTTAGGGGACATCCTCCAGGCCCAGTTGAATCACCAGTTCACATGAGTGGCAGAGAAGTGGGGGTATGTCCTAAAATGCACATGTGGGGCGTTTTTTCACCACCCCCTCCCAAAACACCCACACACATACCCCAGCACTTCTATACTTTTGTTGGTGCTGTGCTCTATGCCCTTCTTCTTCATCTTCAGCTCCTACTCCCCGCCAGAGGCAAAGCAGCCATTCATGTCTCTTCCAGGAGGCTTTCTCTGGGCAGAATGGATCCCTCTCTCACACTTCTGAACTCTGGTGCTTTGCAGATAATTCCGTTAGAGAATTTGTAAGCATTATAGTCACTCCTTAGCTCTCCAGTTAGACTGTGAGCATCATCCCAGCAGGGTGGGTCTCCACCACCTTTGAATTTCCAGAAATCATGGAATTTCCATGATGGCATATAGTTTATAAGCTCTGAAAACTGCATCAAGGATACAGACTTTATTTCTAGAATACAGCTTGAGACTACAAAACATTATAAAACAAAAATACATAACAGCTACAATGAAACAGCTGACAGCATATATTGAATATTATAGATTCAAGAGTTCTGATAGGGTGCCAACTATGGATCACGAAGACATAAAAACATTTTCCTCTTTACTTTAGAAAAAAGCCAATAGGATTGTAATTTTTCATTGTTCTGAAACTGTTAGTAGCTATTTATGTTAATAATAAAAACAATGGGCAATCATTTGCTTTAAAAATAGAGAATCATATAAAATATAGAAAGTATATAAGGAACAGCTTGGTCCTGACTCACGGGCGCTCAAAGGGAGTAATTTTGGATGGTTTTGAGGCCATTGGTTATGAGAAGAACAGAAGGCACAGGTTAAATATAAACCTGAAAAGGAAATCTAATAGCTTTAGATTTTAATCACATATGATCAAGGCAAAAAAGCAAAGTCAGGTAAATAGTTAAAGCTGTAGCCTTTGTGCCTCAGTATCAAAAATTACATTAACGTGTACCAAAGCAACAACTGCACAATAAAGAACTTTGCAGTTTCAAATAACCAATTTTTAAATTCCAGATTTAGAGAGATAAAATGAATGTTAATGCTCTGAACAAAGATGATTAGGCTGTTTTTTCCTAGCATGTAAACACTGTATAATGATGCATTATTACAACTAAAAAGTTTTAGGTCAAAAATTTTATCTTTTTAAAGTATCTTTTCCTCCACTTTATAGGTTCCTGTTTTTCCCTAAACATGAAGAGGACATTCAATTTGTTTATATATTTTACTTTATAAGCAATTGATAGAAATGTAAATATACATATACCTAAGAAGTGGTTATCCTATGATATGACAGCCCAGAATTTAGTAATCGTATAGGCTTTCTGGCGATTTCAGTTATTCATGAAAAAGAGTGATAGAAAAGACACATGTATTATTTATTCTAATTAAAGCATATGAATTACAGTGCAGTTTTGAAAGTGAGCTATTTTTAACATCTTCCTTTTTCAATTCAGACAATGCCCAGGCTTAACCTTTTAATAGGAATTAAATTTAATTGGTTTATTGGGTTTGGCCATCTTTTCTTTACTTGTCTTAAAGGTAAAAATTAGAACAATGAGGAATGTAGGTCTATTAAAAATATATAAATACTTAGAGTGACCGTTTAAATCATTTGGTCCTCAAAAATATTGCTTAATTAATCAAGTTCAGCTTAATTGTAATTATGCCCACGGCTGAAATATTTTACTCTGCCTTTGGTTGCAGGTTGTACTTTTGTGGCTGGAAAAAATGTTCTTCAATAGCACTGACTAGTTCATTTAGTTCCTTCTTCAGCTGCTCAGGATCACTGGAAAATAAGGGAGAAAATTCCAGATCAGTGGATTATTCCAAAGCATATTTTAAGTTCTCTCCACATTGGGAAAGTAACATTGAAATTTAACCTTAAGAGTAAGGCTAAATCAGCCAAAATAGAACTCCAGAGACTTAAGCATGAGAATGCATCTGTTGATTTGGACAAAAAAAAAAACCCTAAACAAACAAACAAAAAACCCATGAGACAATATCCATTATTTCCCCCAATGGTTTTCCCAAGGTCTCTACTAGAAACAAGATCATCCCTTTGCATGTCTTACAAGAATTTTTAAGAAACACAATTTTTGCTTTAGCCTCACCGAAAGATCTGCAAAGTTTGAACCTGACAGTGCATAGAAAACTTTTATAACTTCAGTTGTCATTCAATCCTGTTAAACTTTTACAAATGACACCTCTGTTAAGTCCTCGGTCTCTCAGGATAAGAATGTTCCTGATCCTGTTTTCCTTCAAAATATTGGAAGCTAAGCAGCAGAGAATGGGAGCCTCCTAGTGGGCCTGCTAATCACACACCAGGCACTCAGTCTCCCCAGCTTTTCTCATTATTCTACCTCCAGGGTCAAAACTAAAGTATAAACGAAAATCCAGGGAACTAATCAAACTTTCAAGCATACAGACAACACTCATTTATATGCAAACAACTGGAAGGTAGATAATGATAAAAGGAACTTGGGATTATACAGGTTTCTAGCAGCTCCTGTTAGGGGCAGGCCTCTAGCGCCGTGTATTTACGGGAAGTACTTCAAAACAAAAAGCCGAATTTAAAAAACCAAATCCTTCAGTTCAAACGTACATTACCTCATAACTGACTCTCTTCAATATATGCACCTTTATTTAAATGGAATTGGAAATTCTTGTCATTAGTTAAGTTCATTTTTACATTGTGGGAGCTACCCAGCACAACTAAAACAATCCAGTTTATTGCAGACATGAATTCTGGCTCTACTACTGGCTGTCTGCCCTTGGGCAAGTGGCTTAGCCTCTCAAAGGCCCAGATTTCTCATTTGTAAAATTGGGATAAAGACTTTACTTTCCCAAGAGAGTTGTTGTGTAGATTGAGATAAATTATATAAAGCAATTAGCACAGAACCTGGCCCAAAAACCTCGATAAGTGTAGCTATCATTAAAATTATTTTTACCCCCACCGGTAACATATAAAGTAATTATGTTTCATAAATACACATGAATCACATTGGTTGTTATTTCTCTCTCCATAAATGCGCGTTGAAGAAAACAACATTTCTCAGGAAGGCACACAGCTAACAACTACTGTTTTGTTTTTTTTTTTCTCCAAGCAATATACCTAAAATTAAACTCACCAGTGAATGCAAATATATAAATACAATGTATATCTCCTCCTGGTTTTTTTCTCTGTTAGAAGCTTGCCTGACATAATTGTTATCTAAATCGTGATACAGTAATCGAGTATCCTTGTTTAAGGGATTCCTTAGAGCATCCTTGTTCAGTTTTACTGAGGTCTGCAACTTACTTTCAAATGACCCTGCATATACAATACAGGTACAAAACCTGCATATACAATAAGATACGGTGACAGATAGCAAATATTGCAAAATGTTAACAATTGCTTAGACTAGGTTAGAGTAGGTTAACTATGGCTAGCAGTCTGCTGACAGCCTGCTTTTATAAATAAAGATTTATTGGAACAAAGCCACACCTCTTCCTTTGTGTATATTCCTTCTTTCTGCTTTTGAGCAACAGCGGAACTGAGTAGTTGCGACCATATGGCTTGCAAAATTTAAAATATTTACTATCTGGGTCTTTACAGAAAAAGTTTGCCAACCCTTGGTCTAAATGAAAGGTATGTGGGTATTCACTGAAAATTTCCAAAATAAAAAGTTGGGCAAAAGACATCTACTGATCAAAAAATATTTTTTTAAAAGCAGGACTTAAACTTGAAAAGGACTTTCCATTCTAAAGGATGAGGAGGTTATGGAATTCTATAAGTAAATAAATAAAATACAGTAATAATATTAAGGTGATCAGACAGTAAGGAAACCTTGGCCATGTCTTTATTGCTCTTGTACGTTAGCTATGCTGTTGACTTGCTTGGGCCCTGTTAGCATATCTGTGGACTGACCTAGCACCCAATGTTGCAATTAATAAACTGGAACAGCATTTCAATGAATATAATAAAAAGACAATTTTTCTAAGTGTTTTCAGGAAGTTGTAAACTATATTTGAATTTAAGTTCACCCAATAAGCCATGTGAAACATATAAAATACCAGATCCTTAAACGTTAAATAGTATGGTTATGGGGCACCTGGGTGGGTCAGTCGGTTAAGCGTCCGACTTTAGGTCAGGTCATCATCTCGTGGTTCGTGGGTTCGAGCCCTGCTTCGGGCTCTGTGCTGACAGCTCAGAACCTGGAGCCTGTTTCAGATTCTGTGTCTCCCTCTCTCTCTGCCCCTCCCCCACTCATGTTCTGTCTCTGTTTCAAAAATAAATAAACTATTAAAAAATTTTTTTAAATAGTATGGTTATTATAAAGTTTTCTGAATTATAGTATTTTCACAGAGAAATGACAAGGAAGGGGGTAATATATAAAGAAAAAATGGATCTTTAAGTTGGACTAATGCCCCTTTGTTTTTAGAAGAAAGGCACAGAAATATGAAAACATTACATGAGAATGTGAATTACAAAGAAATGTCTGGAAAATCCTATACTCCATAGAGTAGCAAAGAGCTTAATATTTAACACATAAACACTGATACTTGCACAATAGTACAATCAAATGTTGGTTATACAGAATGCTTAGAAAATGAGAAGCTTTATGTGTTTAAGTTGCTCACTAGCTGAGTTTTTACCCTTTCATCACAAAAAGGTTTTGGTTGGGAATCTGTAGAAAAATAAAGGACACAGTCTCTGACTTCTTAAATATATTGGACTGACCTGAAGCTCTAATTCAGAAGAAGATTCAGGGCCAGTTTGGATGTGGAATGCTTTCCCTTATGATAAAACAGTGAACATTCTGAGTTTCTGTGTCCATGTTTAATACTTTTGTTTTGTTTTAATGTTTCTTTCCTTGCTGTCAGCAGTCATTTCCTCCTGTCCAAAGAAACAATTCTGTCCCTGCCTCTCCAATTTGCTACTTTTAATCCGCTAAGGGCTGGCCAATTGCAGATGCTCAGAAAATTTCCTCTGCTTTTATTTCCACATAGTGCAAATTTGATTCACCAGATCAGAAAAACTCTTCAGTGACAAGGCTTTGGCTGGTAAACATCAGATCCATGGTCCTAACTACTGTACTGAGCATTGGAAATGTGGCTGGCGCGACTGAAAACTGAACTCAAGTTTAATTCACTGATGTTCAAACTGAAAAGCTGACATCTAGGGGCACCTGGGTGGCTCAGTCAGTTGAGTATCTGACTTCGGCTCAGGCCATGATCTCGTGTTCGTGGGTTGGAGCCTCGCGTGGAGCCTGCTCTGCATTCTGTGTCTCCCTCTCTCTCTGGCCCTGCCCTGCTTATGCCCTGCTCCTCTCTGCCTCACAAACAATAAAATAAAACATTAAAAAAACAAAAAAAGCTGCCACTTAATTCAATTATTAGAAAACTTAAGTATGTTTGGAACAACTTAGGTATACAAATCTATTTTTTCAATTTTACAAACTCTTAACACATTTGGCCCTTCAACAGCCTGGGGCTTAGGGCGTTAGTGACCCCCATGCAGTGAAAAATCCATGTATAACTTTGGAGTCCCCAAAAAGTTCACTCCTTTTGACCAGAAACTCTACCGTAACATAGACAGTCGATTAACACATATTTTGCTTGTTACATATATTCTTACAATACACTAAAAATGTGATTAAGAGAAAATTCATTTATAATATTATACTATATTTATTTTTAAAAAATCCACATATAAGTGGACCTGCATAGTTCAAGCCCATGTTGTTCAAGGGTCAGTTGTATGGAACAAGTATTTCTTAGAGAAATCAAGCATTTTAATTGAGATATGTGGTTAAGTGTAAAAGAGTAAATGGATTTTGAAGATGTGAAAAAATGTAAACTATCTCATTAATTTTTATATAAATTATATATGGCATAATATTTTCATATGTAAGTAGATTAAATTACTATGGTAATTTTATCTGTTTCTTTTTACTGTTTGACTATTTAAAAAATGTTTATTTTTGACAGTGAGAGAGACAGAGTGCAAGCAGGGAAGGGGAAATGAGAGAGGGAGACACAGAATCTGAAACAGGCTCTAGGCTCTGAGCTGTCATCACAGAGCCCAATGCGGGGCTCAAACTCATGGATCATGAGATTATATGCTCTGAGCCAAAGTCAGATGGTCAATCGACTGGGCCACCCAGGCACAGCTCTTTTCATTATTTAAAAATGTGTCTAGTAGCAGGTCACTTGTGGGGATGAGCACTGGGTGTTAAATGGAAACCAACTTGACAATAAACTATTTAAAAAATTTTTAAAAAATTAAAAAAATAATAAAAATGTGTCTAGTAGAAAATTTCAAATTGCATTATGTGGCTCACATTTTATTTCCATTGGACAGTACTGACTTAATTAATCTTTTAAAAAGTTGTCCTGATTCTTTACTCTGAACGAGTGTGCAGTATCGCATTTATACAAGCTAACTATATGCACCATGGCTGTTAGTTTAAGGTGTTATGGTATTGTAAAGTAAATTCAAACCCTTTTCCAAGGTCACAAAAACATGACCCTGAAGCTACTAGACCATCAGCTTTTTGGAGGCAATGACTCTGTCTTCTATGGCTCTTTATCCTCCCCGGAACCCTGCACAGACTTATGCACAGTAGGTGCTCAAAGATATTTGTTCAAGGGATGTACAGGGGAATTTAAAGTATTGGGGCGCTTGGGTGGCTCAGTCGGTTAAGTGTCCAGCTTCGGCTCAGGTCATGATCTCTTAGTTCATGGGTTCGAGTCCCACATTGGGCTCTGTGCTGAAAGCTTAGAGCCCAGAGCCTGCTTTGGATTCTGTGTCTCCCTCTCTCTCTCTGCCCCTCTCCCACTCACGCTCTGTCTCTCAAAAAGAATAAACATTAAAAAAAATTTTTTTAAATTATTGTATCAGAGACAAGGAGAAAAAGAGAAAAACTCATTGGTATTAGTCTCAGATTAAAGAATTAGAAAAAAGGAAACTGTGTTACTATTACTGAAATCTGGAATGAAATTTCCCCATACAAAAAAAGGTAGGAAAGAAATAAGTAAGTAAAAATAAGCTCTCGTGTCCTTGGATGGTTCAACCAGCTGTTACTATCACAGTATTGCTGCAGGTTTTGAAACAACATTCCTAATTAAAGTATATAATACTGGAAAGGCAAAAGGTTTTACTTAGCATTTGCACAGAACCAATTAGGAACTTTAGGGAACAGCAATCACAGGCGCGCCCTTCATATCATACCTATTTCCAGGGGGGGCACACAGTTCCGAGTAGTACTTGATCTTGGGCTCGGTCCCACTTGTCCGCATGGTGGCCACGCCTCCATTAGCAAAGGTAAAGGTGATCATTTGGCTGCTTTTGCTAGTAGGGAGAATCTAGGAATTAATTTACACATGTTATACATTTAAATTGTAACATGAACTATTCTGGCTCAAATAATAGTTTCCCCCTGTCTATGCAAGAAAATAAATGCCAAGCAAATATACTGGTTTAAGAGAAAAGGATATTTTTGAGGAAATCAGAAAATATTTTCCATATGATCTGGGGCACCTGGGTGGCTTAGTCGGTTAAGCGTCCGACTTTCGCTTAGGTCATGATCTCGCGGTTCGTGGGTTCGGGCCCCGCGTCGGGCTCTGTGCTGACTGCCAGCTCAGAGCCTGGAGCCTGTTTCAGTCTGTGACTCCCTCTCTCTCTGACCCTCCCCTGCTCACGCTGTCTCTCTCTCTCTCTCCTAGAAATAAATAAAACATTTAAAAAAAAAAAAAGAAAGAAAATATTTTCCATATGATTTAAATACTAAATAATAATAATAATCGAGTGATTTGTGGAATTGAGTCATTTGTATACTTGCATTTTACCTCCCTAGTTTTGTTAATTAAAGCTACTAAAGTTTTTGGGTTTTTTTTAAAGACTTTATTTTATTTTTAAATGTTTGTTTATTTGTTTTGAGAGAGAGAGATAGAGAGTGAGAGAGCAGGGGAGGAGCAAAGAGAGAAGGAGACAGAGAATCTCAAGCAGGCTCTTCACTGACAGTGAGGAGCCCGACGTGAGGCTTGATTTCACCAACTGCGATATCATGACCTGAGCCAAAATCAAGAGTTGGATGCTTCACTGACTGAGACACTCAGGCGCTCCTAAAGATTTTAGGTAATCTCTACACCCAGTATGGGGCTCGAACCTACAACCCGAGATCAAGAGTTGCATGCTTTTCCAACGGAGCCACCCAGGCACCCCAAAGCTACTAAAGTTTTACTAACATTGAAACATATCATTTCATAAGAAATCAATTTAAATAGATTAATAATGTATGAGCAAAAAACCCACAATAAACTTTAATTTACTTCATAAAAAAAGTTATATGAAGAGATCTTTTTTAAGATAAAATTTCTGGCAGAAGATGTATTCATAGCTGATCACTCTCCATACTCAACTAAAATGACAGAAGTGTGTGTGTGTGTGTGTGTGTGTGTGTGTGTGTGTGTGTGTGTGTGTGTATAAAACACAAAGGCAAAGAGGGAAAGGAAAACAGTAGTTAATTAGGCTGTCAATCAATCCTGGGGGTTACAAAACAGAGGGAGGGGCAGAATTGACCTGATGGAACACAGGACAATGACGGCTGAGCACCTGCAAGGAACAAACAAGACCGTGGCCGAGCTCTGCAGAACTCTGGCAAACTCACTACCTGGAGGCACCAGGCACTGCAAAAGACAGGTGGGAAACGAAGGTAGTATGTGAAAAGACCTATTAGACCCTCCAGATTCTCACCCTCTGCCCACACAGTCAGGCAACCGCCTTAATAAGAGATGGTTTAATTCTCTGGTGTAATTGAATAAGAAAGGCTCAGGAGTTGGGTACACCAGGCACTGTGAGGCAGGGTATGGTGAAAACAGAGAGTAACTCAGAGTCAACAACCTGAATACTAGCTGCCCTCCCTCCAGACTCCCAGGCACCTCTCCACCGCTTTCAGGTATCAACATCCCACCTTACAGCTTTTAGGCAAGAGATCAGGGTGAGAATTAGGATCCCCCAGATAGGGAGCCCTGCATGTAAGAGTTAATTTGCTATCCAATCCCCTGAGAGTAAACTTTGTCAGTTGACAAGGCTTGCTCATGTATGTAGAACTTCCAATCAGTTTTTGAGTGCCCCAAAACAATTAGGGATTACCAGACTTTGGGAAAAGACAGCTAAAAGACAAAATAATAATAAAAAAAGAGTTGGGAGATATAAAGACAATATGGGATAAAAAAAGTCTACATTTTCAAAAGCTATAATGATCATCCTTAAGAGAGATAAAATATTACATAAAATAAAACTATTGGGACTATACCAAAAGAAAAAGCTTCTGCACAGCAAAGGAAACCATCAACAAAACAAAAAGGCAACCTACTGAATGAGAGAAGATATTTGCAGATGATATATATGATAAGCAGTTAATATCGAACATGTATAAAGAACTTATAGAACTCGGGACCAAACAACAAATGGATTAAATATGGGCAGAGTATCTGAATAGACATTTTTCCAAAGAAGACATAAAGATGGCCAGCAGACACATGGAAAGATGCTCAACATCACTGATCATCAGGAAAATGCAAATCAAAACTACAATGAGATATTACCTTACACCCAGAAGGATGGCTAACATAAAAAAGGCAAGAAATAACAAGCATCAGTAAGGATGTAGAGAAAAAGGAATCCTTGTGCACTGGTGGTGGGAACGTTCATAGGTGCAGCCACTATAAAAAAAACAATATGGAGGTTCTTCAAAAAACTGAAAATAGAATTACCATATGATCCAGTGATTTCTCTACTGGGTATTTACCCAAAGAAAATGAAAGCACTAATTTAAAAAGGTGTATGCAGGGGCACCTGGGCAGGTTAGTCGATTAAGTGTAGGACTTAGGCTCTGGTCATGATCTCGCCATCTGTGAGTTAGAGCCAGCATTGGGCTCTCTGCTGATAGCTCAGAGCCTGGAGCCTGTCTTCAGATTCTGTGTCTCCCTCTCTCTCCTCCCCAGCTCACTGTCTGTCTGTCTCTCTCAAAATTAAATAAAAATTTAAAAAAAAGAAAAGATATATGCACCTCTCAGTTTAGTGTAGCAATATTTACAATAGCCAAGATATGGAAGGAGTCCAAGAGTGTATGTGTGTAGACACACACACACACACACACACACACACACAGAGAGAGAGAGAGAGAGAGAGAGAGAGAGAGGAATATTACTCAGCCATTAAAAAGAATGAGATCTTGGAGTACCTGGCTGGTTCAGTCAGTAGAGCATGTGACTCTTGATCTCGGGGTCATGAGTTTAAGCCCCATGTTGAGTGGGGAAGGAAAGGGAAGGGGAGGGGAGGAGGAGGGGGGGAAGGGAGGAAGGGAAGGAAGGGAAAGGGAAGGGAGGGAGGGAAGGGAAGGGAAGGGGAAGGGAAGGGAAGGGAAGGAAGGGAAGGAAGGAAGGGAAGGGAAGGGAGGGGAGGGGAAGGGAGGGGAAGGGAAGGGAAGGGAGGGGAGGGGAAGGGAGGGGAGGGAGGGAAGGGGAGGGAAGGGAAGGAAGGGAGGGGAAGGGAGGGAGGGAGGGGAGGGGAAGGGAGGGAGGGAGGAGGGGAGGGAAGGGGAAGGGAGGAGGAAGGGAGGGAGGGAGGGGAGGGGAGGGGAAGGGAAGGGGAGGGGAAGGGAGGGGAAGGGAGGGGAAGGGAGGGGAAGGGAGGGGAAGGGAGGAGAAAAGAAAAGAATGAGACCTTGCCATTTGTAACAACATGGATGGACAACATGGAGGGTATGTTAAGTGAATTAAGACAGACAGAGAAGGACAAATACTATTTAATTTCACTCATATGGGGAATTTAAGGAGCAAAACAATGAACTAAGAGAATAAGAGACAACAACATCAGAAAATATAGACTCTTCAGATAGAGAAGAAACTGGTGGTTGCCAGAGGGGAGGTGGGTAGGGAGATAGATGAAATAGACAAAGGGGGTGAAGAGTGCATTTACTATGATGACAGCTAAGTAACGTATGAATAATTCAACAATAATGTTGAGACATTATATCATTAAAAAAAGAAAAATATTATATATATAAAACAAGAAGAGGATGCTACTTTTATTTTTAAGATATTTTTGTTTAAGTAGGCTCCATACCCAATGTTCAAGAACTCACGATCCTGAGATCAAGAGTCGCATGCTCCACTAACTGAGCCAGCCGGAGCCTCAGGATGTTATTCTTAGTAAGTTGGACAATAAGAACTGAAATAGTAAACAGAAGCTCTGAAAATTAATGTTGATGTAATCTCCCAAAAAGTAGGGCAAGATAGAGATGGACAGTAGGAAAGAAAGAAACAAGGAAAGAGAACATTAGTCCAGGAGAGCCAGCCGCTAACTAAGAACTCAGCGAGAAAGGGAGGCCAGAAATGCAGGGCAATAGGATATTTGGGAAATGAGCATCCAGCCCTCTTCTCTGACACAAGATTAAGAAAATTACTTAGAACTGAAAGAAATGACTCCAAAGATTAACAAAGACTCACTGACTACCCAGAAAAATGACGAAAAAGAGACCCATATAAAAGCAAATCACTGACATTTTAGAACTCCAAGTTTTAGCAGACGATACCTGAAATCTTCCCATAGAGAAAAAAACACGCTGCATGAACAGAACCGGATCAGTATAGCACTGACATCTCTTTATGTGGTTCATAGTAGGCTTCAACTATTTCCTGAATGAAAGATCAAACCCTCCACAGCAATACTGGGGACTAAAAAGTAATGGAACACTGCTGTTTTCAAAACTGCGAATCAATCAAATGTGAGGATAGAATAAGACATTTTCAGACTTAAATGCCTCCAAAAATTTACCTCCTATTCACTTTGTTTAAGGAATCTACTAGGAGGATGTGATTTAGGAAAACAAACAGAGGAAGAGGAAGTCATGGGGTCCAGAAGCAAAGGACCCAACTCGGTAAGTGGTGAAGGGCATTCCCAGGATGACGTGTGTAACCAGCACACAGAGGAGCTGGCCCTGCCCGCACAGAGGGACCAGGACAGAGGCCCCTGGAAACAAAACTGAATAAACAGCACTGATAAAACAGCACTGGACCATACGGAAAACCCTACTGGAGGTGTCTGAAGGACGTGAGAAAGACTGGTGAGAGTTACATAAAAATCCAACCACACAAAAGAACAAAGCAACTATTAATTATAGGAAAAATAATTATACAATTTAGGGGAAACTAATCAAAGTACACTACTTAGGTAAGCAGGAAACAATAGTTACTAGTCATAATAATACAAGCACGGAATGTGATCTCACCGAATGTCGTGGCGTACGTGTTTGCGAAGACAGAGGAGAAGGCAGAATAGTGAATGTAAGAAATGTAAGATTTAAATCCTTATCTCCATAATAAAAAATGAATAAAGTCCAACAGTGAGAAGTTAAAATATCACCATATGAGCATATTATTTAGAAATCTGGTGGTAGGGGCGTCTGGGTGGCTCAGTTGGTTAAGCATCTGATTTCAGCTCAGGTCATGATCTCACAGTTTGTGAGTTCGAGTCCCGCATTGGGCTCTGTGCTGGCAGCTTGGAGCCTGAAACCTGCTTCAAATTCTCTGCCTCCTTCTCTCTCTGCCTCTTCCCTGCTTGCACTCTGTATCCCTCTGTTTCTCGAAAATAAATAAGCATTAAAAAAAAATCTGCTGGGGGGTGCCTGGGTGGCTTAGTCAGTTAAGCGTCCGACTTTCCCTTAGGTCATGATCTTGCGGTTCGTGGGTTCGAGCCCCGCGTCGGGCTCTGTGCTGACTGCCAGCTCAGAGCCTGGAGCCTGTTCAGAGTCTGTGACTCCCTCTCTCTCTCACCCTCCCCTGCTCATGCTGTCTCTCTCTCTCTCCTAGAAATAAATAAAAAACATTAAAAAAAATTTTTTTTTAAATCTGGTGGTAAATAGCAGGCAAAACAACTCAGAGTGAAGACGGTGCTCTTGGTGTGGCAAAGAGATGGCTGGAGCTGCCATGTTTCATCATGACTCTTCCAAAAATACTTTTCTAAAAAATAACATCGTGTACAGACAAAAATTTTAAAGAAAGGTAACTATCAAGATGTCTACTATCTCATAAGGCGATTCTTGCTCTCCTTCCCCTGCGTGCTGCTATTAGTTAGCAATACTCTTCTGCCATACTTGAGCTTTCTTTTGACGCCAGTGGGGGATCCACACAATGTGAAGAATGCAAACTCATGCTTTATAAGCTAACAGCTCCTGGACGTTCAGAGAATAGGGTAAAACTAACTAGGAACCAAACAACGGTTCTCAAGGTGTGTATCAGTAACTTCGGCATCCGCAGGGAACTTGTTAGAAATGCAATTCTTGGCCCCCACCCCAGATCTACTCATTCAGAAACACCGGGGGGGGGGGGGGGCCTGAGTGTGGCTCAATTGGTTGAGCGTCTGACTTTGGCTCAGGTCAAGATCTCACGGCTCGTGAGTTCGAGCCCTGCGTTGGGCTTTGTGCTGACAACTCAGAGCCTGGAGTTTGCTTCAGATTCTGCGTCTCCTCTATCTCTGACCCTCCCCTGCTCACACTCTGTCAAAAATAAACAAACATCAAAAAAATTAATAAAAAAAAAAGAAACACACACCAGGGTGGACTGCCCTACTCTTTCTATATATCTTGATGGCTTATTTATAATAATGCCTAGATGCCTAAAATCAGCTTCAATTAATTCCATGATTAAATAAGTTAAGCTATTCAAAGTATAATAGAAGGTAAATAGAGAAGAGTTTAATTGATCAAAGATATAACTTACAGCTTTTTTATCAGGTTGGCTATCATCATAGCCAGTTGTAAGGTCTCTAATACCAGAAATTGCAAATCTGCCACAAGTTTTTGGATAATTATTCTTCCCATCGTAGTTTCTAAGGTTTTCAAATAATTTTTTAATGGTGCCTTGATCATGGCAAATAAAATATGAAGCTTTGGTAATATGGTAGCCATATCTATGAAAACAAACACAAATAATTTTAGAAATTAAATGATTAGAATAACATAAATAATACACAGCATGGTGATTATATTTAATACTATTGCACTATATGTTTTGAAAGTTGCTAAGAGCATAGATCTTAAAATTTCTCATCAGGAGAAGAAATATTTGTACTTGTGTATGGTGTGGATGTTACCTAGATGGACTGTGATCATCACTTTGTAATATACACAAATATCGGATCACTATATTGTATACCTGAAACTAATGTCGATTATATCTCAGTTAAAAAAATACAAATATGCAAAATGAGGAACATATAATTGTACACAATGTACACAGAACATGTATCAACCAGTATATTTTAAACCAAATGAAACAAACAACTGTGACTACCTTCCAAGGAACAATTTAGCATAAAAAAGAGCTACAGTTGACCCCAGGGACTGCCAAACTGCTGCATGGCCTTCAGCTTGTATTTGTAAATAAAAGTCTTATTGCAGTGGGTTGCCCCTGTCTGCTTCTGCACTTTAAAAAGGCAGACTTGGGTCATTGCTCTAAAAACTTAATAGCAGTTTCTTGAACACCTTTAATCTTTTTTGACATCAGGCACTTAAAATCACATTTTTTAATTAGCTATTTCTGCGACTGATGTGCTCCTTTGTTAAGGATTCATGCAATCATGAATAATTACTATTAAATGGTTAAGTATCAAAAGAAAGTGTGACCCTTTATTTAGTTTTCATAAGAAATAAAATTCATGAGGCACCTGGGTGGCTCAGTTGGTTGAGTATCTCACTTTAGTTCAGGTTATGATCTCACAGTTTGTGAGTTTGAGCTCCGCATCAGGCTCTGTGCTGACAGCTTAGAGCCTGGAGCCTGCTTTGGATTCTGTGTCTTCCTCTCTCTCTGCCCTTCCCCCCTCATTTTCTCTCTCTCTCTCTCTCTCAAAAATAAATAAACATTAAAAAAAATAAATAGAATTCACAATCAAAGTAAGAGCATTAGAAAGAATATTAGTATCTCACACGTTAAACCATAATAAAACATATAAGACTGTTACTTCAATTAAACAGTTACTGGAAACTTACTCAACATAGATGGCCTTCAGCTGCTGAGACAAAGTCAAATTCTTGGTTGCTAGATAGCTAGCCAACTCTGCGCTTATGACAGCGGCACTGACTCCATCTTTGTCCAGAACAAAAGGGCAGCACATATATCCTGCAGAGAAACACGTGTCATACGTACATGCTTAGGAGTGGGCTCCTTTACAACACTGTACATGCACATACCTATATGCAACCTGCCCATCTCCATCTCATAAGAGGTTGTACAGCATGAATATGTGAATGCTTCCCATTTACCATTTTTTTAAAAATTAAAAAAAAAATTTTATGTTCATTTTTGAGACACAGAAAGAGAAACAACTACAGCATGGGGGGGAGGAGGGGCAGAAAGAATGAGACACAGAATCTGAAGCAGGCTCCAGGCTCTGAGCTGTCAGCACAGAGCCTAACACAGAGCTTGAACACATGAACCATGAGATCATGACATGAGCTGAAGTCCGACGCTTAACCGACTGAGCCACCTAGGCGCTCCTCATTTACCATTTTTATATTCGAGAAACCAGCCCAATGCCTAGTACACAGCAGGCCTGCAAGATGTACTGGTTGAATAACCTATAAGGAGATATTCTCCCTCCTTGATAAACTATTCATTCCCCAGGTCTAGCCCCAACCCCACCAGCTTACACAAAATGGTTTCCAGGTGCTCTATTCAATGCTTATTCTGTCTTCTCTGAATTCCAATAGTTCTTGAGAGTTATGTCCTTCACCCTGACACCTAGCCTATGCTCTCTTGCGTGGTTACTAACTAGATAGATGCAAAGTGCTATAGGCTGCGGTCAGTGTCATCCATTTCTTTCAGAGTCACTATGTAACTGATAGACAATAAACATTTGAACGAAACATTTTTTAAATAAAAAGCTATAGAGAGGTAAGAGTGCTATTTGTGATGAAGGAGCAAAAGCTGAGCTGTTACACTTCATTTGATTAATTCGTTAAATAATATGTGAGCATCTGTGCCGCAGGGACTAGATGAATCTTCTTATGTAATAAGTATAAGGTATAATAGCTTTTACTAAACAAGTAGCTAAAATATCCCTCACAAAAACATCTGAAATTTCAAGTTTCTACACCTCACTTCCCTTTCTCCTTGTTTATATTGACAACTTAAGATGAGTGTTTCTCAGTCATTCTGACTTGACTTGGGCGGTCCTTTTGGGTGATGGTCGCTTTGATAAAGTCCTAGAGCCAGGCCTTCTCTTTTCCTCTGGACAGATGTCTGCCCGGCACTTTTGGAAGAGGAGTGAACCATATCAGACCTGGAGATCAATACCACAGATGAGGAAATCCAACAACTCCCCCCAGATGCGTGGGTTCCTGAGCTATAAGCATTCACATGCAGAACATCACTGTTTTCAGTCATCGGGGAAAGAATTCACTTTCTCCTATTAATGGCTTGGCTTTTTGAGAGACATTCTTTTTAGCCGGAAGCAAGTCTGAGATGCCAATTTCGGGGTATGACAGTTCGGTGTTTTTGAGCGCCACTGTGCCCCTGTTTTACTGTTAATTTCTCAAACCCAAATCCAAATCCCATTTATTTGCATTCTATATATTAACTAATGGTGCAATCAACATTATCTCTTCTTACCGATAGCCTCTTCAAATGCAAATAAGACATTCTTCCCCTGGTCTATTAGCTGTCTGGCTCGGTTTCCCATCCACTTAAAGCCAGTTAGTGTTTCCTAAAGGGATAACCCAAAAGAGAAAGAAATGCCTTAGGCCTCCTACAGAGTAAAAGAAATTTAAGAGCAAGTCTCCGGAAACACCTTACCTCAAAGTGAAAGCCCTCCTTTAAGGCAATGGCTCGCAGGATTTTGGAGGAGACTGTGCTGGACAACATGTATATGTCTTTGAGGGCACTGTGATCTTGGTTCTTTTCTTTCCAAGAAGTAAAAAGCCACCAGCCCAAGAGGGCCCCCAACTCATTGCCTGAAAACACTCTCCATTCACCACTGAAAGAAAAAATAACCAATGCATTGATCTTAAGAGAGACACTGGAAGTGACTGGGACAGGACAGTTAAGCCAAACAAGGCTCAAAGTGGTTTCTGTAAGAATGTTCTTGTCATTCTTGTTTAAATAACTGGTCGAAAAGGTGACTGTCACTTCACAAACCTTTAAGCAGCTACTCTGTCTCAATCGGTTTGCTCAAATACCCTGTCTTTGAAGAGCGACGACACATAGCACTTTTATTTGTCTCTGGCAAAGGCTTTGGCTTTAAAGATGACAGAAATATGCTGCCCCCTTTCCTCTCACCTTCTGCGCCCCTCCCCAACAGAATTATAGTTTGTGAATCTCAATTTCTGGTCTGGTCAGTATCGAGGGTTCTGAGAAGTCCATATCCTAGTGTGCCTCAAGAGCGACTGCACTAAAATGGTCAGGACACCACAGAACAGACGTTGTGATATATTTTCCTCTCCACATTGGGTGGCTAGCAGTACCTCTTGCGTTTCAGCATGCATCACCCTTGCTTAACTTTCTAGAAAGTGATTCAAATTAAACCTGTCTGATCCTAATCTAAAACCCATGCATCACCCTTGCTTAACTTTCCAGAAAGTGATTCGAATTAAACCTGTCTGATCCTAATCTAAAACCCCAATCCTCTGGCAGCATCCCCTGGCTTGCTCGCTGCTCCCAAAACATCACATGTGCTGTTTGACACCCAAAACTGCTTGGACCCCTGCCTGCTTTCCATCTTTTCCCTCCACGATTGCCCTATTCCTCTGCACAAATTCTACAGCCAAACTTGTCTTAAACACTGGGTACCCCAGTTCTATTCCTCTCTGGTCCGCTCAACCTAAATTCAACATTTCCTTGAAGGTCGAGCTCCTTCAGCAAACTCTTCAGTAAATACTGAACTGTAAAGCCAGGAGCAAACAAAGTACTTGCCTGCATTAGAAACAGTCATTAATTATAAAATCGATGAGGAAACGAGAGAAGATAGGTAGCAATTTCTATTACAAATACATCCTGGGCTGGTTTACTGTGCGTTATGCTTGCCAATCATCGTGTGGCATTTTGCTGTATGTTAGGGGGTCAGTGAGGTGATGATCTGTACGATGATCAGTAAATACTTCCAGGAGCAGTTTACTGCTGAAGATGTTGCCCGTTATGTTTTCTACTAGATCGGTAATCACAATCAATCGTACCTGTCCTGCTTTTCTGCCACAGCAAGTCTATCAGCATCCGGGTCGTTGGCTAAAACGATTTTGGCCTTGGTTCTGTCAGCCAAGGCAAAAGATAAAGTCTGAAAAAGAGGAGGAAAATAACAGATTATGTCAATCAACAACGGAGCATATTGCCGTCTTCAAAAACATTCAGTTCTTCAAGAACTAAAAGAACTTTCCCCAAAGGCTGAGTTTTATTTCTGGAGCTGGTCTCAGCTGGTCACAAATTACTTCCTAAGCCAGAAGTCAGATAATGGGAACATCAACACATGACCCACACCTGCCTGTGGGATTCACCTCACGTCCAGTAGTGTAGGTGTGGCTGGACTAGTATATTTCTAGGCCTTGCCAAGTAACCAACCGCAAAACAAACCGAAATAAGCCAATTTGTTGAATATCACTGTTACCCTTAACCTTTAAAAACGCTAAAGGAACCATAATTTAAATAGCACTACTTCAGGGGCACCTGAGTGGCTCAGTCAGCTGAGAGTCCAACTTTGGCTCAGGTCATGATCTCATCGCTGGTGGGTTCAAGCCCCACGTCAGGCTTTGTGCTGAAAGCTCTGAGCCTGGAGCCTGCTTTGGATTCTGTGTGTGTCTCTCTCACAAAAATGAATAACTTAAAATGGATAAATAAATAAATAGCACTACTTCATATTAGAAAAACTACAGAATAAAAATATTGAGGAATAAAAATCATGTGATAAATATTCATTCTACTACTGTTTCTTTAAAACATTAAAAAGTAGGGTAAAACTTAATTTAAATCTAATTAATTCAATTTAAAATACCATTTCAATTTCAGCTCTCACATCCTGATGCTAAGAGATGTGTTTTGAAGGTTCTGATAAGAAATAGATAAGTAACAGGGGTGTCTGGGTGGCTCAGTTGGTTAAAACTTCGGCTCAGGTCATGATCTCACGGTTCGTGGGTTCGGGCCCCACATTGGGCTCTGTGCTGACAGTTAGCTCAGAGCCTGGAGCCTGTTTCGGATTCTGTGTCTCCCTCTCTCTGTGACACTCTTCTGCTCATGCTGTCTCTCTCTCTCTCTCTCTCTCTCTCTCAGAAATAAATAAAACTTTAGAGAAAAATTTAAAAAAAGAAATGGATGAGTAATAGATATAAGTATTTCTCGTGATAAAATTCATTTTCTGTTTAGCACAATGAAAACACATAAAAAGGGGTGCCTAGTGGCTCGGTCGGCTAAGCATCCAACTCTTGGTTTCAGCTCAGGTCACAGTCTCATGTTTTATGAGATCAAGTCTGCACCAGGCTCTGTGCTGACAGCATGGGGCCTGCTTGGGATTCTCTATCTCTCTGCCCCTCCCCCATTCACTCTCTCTGTCTCTTAAAATAAATAAATAAAAGTTTTAAAAAAATACATAAAAATTATTTTACTTGATAGTAAGAATTTTCAATATAACAGGTAAGTTTTAGAACAAAAAAGATTAGGTTACCAAGACTCCTTTACCCTCTTCAGGATTTGGGTATTTCACTGTTGGGAACTCAGGATCTGGATCTTTCTGTTCAGGAACAGCCTCAGGAGGAGCTAAGTCAAAAGCCTTGAAAGCCGACTGCACAAAGTTATGACCCACACCATGGACAGAGGTGTGCACAAACTTCACCTTGGTCTCCCTGTTCACACTCCTGGGATTAAACACATCATGGGAAAGGATAAAATATAGATAAAATATTTAAATATGGCTCGCAAAACTAGAAACTTTGCTATTAAAGAACCAGATTCCTAAGAAAGGAAGAAATCAATGCAATAAGATGTACAAGACAACGATCTAATTCCATTTAAAAAAGAAGTGGGGTGCCTGGGTGGCTCAGATGGATAAGCGTCCAACTCTTGATTTTGACTCAGGTCATGATCTCGAGGTTCGTGAGTTCAAGCCTCATGTCACGCTCTGTGCTGACAGTGCAGGTCGTGCTTGGGGTTCTTTCTGTCTCCCTCTCTCTGGCCCTCCCCCACTGGTGTGCCCTCTCTCTTCTCTCTCTCTCCAATAAATAAGTAAACTTTAAAAGAAAAAAAGAAATTGTTTGATAAAGGTGATATTCCCAATTAGTCAAAAAAGATAGATTCTTCAATTTAATGTGTTGGTATAACCACAAAACTTAAAAATAAAACACCCCAATCTGCTTTCCTACTTTGTGTCTCACATAAAATTAAAACTCACCAGTGAATGAAAAGATTTAAACATTATAAAATGTAAAGATGCAAGTCCTAGAAAAAAACAAGGGGAATTTTTAAAAAATAATCTTGGTGTAGAGAAAGTCTTCTTAAATAGGACATAAAACTCAGAACTCATAAATTAAAAAACTGATCTTTTAATCAATTTTTATAAGAGTTCATCCAAAAGTTTCAATAAAAAAGTCCAAAGGTAACAATAGCAGAAGGGAAAACAATATTTGAAATAAATGAAGACTATTTTTCTATATAAGCGAAGAGGTTTTATAAATGCAAGATGAATAAATTCACAGAAAAATAGAGGTTAAATGAGTATGAAAAAATAGTTTATTCATACTTAAGGAATCCAAATAAAGATATTAAGTTTTTTTTTAAGAGAGAGAACAGGAGTGCAGGTACAAGTGGGGGAGAGGCAGAGGGAGAGAGAGAGAATCCCAAGCGGGCTCCACGCCCGGTGCAGAGGGCACAGAGCCCAACTCCCAGCTGGCACTCAGGACTGTCAGACCATGACCTGAGCAAAATCAAGAGTCGGACACTTAACTGACTGAGTCCCCAAGGTGTCCCAAGATACTACTTTCATCTAGCAAAATAAGAAATTTGATAATACTAGTATGGGTAAGATGTGGACCTTATATATCCAATATATGTGGATCATATATTATTATGATATACTTGACACATGATATATTACATCATTGTATTTGATATTGCTATGATTACGTTGGTGGGAGTGTCAAGTAGTATAACATTTTTGGAGAGGGGTGCCTGGGTGGCTTAGTCGGTTAAGCGTCCGACTTTCGCTTAGGTCATGATCTCGTGGTTCATGGGTTCGAGCCCCGCATCGGGCTCTGTGCTGACGGCCAGCTCAGAGCCTGGAGCCTGTTTCAGTCTGTGACTCCTCTCTCTCTGACCCTCCCCTGCTCACGCTGTCTCTCTCTCTCTCTCCTAGAAATAAATAAAACATTAAAAAAAAAAAAACATTTTTGGAGAGCAGTTTATTAATCGTTGACAACTCTGTAAATGCATGCACAGTGCTGATGCCAGCAATGTCTCTTATGACACACACCCGCACACAAGCAAGTTCTCAAGGAACTGTGCTGGTGCATGCTGCTGCCAGTGCTCCGTGGGGTCGCAAACAACTTGAAACCCTCACCTTTGTGAAATTCAATCAGAGGGACCAAAGGAAGACGCACCGGTGTGTTTTGTTTGGTATATACACCATTTACAAAATGGTCCCCGATACTTAAAAATTAGGAGATTTCACACAGAAAACGTAGGTTTTTCATTTGTCTTACAGAGAACAGATCAGGTGATCTGGCCACTCTGAACCTCCATTTGGTCATGTTAACAGCCAGCCTGTAGGGCCACTCCCTTCAGATGCAACCGGCCCCAGCGGTCCAACAAACACAATATTAAAGACAGTCTAGAAATTACGCTTCTTTAAAATCAGTGGTTTCTTCGGGCGCCTTGGGTGGCTCAGTTGGCTGAGCGTCCGACTTCCGCTCAGGTCATGATCTCACGGTTTGTGGGTTCGAGCCCCGTGTCGGGCTCTGTGCTGACGGCCAGCTCAGAGCCTGGAGCCTGTTTCAGATTCTGTGTCTCCTTCTCTCTCTGACCCTTCCCTGCTCACGCTGTCTCTCTTTCTCTCTCTCTCTCAGAAATTAATAAAAACATTTTAAAAAATTAAAAATGGAACACTATTCTAAAAAAAATAAAAAATTAAAAAAAAAAAATCCGTGGTTTCTTGCTGGAGGAGAGTCAGGAGTGGCAGGACCCAGGCATGCTGCAGAAGGACAACACTGTCACTCAGCTGAGCTGCTTCTTGCCTAACCAACCTCAAGTCTGAGCCACTGGGTTAAATCCATCCCTTACATCATCCCTTACAGCAGAGGAATCAGGACCAACCGGGGCCGACACAGAAGGCATCCATGACAAATTCTCCGGAGGAAAAAACTACATGCACGCTATATTCCAATTTATGGTTTTGAAACATATTACACATATAATATGCTGGCATATGCACAGGAAATTTCTAGAAAGATGAAAAAAATCAGTGTCTCATTTTGCTACGTTTCAGCAAGTTTATTTTTTTACATACACATATACATATATACACTCACATGCATATATATGTGTGTGTAGATATATGTGTGTGTGTGTGTATATATGTCTATATACATATATATGTGTGTGTGTATATATATATATATATGATTCTACCACAGAGGTCACCAAAGTACAGCCAATGTCAGCCATCTGCTTTTGTAAATAATTCTTTTTAACCTAGCTATGTTGGTGCTCATTCATTCCTGTATCATCTATAGCTGCTTTCCTACTACCACAACAGTTGGGTATTTGTAATAATACAATGGCTCACAGAACCAAAAATATTTATTATCTGTCCTTTCAAGAAAAATTGCCAACCCCTGACCTATGGCCTCTGAAACCAGATGCTGCTACAGAAGATGTATCAATTGAAGAGAAAAATTTAATGAAAACTGATCGAACTTGGCTAAATCACATATTTTAACTGACCTGAGGTGAGTTTACAATTGATCCATTTACCTGTGAAAACAGTATTTTTTAAGGTCTTCAAAGTAGCTCTTACTGATGGAAGCACTTGGGTCATGAAGCAGTGGACTGCCATGAAGTAAAGAATCGTCCCAAGCTTGAGGCCATGGCTCTAGATTTTCTTCAATAGCTTGAGAAATTCCTTTATCATGAGGAGAGGTGATCTGAGCTCCATTGTCCCAGTAGACCTGGAGAACCCAGGAAAAATCCAGAAGGCTTATGGTTAATGGAAAGAAAGCCTTTGTTACCTACTCAGTGAAGGTGTAGGATACACATAGAAGGACACAGGTGTGGAGGGAAAAGCACAGAGTGAATACCTTGTAACCGTTATCCTGCTTTGGGTTGTGGGAGGCAGTTATCATGATTCCAGCACAAAGTTTCAAATGCAGCACAGTGTAGGGCTGTGGCAGGAAGCAAGAACAGTTTCAAACAAAGAACAGGATATACTTAGTGTGTTAATTGTATACTGTTTGTATTGGCTTGTTTTCCTTTAATAAACATAAACATCATAATGCATTATTCAATATTTTTGTGCCACACCCAAGTATACTTGCATTTCCCTTAGAACTGACTCACTGCTCAAAACTCTGGGATATGCACCCTAACAAGACAGGTGAGGATTTTCCTAGGTGCCTTCTCAGTTTGTCTTCCACTTGGTAGAGCAAGAAAACTGTTCAAATAAAAAGTTAAAAAAAATTTTTTTAATGTTTATTTATTTTTGAGAGCGAGAGAGATATAGCGGGTGAATGGGGAGGGGCAGAGAGAGAGGGAGACACAGAATTTGAAATGGGCTCCAGGCTCTGAGCTGTCAGCACAGAACCCAATGCAGGGCTTGAACCTACAAACCATGAGATCATGACCCGAGCTGAAGTCAGACGCTTTACCGACTGAGCCACCCAGGTGCCCCAAAAAGGTCTGAATCTTTCATTTCACATTCTTTTAAGCCTTCTGCTTGGAACAGAAGCATCTGAATTCAGTTTCTTCCCTCCAGTGGCTTTCTCTTCTTTCCCATTTGCTTTTAGGGAACCGTGGAAGGAAATGTTGAAGACATGGAGAGTGTTCCTACAGCTTGCTCACTCATCGCCTACTCCAGGATTAGAAATCCTTCTCGTGTATTTCTGCTTGGTCCCCATCTTTACAAGGCTACTTCTCCAAATAGGGAGAGGGGTGGGCTTAGCCTCCCTATGGCTGCTTTTGAGATTTCCTCTACACAGGCTACTGGAGATTCTAACCATCTGCACCCGCCCCCCCCCAGCCTCCCACCAAGAATCTCTGGGATCATTTGGCCCTTTAGGAGTTATTTTACACCCCCAAAACAAAGGAAAAAGGAGAACCACTCCACAGCATGAGAAAATGATCATGAGAGACTCCTATAATTCATGTCTGATATAAAAACCATAGCGGTTAACACTTACATAGTACAGAAGTCCAAGGTTGCTTGAACACATTGCAACCTTGCCATCAAACTGTGAAATCCGAGCTACGTTTGGACGGGACATTGCGCGTGTACTGGGTTATTTACAGTCTGGGAGGTGATGCATCTACTTGTCAGCACACTAGAGCCAGGAAGCACAAGCTGCGGGACTGCCCTCTGTATTTAGACGCTCTCTTCTCCACTCCATGTACGTAGCTTCATTCTAAGCATGTTTTTGGCTTAATTTCTGAAAATGCATATTCTCAGCATCTGGCCCTGTTCCTAAAAGTTCTGTCTACTTAAAAACAACAGTTGTCACAGACCCTATTGTCTTTTTCTTTAGGTTCTGCTGCATTAAGAATTACATATAAAACTTACTAAGATGTGCCAAGCACGCTTCTTGTTCTGGGCATGAAGTGTTTAGAACGAAACATTTGTCTGAAAAGCTGGTGCATCAACTTGTCAAAAATATTCGGGGTAAGGCTAGTTTGAAGTGAATTCAGATTTAGACCCAAGACATTTCCTTTGGGACCCAAGGCATTGTGCCAGTGAGAAAAAGAACTACAAACCAAATGAAAACACAGATGACCAACAAAATATTTTGCTCACCAGCTAAAACATCCTTTGAATGCTAACCAAAGGAAAACTGTACTTAGAAAAAAAGTTAATTCTTGGGGCGCCTGGGTGGCTTAGTCGGTTAAGCGTCCGACTTTCGCTTAGGTCATGATCTCGCGGTTCGTGGGTTCGAGCCCCGCGTCGGGCTCTGTGCTGATTGCCAGCTCAGAGCCTGGAGCCTGTTTCAGTCTGTGACTCCCTCTCTCTCTGACCCTCCCCTGCTCACGCTGTCTCTCTCTCTCTCTCTCTCTCTCTCTCCTCTAGAAATAAATAAAAAGAAAAAAAAGAAAAAAAGTCAATTCTTGGGTGCCTAGGTGGCTCAGCCGGTTAAACATCTGACTTCAGCTCAGGTCACGATCTCGCGGTTCAGGAGTTCGAGCCCCACATCAGGCTTTGTGCTGACAGCTCAGAGCCTGGAGCCTGCTTCAGATTCTGTGTCTCCCTCTCTCTTTCTCCCCTTCTCATACTCTGTGTCTCTCTATCTCAAAAATAAATAAAACAATTAAACAAAGAAAAAAGAAAAAAAAGAAAAATTTAAAAAAAAAAAAAATTCTGACACACTGGAAGCTGAACACCATAGCAATATTACCAGGGTGTAGGAAAACCATGCCCAGAGAGATGAGAGAATAATGATAAATGCCAAGGGGCTCTTCTGTCATATGAATACCCAAATCCCAAAGACTGCAAAATGCAGCCACATCCCATGCCCGATCCCATGATAGAAAATTATAAACGGAAAGGGATGCTTACCACAAAGGGGGTGGGGGTGATATCAGAGAAGAGGTACACAGGGGTCCCTTGAGTGACGAATGTGGTTGCAGCAAGTTGGGCAAGCCTGGAAACGCAGCGTGATGAGAGAGAAAGGAAAATTAGGACCGTCGGGACCGTGCGTGAGGGCGAAGCAGGAAATGAATGTCCGACCGCTTCTTTGGGTTCCACTTGGAACCCAAATTTCCATTGGCAGAGAGCATTCAAGCTGGAGGCATCCTAGACGTCGTCTCGTTCTACCCCTTTGTTGGACAGAAACGGGACTGAGGCCGAGGAAAGCCAGACAGTTGTCCCATGTCAAACATGGGTCAACTCTTCTTGGAGCTGGGTGGGCACAAAGAAATCTCTGTGCTTCAACAACTCAAGCGTTACAATTCTTAGGATCCACAGAAATACAAAAATGATTTTGACAGCAAAAAAAAAAAAGGCTTCTATATAAGGAAACTCATAAAAAAATAAAATTCAGCGAAAACAGTATTAATAAAAGTCTGAATGAAGTCTAAACTGCATTCATTAGAACTGAAATGACTTGATAGGTTTATCACATGTTCTGGCTGCTTTTAAAGGCGCCATCTTAAAAGGAGCAAGGGAGGCACTCAACATATACATTATATACACAAACTAAGTTACCAATCTGCACAAGAAAGATTCAATGTGTTCTCTGCATATGCTTGACAGTTACTGTTTATGTTTCCCACCAGATATTTAAAATTGGAAGACGGAGGAATAAACAAACAGTTCCTTACATAAAATTCTGAGACTGCAATGGTTTCTTTTTTTTTTTTTTAATTTTTTTTTTAATGTTTTATTTATTTCCAGGAGAGAGAGAGAGACAGCGTGAGCAGGGGAGGGTGAGAGAGAGAGGGAGTCACAGACTGAAACAGGCTCCAGGCTCTGAGCTGGCAGTCAGCACAGAGCCCGACGCGGGGCCCGAACCCACGACCGCGAGATCATGACCTAAGCGAAAGTCGGACGCTTAACCGACTAAGCCACCCAGGCGCCCCTCTGAGACTGCAATGGTTTCTAACTCTTTAAGAAGATTCCATTGACTCATCATGAGTGTTTTACCATGAATTGGTTTAATATTTATGCTGCAGTTTCTAAATACCTGCACGTTGTTGGTGATAGAGAGCAACCCGGAGCTCCACTCTATCCCATCAAACACTGAGACGTGAACCATAAACTCATATGGCCGTCACATTAAAGAAGTGATATGGCTCCAAGGCCAGAGCAAGGAATATCTATAACTTCACTGACAATATGAGCACATATGAAGGATGTATCAACCAGAAGCAGGGCTGTCAGCCTAAAATGAAGTAATTTCAGAAGCTCAACAGTGTAATTAGCCACATACAGCACTGGGCATGCTCTGCCTGGATCATGTGATTCGCCTCTGGGCCAGGGAAGCATGTTATGACCTAATTCTAACTGTAAATTCACTAAGTGAAAACTGACAAACTGATTTTCTCGCTTATATGATGTCACTCTCTTATAAATCTAAGGCTACAGTTCCTCTCTTGCGCTGTTGACATACACATTTTTGAGCCTACAGCTTAAGGGCAAAAATCTTACGTCACTGTGAGTTCAGGCTGCGGGCTGGTGTCATCTAATCTTATGCCCCAGCTATGTTCCCCTCCTCAGAGCTGCACAGAGAAGCTCCTGATGGGCAAAGATTAGGACTCTATGAACTCAGCCTGTACCATGAAGGTATGGAGACTTTCCATTAATATTAAATACTTGTATATTCTTCTAACCTAAGAAACTACTAACGCTTCTACTCTACAGTGCCAAAAAATTCATCAGAATAGAGGAAGTGTTCAAGTAAAAAAGAGGGTCAAGAGCAGGGGTTGGCAATCCGCAGCCCATTTTGTAAATAAAGTTTTATTGGAACACCTCCATGCCCGCTCAATATGTATAATCTATGACTGTGCTTGTGCTCCATGCCAGAGCTGAGTAATTGTGACAGGCTGGACAGTCCACAGCGTGTAAGATGTTTACTCTTTACACTGATGTCAGCTTCGTTAGGCTGAAACTGTGGCTCCTTCTCTCACTTCATGATCTCAGAAGATCACAGAGAAAAAAGTACACTTTATAGGCTGTTGTGACAATGAAATGAGTAAACACCTGGGGGCCTGGTTCAAACTCAGCACTGGAATAATTGCTGCTATTACCCTCATCACCATCATCATCTGCCTCATCATCATCTGCTTATAGCTACATGAGAGTCCCAATGGTTTAGAAACGATACAAGAATGCAGCTTAAAGCAGGTGTTCGAGAATGGGAAGGAGCTCATGTGGCTTATGAAAAGTGGAAGAAAAAAATGACATAAATGGAAGAGAGAGAAAGGGAGAAACAATGTTGCCCCTTTAAAAATGTCTTTCATTAGGGGCGCCCGGGTGGCTTAGTCGGTTAAGCGTCCGACTTTCGCTTAGGTCATGATCTTGCGGTTCGTGGGTTCGAGCCCCGCATCGGGCTCTGTGCTGACTGCCAGCTCGGAGCCTGGAGCCTGTTTCAGTCTGTGACTCCCTCTCTATCTGGCCCTCCCCTGCTCACGCTGTCTCTCTCTCTCTCCTGGAAATAAATAAAACATTAAAAAAAATAAAAAAAAAATGTCTTTCATTAGATACATATTAAATTCTAAATTGTCTAAATAATTTCATTCTCTTAAATGAAAAATCAGAATTCTTAAAGTTGCAAACAGAATGGACTCATTTTTAGAGTTAAGTGATATAGCTGACAAATGTATGTAAAGTGATTAAAAACAAACCCACCAAATACACTATAACAAAATGGTTTCTTAAATATCTTTAAATACCTTCTGCTGTTGCCTCCACTTGGTGGATGAGCTCGAGCATCAAAGCTAATCACGACACCTCTTTGCTTCAGGTCGCTGAATTGTTTTTCCAGGTATCTGCAAAATCCCTGAAAAGTATCCCATGGATAATGAAACAAACTGAATAAGAAAATAACAGCTTCAGTTACTGTCTAACTATATGTAGCAGGTACTGTGCTAGACACTTAGTATCTATTATCAGCAACCCCCAGATCAGTTTTGCCAAGGAATCCATTTTACAGATGGGAAAGTTAAGGCTCAAGGAGGCTTGCCGGGACACATAAATAGCAGAGCCTGGATTTCTGCCTGGGTCTGGTTGGAGGTGGTACAGTGTAGGGGTTCAAAGCACACATTATTGGTGGACTTTATACTCAACTCTGCCACCTATGAGTAAATGACAAATCCCTTCATTACTTGGTGCCTCGGTTTCCTGTTCTGTCAAACGGGGAAAACAATAGTACCGACCCCAAAGGGCTGTTTTAAAGATTAAATCAATTAAAATATGTTGAGTGCTGACAATCCAATTCCAAGTGAGCACCATGTGTTTGCTGTTATGAACATTATTTTTATTATTTTCCTTTAAAGTCTATATTCCTCCCTTTATACTAGTTCTGAAATGTCTGACTGGGGACAGAAGATGTTTCAGACATTTCAGCCTGCTCTGTAACATCAGAAGGTCAAAGAAACTAATATGCTTTGTAAGCTTTTGACGATCATCTTGTCTAAACCTGTTCTACTTGTGATCTTGTTTTCCAGCAAGCCAAACTTTCATGGAGGCCTTATCAGTCTAATTACACAGCATAGTCAATTATACATATAAAAATTGTGCAGAGGTTGGGCTATTATCACCTGCCTACAACTGATGGAACACGTAATTCCTGTATCTCAGTGTGTGCAATAACCTCACATTGATCTGAAATATGAAAGATTAGAAAACAGTGAACTTTGAACTCAATAGGTTTATATCACTGGAAAAAATAGGTTTTAGTACAGAACAAACAGAACTCTGGTTGACTGGGTAAGAACATTACTTTACTTGGACTGAAGAAAGTGGGGTTTTTTTTTGTCCCCTCCCTTGAAGGAGGTCTTTTAGAAAATAAATGTAACTTTTATTTTTGGTAGGGGAGATATTTCACAGTTTTGTGGCCAGAACAGTGCCAACTGAGAATGCTTTCAGTTTTTTTGCAGGCAAAAATATTACACTGGGCTAATCTTTTGAGTTGAGCGATATAGGAAATAAGGACACATGTACATTGGTTTTGTGGGTTTTCCAGAAGGTACCCAGATGCCTCTAAGGCTTACACCCTCTCCCTAGCCCCAGTGGACCACTGTCCTGTGGCCCCAGTGTTCAAGGGCACAAAAATCACTCAGTCTAAGCCCAGAAGCTTTACACCACCAAACCTCTTTAAAAATACTCCGAAGCTGGGGCACCTGGGTGGCTCAGTCAGTTGAGCGTCTGACTTCGGCTCTGGTCGTGATCTCCCAGGTTCATGAGTTGGAGCCCCACATCGGGCTTGTCTGCTGTCTCCCTCTTCCTACCCCTCTCCTGCTTGCACCCTCCCCAAAATAAGCAAATATCAAAAAACAAAATAATACAAAACTCTGGGGCCAGCTGAGATTAAGGGTTTGAGAAAATGGCTAAGGGAAGAGGGTTTGTTAATTCTAGAGAAGGCTCAGTGTGGGATGAGGGTGATTTTCAGAACTGAAATGTTATCATAGGACATAATAAAGGAATTTTGTATGGTTTCAAAATACCAAACTGTGAGTTGTTTGTCCTGGGAATCCTCTTTCTCTGATTTTGAAACCATGCCTAAGACTTTAAAAATGTACCTGCAGATGTCATAAAACTGTCATCTTTCAACTTCTGTGTCGCCTATTGTAAATTTACAGTGTAGGCCAGGTAATCAGTTCAAAGTGGTGGGGGACTGTAGAGGAAATTATCACAAGGGGTGGCTGGTTGAATCGGCTGATCTTTAAAGGATCTACTCATTTTAGTTTTGTAGGATTCTTAATGATCAGAAGGTCTACTCCCAGAAGAGGCCAATTCCCCTGGGGGAGAAGATGTGTGAGACAGGGCCCAACACTTTTCTGAGGATAAATTTCATCATACTCAGAAACTAGATGTAGATGAATACAGGAGAAAAGCTCCGAGTTCATCTAGAATCCCTTAGAATCCTCTAACAATTAAGCCTAATGGAGATGTAACCAATTGGACTTTCCAAAGATAGCCATGTGGATACATCCCATTCCCTGGGCTCCTCTAATGGGACAGTACATTCCTCCATTGAGAGGTGAGCATCCATGTGCCCTCCCCTGAACAGGAACAGCCTTACTGAGTCGCTCTAACAAATAGAGAATATGATGGAAATGACTGAATTTGTGTGACTTTCAAGGCTGGGTCATAAAAATCAATACTGCTTCCACCTGTGCACACTCTCTCTGGATGCTGTCATTGGCTGCTCTCTGAGCCATACTGTAAGGAAGCCCAGGGCACACAGAATGTTCCAGCTCCAGCTAAGCTCTCAGCCAAAGTCAGCAGTCACTGCAGATGTGTGCATGAATGAGCTTTCAGGTGACTCCAGCCTCTAAGCTGGCCTAGGGAATGCCAAGTCCAGCAGAGATGAGCTGTCCCCACTGACCTCCACCTCCGCTACAGATTTGTGAGCAAAATAAATGCGGCTGTTGTTCAAAACCACTATGTTTTGGGTGATTAGTTATACAGCCCTATTACCTAGAGCAGAGGGTGACTTTACCGAGGCATAATCCCATGCAAACCATAAACTAGAACAGGATTCCCAGGCTCACTCCACTGTAAGCCTCCCCTCAAAAAAGATTTCAGATATTTGTTGCCAGGGTTCCCAGGGCAACTCCATACCCTTACGCAAGACTTCCTTATTAGGGTTTCATTAGAACATGCCCAAGTCTGCCTTTTATACTGGGAGGTACATGTAAGGTACACATAATCATTAGTCAATTTTTCCAGCCCTTTTTCCCTTCAGAATTAAAGTCACCTACATTTTCTTTCTCTCTCTCTTTTTTCTTTTTTGAGAGAGATAGAGCATGCAAGCATGCATGCATGCATGTATGAGTGCAAGTGGGGGAGGGGCCGGGGAAGAGGGACAGAGAGAATCCCAAGCAGTCTACACGGTGTCAGTGCACAGCCTGACACAGGACTCGATCTCATGACCTGAGCTGAAAGATCATGATTATCAAACCGTGAGATCATGACCTGAGCTGAAATCAACAGTCCAGCGTTTCACCGACTGAGAGACCCAGGCACCCCAAAGTTACCCTCATTTTTTAACCTACATTTTATATAGTTGAAGAAACTGAATTAATCTGTTTTTCATTTCCCTCATTAACAAAACTCTGGCCACTCTGTGGCAGATCTTCTGTTTCATCAAAAGATTCATCTCTATTCCTAGAAGCTAGGTGTAGACTCTGACAGTAAAATTTACAAATGAAGGCAAAGGAACTCAGCAATAATTTCCACCTATCCTATAAATTAAAGTGAAATCGAATCTGCCCCTGGTTAGTCTGACAGTTAGAAACGCTTTTCGATGCTTGCACCTTCTCCACCATTGCAAACATTACAAGACCATAAAAATCATCAGTTTAGCTGGTGGATTTGCACTGGAATGAAAGTTCCACGGGAATCTGTTTAGTCACTGTTATATCTCCAAAGCCGGGCAGAGAGTAAGCATTCAATAAATCTCTGTTAAATGAAAGGGAGGACAGCTATATGAATTTTGAAAAATGTTTTTATTTACTTTTGAGAGAGAGAGTGCAAGCAGGGACAGAGCAAAGAAAGAAGGGAACAGAGGATCTGAAGCAGGCTCTGAGCCGACAGCAACGAGCGCAATGTTGGGTTCGAATTTATGATACATGAGATCATGACCTGAGCCAAAGCCAGAGAGACACTCAACCGCCTGAGCCACCCAGGCTGTATAAATTTTATATGAATTTTGAAACAAGTATCCCTTTAACCAACTGCACAAGCCTTACTTTACTGAGTAAATGTCCCTGTGCCTTGGTGAACTCACAAGACCCGGCCATAATTAAAACAAATTAGGTCCCTCAAATACAAAAGGAGCCTGGGGTTATATTAATTAGACAAGGAGGCCATTAGACTGAGGAGGCTTTAATGCCTTCCTGGTCTATAGAAGCGAAGGAAAGCCCAAGCCTGAAAATGCCTCAAGGTTAAGAAATTAAAACCTAAGGACAGCTAATTAGAAACTGCCACCAAGTCCCCAAATAAGGCAACCACTCCCCATCTATGAATTTCCTTGCCTCGTTCCTGCCTCTCCTTTGTGAGTTTTTCTTCCAGCCCCTACAGTGGGGTGTTCCTAACTACTTCCAGTTTGGCACTGCCCAATTCAAACAGACTTTTGCTCAAATGAACTCTTAAAATGTTTAACATGCCTCAGTTTTATCTTTTAACGCTGAGGATGTGTTAAGAATAACCAAGAGGGGCGCCTGGGTGGCTTAGTCAGTTAGGCGTCCGACTTTCGCTTAGGTCATGATCTCCCGGTTCGTGGGTTCGGGCCCTGCGTCGGGCTCTGTGCTGACTGCCAGCTCAGAGCCTGGAGCCTGTTTCAGAGTCTGTCTCCCTCTCTCTCTGACCCTCCCCTGTTCACGCTATTCCTCCCTCCCTCCCTCTCTCCCTCCCTCTCTCTCTCTCCTAGAAATTAATAAAAAAAAAAAGAATAACCAAGAAATATGAAAATGGGATACCTGTGTAGTTTGGATGATGGTCAAGTCATTCATATGAGAAATTCCTGCTCCCATAGCGGCTCGAAGGCCAGCGGTTCCGAACTCCATTCGAGCCCCAAAGCATTTTTGTAGTTCTTCTTTATTCCCATCTGCAATTAGTTGTTTCACTGACTCCAAAGTTAAAGGATTCTGCAAAACAGAAATGTATACAACAGACACAGCCAGCTGAATAACAGAATAAAAATCTGAAATATTAAAAAAAAAGACCCACAATAATTTAACCTGTAGAGGGAAAAATGTATATATCTGAAAAGCTATATATATATTTGAAAAGCCAGATATATGTGGCTTCTCAATTTTCTGGTGGATTTGCAATTTGAAATATAAGTTTTTTGTTGTTGTGGACACACAACGTTCCATTAGTTTCACATGTACAACATCGTGATTCAATTTTTTAAAAATTATGTGTGATATTGTGAATAAGAAATATATTATTTTGGTTTTGTCCCTAGTTCCTGTAACAGAGCTTCTAAAACCCTTGTAACTTCCCAAGAGGTAGGGGTAAGAGTATCTTTTGTTATTCATAATAAGCCCCCTTCAGCCACACCTGAGTTTATGCTAATGAGGGACTCGTGGTGGGCGGGGCTGGTTGCCAGGGGAACCAATTTGGGATTCGTGGGCTCAGAGGTTGAGTCCACTCACCAGTGGCCAATGATTCAGTCGCATCTAGGTAACAGAACGTCCACAAAACCCCTCAGCAACCCGATCCAGAGGCCTTCTGGGCTGGTGAACACTTGGGGTGCCAGGAGCGCAGCACCTCTGGAGAGGGCGTGCAAGGTCGGTACCGCTTCCCACATACTCTGTCCTGTGCAGCTTTCCATTTGGCTGTTCCGGAGTTCTGTCCTTTATAATAGCAAAGTGCTTTCCTGAATTCTGCGAGCTGTTCTAGTAAATTACCAAACCCGAGGAGGGGGGTCTCGGGAACCCCTGATTTATCACTGGTTGGTCAGGAGTCAGGTGACAACCTGGGGCTTTGGACTAACGTCTAAAGTGAGGGCGGTTTTGTGAGAAGGAGCCCCTAAGCTCGGAGAGGGAGGTCTGTGCTGACTTTGAGTAGTTAGTGCCAGAAGTGAGTTAAATTGTAGGAAATCCAGTTGGTATCCATGGAGAATCGCAAATTAACTTGCTGTGGAAAACCCACACATTTGGGGTCAGAAGTGTTGTGAGTAGAAAAAAATAGTTTTGTCCTTTATTTTATAAAATTGTTAAATGCTTATTTATTTTTGAGAAAGAAAGACGGAGAGTGAGCAGGGGCGGGGGCAGGGCAGAGAGAGAGAGGGAGACAATATCTGAAGCAGGCGGTCAGCACAAAGCCTGATGCAGGGCTCAAACTCACTAACTATGAGATCGTGACCTGAGCCGAAGTCGAATGCTTAACCGAGCCACTCAGGCAGCCCATTTTCTCCTTTATCATGTGTTGTGTTATTTTATTTGTTTGTTTATTTTGCCTATCAAGGCAAGTGCTTTTGGAGAAATGGAATGAACACATGGTTTTGGAGTCTAACACCCAGAATGGAATGCCAGCCGCATCATCACTTACTGCCTCTATGTACTTGGGTAGACGATTTAGCTTCTTGAATTCTCAGTTTCCTCATCTGTAAAATGGGAACAGTCTAGACCCTTCTTTACAAGGTGGTTTAGAGGTAGTTTACATTAAATTAATGTAAAACCTTGCTCTCTGCCTGGCACTTAGTTGTAATCTAATGTTCATTTTCTTCCCTAATATCTTCAAAATTTCCCCCAGAGTTATGAGATTGTACAATTTAAATCAAAACCTTGCAGGGCACCTGGTTGGTTCAGTCAGGTAAGTGTCTGACTTCAGCTCAGATCATGATCTCATGGCCCGGCTCGTGAGTTTGAGCCCCGCGATGAAGAGCCTGCTTGGGACCCTCTCAGTCCCTCTCTCTGTGCCTCTCCCCAACTCAAGCTTTTTCTCTCTTTCAAAATAAATACATAAATAAACTTTAAAAAAAAAAACTTAACTATTGTGTCATAATTTGTCCAATTCTCTCAAATGTGAAGTATGCAATGGCTGTAAGAGGCAGACAAATAACAAAAACCCCAACTGGTCAATGGGGAAGACTCAGATTAAGTGACTTGCTTGAACAGTGATCTAGTGCTTTTTCTATTACATTAAGTGTTTCAAATAGAGGCCCATATGAGCCATGTAAGTTCATTGTACATGGCCCTATTTTCTTTGTACAAGAGTTGCAGAAAATGTTAAGAATGGAGGAAAATGACAATCACATTAATTCCACATTAGGCTTTTAAAGTAACACATCAGAAGAAAAACAGAGTAAGCACTTTATCTTACAGTCACAATCCAACTACATGAACATGCAGCCAAGAAAGATAGGCCACACCATTAAAATCTGAAATGCTGCTGCAATAAAACCTTTGCTTTCTGGAATGAACCCACATTTCCAGATTGTTCTACCTTGATTAGGGTCACATAAAACCCCACCTTTTGGGTTAAGAGCAATAGCCAGTGATCATAGAGCACAATCCAATCAGAATGTCACGTGCCCTCAAGGAAGGGCTCACATCTGGAATATTAAAGAGGCTCAATAAATATTTGCTGAGTGAATGAGACAACACAGACTTTAAGGTCACACACAATATCCAGTGATTCTCCTGTGTACACGGTAGATTTGGAAAATGCCAACTGTCCTTTGATAGCCATAAAAGACCAAATAGCCTGAGAGAAACCAAAGGAGGCAGAGAGATAAGAATACAAAATCAGGAGGGAAGCAGAGATTAGAATCAGTATGAGGGTGACCAAAGCCGACAGCCTAGACAGACAGAATGAAAGCACGGTGGAAATGCAGAGGGTACCTGCCTTGAGCAGTGCACTGTCAGGCCCTACGCACCAGTGAGGGAGTGGACAGGAACAGCTATACAACGTAGGGCAATCAGACCAGAGGGCTTGCAGTGCCTTTGGTGGACAGGATGGTCCCCCACCTGGGGTCTGTCTTAAACCAAGGAAGACACGGAGAGAGGAAAGAGCAAGAGGAGCAGAAGAAATTAAAAACTAAAAAGGATAACGTGCCCTTCGCCTCTACCCAGGGAAGTACTCATTCCATACACAGATACAAGATCTTGGCGGAAACTAGGTTTCAATTTCTTCAGAGAGAACGTTTCCTGGGTTTAAAACACATGATCAAGTATGATTTTAAAAGGATTCTGCCCACTTCAAGTTACTAAGTTATCAGAAATGGAAACATTTTCCTTCCCTAAAGAATTACAGGGACTGTCTTTCCAGGAAAAGAAAAGCCACCCAAGGAGTTGCCAATGGCATCCTGCAAGAGATGTGCTCACATTTCTTTCATGTGTAGGGGCCCGTGGGGAAGGAGGAAGACCTGGCCCCTGCTAACAGAGCTTATACTCTCCCTCCTTTCACCCTACCAGCATCTTAGAGATCTGCTAGGTGCCCTGGGTCAGGCCCTGAAAACCATGGAAGTTGGTGGAGGAGTGGACAGGCACAGCTGTGTAACTTGTCTGGGTCCAGAGCAAAATGAAAACATGGGACTCCTTATTCAACAAGTGAATTTCAAAACAGGACGGCAGAGGGTGGGGCCCTCCTAAAACAGGGTCTGTGCCACCCCTACACACGTCCTGCCTTTGAAATCAGCCCTGGGGCCAGACATTAAACAAATAAACTTACCAATTTTTGTGGGGGTTTTTTGTGTTTCCTATTTGTTTTGTTTTGGCGGATGTAGACCAATTAGGGAGATATAATTTACCATTGGTTTCCAGGGAAGGCCTCTCTACATAAATCACATTTAAGTTCAGACCTGAAACAGGAGTAACTGCTTGAGAAACAAATTCAGCAGAAGAGCGAGGGAACATTCCGGGGAAAACAAACAGCCTGTCCCAAGGGGCAAGTAGGAAAGTTAGACAGGAAGGGAGGAGGTGCTGTCTACAGCGGGGTCCCTGATCCTCTCCCTCTGCTCTAGCACCTAAGAGAGTGAACAGGAGAAAAGCTAGTGTGCTCAAGGCGTTCCCTTCTGTCTTTCCAGCAAAGTCGGAGACCAGAAGAAAACACCTGAAGCCAGGCGGGCCCAATGAGGAGCATGCACGTTCACAACCGAGCACCTGTGAGAGGTGGATGGGGAATGCTGCTCTCTGCGAAGTTCCCAGGAGCAAAAAAAAAAAAAAAATTGGCTGGACGGGACAATTCCGGGTCTCTGGGGATGCACAGTCTACTACTAAAGGACGAGCCAGCGGTCTGAGCGACGCGGACACGCGGGCACGCCCCAATTGGACACGACCCCAGAGCCCGGCCGAGTCCGGATCAGCTCAGGCTCGCTCTTCCACTCTCGGACTTGCAGCCCCAGGCGGCCAGATGGCTGGCTTTGTCCCGGGACAACTTTTCCGGGTTTGCTCCGGATTTGCCAAGTGCAGGCCAAACGCAAGGAGGCCTGGCCACTCCCTGCTTCCTCTTCCTCCGTCTTCCCGCATTTGATGAGAAAAACATCTTTGTCGTTCTGAGTTGCTGCCAAGTCATTTGACAACATTATAACTCTGCTCGCACCCAGAGGCATTCCCGCCCCAAGTTTTCGCTTTGCTTTTTCCGGGGCACCTTTTAAATAACCACTCAGAGTTCAGCCTGGGGAAAAGTTGGGAGACCGCCGCCCTAACCACTTTCTAACGGGCGTTTGCTACCCTGCCCTCTCTCTGGTGACCTGGGACGGAGCACTGACCATGCCCCGGCTCTCTGCATACTGCCCCCCAGCCCTTGGATCTGTAAGCACTACAACCTATGAGTGGCTCTACTTCCTTTGTGTGGAGGTATTGAAACGCGCCTTGCATCAATATGCCCCGGTGGGTTCCACTTCCCTAGAGAGGAAGCCCGGCCGCTGAGGGAGCGAGCTGTGGCCTCATGGGGGTGCTGGTGACTCCCTAACAGCAGGTCGTAATCTGCATGTTCGTAATTCAGTACTCCAGCTCCGGTTCTCCGCCGGCCGCGGGCCCTGCAGGTGCGAGCGGCGGGCCGGAAGGAAGCTCCCGCACCCGCGCTCCGCGCAGGAGAGGCGGGGGCTCCTGGGGGGTGCGGAGGAGCCCCACTTCTCCATCGCATGCTCCCACCCCCTGTCGTCCCTCACCTTGTCCCACTGCAGCCACCGCTTAGTCTCCTGGTCCAGCCGGGTGTCCATGTCCAGTGCTGCCAGCAGCCCAGTTGGGAAAGCTGCGGGACTGCTCTTCCGTCCCGGCCGGGAGAGGCCGAGACCCGGCTGGGCGAGGCGGGGCGGGGTCAGGAGAGGCGGAGGCGGGGCGGAGAGAAGCTGAGCCCAGGCCGGGGGAGGCGGGGCCGGGGAAATGGAGGCGGGGCCTGGAGAGGCGGAGGCGGGGCGGGGACAGGAGGAGGCGGAGCCGGGAGAGGCGGAGGCGGGGCGGGGCGAACCGGTTGCTGGGAAGGGTGTGTCTGGGAGGAAAGTGACGAGCTCAGGCTCCTATCAGTTTACCAGAGAGCCTCTGGGCGGGCGGGGAGGGGGAGGAGGAGGTGGGGCGGATGAGTGGGAGGTGGGGGGTGGACAGCGTAGTGGAGGATGGAAGGAGAGGGGTGCCCGGGGTAGTGGAGGTGGGGAGGACGTCGCTGAGATCTGGCACTCGAGAGTCTTTATCATCATCTCTGAAAGATCCCGAGGACTCCTCCATCCCCACAGCAGCTATTCATTGAGTTCCTAGTGTGCGCCGGCACCTTGTCAGTACTGGGACCAAGGATGAGTAAACTCAGATGGGAGCATAAAAGCTAGGTAGAAATTCTGAGGGTCACAAATAACTTACACAAATTTTGAAAAAGAAGAACATAGTGGGAAGATTGACATGTATAGACGGTGGAACAGAACGGATAGCCCAGAAATACTATTACACATGCATGGACAACTTATTTCAGAGGTGACACTGTACAGCAAGGTGAAAGGACTTTTTAATTTTTTACATTTAATGGTGGTGGTCAACTGGATATCCAGGTCGCAAAAAGGGGAAAAGAAACTTGAGCCCCTGCTTCATACCACATGCAAATACTACGCATTCCAGGTCAATTGTAGATCTAAGTGTGAAAACTAGAATGAAAATTCTAGAAACTAAGGTAGGAGTACATCTTCATTACCTTGGGATCATTAAACCGTGAAGAAGATGCATAGAGTGAGCATGAAACGGCGTGTATAAGAACGTTTCTACCAGCATTATCTGCAATAGCCCCAAATTAGAAACAATTTTATGTCCACCAACAATACAGTGGATAATACTGTGGTGTGTTCATACAGATATGTAACTGAATTATGGTAAATTCATACAGCAATGAAAATGAATAACTGTTATACACATCATGGAGAAATCTTACTAACATTAGGTTGAGTGAAAGAGGCCAGCCCTTCTCTCTTGCCTTCCCCCGCCCCCACTCCAAATACTAGACCATTCCATACATATGCCATGGTAGGATAGGTAATACTACAGGGAAAGAAAACAAATCAGTGGGTTACAACAACTGGGGTTAGGGAGAGGGGTTGATTACAAGTCATACAAGGGAATTTTGGGGATGAGGGAACTGTTCTGTATCTTGACTGAGGTTGTGATAAACACAACTCTGTTTGTGAAACATACTCTGTTTATGAAAACTCAGGATTGCATACTTTGAAAGGTAAATTTCACTGTACACAAATTCATGGTACATACCTCAATTTTAAAAATCTTAACAATTAAAAACTTGAAAAAGGAGGTAAGATTAATCTTTGGATGTCAGGGGGAAGTGACTTTGAGAAGGAGGAGAGTGCTTTCTGGGATGTCTGCACTGTTTTATTGACCCCTATCATGGGTACCCAAGTGTATTTATTTTGTAATAATTCACTGGGCTGAGCTTAGGAATTGTACATTTTCTATAGGTTCTATTTCAATTTTAAAAAGAAAACAAATATCCAGGATTTATGATATCTGTTTATAGAGGCAGATTAATCATATAATTATTCCAGTTTCTATATTATTACAGACTGATAAAATTGTTGGGAGGGAACCAATGAGATTCCAGAAGGGTGTTCGTTAGGGGGCCTTCTTGCTCTGGGAATCTTTCTGCACATAAAGCATTTGAAGCGTATGTGGAGACACGAGGGAAGTACATGGTTAATGTGCAGGAGGCAGCCTGGAAACTGCTTTCCAGATAGACCCTGGGAGCGTGGTCCTTCTCCTGAACCAAAAGGCCTGAGAGACTGGAGCATAGGCAAGTGGCAGTGAAGAAGGATGGGCAGACTGAGTCTCCCCATCTGTCAGGTTGCCAGCACATCTGCCCCACTTGGGGCTGTTTCATTCTCTCCCCCAGACCAACCTTCTTTTCAATCATGTTAGGACAGAAACTGCAGGACCAAGAGAGTCTGAGGCCAGGCAGTCTCACTTGGCCTGTGTTTCTCTCTCCTCGGCCAGAGCTCTCCGAGATCAGTCTGTGTGGCTTCCAGATCCGGCCAGGGTGGGGTGGATGGGGTAGGGAGGTAGTGGCTTCAGGCCCTATTACTTCCTCCATGAAGAGAATGACTGCAGGTGAGTGCTGCACTTCCAGAGGTGTGAAGAGTGGGGTTTGAAGGAGGATATTTTGATACTTTCCATTGTTTTCCTTGGCATGGTATTATGTGGCCATGGCATCATCCAGTCAGTACTATTTTCACCCCTATTTGGGATACCAAGGGGGCAGAGTTCTCAATATTCAACATTCAAGGAAAGAAAGGAATAGGATTTTTAAACCAAGAAAAATTTTTAACAAAGAAGTTGCCAAATTGTCAAAAGACATGAATAGACAATTCTCCAAAGAAGACATCCAGATGGCCAACCAACACATGAAAAAAAATGCTCAACATCCCTCTTCATCAGGGAAATACAAATCAAAACCACAATGAGATACCACCTCACACCTCTTAGAATGGCTAACATGAACAACTCAGGCAACAACAGATATTAGCGAGGATACGGGGAAAAAGGATCTCTTTTGCCCTGTTGAGCAAACTGGGGCATCCACTCTAGAAAACAGTATGGAGGCTCCTCACAAAATTAAAAATAGAACTACCTTACAACCCAGCAATTGCACTATGAGGTGTTTATCCAAAGGATACAGCTATGCTGTGTCGAAGGGACACATGCACCCCAATGTTTACAGCAGCACTATCGACAATAGCCAAATGGAAGGAGCCCAAATGTCCATTGATGGATGAATGGGTAAAGAAGATGCGCTATATGTATATGGAGTATTACTTGGCAATCAAAAAGAATGAAATCTTGCCATTTGCAACTACGCGGAGGGAACTGGAGGGTATTATGCTAAGCGAGATTGGTCAGAGAAAGACAAATATCATATGACTTCACTCATATGAGGAGTTTAAGACACAGAATAGATGAACATAAGGGAAGGGAAGGAAAAATAATATAAAAACAGGAAGGAGGACAAAACATAAGAGACTCTTAAATATAGAGAACAAAGGAAGGGTTGCTGGAGGGGTGTGGGAGGGGGGATGGGCTAAATGGGTAAGGGGCATTAAGGAATCTACTCCTGAAATGATTGTTGTGCTATATGCTGACTAACCTGGATGTAAATTTAAAAAATAAATACAAATAGGGGCGCCTGGGTGGCTTAGTTGGTTAAGCGTCTGACTTTCGCTTAGGTCATGATCTCGCAGTTCATGGGTTCGAGCCCCGCGTCCGGCTCTGTGCTGACTGCCAGCTCAGAGCCTGGAGCCTGTTTCAGAGTCTGTGTCTCCCTCTCTCTCTGACCCTCCCCTGCTCACGCTGTCTCTCTCTCTCCTAGAAATAAATAAAAATATAAAAAAATAAAAATAAATAATAAATAAAAATAAAATAATAATAATAAAAAAAGAAGTTGCCATATTGTAAGTAAATTCTCCTCCCTTAACCTGCAAAGGGCACCAAGCTCTCAAGTGCTGTGCTGAAGACAATGGACAGTGGTCTCATGTTAATACTCCCACCTGCTTCTCATGTGAAGCACCAAACAGTATACCGTTGCTTCAGGGGGTCTCTGTTGCAAGGGACTTTCCTAGAGTCTCTTGTAACTGAGATGCCTGGACCAGAAGTCTCTCCAGTTCTGATAATGATACTTCAATGACCTGGGGTGGGCGATTCTCACACATGACCCCAAATAACATTTGTTAGAATAATTCGAGCAGGAAGGGGTCTTTGGGAACAGTTCAGAGACCCTTGTTTTGCAGACGAGGGAACAGAGATCCAAAATCTAAGAGTCCTTCTCTGAGACACGCAGCTGGTCAGTGACAGAGCGAGGATTCACTGCCCAGTCTCCTGATTTTCTAATCCAATGTTTAATCTCCTGTCCCCTCAGCCCATTTCTGCACGTGTCCATGGAAAGAAGTTTCATGAACTCTGGTAACCTGTTGCCATGTGCCAGCAGCCAGCTGTGGTTGAAAACTAAATATTAACCATCTCTGGCATTGATAATGTTGAGTGATGCTTAAAATAATTCGAGCTGTTTGTGCATGTTCCTCTGCTGCCTAAGAACTGTTTCACATGTGGATGTCCCATTTTCCTTGGAAGCTTCCCAACATCCCAAAACACCTTGTCAGTGATTCTACCAGTTCCTTTATATCCACCCCAGCAACAGTTATTCTAAAACTTTCCATCTTGGAAAGTTTAAAGTATTTACTAAAATTGACCCCAATCTAACTATCAGCAGGCCAATGATCCAATGATCCAATGATCCAATAATCATTAATGGCCAGCGTTGTTCTGTCTATCCCTTCTCCCCCCTTCTATATACTATGAAGGATATTCTAGACATCGTATCATTTCATCTATATTTTAGCAGATATCTCTAAAAGGTAAGGACACATTAAAAATAACCTCAAAACCATTATCTCACCCAAACTTTTTAAAGTGAAAAATTCCTTAGTATCATTAAATGTCCACCTAATCTTCAAATTTTCAAATATCTAGTAAGTACCTTCACTTTTTGTTTGTTTGCTTACAGTTTGCTTGAATCAAGAGCCAGATAATCTTGCCATTGGCTGATAAGTCTTTTGTATCTCTTTTAATCTATAAGTTCTGCCTCAATTTCCTTGCAATTTATTTGTTGAAGAAACAGGGTTATTTGTCCTGTAGAGTTTCGCACAATCTAGATTTTGCTGACTGGAGTCTCTTCCTCTTTCTCCTGTACTTCCTGTAAATTCATTTCATTATAATCTGCTCTTCACAATCTCTCCTTCACTAAACTGTGAGCTCCTAGAGGTGTTTTATTTATCTTTGCCTACCAAGAGGCTACCACTGTAGGTGTCTGATAAGTGGGTGAAGAAATGCATGAAGTCAGGAGGTTATGTGTTCTTTCCTTATGTAGGAAAAGGGAAGGCACCAGAGTCAGGCCTGAATCTTGGTTCTGTGGGGAATGCTGGACAAACCATTTAACCTCTCTTGGCCTTAATTTCCTCATTTCTAAAATGAAACAATTATAGTGTGCACCTCATTGGGGCAATGTAGGTCTTAAATGAGGAAATACATGTAAAATGCTTACCATGGTGTCTTGTGTAGGAAAAGACCTCAATAAATGTCAGCAATTGTTATGAAAATACTGCTAACTTGAAATTCTGTATTAGTCACAATAGGCTAGGTCAAGCTGAAAGAATAAATTAATCCCTAAATCTCAGGGCTAAGTGAAACAAGGATACAAAGATTTTTTTTCTTGCTCATGTTACATGTCCAGAGTAAGTTGGTAGCTGGTATACTCCACACAGTCACTCAGGGATCAGGATACTTTCATCTTGTGGTTTCTTCCATCAATATGTGGCCTCCACAGTTATCATGGAAGACAAGAGAAAAATGTAGAGGTCACACAATGGCTTTTAAATACTTCTGCCTGGTAGTGGCACACATCACTTTGGCTCACATTTCTTTTTTTCTTTTTAAAAAATTTTTTTTAACATGTATTCATTTTTGAGAGAGAGACAGAGTGTGAGTGGAGGAGGGGCAGAGAGAGGGAGACACAGAATCTGAAACAGGCTCCAGGCTCTGAGCTGTCAGCACAGAGCCTGACGCGGGGCTTGAACCCACCAGCAGTGAGATCATGACCTGAGCTGAAGTCGGATGCTCAACCAACTGAGTCACCCAGGCACCCCTTAGGATCACATTTCATTAGCTAAAATGCATCATATGAACACACTTAATTGAAAGAGTGTTGGGAAGTGTAGACTACCCACGTGCCCAGAAAAGAGTGTGGGTAGGAACAAGCCTTCATAGTCACTTCCACATACTCTATGTTGTCTGTGATTGAATGTTAGGATGATTGCAAATATCAATGGTTCTGGTAGATTTCCAACAAGCAAGGAGTAATTCTCAGATAGTGTTCACTTGAAATTTAGAACAATCTCGTGTCCTCCATACAATAGAGCGATCCTTTGTAATAGACATCAGCGCTTGTACCTCTCCTTTTTTCAATCCTTCCATGGCTTCATAAGTACTTATCATAAAAAGTATCTTCTACCATGGGCTTCAAAGTTCTATTTAATCTGTCCCCTGCCCACATTTCCTGCCACATTTCTCATTGACTGCAATCAACAGCCATGCTGTTCTCTGTGCTGATCCTTGACCATGTATTATTCCCTCCCCCCTGCACCCCCCAGGTATCCTGATGACAATACCCACATTTAATTCAGGCTTCTGCTCAAATATCACCTTATCGGAAGGACTCTTCCAACTTGTAAACACTTGTAAGGTGTTGGTAAATGTTTAACCAGCTCTCTGGAATTAAACAAAAAACAAACAACCTGTTAGTATTATTTGCCAATTTCCATAGTATGGTTGTACTCACCATGGCTGATTTCTAGCCAGCAACATGACACCACTAAACACACAGTTGGGAAGAGGTGTGTCGTAGCACAACCTTATGTACAATTTCCAACGTGCGGATATAATAGATGTAAATAAAGAGCACAGATGATAGTAACAAGTAGAAAAATAAACATAAATGGTGGATGTTGAGTATTTATTACCTTTGCTTTTATTGTAAAGTATTTTTACTTAAAAGCTTACATAATTTAATTTATAATGATAGCTGTTTTTAACATCTGACTAGCAAAATTCCTAAACCTTTAGTAGTCAGCTCCGATGAAGGTGGTGTCTGCCATCACCAACGCACCGTAGCCTCTCCTGAAATGGACCTCCACCGTCCTTGTATCCTACTTTATTTTTCTCCAAAGCATTTCTTGGTCCCTGCCATGATAGTATACATTTGATTTTAATGCTGTCTCTCTACCTTGCTATAATGTAAATCCTTTTTTATCTGTGTCCCCAGCACCTAGAACAATATTTGGTTCATAATAGTTGTTCAATACATATTTGTTGAAGAATGAATCATTGGGTTCCCTTATGTTCATCAAGAAAAAAAAGATGGATTCTAGTAATAATATAAGATACACCCATACGAACCTTTTCTCTAAAATAAACAAGCATTTCTGAATTTGACCAAGAAAATGAAATGCTTGTCACTATTCTCTAGCACCCCAACTCAAGGTTGACAAGAGAATGAATAGTAATGTGTCAATAGGCTTTATCAGTGTACTCATTACTGCCCATAAACCTAAACACAGCAATTCTTTCTGCAGACCAGCTGGACGTCAATGGTCTTTCTCAGGGAAAAGATTTACATATCTATTATTTATGCCTAGTTTCATTAAATAACTTCATGGAATTGCTTAGTTTTCTCTCATTTTTTAAAAAGTTTATTTTTGAGGGAGGGAGAGAGAGAGAAAGAGAGAGAGTGTAAGCAAGGGAGAGGCAGGAAGAGAGGGAGAGAGAGAATCCCAAGCAGGCAGGCTCTCCTGGGGCTGGTCTCACGAACTGCGAGATCCTGACCTGAGCTGAAATCAAGAGTCTGAGACTAAACCGACTGAACCACTCAGGTGCCCCTCTCTGATTACTTATTTTAATAATTGTTTGCATTTGAAGTCCCACTAGGCCTTCTGATCATTAGAAGTTGAACACCGGGCCTAGTTTGTGTTCCTTACCCCAGCTTCTGCTTTCAAAATTGTCACCTCTCTTTTTCCTTCCCATGGTGCCCTTTCCAGCACACCCACCTCTACCCCTCACCTCTAAGCAGTCACAACTGCATAGATCAAGGGAAAGAGTCATTCATCTTCATTAGAATTTGGTTGGCTCTAGTTAAGCATCACCGTGTCCTTTGGCCTGAGGTATTGGCCAGGCATTAATGAGCCAGCAGACTTGGGAAAGTGCTGTGGCTGAACGGCTGTGTGTCTTGCTTCCTGCTGTGGTCAGATGAAGAGATGCCCTGACCACATTGTCAGCGTATGTGAGGGCAAAACTCTCTAGGAGATTCGTGCTTAAAAACTCAGGGTGCCTGGGTGGCTCTGTTGGTTAGGTGTCCGACTTCGGCTCAGGTCATGATCTCATAGTTGGCAAGTTTGAGCCCTCTGTCGGGCTCTGTGCTGACAGCTCAGAGCCTGGAACCTGCTTCAGATTCTATGTCTCCCCCTCTCTCTGCCCCTCCCCTGCCCACTCTCGTTCAAAAATAACATTAAAACAAAATTCTTTTTAACGCTCAACACCCACTAAATACTAACACTAAAGTGCTAGTACACTCAGCTTAGGACTAAGCCTTTTACTAAAAAAATGTATCCCTACAAAAGGTTGAATTTAAGAGCCTTACTAGAAAGGACTTTTGTTTTTCTTTTTTCTTTTTTTTCCCCTGAGGACCACATAATTTCTGGTGTTTCTGAGACATTACTGTTTTGTCAACTGAATATTGAGCCGCTCTTTTTAAGCCAGGACCCAGAGGACACACAGTTTCTGTTTGGGTAGCTACTGGGTAAATGGTTGGCCTCTGAATGAAGCCAGCTGATACATTGTGTTTTGCTTTTTCATCCCAATCATTTTGATCTACTATCTTCTCAACTCAGTCTGATAATTCTATCTGCATTAAAGTGGAATTTAGTTTGTACATCTTGAACTGAATAGCATTAGAAAGGAGTCCCAAGAGCATAGCACTAAAAGAAATACTGGTCTCCAATAAATTATGTTGCAAGGACAACTGACAAATCATCATTTAAGGTGGTTAATCCGGCCTCAATTCCTTAGGGTTCCACTGTGCTGACATCAAGAAAAAGCATTTTCAACCTGTAAACTTTCCTATTCCAAACAGTGTTCAGCTTTTCTCAAATCCTCTTTTCTTAAACAATTTAACCCCCCTCACTCTCTCCCACTCTTGCTCTCTCATTCTCTCTCTCTTTGTTTTTCTACCTGTAGAGATTATATAATTTCATATATATATATATATATATATACACACACACACATATGCATGTATATAACCTTGGATTGAGAGTAACTTGTTCTGCGAGTGTTCTGCAAGATGAGCAAATGTTTCTAATAAATTTTAACTTGATAAACAAGCAATGTCTTACAATATGGAAGTAGTACATGGTGCTGATCATGACGTTGGTCACTGTGCAATGGTTCCTGAAATTTGCTTAGGTATATAAGTGCTTTGGATTACAAGCATGTTTCCGGAATGAATTATGCTCGCAAACCAAGGTTTTATCATACAGTGTGCAGAGACTTCCTGTTGGAGGAGAAACTTCCCCTCCTCATCACTGCTGGGCTTGGCCATGTGACTTGCTTTGCTCTGGGGAATGTGGGGACATGAGACATGGGTCCCATTTGAAAAAAGTTTTAACAGGCACCACATCTTTCAGGCAGTTCTCCTTCCTTCTGCTACTAAGCATCGTGTCCCAGATGGTGCCACCCCATCTTCCATATGGGGAGGAGAAGCCACAAGCAGGGAGTTGTAGCAGTCTGGCTCCTACCCAGGGCCACTGCTGTGTAATGTGGTGAAGAGAGACACATTTGCTCTTGCAAACCACAAGGGGGTTAGGGGTCCATTCCTCACTGCAGCAAAGCTGACTGAGCCATCCCGGAGTGGACTTTGCCTTCTCTAAGGTGACTGAAGTAAGGAAATGTTTGGGTTTTAAGTCAGCCTTTTTAAGTTTTCCCGTGGCATATGTAGACAAAACAATTCAGTAAATGTTCCCCGATCATATTTGACGTTGTGCCCTGGATCACCTGCTTGATGAAGGACAATCAGGGCTTCCAGCTTCCTCTCAATGGCAAAACCCCCAACTGTTTCTCAACCGATTCCAGGCACCACATACCTTAAATACAACTGAAAAGATTTGCTATTATATTTTTCACGTTTTGCTTTTCAAAATGTCCTCTGACTAGCACACAGATAAATAGGCTTATACAAGAAGCACGAATGAAATTTTTTCCACAGTTCTTGAATACCGGTAATTATCACATTTTGAAAAATACTATGTCCTACTTTGACTTGATGAAATCTTATTAAAATGTGGTTTGACAACTGTAATTTGCTCTAGACTGGCTCCTTCTCAAATTAAAGACTTAGATAATTGTATAGTTGGACATCTAAATAATCAAGGGTTTTCAGTGAATTTTATCATTTCCGAATGTCAAATGTTCCATCGCTTAGCTTTATGTCTTAACATTCACTTACATGTTATGTACGCATGTATGTGTGTGTGATTTTTGTCGTTTTAGTAGTGGAGGAAAAGTCCCACACTCAGCTTTAAAACTGCGTTTTAGAACATTATTGTTTTTCACAAGAATGTGCTAAAACTTTGACTGCTTTAGTTTTCTCTGACATTGATTGCATAAATCTAATACACAGGAGGCTAGATGCAGGAGCTATTATGAGGAATAAGAAAAACAGAAAGCTACACAAACAAACTCAAACCACAGGATCAATCTGATAGATAAACTTGAAGGTATGAGTTTTATTAATGGTAAGACCTGGATTGAGACTTTGCACCAAAAATAGCAGGTTGCCTGCATATTTCCTTCTCCTTCTTCTAAAACCATACTAGGATGGAAATAAAGGGACATTTTAGGAAGATATACACCCACACAGACAAAGAGAATGGGAAGAGGTGGTAGACAGCAACACATTTTGGAGGCTGGAAAACCATTGGAAGAAAGTAACTGACTTAGCAGCCTTGAGAGCATTGAATCCTAAACTGGTGGAGAAGGCCAGGAAAAATCCAGTTCAAAGGCAGAGCTCCAAAAGACTCAGGAATTGGTAGACCCAGATACTTCTGGAAGTAAACTAAAGGTGGGGTAAGAACAGGAAGATTGGTTGAAAGTTTATTTAAGAAGCAGTTAGATCTTAGGGCACCTGGGTGATTCAGTTGGTTGAGTGTCCAACTCTTGATTTTGGCTCAGGTCATGATCCTAGGTTCATGAGACAGAGCCTTACCTTGGGCTCCATGATGAGCATGGAGCCTGCTCAAGATTCTCTCTCTCTTCTTCTGTTCCTCTCCCCTACTCATGCTCTCTCTCTCACTAAAAAAATAAATAAATAAATAAATTTTTTTAGAAATTATAACAAAGAAGCAGTTAGATCTCTAGACTTCTTGCCCTTCATGCCAATGACAATTGTTCCTTTGACACACACACCAGCAGAGGACAGCAGGTTTATACTCTGATGTTTAAATTGAAGGTCTCTTGACTAAGGAATCTCAGATATGGGTTAGGATCAGGTTACCAAAGTGAAAATAGGAGGAATAAGTAAAAATTTATATGCTTAATATTGATACCACCCCAGGTTTCTTGCCAATCTATCTAACCAGCATGGGGGAGAGAGCAGAGCCTTATCTGTAGAGTATAACCAGCCCAAGGAGAAAGAAGCCCAATGGAATGGGCAGCTAAGTCATCTTACCCTGAAGCCATGTAGTACATCAGATTTCTAATCAGCTCTTTTTTGCTTTGTTCTTTGTTTTTAAAATTATTATTATTTTATTTTTAAAGATTTTATCATGAAGTAATCTTCATGCACCCAACATGGAGGCTACACTCACAACCCCAAGATCAAGAGTTGCACTCCTCCACCAACTAAGTCAGCCAGGTGCCCCTGTGCTCTACTCTCAAGTATGAGAAGATACCTAAGAATTGCCAGATTCTAAGCAAATCCTCCAATTTGAGAGACAGAGACCAAATAAAACAAGAGAAAGGAAATAATCTATATGAAAGAGATTATATTTGGGAAAGAAAATGTGGGGAAAAAAACCAAAATTGGTATCTTGAAAAAATAATGAAAATTTGCATGTATGAAGTAATAACAGAATGTATTAAAAAATAGAAGAGGATTTAGAGAATGGAAAAGAGTGGAAATTAAAATCATGGAAATTAAAAGCATAATAATAGAAATAAAAAATCCTAAAGAATGGTTGAAAGAAAAAGGTAAGGAATGGTTGAAAGAAAAAGGTAAAGAATGGTTGAAAGAAAAAGGTAAGGAAACTCCCAAAAAGTAGGACAAATTACGCAAAGGGGAAAAATGTAAAGAAATTAGAGTATGTTAGGAATTCCAGGAAAGGAGAGCAGAGAACATGGAAGGAAGGAAGTCGTCAAAGAAATAACTCAAGAAAATTTCCCAAACATGACGTTCCAGACTGAATGGTCCACTGAGTACCTGATAAAGGATACCTGAAAAGACCCACATTAAAACACGGGGTAGAGAAGTTTCAGAGCACTCAGCCCAAATGAGGGAGTGAACCAAATAAGAGAAAGACGTGAGATCTGAGAAACAGGTATCTGTAAGAATAAGACGAAAGATATCCCTAAGGTGATATTGAAGGAAGCTATCTGAATGACCTCGGTGCAGCTGGCCTAGAGGTCAATGCATGGAGTCAAGCACAGATCAGAATGCAGCAAGAGAAACGGTTTCAAAAGATTGAAGGTATATGGGGCTGGGGTATATCGGGACTCCCTGTACACCCCCACCTCAATTTTATTGTCAACCTAAAACCTAAAACTGCTCAAAAAATTAAGTCTTTAAAAAAATGGAAAGTGATAAAGTGCCTGATATATCTGGACATGCTGAGAGATTTACTCAGCTGGAGACAGGATTGGGGATAAATTAGTGATAAGTATTAGAAATTTAAACAAACTTTTAAAAGCATCTAAAACTCTCAAGAGGTAAGTGGCACAGGAAAGAAAAATTAAGAATCCATGAATTAGCTGTCAACAGTGTTTACATGTTACATGGCCATAAAACGTAAACTCTGAATATTGGTCTAACCAAACTTACAACACATTGGAAGGGTGAGATACTGAGAAGAGTTTGTGTGTGTGTGTGTGTGTGTGTGTGTGTGTGTGTGTGTGCGTGTGTGTTAGAAAATGTAAAATCATCATCTCCTATGGTGGGAAATAAATAATGTTTAAAGTAAAAAAATCAATGTTGTGTTTATATTAGCATGTTATTTCAAATTATTGAAGAAAATACAAAACAACCAATTAAAAAGACATAAATGAACTTGTGTTCTGGAAATGGTGTGGTTGTAAAGGCTGCTGCTTTTCATAATAAGCCTTTTAGAATTACTCTTTACAGACATATGTAAGTTTATTTAATAAAAAATATTGGGGGCACCTGGTTGGCTCAGTTAGTTGGGCATGCAGCTCTTGATCTCAGGGTGGTGAGTTCAAGTCCCACAGTGGGAGTGTAGTCTACTTAAAAAAAATAAATTAGGGGTGCCTGGGTGGCTTAGTCGGTTAAGCGTCCGACTTTCACTTAGGTCATGATCTCACGGTTCGTGAGTTCGAGCCCCGCGTCGGGCTCTGTGCTGACTGCCAGCTCAGAGCCTGGAGCCTGTTTCAGTTTGTGACTCCCTCTCTCTCTGACCCTCCCCTGCTCATGCTGTCTCTCTCTCTCTCTCTCTCCTAGAAATAAATAAAACATTAAAAAAAATAAATTAAAAATATTAAATCAAAAAATTTCTATCGAAGAAAAGGCTTTGAGGTAAAGCCAAATAGGCTATGTGTGAATTTGGCCCCACTTGGTTTTCTTTCAAGGACTAAGCTCTGGGCACAGATGCATGAGAAGGCACAGCCAGAATACCAAGGAGTGTGGTGTCCCAGGAGGTGAGTGACGTAAGTGCTTCTGGCCAGGAATGGCCGGTTTTCCTAAACACCACCAAGAGAAAAAAGGAAAGTTCAGAAGTTACCACTGGAATAAAGAACACGCAGGTTGCAGGTATTTGCTTGAGATGTCCAGCTGACAGAAAGAAGTGATTCCCAAACCAAAGCTACATAGGAACCTTATAAAAAAGCTTCTTCGGGGCACCTGGGTGGCTCAGTCAGTTAAGGAGTTAAGCCTGATTATTGATTTTGGCTCAGGTCATGATCTGAGTTGGAGCCCCACATAGGGCTCTGCGCTGACAGTGTAGAGCCTGCTTGGGATGCTCGCTCTCTCTCTCTCTCTCTCTCTCTCTCTCAAAATAAATAAAGTTAAAAAAAAACAACTTCATTTGCATGGCTTTACACTCGCCCATCCGAACAGTCAAAGTCACACACACTCCAAACCTGAGCTACAGTTAGACCCTTGGGTTTTACGGGGTGGGGCTTAGCAATTAGCATTTCAAAAAGCCAAAGTTCCAATGCTGGTGGTCAGCAAGGCCTGGGGAACACAGGTCTGGCTAGACTGTACCCAGAACAACAGCTGAGAGTCCGGCCAATGTCACACCCACAAATCCTGCCCCTTCTCAAACTTGAGTTATTGTGTGCTCAACAATAATTCGTGTATCGGAAGCTTGTGTTAATGTGGGTTTCATATCTAGTACGTTTTTCTGTATCCTGTTGTAAAATGTTCATTTGCCTTAAAGAATATCAACGGATGGCACCTTGTGAGGGATTTTTCTTCTGGAATTTCACATCAGGACAGGTGATGTCTGTTTTCATGCATAAGCGCGCTTGTTATTCAGACCTTGAAGAGAGTTTGTGTCATTAAAAAAAAAATATTTTTAAAGATTTTATTTTTAAGTAATCTCTACTCAAGGTGGAGTATGTATACTCCCAGATCCCAGATACTCCAGATGTATAACCCCCAGATCACCAGTCATATGCTCTACCCATCGAGCCAGCCAGGTACCCCAGTTTGGTTCTTTTTAATACGAATGTTAGGCACTGAGACAAAGAGGCAAAACTGCTCTTTTAATAGCTTTTGTAAAGAACGATTTAAACAGCAAACAAAACAGTTTATAATTCAGTTATTTTTTTTTGAAATTTTAATGTTTGTTCCATTTTTCAGAGAGAGAGAGAAAGAGCCTGTGAGCAGGGGAGGGACAGAGAGAGGGTGAGACAGAGGATCTGAAGCAGGCTCTGCACCAACAGCACAGAGCCGGATGCGGGGCTTGAACCCACAAATGATGATATCATGACCCGAACCGAAGTTGGATGCCCAACCAACTGAGCCCCCCGCTGCCCCCAGGCACCCTATAATTCAGTTAATCCTGTAGTCATTTTTTTTTTAAATAAACTCTATGCCCAGTTTTGGGTTGGGACTCACTATGGAGAGATGAAGCGAGGCATGCTCTACCCACTGAGCCGGCCCGGGCTCCCTTGCAGCCATCTTTGAAACCACACAGACTTCTTGTCACAGTAAAAATAAGTATTTTTTCTTGCATTAATGGTTATTTCTTTTTTGCAACCTTATAGAACTTTTCTCTGAAAGTGAAAATACCTATTTTAAAAAGCTCTTTTTCTTTTAAAGACCTCTTTTTTGTTGTGGTAAAATATATAGCACAAATATAAATATAATAAATATATAATAAATATAAGTAAGGAAAATCAAGGCAATTATTAGCACATAATTCAAAACAGCGCTCCCTTAGGGACAGGGAGGGATGAAGAAGGGAGAAGCATACAGGAGCTTCCAAGTTACTGGAATTTTCTATTCCCTAAATCCTCATTCTGGACATGCAGGAGTTTCTTTCCTTCTCACACTTTAAGTTACATATTTAAAAAGCATCGCTGCTGATAACTTGAAGGTAATTTAGTGCTTTACTCCACAGATTGGTTTACATGTTAGGAGTTGAGCAAATAGACCTTGGTTTTGTGGGAAAGGGTGCCCTCTTCTGGCAATATGTCCAATGTTATAAAAGTTTTTTCACAGAAAATGAAAAGCCTGGGTTTCTTGTCATTGGCAATAGCTTATCTATTCTTGCAGGTATTTCAGAATTCTATTTCTATTCAAAGAAGGAAAATCTATGTAGATCTAAAGTCTTGTGGGGACTACTCTGGTTTGCTCAAATATTTAGCTTATGCCTCCATTTAATATGTGTTCTACACTATAGTTTATGAAAAGGATCGGAACAAAATTACCATTTAGTCATTAATTACTAAAAATATAGTTTAAGTTGTAAGATTAGTAGCTTGGAATTAATAAATCAATTCTTTTGACCCAGCCACTACAATTTATTTAAATTTGTTCCTTTGTTAACTCACTGAATAAGCACTTATTCGTGATTATTATCATTTTAACCTTAAATATAGTAGTTTCCAAGATCATCTTATACCACTTAAATAATCTTTTAAAAATTCCTTTTTTAACATTATAGGTTAGTTTGAAAAAATTACAAAATATTTCTTAATTTATTATCTTTCCTTTCTTTCATGGCTACCATAAACTGAATTTCTGTGAGGGGTTTCACTGGCTGTAAGACGGTTTTAGAAACACGTGTTGAGTAAAAAATGGGTTGCACTGCTTTTGAAAATGTATACTATTTTTATTATGTGTGGAAGAATGAAAAGTAGACCATAGAAATTAGAATCCTATTAATTTTTTAAAGTTTATTTTTGAGAGAGAGAAAGCACACAAATGGGGGAGAGGCAGAAAGAGAGAGAGAGAGAGAGAGAGAGAGAGAGAGAGAGAGAGAGAGAGAGAGAGAGAGAGAATCTGAAGCAGGCTCCAGGCTGTCAGCACAGAGCCGACTTGGGGCTCAAACTCACCAATCAAGAGATCATGACCTGAGCCAAAGCCAAATGCCTAACCAATTGAGCCACCCAGGCACCCCTAGAATCCTATTAATTTTAAAACTATAAGTGACCTGAAAGATTATCTTGTCTCATCTGGGTAAACTGAGTTCTAATGTGTTCACTTGATTTGTGCCAAATCACACAATTTTACTAATTGAGATAAGTCTTTTAACCAGTTTTAAGCAGCAGTTGGTTTTTTATTTAGTGGACACATGGTATGCTCAGTGTTACAACACTGGGTAGCTGGGAGGCAGTGTTGTATAGTGGGAAAAAGCTTTCAAGTCAGAGAGATAGAGCAGGGAGCTGGCTTTCACCACTTGGTGGCAGATTGTGGGCAAATTACTAGGGTCTAGGTGGGAATAATAATAATATGTGCCGTAAAGGGTTGTCATAGGGCTTAAAAGAGGTGCATAGTGGGGCTCCTGGGTAGCTTAGCTGGTTAAACATCCGACTCTTGATTTCAGCCAAGGTCATGATCTCACGGTCATGAGACTGAGCCCTGCAATGGGCTCTGTGCTGATAGAGCAGAGCCTGCTTGGGATTCTCTCTCTCTCTCCCTCTCTCTCTCTCTTTCTGCCCCCCCTCCACTGTCTCTCTGTCTCTCTAAAATAAAATAAAATCTTATAAAAAAGAGAGAGAGAGAAGCACAGGGCTTGGAACACAATAGATCTTCAATTAACAGAAGCTGCCATTATTACCAGTTGTATATTTTTATTAGCTGTATATTCTTATGTGTATCATTACTATTACTAGATATATAGTTTTATGTGTATCATTAGCTGTGTGTTTTTTGTTAGTGGTATTTTTAATGCTTATATGCATTTTTCGTTTGAAATCCGTTTCCTTAATTACTAGTTATGTGCTTTAATTCTCTATATTTTGCCACAGTCTGTAGTAGAGTGATTTGTATCATATTTAATGCATTGATGCCTCAGTTTCCTCATTTGTATTAGGAAGGGGGGATTGAAACAAATAAAATCCCTTTTAACCCTAACTCCCCATGTGTCCACTAGTTGGTTTTTTGAATCCCCACATCCCTGATTCTCAGAGGGTTTTCATGTATGAATTTCCTACATTAGCTTCCTACAATAATTCACTCCTCTAAATGAGCAATGGAAAATATTAGATTGAAGGGCACCTGGCTGGCTCTGTCAGCTAAGCATACACCTCTTGATCTGGGGTGAGTTCATTGGGCACATTGGGCATAGAGCCTACAAAAAACATAATTGGATTGAAAATCATTGTGAAGCCTTCTAAAAAATGATGATGGAGGATATAAGTCACTGTTTAATAACTACTGTCAGGCAAGCAAGACAGAAGGGAGAAATATTCATGTGGAGTTGTGCTTCAGATTATTTATGAAAGTAAACTTCAGATGGATCAAATAGGTAAATATTTAATACTAACCTATTAACGACCAAAAAAAAAAAGTCCTTGGAGAAATGGATGCCTAATTTAATCCAGCTGTGGAGGAGAGCTAAGTCTTAAGTATTGGCTAAGACCAGGGATGCCATGCGTAGGATCAAACACATGAAGTCAAACTAAAATTTGTGTGCACACTAAATGTATTGAAATGAACAGTGAAAGAAACAAACAGGGTAGAGGAAACAAATGTGACAATCTGATAAAAGCTTTACTATTTAGACACAGCAAGCACATCAGTGCAAAAATCAATAGGTAGGGTTCGTTTAGTAGGCATTGAAGGTCATCCAGAACAAGAGACAGTGCCTCATTTCATGGAGAGTGTCTATAAGCCAATAGAAAGAAGGAACATAAAATAAGGTGGCAAAAATGAAGAAAAATTAGAATGTTCAATGGAGCCAGGGCTATGTGGTCACTGTGAGGAAACAAAATGTGCTTTCTCACTACAGAAGAGTTACATCTTTCTGGAGAATAAGTTTCCAGTATATAGCAGGCTCTTTAAAAGTTATTCATACTCTGGGCACCTGGGTGGGTGGGTCGGTTAAGCGTCTGACTTCAGCTCAAGTCATGATCTCATGATTCGTGAGTTTGAGCCCCGTATTGTGCTCTGTGCTAACAGCTCAGAGCCTGGAGCCTGCTTCAGATTCTGTGTCTCCCTCACTCTCTGTCCCTCCCCCACTTGTGCTCTGTCTCTCAAAAATGAATAAAAATAAATATTACAAATATAGCTTCTCCATTTATAGCACAAAATAAATAGGGGGGGAAAGAAAGTTTATTTTACCAAAGAGAAAAAATATGGGACACACATGCATACATATATACATACATATGCATATACATGTGTATGTGTATTTATAATATACATATATAATACACATATGTTGACATGTTCTCTAGGCAGAAAAAGTTAAAGTGGTCTGTGTAAATACTTGGAATTGTTCCTATGAAAATAATCTTAAGGTTAAAAGGAGAAGCATAAGACAGTAATTATATACTGATTGCAGCTGAAACCATTCATATAATGATTATACAGCTGGGTTTATTTCTCATGGTTTCTGCCTCCTCTGTGAACCGGATGACTGAGTTGTTCATTGAAAGCACCTGGGAATGAGGAGGGCAGAAGATGATGGAGAGGAACCAGAAGAGGCTAAGAATTTAAGTAGCTGCTGGGGCGCCTGGGTGGCTTAGTCGGCTGAGCATCCGACTTTCGCTTAGGTCATGATCTCGAGGTTCGTGGGTTCAAGCCCCTCATTGGGCTCTGTGCTGACTGCCAGCTCAGAGCCTGGAGCCTGTTTCGGAGTCTGTCACTCCCTCTCTCTCTGACCCTCCCCTGCTCACGCTGTCTCTCTCTCTCTCCTAGAAATAAAATTTAAAAAAAAAAAAAAAGAATTTAAGTAGCTGCTTTGGGGGATGGGATAAAGAGCAAGTATTCTTGGAAGGACTATGACTGAAGTTACAAATCCTGAATTTATTCCAGTCTGGAGTGATTTCTTTTTTCCTGGCATGATCCAAAGTCAGAATGTGGGAGCAAAACATAGGGGCAGGGTCAGTAACCAAAAGTTATGAGTTTATAGAGAGGTGAAAAGATTGACAAAGGAACATGTGTGTTGAAGTATTGGTAAATACACCAATCATCACGCTGAAAGTAACAGAAAGGAAATGTTAACTTAAGTAAATACTGAATAGCTCACAGATCATAGGGAAGGTTAGAGAGTCAGGCTGAAAAAACAGGTGGGACTCAAGGGAGATGGGACAGCTCACACAGGAATGAATGACCAGACCTCCTTGCTGGAATGGCTACTACTATTGCCTAGGTGGCCCACTGCTGCCAGGGTCTGCCTGCCTCTGGACCCACCTTGCCTGGATTTTGTGGCCATAAATACATGCTAAGCTACCCATTTGTCTTCAGTGGTCAAGAGTTGACCTCACGCAGGAGCATCCTACTGGCTAACCCTTGGCCATATGTCCAACTTCTATTTCTAGGAGGAAAGGAGAAGTGTCTGGTCCCTTCAGCTTCCATTGTGGAAAGAGTCTCTACCTCCCAGCAGATTCTCAGGATGGGGATTCCCCCCAGTTAGGAAGACAGTTCAGACACTGAATAGGAAAACAAAGAAACAGTGCAATCCTATTATTCACTGTAATAAAAGAGTGGTTGAGGATCGGGCCCTTGGTTCTAGGATGATAGGAAAAGAGGTAGGAAAAGGTGGTAGTTGAAAAATTTGGGGAAAAAAAAGAGATAAAGGTATGGGAGATTTCTTCTTCAAAGTTTTTTTTTTTTTTTTTTTTTTTTTTAGTTTCTAGGAGAGAGGGAGAGAGACAGCATGAGCAGGGGAAGGTCAGAGAGAGAGGGAGTCACAGACTGAAACAGGCTCCAGTCTCTGAGCTGGCAGTCAGCCCAGAGCCCGACGCGGGGCTCGAACCCACGAACCGCGAGATCATGACCTAAGCGAAAGTCGGACGCTTAACCGACTAAGCCACCCAGGCGCCCCTTCTTTTAAGTTTTTATTTAAGTACTCTCTACAGGCAACGTGGGGCTCAAATTGGCAACTGTGGGGTCAAGAGTCGCATGCTCTTCTGACTGAGCCAGTCGGGAGCCCCCGTACACTCTCTTTTTAAGAGAAAAGACTGGAGATTTTGATGCATTTTTGAAAGTCAGGAATGAGAATGCTGGAAAGATGGGAGACTGTCGGAGAGCAGGACATGAGGGGTTAAAATTAAAAGGCAGAGCACAGAAGATTTCTAAGGGTGGATTCCATGTAGTTACACATCAAAGAAAAGAAAATGTGGAATGCCAGGAATGACACACGCAGGTGGTGCTCAACGTGTTAGACCTGACCGAGCCCGTGGCAGAGAGCCCAGCACTTAATATATAAGTGAATGAATGTTGAATAGGTCTTTTCCTTTGGAAGAGCTTTCTATATTTCTGATTTATTAAAAAAAAAAAAAAAGTTGTGCTTAGTATCTGCCCTGATAATGAATCTGATTTTCTCCATGGCTTTGAGATATGATACAAGAGAAACACAAGAACCAAACACCCCAGTCTTATCAGACTTTTTGCTTCATTAACTAGGTATTCATATTGCTTCATTTATATAGATATAAGCTAAACAATTTCAGTACATTTGTCTGCTTTCTGGCTTAAAGGCTGTATGTAGATATTATTGCTGATTACTTACTTGTTTGCTCTTCAATTCATTCTCTACCTTCTCCCTGATCTGCTCTCTAACACAGGGACCTGCATTTCTTAGACTACTTGTCACTTGGCTTCTTGATAAATTCAGTTAAAAGGACACACTAAAGGAAGATTTGGGCCAAGGAGGAGAAGAGAAGTCAGAGTATTTCTCTCTCTGTGTCTGTGCATCCTTCCCTTCGGTCTGTCTGTCTGTCTCTGTCTCACTCTCTCTTTCTCTCTCTTCCCTCCTCCTCCACCCCCCACCATGTCTTTCTCTTTGCTGAAGTCTCTGGTAGGAGTGGTAACTCCACTTACTGCCCATTAGCTCCTCTCCTTCTGGACTTTTCTTCCACTGGAAAGCCCTAGCTCTGGCTCTCTGATGATGCCATCTCATCTCACTGACCTTCTCATGACCTTCTCATCCTGGGGGGCGGCGGGGGAGGGGGAGGTATTCCCCATATCTTCAACATCTGGGCAGGCTTGCTGTTCATATTTGGTTTCTCTAGTCCTCTTATAAATTCATCTTTCGAAATTCTGATGATTTGAAAGCCATAAAGTATTTGCTGCTCTAACAGGATCCTGACTGATCTAATATTCACAGCAAAAATTACATAGTGTGGGATTCACTTGATCTTCAGATGAATTCTGAAGGCATCAGACTCAGACAGAGCTTCCTGTCACCTGAGAACACTCCTGTTCAAATGGGGAGTGATAATCTGAAGCAGAGTGTGCCCGACACACTTTCCTCTGGGAGGAAAAAAGCAAGTGCTTTTCCTTTCCTCCCAGACACTCAGCCAGATTTCCATTTCCCAGCCATACAATGGCTTGCCGGCAAATGGAATACGGATAGAATTCATGCATGAAATTTCCAGGCCTAATCCAGATAAATCTTCCTTCTCGCTTTCTCCTCCCCTTTCTGCTGAATGGACTTCAACACTTGGGGCAGCTCCGAAGGAAGATGTTGAAAATGTCAGAGCCTTCAACTGCCTGGGTCCTTGACTGTCTGAGCAGACCCTTCTCACCCAAACCTCTGTCAATTGGCTTTGAGATGAGGGAGAGATATGATAAGTCTTATGGATAATCACTAAGATTTGGGAGTTTTTCTGTTATAGCATTTAAAGCTACGTTAACTAATATATAACCCAAGGGAATTTTTTTATTAGGGAGCATACTGGTTAAGAATGGAGGGAGATGGGCTTGGAATCCCCAATCAGTCACAGGCTGTTCTGACTTTGAGTGAGGCATTAACTGTCAGTTCCCTTTGCTTTAAAATGGACATTATACTTCGCAGATGACATGATACTCTACATAGAAAATCCGACAGACTCCACCAGAAGCCTACTAGAACTGATCCAAGAATTCAGCCAAGTTGCAGGGTACAAAATCAACGTACAGAAATCGGTTGCATTTTTATAAACCAACAATGAAGCAACAGAAAGAGAAATCAAGAAACTGATCCCATTCACAATTGCACAAAAAAACATAAAATACCTCGGAATAAACCTAACCAAGGATACAAGAGATCTGTATGATGAAAACTATAGAAAACTTATGAAGGAAATTGAAGAAGACACAAAGAAATGGAAAAACATTCCATGCTCATGGATAGGAAGAATAAATATAGTTAAGATGTCATTACTACCTAAGGCACTCTACACATTCAATGCAATTCCAATCAAAATTGCTCCAGCATACTTCTCAAAACTAGAACAAACTATCCAAAAATTTGTATGGAACCACAAAAGACCCCGAATAGCCAAAGTAATCCTGAAAAATAAAACCAAAACGGGAGGGATCACCATCCCAGACTTTAGCCTCTACTACAAAGCTGTCATCATCAAGACAGTATGGTATTGGCACAAAAACAGACACATAGACCAATGGAACAGAATTGAGAACTCAGAAGTGGACCCAAAAGTATACAGCCAACTAATCTTTGATAAAGCAGGAAAGAATATCCGATGGAAAAAAGACAGCCTTTTTAACAGATGGTGTTGAGAGAACTGGACAGCAACATGCAGAAGAATGAAACTAGATCATTTTCTCACACCATGCACAAAAATAAACTCAAAATGGATAAAGGACCTGAACGTGAGACAGGAAACTATCAACACCCTAGAGGAGAAAGCAGGAAACAACCTCCTTGACCTCCACCGCAGCAACTTCTTACTTGACACATCCCCAAAAGCAAGGGAATCAAGAGCAAAAATAAACTGTTGGGACCTCCTCAAGATTAAAAGCTTCTGCACAGCCAAGGAAACAACCCAGAAAATTAATAGGCAACCAACCGAATGGGAAAAGATAGTTGCAAATGACATATCAGATAAAGGGTTGATATCCAGAATCTACAAGGAACTCACCAAACTCACGCCCGAAAAGCAAACAACCCAGTGAAGAAATGGGCAGAAGATATGAACAGACACTTCTCCAAAGAGGACATCCAGATGGCCAACAGACACATGAAACGATGCTCAGCATCGCTCCTCATCAGGGAAATACAAATCAAAACCACACTGAGATACCACCTCACGCCAGTCAGAGTGGCTAAAATGAGCAAATCAGAGAACGCGAGATGCTGGCGAGGATGTGGAGAAACGGGCACCCTCCTACACTGTTGGTGGGAATGTCAACTGGTACAGCCCCTCTGGAAAACAGTGTGGAGGTTCCTCAGGAAACTAACAATAGAACTCCCCTATGACCCAGCAATAGCACTGCTAGGAATTTACCCAAGGGATACAGAAATGTTGATGCATAGGAGCACATGTACCCCAATGTTCATAGCAGCACTCTCCACAATAGCTAAAACATGGAAAGAGCCTAAGTGTCCATCAACAGATGAATGGATCAAGAAGATGTGGTTTATCTATACCATGGAATACTACATGGCAATGAGAAACAATGAAATCTGGCCATGTGTAGCAACATGGATGGACCTTGAGGGTGTTATGCTGAGCGAAATAAGTCAGGCAGAGAAGGACAAATATCATATGTGTGCACGTATAGGAGGATTAGGAGGAACTTAACAGAGGACCAAGGGGGAGAAGAAGGGCGGAAATGGTGGGGGAAAGGGAGAGAGGCAAACCATGAGAGACTCTTGAATGCTGACAAAAACTGAGGACTGATGGATGTGGGGGGAGGGGGGATGGGCATGGAGGAGGACACTTGTGGGGATGAGCACTGGGTGTTATGTGGAAACTAATTTGACAATAAACTATTTGTAAAAAAAAAAAAACAATGGAAAACAATGGGAAAAAATAAAATAAAATAAAATGGACATTATAATAATACTATCCCATGGTGATGTGGTAAGGAATTACTATGGATAATATCTATACATGTGATTCCACATATAATTACCATATTATACTATATTATACTAATCAATAGAGTCATGAGTGAGAATACATAACTGTTAGCCATTTTAGTTATTGTCAACTAGAAAATTGATTGGATTTTAAAAGTAGTTTTCCTTTCCCTTTGTGTGTATCTCATATAACCTTAAGACACACCAATATAAGTTAAGTACCATTTGTAGATAAAAGAAACTTCATTAAAGAGTCAATCACATGGCCATTGAACGTTTTGTGGTATTGTCATTAGATTTTTCCATCGCAGTTGCTGGAAAATAATGTGGCTGATTCCATCTTCCTGGGGAAATGTCAATGGGCAAATGAAAAGGTAAATAGGAAAAGGATTTTATAAACCACAGCCTCACCTGATCTCCTAGTCAGGACTGATGACTCCTTCCTTTGAACCTTCACCCCACATTTGACACCCTATGACATTTTCTTGTGGTCCAGCTTGCCTCTTATATCAGCCTACAGGAAATAGATGAAAGAGAGTTTAATGACAGGTTGTTTACACATCACGGAGAACCAAAAGCGGGTAATGAGGCATGCCTACTGTACATCACAGGGAGGCCACTGTCAGCCCTGGGCCTGGAGGACCCGGAATGGTTATGGTTATGGAGGTCTGGCTCCACCCATGGCTCTGGGAGAAGCTGCTCCTCTTCTCTGTGGCTGTAGCGGATGCAGCCATTGTCAAGACATGGGAGGGCTGAGAGAGCTGAGGCAATAAAACGCTTTACTATTCTCTCCCCCTACCCTTCTCCCACTGTGCCCCCCATTGACTGAGCCTATCTAAAGCCAGGTTGCAAAGGAGTCTGATTGATGCTGTCCATAAAGTCAGCCCACAGGGGGATTGGGCAGGGTGGGGTGTTGAGCTAGTGGGGCAAAGGAGAATATTCAGTATCTGCCTTTATAAGATTGTGGATTTCTTTTTTTTTTTTTTTAAGATTTATTATTTTATTAAAAATTTTGTTTAATGTTTATTCAATTTTGAGAGACAGAGACAGAGCATGAGTAGGGGAGGGGCAGAGAGAGAGGGAGACACAGCACCTGAAGCAGGCTCCAGGCTCTGAACTGTCAGCACAGGGCCCAATGCAGGGCTCGAACCCACGAACCACGAGATCATGACCTGAGCTGAAGTCAGGTGCTTAATCGACTGAGCCACGCAGGCGCCCTTAAGATTTTATTTTTAAGTGATCTCTACACTGAATGCAGGACTCGAGCTCACAACCCTGAGATCCAGAGTCATATGCTACACGTGAATGAGCCAGCCAGGCTCCCTGAGACAGAGCCTCTCATGAGAAATCTTTGTCTTATTGCCTTTGCATCCTTAGTCTTTAGCAAAAGACACTTAATGGATGTTGGTTGAACACATTAATATGGAGAACAAAGATGCTTGCTTTTAAATTTGAAGAAAAATAAATAATGATTTCATATTCTTTTTAAAAAAATTTTAATGTTTATTTTGTTTTCGAGAGACAGAGCGCAAATGGGGGAAGGGCAGAGAGAGAGGGAGACACAGAATCCAAAGCAGGCTCCAGGCTTTGAGCTGCCAACATAGAACCCGATGTGGGGCTCAAACCCTCCAACTGTGAGATCATGACCTGAGCTGAAGTCAGCACTCAACCAACTAAGCCACCCAGGTGCCCCAATGATTTCATATTCTTAATTGTCCCTGGGGACAATGAAACTCCCACCTGGAAATGAGGACTCTAACTGAAAGGGACATTGAGTTCTTCATGGGCCCACGGCATTGCAGTCCTCGCAATCCATCCTTCATCACGTGTTGGCAAGGGCCCTTCTCCCTTGATGTCACTCCTTGTCTGTGGCCCCTGTGTCCTCTGGCATAGGTCAGCCTTGCCAGGCTGTTGTGCTGTTTCTGAAGCCCTTCGCAAAGCCAAAGGGCTTCCACCGATGCTTATTACCTATTACTCCTCATCTTAGATTTCTTGGACCTTTTCCCTGATAGCTCTTTTGCTGTCCTAAAATCTGCATATTTAACATTCAGCCTGATAGTCTTCCTTTTACTGCAGGTCCAGCACCTCTGATAAGAGCTCAAGTTTTGTCAGCCAGTGGATGAAACCGGTAGCTAGTACGGCACGAAAGAGAGGGCACAAGAGAGGAGCAATACTTCTTCGAGAGCATCTGCACTCAGGGTAGGGCGGAGGCTCCCACTGGTGGCAGTTAGGGGTGCGCTCCAGACTCTCGTACTTCTTCTTTTTTTCAATGTTTATTTGTATTTGAGAGAGAGAGAGAGAGAGAGAGAGAGAGAGACAAAGTGTGAGCAGGGGAGGGGCAGAGAGAGATGAAGACAGAATCCAAAGCAGGCTCCAGGTGCTGAGCTGTCAGCACAGAGCCTGATGCAGGGTTTGAACTCAGGAACTACGAGATTATGACATGAACCGAAGTCAGATACTTAACTGGTTGAGTACCCAGGTGTCCTTCAAAAGAGAAACTTTTTAAGGAAGTTATAAACATTCATACCATATGAATAGTAGACATAGTTTTACTATGAAACTTACAGAAATAAGGTATTTTAAATCAAGTTATTTTAGAATAAAGTCTTTCATCTGAGGATCAAGGATTTGTCTAAAAGGAAATTAGACAATAGATGTATGGAAAATGCATCTACAGTTGCTTTTCTGATCGGCTTAGTTGTTCTATTTGCTTTGAAGGCCATTAGAAGAAAAATATTAGAAAAAGAAATCTGGTCAGAAGGGTATCACCTATGACCTCCCGGTATATGCAGCCTTAAAATTCAGATAAATAGATTTTTTAAAGACTTAATTTTTAACAAGCATCACTAATCATTAAGCCCATTTACATTTTCTACATTGAGCATTTCACTGAAGGTCACGGATCAAGTTTCCTTTTGGTCATGACTTAGTCATATGAACTTCAGCCAAATTTACCTATGACTCTTATAGTAGGAAAAGTTTTTTCAGGGAGACAAGATGCTTTTCTTTCACCTCATTATGGCCAAATTAGGAGTCTGAGGGCATAAAATAGTGTATCCGCATTGTCTTAAGCATATACATCCGTGATCCATATTTTATTCATGAATTCACTGTATTTTGGATGGTTTTTCGTTTGGGCCATATAATAGGCTGGTACTTCAGAGGTTTAATAAAAAATGAGACATGGTCCCTCCCCCAAAAGAGCTTCTATAGTTGGAGAGAAAACAAATGTTTAATAACTATAGACCAAAATATGGCAGCCATCATAAGGTATATTTGTTAAGCACCATTTGAGTGGAAGAGAGAATATACATTTAGAATTCTGAAGGGGGATGGGGCGCTTGGGTGGCTTAGCTGGTTAAGCATCCAACTTCGGCTCAGGTCATGATCTGACCTGACCCATGGTTTGTGGGTTCGAGCCCCACATTGGGCTCTGTGCTAACAGCTCAGATCCTGGAGCCTGCTTGGCATTATGTCTCCCTCTCTCTCTGTTCCTCCCCTACTCACACTCTGTCTCTCTCTCTCAAAAATAAATAGATTAAAAAAATTTTTTTTAAGAATTCTGAAAGGGGAGAACTGATTAAAGACAATTCAGGGAAGTTTCTAGAAAGGAAAAAGAGATGAGATTTGAAGAATTTGAAGTAACAAGAGTGAGAAGAGGACATGATACGTGGGAAAGTTTCTGGGGATTTGTTACTTACCCCCGTGAATGTGATTTCTCTGTCAAGCATGGAATTGGTAAATATGTAAGCCCCATGGAAACAGCTTTAAAGGTGGTGGCACAGTGGTGTACCATCTGTTGCAGGCCAAAGGATTGTGTGCACTAACTGGAAAGCCTGTAGTCTTTCATAGGTGCAATGCTCAGACGGTGATGGAGGGGAAAACGCTGGATGAACGATTCCACTTTAGAAAGGATGTTAAGGGATTGCTGTGCCTTAAGACTAAAGAACAAAACTGTAATACAAAAGAAGGTAGGCAAGAAAACCAATATTGGCAAGTGATTCTAAATATCCAGTGAATGTCACTGGATTATAAAAATACATTTACTATATTCGAATACAATAGATATAGCCAGAGTCATTGACAACAAATAACAAAGCAGATGTATTAAAAATGCATTAATACATCTAAGAATTAAACTCTTTCTCTCTTTTAATTTTTGCTAGTCCTTGAATTTGACCCGGGTTTCTCAACCTCAGTGCTACTGATGCTTTGGCCAGGAAAATTCTCCGATGTTTGAGGCTGTCCTATGTACGGTAGGATGCTTACAGCATCTCTGTACTTTACCTATTAGATGCCAGTAGCATTCTTTCACCCTAGTGTGACAACCAAAAATGTCTGTGGACCTTGCCAGATGTCCTCTGGAGGGCAAAAATCACCCCTCTTGAGAAACGCTTATTTAGACAAATAAATGTATTTCAAAAAATTTTTTTAAATGTCTTTATTTTATTTTGAGAGACAGAGACAGAGAGCAAGCAGGGGAGGGTCAGAGAGAGAGGGAGACACAGAATCTGAAACAGGCTCCAGGCTCTGAGCTGCCTGCCAGCACAGAGCCTGACATGGGGCTCGAACCCGCGGACTGTGAGATCATGACCCCAGCTGAAGTCAGACGCTTAACTGACTGAGCCACCCAGGCACCCCTAGAAATAAATGTATTTTTTTTAAGTTGTGACTAGGTTTGATAAAGGATCAAATACATGAGAGTACGAGAGTGAGGTTAGCACAGAAAGAAAAAAATACATTTAAAAACATTTATGCAACAAAATACACTCTCATTTATTCCTCATAGTCTCAGTTCTTTCTGGTAGAAAACACACAAAACATTATTTCTGCAAAAGCTCCCAGCTGTCCTGAGCTCCCCAAACCAAGGTTTGGATGTTCTATGCAGCTGACCTCTGCTGGCTGAGTGCAGGAATCTTCTGGGCCTAGTCTGGGACAGGGTCTCAGATTTTTATCTGGTGAACATTTTCATGACTTATCAGCCTCAGTGAAGGCTCTTAGGTGAAGCTGGTCAGGGCAGAGGGTCTCTTCTCAGTGTTTACAAAGTCATCTCCCAGTGGATGAGCAAGGGGCACCTGGCTGGCCCAGTCAGAGAAGTATGCGACTCTTGGTCTGGGGTCGTGAGTTCGAGCCCCATATTGGGCATAGAAATTACTTAAAAACAATAAATAGAACAGAATGAATGTGCACGATATGGGGAGCTGACTCAGCCCCACAGAAATGTTCTTCCCTGTGTGGAGAGAGCAAACCAGATAGTTCAACCTTTGATGGGCATGGTCTCCGATCAGATGAAATCAAAACCCCATGGTCGATTCTCATTGCTATGCAGAATTACCTCATCGATACTGGCAATGTTCTCTTCTTAATCTCCAGGGTGGTAAGCACTGGTATTTTTTTTTTTTTATTAGAACTGCATTATATTTTGTGGATGAAAGGGGAGAATATTTTTATCTGAATATTTGGCATCAAAATTCCTTTTAGGGAATGAGTTGATATTATTAAAAAGATTTGATGAATATGTGGAATGAAGGAAGAGATGTCTAAGTTACATTGTAAGTGAAAAGGGGCATCACGTTTACAAATGCTTTATGTGAGACAAAGGGATGGTTCTGCTTTGCCCTTTGAACCAGATGGTGAAATTAAAGGGACAAGGGAAGGGGAAATCGAGAGGATGAGGGAGAAGCAAGATGGTAAAAGGGGTATAATTTTCACCCTCCCTAGTTCCCCCAAGTAAAAATCTTTTCTATTGTTATGGGCATATTAGGCTGTTAAGTAGTGAGTAGAATATCACACTCCTGGTGGCTTAAATAAATGGAAGTTTATTTGAAAATCAGAGATATGTAGCAGCTGGCATGGATTTAGCTGCTCAGTGATACCATCAGGGACCCAGGAACTTTCTATATTTCCACTTTCTCATCCTTATTCTGGGGGCTTTTTGCTCACGTTTACCACACATGGTCTCACGTAGCTGCCGTGGGCTCAAACACTGACATGGTATTTAGTGTAGGAAGAAGGACAAAGAGGGAAAAGTCTACCAGTGATGGCCATGTTCTTCTTTTAAGAAAGTAAAATCTTTCCTGGAAACACTCCCAGTAGGTTTCGACTTCCACATGGTCTCCCTGAATCCAAGGGGCAAAAGGAAATAATTAGCCTTTATATCCTCTTTAACAGAGGCAGGCAAGGGGGAAGGCATAGTGTTAGGTCAGCCAGCCGCCACGATCTGCCCCATCTACTAAACTCATAAAGGTTGGCTGTGTGAGAGCTAGTTTGAGAAATGAAAGAGGGCGATGAGTTTCATATTGAGAATTGATCCGGTGTGAACAGAAACAGCTCATAGGAAAGTCAGAGGTCACAGAGTAGGAATGGCCGGGAGGACACAGCTTCCAGAAAGAGCAGAAATCATGGTGAGAGCTTAGGGCCTTGCAAGGCTTTGGATTGGTGGGGCGGGCAATCGTAAGGATTAGATCTCACAACTGAATTATCTTAACCTCTAGGTAATCACCAGTTCCTACTAATTATTCTTGTCTGTGGTCTTCACATTTGCCATTTCACACAGTCTCTTCTTTAACTTCAAAGCTAATGTCTTCCATGCCATTCTGCAAATTTCCATCACTGCCTTGTTTCTCTGCCTTCAGTTTTTCTCTTACTCTGGCTTCATGTAGCTTGTTGATTATGTAGAGGTTGCCCAATACCTAAAAAAACTGCAAAATTGCTCTCAAGGAGAAACAGCATAAGAATGCTATAATAAATGCTAGAAAATAGTGTCTTAGATGGTGGTAAGAAATTAACAACAGAAATCTTCATCCTAATGCTGGGGTGGAGATGCCCTCTCGTTTCTTCCTGTGAACTCCATCTTCAAACACAGAGGTCCTTCCCTCTCAGATCTTTATCCCCTCTCAGAGTAGCAGAGAGTTTGTTTGGATTCCTAGGTACAAAGAAAGCTCACACCAATAACTTCCGGTGCAAATTATTTGCAAAGTTCAAATAGATATGTTACATCACTTTGTACCAAGCAACAGAAATATATTTCTATTAAAACAAACTTTGAACAATAACTATAAATAGAATTTGTGTTTTAGAATATTTATCTTGGGGAAAAATGCTTAAAATACCTTGCTAGATGGAAGAAGTGGGCTCCAAAACAGTACGTAGGATCTGAGTTCTTTCATATACAAGGGAGGGAGACAGAAAAAGGGGAAGGGGTAGAGGGAGAGGGATATTGCATTATATGTGTATCTTCAGCAATAAGTTTAGAATTTAGTCCAGGAAGGTGTGGCTCCATTATCATGTTTAATCTCCAAATACCCAATCTATTAATATGTATCAAGGTTACAGTTGCTTAATATGAAAACATAGCAGAGTAGAAACTTCCAGTAAGCAGGACAACTTTAGAATTCACCATCCTCCCCCACCTCCCAGGTTATTTTAAGATATTGCTTTCCTTTCTTCCTTTAGTCTAGCTGAGCCATTCTCTGATAGTATGCTTAAGAAGCACTTTCCAGGGTTGTAACCATAAAAAGTATACACTGTACCTTCTGAGTGATTTGAGGGCAGTTTAGAAATAGTTTGCAAGTTTTTCCTCCTTTTAAGCTGACTTTAGAATAGAACTTTGAATCAATTGCTACTTCACCATATTTACATTTAAAAAAAGTTTTCTTTCTTTTGAGAGAGAAAGAGAGGGAGCTTCCTCGAGGGAGGGAGTTGGGAAGAGGCAGAGGGAGAAGGAGAGAGAGAATCTTAAGCAGGCTCCATGCCCAGTGCCAGCCATGGAGTCCAATTTGTTGGGGGAAGGGCTCAACCTGGAGCTGTATCTCATGACTGTGAGTCATGACCCAAGCCGAAATCAAAAGTCAGAGACTTAACCAACTGAACCACCCAGGAGCCCCTAGAAAGATTTAAATCGATAGCATGTATATGAGAAAATTGACAGAATTATTTTTGATAATGGAGTTAAGAAAAAGCTCTATTCTATTTTCATTTATATTTTCTAATTTTTCTACAATGAAGCTATATTACTTTCCTAATTAGAAAATGTTATTTTAGGGGCACCTGGGTGGCTCAGTCAGTTGAGCGTCCGACTTCGACTCAGGTCATGATCTCACAGTTCATGGGTTTGAGCCCCGCGTCAGGCTCTGTGCTGACAGCTAGCTAGAAGCCCGGAGCCTGTTTCAGATTCTGTGTCTCCCTCTCTCTCTGACCCTCCCCTGCTCATGCTGTCTCTCTCTCAGAAATAAATAAAACATTAAAAAATTTAGAAAAGAAAGAAAATACTATTTTAAAATAATCGAATGATAATAGAGCCTGTTTCAAAGCTGCCATGGTGATTCTAGAAGCTAACCCCACCCTGACTCCGCTCCAAACCCACAGATCTGCTATGTCTCACTTCAAGACAGGTACCAGCAAGTGTCTTCCCATGGGGTTATTTCCAAAATGGGGATGGAATTGGAGAGAAACCAATCCAGCTGTCTTTAGGGACAAAACAATCCATTCCCTAACAGAATGGGCTGCGATGGTAGACTATAAACTCCCAGAGCGTTTTCATTCCATGACTTTTCAATTGCCAGGTTTGTGAATTCTTTGTGTAGGGTCTTACTTTTTGCTACGCCCCAGTACTGCTGCCGTCACAGAGGTAAGAGTTCTGAATGTTCTCATGCTCAGTTGATTGCTGAGAGAGTACTTTGTGCAAAAGAATTTGGTTTAGATTTATCATGCTGAGCATTTAAGTCAAATTAGTAATGCTGCCCTTTAAAAAGGATGGAGAAACTCAACCAGTTCAGCTACTCTGCGCTGTTCAGCTGGTATGCAAACGCCTTTTGTGTTGCTAAAGTTGTTTTCCAGGACCCTGAGGGTGTAGAACCAGAATACTCTTTCTCTGCGCTTGCAAAATCTTGGCACATAGGCTCAGAAACTGTAGGTAATATTGAAAAAAAATAAAATAAAAGAAATACATACAAAGCAGCCTCCCAAACAGACCTTCATGATGCTCAAGTTTTATTTGAGGTCGAGAAGCCTATGTGTCTGGTAGGAAACAAAGATCCACGGACCACCCAGAGGCACTGTCTCCCCAGGAAATCACTGTGGTTTCCAGCCCAGCCCCTTTCTGCTCTTTACCTGCTTCTTGGCTTAGACAGCTTTGAAGCAGCCATAAAAGGACCTATAAAGGAAGTTTTCAGATTCCACGAAGAAAGGGGACATAGTCAAAGCGGGTCATGTATTTTTATATCCTTATTTGTCTTTGTCTCCCCTTTCAGGCTTCTTCTCCTCATGAGCCCCCACAATATTATGGGGGGAGAAAAATCTCATCACCTTAAGATCCATCTAGACATGAGGTGGCAGAGGGATTGAAGTTACTATTTTTCTCTTTCAAAGGAGAATAAAAGCAAGGGGGTAATTTGGATATGTAAGTGACAGTGGACACATCAAAGAGCCCGTAAAGCCGTAGAGTTTATATGAGCGTCTAAATGCATGAGCCTCAGTGCAGATTTTTGTTTTGTTTTGTTTTGTTTTCCTCCAGCCTGACAATCCTTCCCTTCTTAAGGGGTATGGAGCCATTTGCATGGTGCGGAATCCTTCTCAGAGCTGGAGCTGGCTTCTCCAGTAGCCGGGCAGTGGGGGAGTCCACGAAGGACAAAGAAGTTCTTGTGGCCCCAGGAGACGGTGTAGATAACATGCTCTCTGAGGTTGTAAGAAGGTCATGAAGAATGCCACACATTCTGCCTCAGCTTGAAACAACCCTTCTCCCATACCTGCGTCCTTCAATCAGCTCCCTGCGAGGCTTTAGTCATTAAGCGCCCATGGAATATACTTCGAGAAAGGGTAGAATGGAGGGTCTTCTCAGGGCAGCTTTCTCTGGCAGCAATGACAGTCTAGATCATTCTGAACCATTGTATTCATGCAGGCTCATTGGTGTTCACATATTTTTAAATGTAAGACACACTTTCAAGTGCAGGTCAGTCATAATTTTCTTGATAAGCATTGTATTTCATTGTAATTCCAGCTTTTTGCCTTTGAGAATAGAGGGTTATTTTAAATTGTTATTATGAGACTGATCTTTCCTGTCTCCTCAGAGCCCATTATCACTACTCACCTGAGCTGCGGACAGGGTGATGGCCAAGGCTGTTGAAACCTTGTTGTATGGGTCAGTGAACGTCCTTTCGGGGTTGAGGCACTTATGTAGGACATGACTGCCGGCAGCAATTAACTCTAGTTCAACCAACTGACCAATGCACATTTACCATTGAGCCAAGCACAGGGAGTGGATAGAGGTACTGACAAGGTGTGTATTCTTGGGAGAAAGGGGGAGGAATTAATATTTAATATGTGCTCATAAATTTGGCACTCTGCTAGCCATTATTGAAATATAGAGCATGACTGTTGACTTCAGGGAGCATTTAAGCAACTTGAAGAGTAAAGTGTATGCACGTGCACATGCACACACACACACACCAACTTATATCCTTTTGGGAGCAAACAAAAGTCATTTAGTCCCCGTAACTTAATGAGACTGGCACTATTATTATCCCTGCTATGCAGTGATGGAGGTGAGGAAGATAGGTTGATAAGCAGTAGGTCTAGGATTTTGACCCAGGCAGTTTTGCTATAGACCCCTTGTCATTAACTCCATAGACTACATAACATATATCGCATACCCATATAAAAAGTAAGTTATGACACAAAACTGTAATAAAGTAGCCTTCACTTTCTGATTTCTTGCTATCCAAAATCAGAAACTGATTAGGGCAGTGTGTTCGTGTAGTTATAGATCTTTACATACTGTTCAGAGCCTACACTAACCATATTCTTATTGTGTCTATTTGAAACTCAGGAATGAGGGGTGCTTGGGTGGCTCAGCTGATTAAGTGTCTGACTTTGGCTCAGGTCATGATCTCACAGTTGGTGGGTTGGAGCCCCGCACTGGGCTCTGTGCTGACAGCTAGCTCAGAGCCTGGAGCCTCTTTGAATTCTGTATCTCCCTCTCCTGCTCATGCACGCTGTCTCCTTCTCTCAAAAAAAATAAAAAAAAAAGAAAAGAAAAGAAAAGAAAACTCAAACATTAAAAAAATTCATTTAAAAAAACAAACTTAGGAATGAAATATATTTAGATGATGTGGTATTCACTGTTACCTAAAGTAGCTATGTAAGCTCTCACCATTTGATATTAGAAGCTGAATATTTGGAGAGATAGTAATACTTGTGTAAGAGCCAAATAATTGAAGTATATAAAAAATGCAACAGGAAATGGCAGTTGGAATCAACCCTCAAGGATAAGTAGATGTTAGCCCAAAGATGAAGAAGACCAAAGTGGCTGAGGCACACAGGCAAGGAATAACAACTTGCATTTAGAACAAGAAGGTTGGAAAGGCTGTGTACACACAGCAGCCAGAGATGAAGCTAGACAGGGAGCCAGCGGCTAGACTGTCAGAGTGTTGATTGGACTGCATGCTGTAGACAATGGTATGTCACTGGGAATTTTAAGCAGGGCGAGTGACATGACCAGATTTGTGAATTTAAAAGATTGCTATGCTTTCAGTATTTCCAAAGGTGCAGCGGTAAGTGGCTTCCGCATGCTTGGGAAAGCTTTGGGGAAGGAATGATATTTGTGCTGGCAAACTGCAAAAGGCTAACTGTGGAATTTTTTTTCTTTTGCTAAGTAGCAATGTTGGTCTCAAAACCCTTAGAGAAGCTGCAGGAAACAATGAAACCCCCACATGGACACATGTCCAAATACAGATAATATATATATGGTGACCTGCATGCATAAAATTACTTGTTGAGCCATCCACCTGCATAAAATAGTTAAACTGGAAGACTACATTTTGTTTGTAAATGGTATAGAAATTATCTACATTTATAATGGGCTCTGACTTCTTCAAAACAACATGGCAGTTTATTTCTTCAAGGCAATAAGAGAGTTTGTTGCTTTGAATCTCTCTGACTTTAGTTTCTGACCTTAGTTTGCCCCATAGCTTCACCTGATTATGTCAGGCCCACTCAGGATAATCTCCCTTTTGAATAACTCCAAATCAGTTGATTAGGCACCTTGATTACAGCTTTAAAATCCCTTCTCCTATTCTACACAAAATAACCTCATCACAGGAGTGCTATCTTATGGAGTGATAACTTTAAAATTTTGCCATTCATAGGTATCCTCAGAAATGGAAGCTAACTTTTCAGAAGCTATCCTTGGATACCTCTGTTTACCTCTGTTAATGTTTTCCTCCCCAACGCTAGCATTGTGGATGCATATTTGAGACTAGTTGACTCTAGTCATATATAGTTGGCTTCAACGTGGCACTTTTTAAAACTCCAGATGTGCAAAGAACATGGGCCACTAATGAACACCCTAGTGTAGCCTGTCTTCAATTGCATTTCCAGAGTTGCTGTCCCAGAAAGTAGCTGTAAATGGGAACACTTTGAAAATTAATTGCTATTTATTTTGGCTCTAGTGGCAGTGATTGCCATGTGTTCACTGACTATTTCCTTTTCCTTTAGGGTATAAAGCCAGACTGCACTACCCAGACTACTACTACTCTCTTGGCTTCTTGCCATCTGGGAACTTAGGAACCTGAGGGCCCTGCTGCTCTCAGGGATGGTCAAGACACAAGGCTGAAGGAGGCTGGGTTCTGAGTAATTGCTTGGAAGAGGGTCACATGGGAGGGCAGCCTATCCAGGAACAGCACATGCTCACGCATGAAAGTGGACTTTTTGTGCCAGGCCCTGAATGTCACAGCAGTTGACCTCCTGTGATGGGGGCAGCTGGGTCTCACACTGCCTCTGGCCGCAGGGCTCATCCATGTGTCTTCCTAATTGACACTTAAAGGAGCATCATTGGTCTGTTGTGGTTGCTTTCCTCACTTTTCTTTATTTTTTAGACAAAAAGCATAAAGCATATCCTATGACTACTAGAACACAAAAGACATGAGAGAATATTTATTATATTAGGGGAATGAAATAGTATTCAATTGTTTTTTTGACTCTATAAGCTATCGAAGTTTTAGGACAATGCATCAATCTACTTGTAGCAGGAAAATAAATTATCTCTTACCAGCTGAAATATTCTTTTGAAATTAGTAAATTAGAAATCGAATTGATTTTCCTTTTATTAGTCTGATTCATTTGTATAAGCATTGTTCCAGACAAAAGCCCAATTATATCGAGAGGCTACATAGAAAAACCAGGAGATAAAGCTGTTGCTGTTCGTCAAGTTAGTCCCTACACTTTGGCATTTACCTTTCTTACCTTTTGTTCCTGTGAATAATGATGTCATTGCTTAGAATTTAGCTGTTTCCAGAAACTCACTATGTGATTTTAATGACCCTAGTATAGAACATTTTCATTTGTACATCGGACTAAAAGAATCAATACTAATCTCAGTGTGTTTAATAAAATGATTTGACATTTAATACACAATGGAAACTTAAGGTAACATTTCATGGGCTTTATTGATTGATTTTAATCAAGATAGGACTATCTCTGGTCTGAGTTAACGTATCCCCTCAGCAATAAATTGTTAGAAAAAATATAAGATAAGAAAAAGAAGCAAAAAAATGATATAGTGAATAGAACATAACAACCATGTTTGAATGATAATTTAGATAAGAAAGAAGGATGACCAAATGTAAGAATAATGAACATGAGATAAATCAATTAGGGAAATATGAGCTGAAAAGAAAACAATATAAACACGTTTTATAAATTATAGGCTTAAGAAAATAAGGAGAATAAAGAGGCACCTGGGTGGCTTAGTCGGTTAAGCGTCCGACTTTCGCTTAGGTCATGATCTCGCGGTTCGTGGGTTCGAGCCCCACATCGGGCTCTGTGTGACTGCCAGCTCAGAGCCTGGAGCCTGTTTCAGAGTCTGTGTCTCCCTCTCTCTCTGACCCTCCGCTGCTCATGCTGTCTCTCTCTCTCTCTCTCTCTCTCTCTCCTAGAAATAAATAAAACATTTTAAAAAAAAAAAGGAGAATAAAACATAAACCTTACTGCAGACTGATGGAGTCAAGAAATAGTAACTGAAGAATATTAGTAAGAACAGAAAGGGATATGAAGCGTATTAGATGGTTAAGAAAAAGAACTAGAGTGTATTATGCTAAGCAAAATTAATTCATCAGAGAAAGATAAAGATCATAAGATTTCACTCATATGTAATTTAAGAAAAAAGCAGATGAACATGGGAGAAGGGAAGGAAAATAAGATAAAAACAGAGAGGGAGGCAAACCATTAAGAGACTCTTAAATACAGAGAATAAACTGAGGGTTGCTGGAGGGATGTTGGGTGGAGGGATGGGCTAAAGGGATGATGGGCATTAAGGAGGTCACTTGTTGGGATGGGCACTGGGTGTTGTATGTAAGTGATGAATCATGGGGTTCTACTCCTGAAAGCAGTATTACACTGTATACTAACTAACTAAAATTTAAGTAAATAAATTTACAAAAAAAGAAAAAGAAGGAAATCTTATAACTTGTAAAACATGAATGAACCTGGAGGGCATTGTGCTAGGTGAAATAAGCCAGACAGAGAAAGGCAAATACATCAGGGTATCGCTTACACGTGGAATAAGAAAAGAAACAGAGAGAGAGAGAGAGAAAGAAGGAAGGAAGGAAAGAGAAAGAAAGGAAAAATGAAAGAAAGAAAGAAAGAAAGAAAGAAAGAAAGAAAGAAAGAAGAAAGAAAGGAGAGAAGGAAGGACAGAAGGAAGGAAAGGAGAGAGAGAAAGAAGGAAGGAAAGAGAAAGAAAGGGAAAAAAGAAAGGAAGGAAGAAAGGAAGGATGGACTGCCAAAGGAAGGAAGGAAGGAGGAAGGAAGGAAGGAAGGAAGAAAGAAAGAAAGAAAGAAAGAAAGAAAGAAAGAAAGAAAGAAAGAAAAAAGGAAGGAAGGAAGAAAAAAGGAAGGAAGGAAGGAAAGAAAGAAAGATAGAAGGAGAGAGAAAGAAAGAAAGGAAGGAAGGAAGGAGGAAAAAGAAAAATTAAACTCAGAAACAGAGTAGAAAAGTGGTTTATAGAGGCTGGAGGAAAATAGGGAAAGATTGGTCAAAGGGTACAACAAACTTCCAGTCTTTTTAAAAAATATTTTTATTTATTTCTAGGAGAGAGAGAGAGAGACAGCGTGAGCAGGGGAGGGTCAGAGAGAGAGAGGGAGACACAGACTCTGAAACAGGCTCCAGACTCTGAGCTGGCAGTCAGCACAAAGCCCGACGCGGGGCTCGAACCCACGAACCACAAGATCATGACCTAAGAGAAAGTCGGACACTTAACCGACTAAGCCACCCAGGCGCCCCAACAAACTTCCAGTTTTAAGATGAATAAGATGTAAGGGTCTAGTGTAAAACATGGTGATTATAGCTGATAAGACTGTAGAGTGTAACTGAGATGTGCTGAGAAGTTAAGTGTTCTTACCAAAATAACCAAAATTAGGTATGTGAGGTGTTAGGAGTGTTGATTACCTTGGGAGAGGGAGTCCTTCCACACTGCGTATGTATATCAAATCATCGCGTTGTACTCTAAAGATGTTCCAGTTTTATTTGTCAATGATACCTCAAAAAAGCTTAAAAAAAAAAAAAAAGAGAGAGAGAAAAAATAAACAGAAGCTTTAAAATCCCATCGTCCTGGCTACTTTCAACTAGGCTGTGACCTTGGACTAATTAATTATTTGCCACTCTGAGTGCAAGTCAAGTGAATATAATACTACCTCCTAAGACTCCTGCAAAGCTGTATTTCTCCAGCTTTTCAGTCTCTGTTGCTGTAGCAGAGTCAACCTCTCTCCGGCCAGGTCAGTGCTCTCTCTGACACGATAATTAAGTAGTAGCTGGCAAGTGACTGCTCAGCCACTCTTTGGTCCCCAGCCTGCCTGCAGTTAGACATGGTCACGTGACTAAGTGGAATGGAATGTGATAACTGGACAGGCACTCTGGGCTATTGGCTAAGATGCTGGATGTGCCTCCTGCTTGCATTTGCCCTGGTTAGAACCAGTGGAGGCCCAGCCTGGACCTGTGGATGAGGTGGGGCCCTGAATGCCTGAAGCAGAGCATCTAACAACCTCAAATACCTACCTCATACTATCCCGTGGGAAACCAGTAAACTTCTATCTTCTTTAAGCTCCTGCTGCTCTCCTTCGTTACAACATCCTTGCCATGTCCTAGCAAACACGGATCCATTGGGACAAATATAAAAGTCTCTCCCTTCCCCCTCATTTCTCCACTGCTGACTCTGGTGGAAAATGCAGATCCTGGTTATTTCCATCCACCAAAAAAATGGACTCAGACTTGACTTTATTTGAAGTTCCAGAAAAACTGGATGTTTTTACCAAATGTAAAATGACTTTATTTAATTTTTCCCATACAATCCCACCCCCCCTGGGGGAAAAAAACAAACGAATACCTCCCTTACTGCTTTAAAATACAAACTTGAGGCACAGTAAGGCCAACAGACCAGGAGTTGATGGCCACTGAAAAGATAGCTTGTTATAGTTCCCAGGAGGAAGGAACACCCCATCCCATGGGCCTAGGACCACACAGGAAAACACGGAGGTCCTGGCCAGGAGGCTGAAGGAGAGGGGGAAATGTGGGTAAGAGTCCTCACTGTTGTTACTAGAGGCATGAATGGGTGGAGAGGAGCAGGGAGTCTCAGGAACTGGCTAGTTTGAATCATTTCAGGGGGTTACACATAGGGCATAGGAGCTGTCCATCGCGTCTGGTACCTGACCTTGTGATGATTAGGGCAGATGGATAGTGGTTCAGGGGGTGAGAGAAGGAGATGGTTGGGGTATGGACTCTGGATTGGCTGGCTTGTTTTTGAGGGGCACACTAGTAGATGAGTTGTTTATTTTCTCTAGGAGTTGACTAACTCTGGGAGAAGCAGTTATTCTAGGTCAACAGAGGTCCAGATGTCAAAGCATCAGAACACAGGAAATAAAAGATGTGGTTAATACACTCCCCCCTTCCCACAGGTTTGGAAATCTCTTTGACTAGAAGAGTAGGCATTTAGTAAATGCTAAATGCCATTTTTATTGCATGCTAATTGTGCTTTAGCACACAAAAATATGAGCGATTGATTGCTCCTATCCTCAAACATTTAATAATCAAGCTGCATAGGTAATATGTAAATACAAAATGTAACAAAAAGCAGTGTAAGTACCAAAAGAGTAATATAAGCAATGAGGCTAGAGAGTTTCTGCAGGCACCAGATGACTCTGTGGTAGGATGGTTTGAAAAGCATTGGGAAAGGCTCAGACTCCTTGAAGAAGAAGGAGGATTTTGATAAGGAGAAAGAAAGGTGAAAGAACAATGCTCTGGAAGAGACCATGCATGTCTGTCTTATTCATCACTGTCGCCACCAGCACTCAGCACGTGTCTGGTACAAGATACACAGTCTGTAAATATTGGTTGAATAAGAATAAGTTCTGGGTCTGGAAGAAGGACGCGAATGAGATTGGTCTGAACAGTGAAGCAATGTGTTTGGAAAGGTAGATTGGAACCCTGTGTTAATTTGGGTCCTCCATGAAGCAGATGCCGAGATGGAGTAAAATGTGCAGGGATTCTATTAAGGGAAGCACCCAAGACAAAATAAAGAGGGATCCAGGCAAGGTTGGATGCACCACTGGACCATGAGTAAGGGAAAGAGAAAAGGAAAGTTGGGGTAGAACCATCCTAGACCATTGTGCAGTTTCTGAAAGACCATCAAGGAGCCCTTTAGTGAAAGTTGGCTCTCAGATGTTTGGGAAATTGCCCAAGACCAAGTATCAAACTCAGAACAACTCCTCAGACCTCTTTTGTTCTCAGCTCTGTCAGTTTTCCCTTTTTTTTTTTTTTTTTTTTTTTGTGAATAAATAAAACTCTTAGGAGGTCAAATGGCTTTCCCAGAATTGAAGGAGAATTTTGGTTCAACCTATTCAGAGTTCAGTGATAGAGCAGAAAACTTCCTGGAAAATTATGCACAAAGATAACCTGTTTGCCATATAGCTTGCTGGGGATAGGTCCAGGTTGGCATCTAGAAAACTCCTTGAAGAATGTCAATGCCAAATTCCTGCTGTATACCTGCAACTACCCTTATGCAAGGAGACACCGTGTCACACAATGGAAAAAGGACTGGACAAGGTCATTGACCAGAGGAGAAATCTCCCTGGGCTCATTTACTTGCGGATAAAGTAAGAGATTTGGACCAGGTGTGTATGCAAATCCAGTGCCTGAGGGAGGATTCTAAGAACCCAGAGAGGTGTGAGCACATGGCTTCAATAATGGAGGGCAAAGAAAATTCTTGCTTTTGAGGTGGGGGATGGGATGGTGCCAGGGTGACTTCTTTCAGACTTGCCGAAGGTGGGGTAACGACACTGTATTTGTTAGACTTTTTCTGTGCCTGCCTCCATTGTAGTCTCTGGGAATAAAATGATGAGTAAGACAAGGTACCTGACCTTGAGGACTTCCCAGTCTAGTGAGAAGCCTTGGCAGGAGGTAGTGTCAGGTGGGGAGAGGAAGAAGATTTCAAGAGGAGTCCGGTGGAAAGCTGGATACACCACATAGGCCTGGAGTTGGTTTCTTTAATGATACCTACTTCTCAGGAGTGTTGGGAAGATGAGAAAGCGTAGGTAAGCTGACCAGAGCAGCAGCATCTGGGACAGCAGCGGTCTTCACAAAACAGCTTGCTCTCATTACCAGTGTGACAGAGTGGGAGGTTACCGACTGAAAGTGTTTCCAGACTGTCCCTCGCTCACCCCCAATCCTGCTCTAGATGGAGAGACCGCTTTCTCGGGCTGCTCCCTGGCAGGCTTCTGCTAAAGACTTGGAGGTCAGGCGAAAGATGAAGCTGGAAAGTTGAAAATAGGTGAAGGGAGTAAGGGGTACAAATTTCTGGTTATAAAGTAAGCCACGGGGATGAAAAGTACAGCATAGGGAAGACAATATTGTGATAACTCTGTATGGTGACACGTGATGCACTTACTGTGCTGAGTGCTGAGTAATGTATAGAACTGTCACATCCCTACATGGTACACTTGAAACTAATATAACATTGCTTGTCAACTATATTTTAAAAAGCATAAAGCTAGCTGATAGGAGGTGACAAGTGTGGAGGAGAAGCCAAGTAGACTAAACAGGGAATTGAGTGAGAGAAGGGATGAGAAGGTAAAAGAAAATGGCCTCTCAAGGCCCAGAGAGGACAGAGTTGGGAGGGTAGGTGCGAGTGAGAGCCTGGAGCTGTGGGCTCAGGGAATTGGGAGTAACGGAGGAGGGGCTATGGAGGAGAGGCACCTGGGTGGCTCAGTTAGTTGAGCATCCAACTCTTGATTTCAGCTCAGGTTATGATCCTAGGGTTGTGGGATGGAACCCTCAGCTAAGCATGCTTAACTCTTCCCCCTTACCCCCCACTCTCTTCCCCTACCCTGCTTGAATGTGTGCATTCTCTCTCTCTCAAAAACAACAAAACAACAATAACAACAACAAAACCCCATGTACCTGGATTTTTTTGTCTTTGCTTTTCTTTCTGTACCTGGAGATTTTGAATTAGACCCTTCCCCCTTTATTTTTGAGAGAGAAAGAATAAGGATTTCCTTTTTGCATGTTTTTGGTGGCCTGTGGCCCTTTAATGATGATATCATAGACTGAACCACAAGAGTTTCACATTCTAAAGGCTCACATTACACACATAGATAGTCAGAATTCATTGTGGTGACAGAGGTATTTACAAAGTCTTATGGGATTCAAGGGAGGAGCAATTCTTTCTCATGAATGGGTCAGAGAGAAGGAAGCAATTGCCCTGTTTGAGGCAAATGCTTTGTTTTGACTCCTCTTGCATGAATGGTCTGGGTAAAATCACTAAAATTCTCTGAGCCTTGACCTCCTCATCTATAAATGAAGGACGATTTAAAAAAATACCCTCTTTGGGGAGCATCACACTTTGGCTCAGGTCATGGTTTGTGAGTTTGAGCCCCATGTTGGGCTTTGTGCCCACAGCTCAGGTCCTGGAACCTGCTTCGGATTCTGTGTCTCCCTCTCTCTCTGCTCCTCTCCCATTCATGCTCTGTCTTCTCTTTCTGAAAAATAAACATTAAAATTTTTTTTTTAACTACCCTTTTTAAAGGCTTTGTACAAGCATCAAAGGAGATATTGGATGTTTAAAATAAAGTGAAGTTGAGGGTTCTGATTGAGAGCATAGGTTGTGAGTTGTGAGGTTAGACACACCTCATCTGAATTTCAGCTCAGCATGCCGTGAACTAAGGTAGGATATCCGTGGGACCCAGTGGTCAGTGCATGGGGAGCCCTTAGAGAATGTCTGGCACAGGATAAATGCTCAGCCTTTACTACATTGTCTTTGCAAATCTTGAAGCACTGTGCACATAGCTACTATCAATTTCGAAATTCTGACTTAAGCCTAACAGCACCAAACTGTAGAGGTGAAAATGTGCACAAGGGGAGGGGGCGAGGTATCATATCAGTTTCCTGTTGCTGCTGTAACAAACCACCAGGAACAATGCCCAATTTATGTTCTTACAGTTCTGGAGATTACATCTGAAATCCATTTCACTGGGCTGATGTCAAGGGGCCGGCAGGAGGGCTCCTTCCGGAATTCTAGGGGAGGAGGTTTCCTTGTTTTTTTCTGCTGCTAGAGTCTGACTCTATTCCTAGGATCATAGTCCCCTTCATCCATCTGCAAAGCCAACAACAGAGTATCTTGTCTCTGCTCTGGCCTCAGCTTCTGTCCTTGCAACCCCCCTGACTTTGGCGCAACTGCCTCCTTATAAATAGGACACTTGTGATGACATTGGGCCCCCTGGATAATCCAGGATACTTCCTGGATCTCAAGATCTTTAACATAATTATTGTACAATTTGTTCTTGCCAAATAAGGTATGATGTTCACAGGTTCTGGGGATTAGGACATGGACATGTTTAGGCAACTGTTTTTCAAGCTCGCGCAGGTATGCAGGGAAGGAGAATGAAATTTTCAAGAAGGAAAAACTTGAAAATTCAGAAAGCTGAAGCACTTGGGTGGCTCAGTTTGTTACGCGTCTAACTTGGGCTCAGGTCATGATCTCACGGTTCATGGGTTCAAGCCCCATATGGGGCTCTGTGCTGACAGCTCAGAGCTTGGAACCTGCTTCAGATTCTGAGACTCCCTCTCTCTCCGCTCCTCCATTGCTCATGCTCTGTCTCTGTCTCTCTCTCCCAAAATAAATAAACACTAAAAAATTAAAAAAAAGAAAAGAAAATGTAGAAAGCCAGCTTGATATAGTGAGTTCACTACTGATGAGTTAGTTTGAAACACAATGAAGACAAGTGACAAGATGACAGGATGAATGCTGGGCCCAATTCTGTGACCCCCAACAGCTGAAGTAGGCTGACCACCCACCGTCTCTGCTTCCTGCCTTGTTCACCTTCCTTGGCATCTCTCAATGCCCGTTCTCACTGCCATGTGTCTATCCATTCCCCCTTTCTTCCTTTCCACCTCCTTCCTCTCTGTGGAGAAGCAGCATGAGACCTGCTGTCAGATGGATCTGAGTTGATTTTGGCTCAGTTGCTCTCAAACTTCATGAGCTTGGTCTAATCCCTTAACCTCTCTGAACCTTATTTATTGGAACAGATGTAATGTCAGTTGAGGGGGGAGGGTTTCAAATAATAACATAACTTAAAATTTTATTTTATTTTATTTATTTTATTTTATTTGAGAGAGAGAGCATGAAAGAGTTAGGAAGACAGGTGGGGGTGGGAGAGCGGGGCGGGGGGAGAGAGAGAGAGAGAGAGAGAGAGAGAGAATCCCAAGTAGGCTCCACAGTTAGTGTGGAGCCTGACATGGGACTCAGTCACACAATCCTAGGATCATGACCTGAGCCAAAATCAAGAGTGGGACACTCAGTTAACTGAGCCACCCAGGTGCCCCATCATTAGATCATTTTTGAATACCTAACTTGAATCAGTGCTAGTTTTCTTCTCTTACTCTTCCTTCTGTCTTTTTGGGTTCAACAAACCTTTCTTAGCATCTCTCCAGTCTCTTTCACATATATGGTCTCATTTGTCTCTCATCACAACCTTGTGAGAGACAGATTTCTTTATTTCCTTTGGATGGTAAAGGGAAGTGTGTTTCTTACCCCACTCACAACACTTCTGACACTAAGAATTTGGAGATTTCTCTTATGCCAACCAATTCTTCAATGCTCTGTTGATAACCAGATAAATTCTGACACTAACTACTCAGAGCTGGGGCAGACCCCACAAATTAAGAAGTCACTTTCACAAGACTGCTCCCTCTTCAGATGCCAATCATAAGTGGTGAGTCTTCAGGTTGGCTACAAGGTGGTGGTTCCCATGATCCCCCCCTCAAGCACACAGAACTCAAGGAAACACTTATGTTTATTGGCTTATTATAAAATATATATTTAAAAAAAGGATACAGGGCACTTGGTGGCTCAGCCGGTTAAGCATCCGACTTCAGCTCAGGTCATGATCTCACAGTCCATGAGTTTGAGCCCTGTGTTGGGCTCTGTGCTAACAGCTCAGAGCCTGGAGCCTGCTTCAGATTCTGTCTGTCTGTCTCTCTCTCTGCCCCTCCCACATTCACACTCTGTTTCTTAAAAATGAACAAATGTTAAAAAAATTTTAAATTAAAAAAGATACAAATGAACAGCCAGGTGAAGAGGTACGTAGGGCCTCAAAGTATGGGAGCTTCTGTCTCTTGGAGTTGGAAGGTGCCACCCTCCTGGCACGTGGATGTGTTTACCAACCCAGAAGCTCTGCACATCCCATAGTTTAAGGGTTTTCTTGGAGACTCCATTCCATAGGCATAATTGATTATTAATTCAATATCCACTTCTCTCTCCCATCTGGAGGATGGAAGTTGGGCTGTAAATTCCAATATTCTAATCAAAGTTTAGTCTTTCTGATGATTGTCCTGAAGCTATTCAGGAGCCCACTGAGGGTCACCTCACTATAACAAAATATGCTCATATCACCCAGGACATTCCGAGGGATTTGAGAGCTTTGTGTCAGGAACCAAGGACAGCAACCAAATATATATATTTTATTTTGTCAGAGGTTGGCACAGTGAGGTCCAGAGTTGAGGTAATTGGCCAATTCTATGTAGTAGGAGGAGGTGACCAAGCCATGCCTCTGGCCAGAGTGTTCTCCACAAAGACTCCACATCTGTCTTTGACATAGAACCACGGTGTACATTTCATGGTTGTAAGACTGAGGTTTTAATTTCTTGCTACTTATTTTCAAAAATTGAACAGTCAGAACATTTGTTTAATTTTATTTCTCAGGAAACAGCAATAGAAGCCTTCTGTGGTGGAGCCTTGTAACTTTGTGTGTAGCCCTTAACTTTGTTCTGAGGGTCCACAGCCATCCCGGATGAGCTGCTCTGCTCCTGCTACACTCAGCTCTTTCTGTTCAGAGGTGCTGGCAGGTGTCCAGCCCACAGCTTTGAGCTCCTATTCGTTGTATATCACTTCTGCTGGGCTGGTCACATGAAGGGAAGTGGATGACCGAGGAGCACCAAAGCCATAATTAGTAGAAGTGGGAGTGGGTTGTGGCTGAACCAGCACGCACATCAGCAGCTGCCACACATGCCAACGGGCCACCCTAAGTGCTCGCCTGGACTAATGAGAGAGGGTGCACAGGTGGCTGCCAGGCTCTACCTCACAAATGGGGGAAGAGAAAAGAGGGTCCTCTCTGGACAGATGTAACCTTGCCCAGCTGAAATCTCTTTGAGCCAATTAGTAGAAGGGACCCCTTTCTCTGCACAGCATAGTTCACTGCCAAGGTAGAACACTGGGAGCATCTTAATCCCCATGGTCCCCTGGGCTCTGGCAGCATAGAAAAATGGGTAAAAGCCTAGTTTCTGGGATTGGAACATCACTCCACCACTTACTGCTGTGTGACTTTAGGCAATGGACTTAACCTTTCTGTGACTTGGGTTCATTATCTGTAAATTGAGGAAATAACTATACCTATTTCAATGGTTCTCACGAGGGGGCAATGATTTAACACACATAAAAGTTAAATAGTTCTTAGTTGAAGTAAGCACCATATGACTGTGAATTAACATTATTACTGAAGCTGCAAACCCAGTTACTGGAAGAAACAGAGTTCCCTATTATGTCTCTCTTTCCAACCCCAGGCCCTGGGCTTCTTCTTACCCTCCTTTTCCTCTGCCATTCTAGAACTATCCCCTCTGATAGCCCACCCTCTTTGTCCCCCTGATGATACCAGTGGATTGATCTCAGAACTAAGCTTGATGCATGCTTCAATACCTGTGTGATTAAGAACGTACTCTGTCTTGCTTAGTGCATTTGTTAAGAGTTAAGCTGTTGAAACAAAGGACCCTAAAATTGTAGCAGTTAGTGGTTTAAAGACGATAGAAGTTTACAATTCAGAATTGCCACCTGTCACTTTTGGAACAGGAAGTAGTATATCTGCCCTCAGACTATCTTTTTTAAAAAAAATTTTAATGTTTATTTTTTGAGGGAGCGGGTGGGAGGAGCAGAAAAAGGGAGACAGAATCTGAAACAGGCTCCAGGCTCTGAGCTTTCAGCACAGAGCCCGACGTGGGGCTCGAACCCATGAACTGTGAGATCATGACCTGAGCCAAAGTCAGACGTTTAAACCTGCTGAGCCACCCAGGCTCCCCTGCCCCTCAGACTATCTTTCCAATAATGTTCCCTGTGCCCTCTTCAGTCAAGGTAGTCTTTAACCATCCACTTTATTGTGTATAGGAAATGGAGCTCATTAACATGATCCCTGAGCATAAGATGATACTCAGGCTAGTCTGGGCTCTTTGCTTATAGAATGTGTAAACTGTTCTCATTGGTTTATCATGCATCCAGCATATCCTACTGGCTGCTGGCTCACTTTCTTTCCCCCTTCATGTTTTTTTTTTTAAGTTTATTTATTTATTTTGATGGGGAAGGGGCAGAGAGAGGGAGAGAGAGAGAGAGAGAGAGAGAGAGAGAGAGAGAGAGAGAGAGAGAATCCCAAGCAGGCTCCACACTGCTAGCACAGAACCTAACACAGGGCTCCGTCTCACAACCAGAGATCATGACCTGAGATGAAATCAAGAGTTGGAGGCTTAACCACCTGAGCTCCCCAGGCGCTCTCTCCCTTCATCTTAACAATCAATATTTTTTACCCAAAATCCCACCATGCCAATGTTGGTCTTGAGTTGATCAACTCATAATCCAGAAGTGGCATCACTGTTCACTGCACACACAACAAGTGTAATACACATACACACAAAGCACAGACTCCACATGTATCAGGAGCCTTTATTGTGCCATCTGTTCTTCGATACTTCGCTTGAAAATCTCTGACACAGGAGTGTTTGTGCCGGGAGAGTCAGTGCAACTGCTGTGCTCCTCCCCCAGAGCCCCTGGCGGCCAGAGTCCCCCCCTGGTTTCTCAGGGGCCCCCAGCGGCTGTGTGATGCAAAGGGGGCCCCGGCTCACGGTGACTAAGCATTGCCTTTGTCAGGCCAGAGATCTCCTTGGAGACACGCCATTCCAGAAACAGATAAAGCAAAACAATATATGTTGCTTCATTATTCTGAAAGTATGAGGAACTATGTTTTCACTTGCACTTCACTCATGCATTCTTTCATTCAATCAGTCAATGTCATTGTCTACTTACTGTGGTCTCAGTCAGTGTGTTCGCCAGAATAAAGGTGAAGCAGCTATAGCAAAGAAATAACGAAATGCAGTGGCTTGAGGAGAAACGAAGCCTTTGCCCTCTCCAGTCAGAGTCTGTATGGCAGGACAACGCAGTTCCATACGATCATTCAGGACTTTGTGGTTCCTCCAAACCACACTCTGTCCCCCAGGATGTGTGTTTTGTCTCAATACTTAAAGGATGTCTCACTCTCCCTTTAACCAAAAAGGAAACTGTTTTGACAGAAACTGTTTACGCCTCACTGTGATAAACTGTAAACATGTTGAACTTAAGAAATGTCATAAAAATGTTTATATGAATTTATTACATATGTTGTTTTTGAGAAAAGTTGAAAATATAAAGGAAAGCATGTTTATCCCCGAAAGCAAGCAGCATAAACAAGTTGTCTGCATTGGAGAGAAAGCCAATGGAGGCATGGGTATCTAAGTTGATACTCCTGTAATTCCCAGTCCACTTGGAATCCCAATTTGCATAAGAGCCCTGCTTTCCCTACTGTCCCTGAACATTGGGCATCCATCTCGTGCATCTCTTGGGAGAATACTCAACTGGATTTTGCAGGTTGTGGTGCACCGTTTGGAGGACATCCCCATCTCCTCCTGTGGACAACAGAAAGAACTCTTGGTACCAGAGCTCAGTAACATACTGTCTGGGGGGAAGGAGGAAGAGAAAGACTAACCAGACTGTTAAGGTTGTGTGTGCCTATCGCCCCTCCCCTTCCCCACCAACTCTCTACTAGCTTGCCTATGATTTATTTATTTATTTATTTATTTATTTATTATTTATTTATTTTTATGAGTGCAAAAGAGCATGAGCAGGGAGTGGCAGAGAGAGCAAGAGGAAGACAGAGAATCTGAAGCAGGCTCTGTGCTCTTAGTGCAGAGCTCCTCATGGGGCTTGAACTCAAGAATGGTAATATCATAATAGCCAACACATGGAAAGAGCCTAAGTGTCCATCAACGGACGAATGGATCAAGAAGATGTGGTTTATCTATACGATGGAATACTACGTGGCAATGAGAAAGAATGAAATCTGGCCATGTGTAGCAACATGGGTGGAACTTGAGGGTGTTATGCTGAATGAAATAAGTCAGGCAGAGAAGGACAGATACCATATGTTTGCATGTATAGGAGGATTAGGAGGAACTTAACGGAGGACCGTGGAGGAGAAGGGGGAAATGGTGGGGGAGAGGGAGGGAGGCAAACCATGAGAGACTCTTGAATGATGAGAACAAACTGAGGACTGATGGATGTGGGGGGAGGGGGGATGCGCATGGAGGAGGACACTTGTGGGGATGAGCACTGGGTGTTACATGGAAACCAACATGACAATAAACTATTTGAAAAAAAAAAGCGAAGATAATACATACTTCCCCAGTAAAAAAATAAAAAAATAAAACAATAAAAAATAAAACCTTTGTTTCAAAAAAGAAAAAGAATGGTAATATCATGACCTGTGATAAAGTTGGACACATAACCAACTGAGCCAACCAGGCGCCCCCCAGCTTGCCTATTGAAGGAAATAAACATAAATGTTGTATTAACTGTGTGAGTGTCTGGGTGATCAGTAGCTTTTTTGATATTGACCACCCTTTGACGTGCTGAACTTCTGGGTTGTACCATGCTTTTCTAAGTTACTATTCAGAATTAAAGCAACCCTCTTCTGTATGGTCAAAGCTGAGTCAAGAGAAGATCCAATGTCTAGCAAAGGCAAAATAAATAGTCCAAGACACAATTTCCTCTGACCAAAAGAGATGGTTGTGGCACACTCACCCTGCATTGGCGACAATGTGACCACATGGCCATATCAAGCTGCAAGGGATGCTGGGAAATGTAGTCTCTAGTCCTGTGCTAGAGCCAAAACTTCATTACGTGAAAGTGAGAAAAAATTTGGTGGGGTAATTCCTCACGGTAGTGTGGATTTTTAGTGCCAAACCAAAATCCTTTCTCATTTTCTCCCACCCTTTACCAGAGTTGTTATGTTTTAAACTTCCCATCAAGCTCTGGGAGAATCTCCATGTGTCCCGCTGCCCTCCACGGAGGTGATTGCCCCATCCCTACAGAGCAAGTCCAGTGCTGCTGTATTTTTCCTTCCTTGGAGCACTCTTCTTTGTTGCCATGAATCAACACTGTTGCTATGGGTTTCAAGCGTGCTAGTTGGCCCCAAGTGCATATTCTAGCACATGTTGACAAGGCGCCCACCATCAGGAAATCATTAATTCTGGCACACATATCCCTCAGATCCCACGGGGCTTTGGATACTGCCGTGTTAAAGCAGGACAGAGGTACACCCAGGTAACCATGATAGCTATGACAGGTCAGTGTCTACTAGGATCAGAGCTTTGGACTTGGTGCTGTACACACGTTTTCCTTAACCTTTTAAACTGTTTCTAGGCAGTTTCTGGGATCGCCTCCCCAGATCCTTGTTCCTAACTCTGGAAGGAACCCAAACTATAATAGTCATCCTCGATTAAGAGTTATTTATGCCCCTAGAGCTGGGGAGTGATCCGTATAACATGGGAATGTCCAACATTACAGAAAAGTAGGGCTCCGATTGGGAGGTAAAAGTGTTCTGGGGCCCAATTTCAATATATAGGGAAGGCTTTCTCCCTTGCCCTCCCCACCGGGCCCCATCAAGCAATTCTCAGACACCAGCTGGGTGTCTGTCCTACAATTCAACTCAGCTCTGACACCATCTACTGGGAGATAGCATCAGATTCCACAGTTTAAAGGCTTAATCCTACAAGACTGTCACCCCCTGCCCCAATTCAGACAGCAGTCATAAGTCCAAGCCCAGGGTATCACCTATGCTTCTAACCAACTGGCTATAGATTAGAGGTTCCGACAGCCCCTCCTTGTGTCCTATGAATTTGCTAGAGCGGCTCACATAGCTCAGAGAAATATTCGCTTACTAGATTACTGGTTTATTATAAAAGGATGCAACTCAGGAACAGTCAGATGAAAGTGGCGCATAGGGCAAGTTGTGTGGGAAAGGGCGTGGAGCGTCCATGTTTGTCCAGGTGGGCCACCCTCCTCTCCCGCAGGTGGTTGTGTTCACCAACCTGGAAGCTCTTCAAACATTGCCCTTGGGTTTTTATGAAGGTTTCACGGCATGGCTGGCATGATTGATTAAATCATTGGCTATTAGCAACTAATTCAACTTCTAGCCCCTCTCTCCTCCCTGAAAATCAGGAGGTGGGACTGAAATTTCCAACCCCTTATTCTTGGTTGGTTTCACCGGCAATAGTTCCGATCCTTACGTGTTTTCCCAAAGTCACCCCATTAACATACACTCAATTGTGATGGAAAGGGGCATGTTATGAATTACAAGAAACCCATTTCACCTTCATGGATCTGAAGCTTTTCAGGAACTGAGGACAAGAGACAAAATATGACAAAAGATGCTCGCATTGTCCTTCTTCTCAGGAGATTCAAAGGGTTTTGTGAGGTGTGAGCCAGGAACTGCGGATGAACGGCAAATATATATATTTCTTATGAATCACAATATTGCCCAAGGAATAAAGGGAATGATAATTGGGTTGGCAACTAGCAGTTGGCCCAGATGGCTTCAGTCAAGTCGATCTTTCTGTAACCAGATTAACGTGTAGCTAGATGTTCCACATTCTTGAACATGTCTTTTCCACATTTTACAGTTGTCTTGGAAAAAGGATGATGCTTCTGTCAGGCCGAGACTGATTTGCACAACATTTGGGTAAATATCTCTATTCCTAATCTTTCCACACTAGAAAATGCTTCTTTAAGATTTGATCTGTGGGAGTGTTAGAGATGGAAGTCATTCCTGCTGCTTTTCTGTTAGACTCCTGGGCGCAGTCTTCTAAGTGCTGCCTACATCAAAGGGCCACTTCTTTCTCAATCTTGCCTTATGGCTCTGGAGTTAAATGGCTTTCCTCAGGCGTGTCTGAGGAGTTGCTCACCTGAACACCAACTAGAGCCACCACATTCCCTAATGCACATGCCGGGGTCCCTTGCCTCTGCTAATACACACTTAAAAGAAAAAGTAGCAATGTGTGAGCATAATGTGATTGACATTTTTTAAAACAGCATGCTGTAATTTATGTATTTAAATACCCTCTTCAAAAGCACATCTTGCACATACAAGCTTGGCAGTTTGCTTTTTAGCAACACCTTCAGAACCCATATTACATTCTCAAGATTTACCATCTCTTCAATGGTTGCATACCTTTGTCCCTTACGGGCAGATTTGATTTGTGAGGTCTGGTAAATATCATTGAGGGTCACAAGCAGTAAATAAAGCAGTTAAGCAAGTGCAGGAATGCCCTTCAGTCTGAACACAAAGTGTGATTATGCACGGTGATATTTATTTTCTGAAACAAACTGGCTCTGATAAATAATTCTTTTAAATGTGGTTCAAAAATGTTTTAGGTAAGGGGCACGTGGGTGACTCAGTCTGTTAAGCATTTGACTCTTGATTTCAGCTCAGGTCATGATCCCAAGGTCATGGGATGGAGCCCTGAGTTGGGCTCCGTTCTTCATGTGGAGCCTGCTTGGGATTCTTTCTCTCCTCTTCTCTCTGTCTCTACCTTCCGCCCAGATAAATAAAATAAAATGTTTTAGGTAATACTAGCATCGCTTGGAAAACATTACAAGCTAAGCTTTTTGGATGGTCCATTGCTCCTTTGAATATGTGAGTTTGAATCCTGGCTCTGAAATCACTAGCCAAGAGGCTTTCCTGTAGGTCAGTTTTCCCATTTGTGAAGGTAATTTTTTCCTCTCAAGGATCTAATTAAGGCATTGCAGTGGGTTATTACAATCCTTTATCCTTTTTTATCCTGAAAGAATTATGTGGTTTCTTTTATTTATTATTATTTTTTTTATAAACACTGCCCTTTTCAAGAGACCAGGTCAGCTGTCTTGTAGAACGTTCCATGGTCTGAATTTATCTCATGGTGTCATACACCTTGTTCCTTTCATCCAGGTATTTGCTGACAGCTGGAAGGTGGGTCCAAAAGTTTGACAAGATTCAGCTTACACATCTCTGGCAAGCATACTCCACAGATGACCCTAAGGACTTCACATTGTATTTTATCAAGTGTCACATAACGTCAGAGTATGACACTAAATGTGACCACTAGGTTAAGGGGCTAACTGCTAGAACTTTCCATTGAAATTTTATCTCCCCTACTCCCACCCCTTTGCGATTGGAAAGCTGTGGGGAGATAACTTAGCACCTGGCACATCTCCTTGTCTGTAGCAATCTTCACCAAATGATTTCATCCTTAAAAACAAAAACAAACAAAAAACACCCCAACAACCTTGGCTCACCTGCATGCTTGACAGCAACTCATGATGCTTTATAGCACTATTTCTGAGTATCTTCACCAAACTCTTTTGTTTTTCTTATGAATCCTCGGTTACAAGTGTTCATTTGGCTGTTCTTCAATGACCGCATCTTGCTCAATGCTGATAGAGAAGTTCCGCAAATAATGTGTAAACATTTCCTGTCAGGGACAGCTGGAAACATTTACCCTTGAACATCCCCACTGGGTAGTGGAGGAATCAGCGTTGCTATGAAAACCTTCTTTACTTTCCACCAGCACCCAGGACTTTCAGAATGATTCACAAAATAGACCAGCTTCCTGCTAGCAAGTACTCCATACTCCACTGTGTTCTCCTAATACAGGGGGCTTCAACCCTGATTGCACATGTGAATCATTGGGGGAGCTTTAAACTCTCCTGTGTCCTACTCTAGACCACTTGGATCTCCATCTGTGAGAGTGAGGTCAAGCATAAATATATCCTAAAAGCTCCCCAGGTGATTCTGTTGGGCAACTGAGGTCGGAACACTGAAAAAGAAGTTATTTCTAAAAGAAAAAGTAATTGAATCATCACTCTTTAATATCAAGAGTGCTATAGACCTTTCTCCAGAATAATGGTTGCTAAACTTGAGCTGCACATTACAATTACCTGGGGGGTATTTAAAAACTCCTGCTGGCCAGGTTACACCCTATATCAATTAAATGGGAATGTCTGGGCATGGGAATCAGGCATCAGAACATTTCTTTAAAATGTCAGGTGCGTCCAAAGCACAGCCAGGCTTGGGAACCACTGCACTGAACAGGCAGCTGTGGTTTGCTTGAAAGAGCATGAACTTGGGAATCAAACAGCTCCGCTGTTTACTACCTGTATAATTTCTTAGCCTAAATTGTCTTTTAGGAGAAGAGGGATAATAATGCTAACTCACAGTTTTGTTTTCTCGATTGGAAGAGAATAGGTGTGCTAACACATAAAAGTTGTACCCATTTTGCCCCTGGTATTAGTGTCCTATCACTGCTGTACCAAATTACCACAAACTCGGTGGCATAAAGCAACACAAGTTATTAACTTATAGTTCTGTTGGCCAGAAATCCAAAATGGGTTTCAGTGGGCTAAAACTGAGATATTAGCAGGGCCACGTTTGCTTCTGGAGCTCTAGGGTAGGATCTGTTTTCTTGCTGTGTCCAGCTTCTAGAAGCCACCTGCATTCTGCATTCATGTCCCCTTCCCATCTTCAGAGTCGGGATTGGCCAGTAAACTTTCTCATATTGCAACGCCCAAACCCTTCTACCTCTCTCTTCCACATTTAAGGACCATTCAGATAATCCAACATAATCTCTTTTTGTAAAATAGCTGATTAATAACCGTAATTCCCCTTTACTATGTAACATATCCATGGGTGCTCGGCAATGATGCGTGGACATTTGGGGGAGGCCATATTTTGTGTACCACACTCTCAATACCTTTTCCCTTTGATCAGGATACAAAATATAATTGTAGGTTCATGTCAGTTGATGTCCTAGAAACACACTAGAATCTTGCTAATGTTCAGTGAACATGATACCAACTAAGCGAGACCTACTGCAGCCCTTGTTTTATTATTTATCGTACTAACAGATCCCTTCCCTGTTGCTCTGTCACAGGGCCAGGCTTAGGCAACCATGTTTTTATCACATGGTCCTGCAGTGGCCACGGATCCACGGGGAAGCCAATGAATGAGTTTGCCAGAATGAGTTCTACCTCATTAGAATTTTCCTCAAGAACTTGCAATGAGTGACACAGATAATTGTTATTAGTTGTTGCTGCACCATGGAATCAAAAAGGATTGTGGAAATGGAACTGACATTGCCAATATGGTGATGCAATGCTAGTCAGAGTGTGAAAGGAGCAAGAGCCGGGAGAGGACACGCAGAGAGGAAGACGGTCTGCAGAGATGACAGCTGAGCCCATTTATTGAGAGCAAAGCTGGGATGTAAGACTTTCCCCACAGCTTCGGCTCTTTTTTGGAAAATAGTGTTTTGAATAAGTACTAAGACTAGAACTTGTGAGAGCTAAGGGAATTAAACAGCCTGATTATTATTTCTGAAGATTTTTAGAAAGCTATATCAGCTTTCCCTTACTCACATAACACAGAAAATGGAGAAAAAAGAAGGAAAATAATGGTGAAATCTCATCATCCTAAATGTTTCGGATCTTCCATCTTTTATAAGTAACAACACAGAAAGTGCCATGGGGACGGCAATGTATCATTTAAAAATGTTTTAGGCTAAAATGATCAGCAAAACCCGTTAACAGAAGCTAAACTCAAGGGATATTTAATTTTATTTAACAAGGAGTCTGGAGGTGATTCCAGGTTTTGTTCTGAAGTTCCATGATGACTTCAAGAACCCCTGCTCTCTCCGAAGAAGGATATTACCAGCTGTTGGCTCCATATTATTATTTTGTGACTTCATGGTCACAAAATGGCTGTGGCAGCTTCAGGTATTTTGACTTCACCTCAGCTGTCCAAAGTAGAATGAAGGTGAGGATAGTGCATATGAGCTACATTCTTTTGAGGTTCTGTCATTTTATCTGAGATGCGGACCCTTCCCCCAACCCAACATGCCCCTCCATCTCTTTGGCCAGAACAGACTTACTTGCCCATCTCTAACCCAGCACTATCAAAGGGGAATAGGGGCAGCGTGGTGGTCCAGACCTAATACTATGAATCGCCCATGACTGGAATAGATGCCTCCCTCCCTGAGGTGAATGGATTTCCACTGGCTGAGTTCTGTTAGCAGAGAAGAAGTGGAATGGCTGGCTATTAGGTAGCCAATAACCTGTTGGCAACAAGAAAGCAATGAAGTGGCTAAAAGGAGGAAGAAGAGGAGAAATAGGAATTAAAAAACCACAGACTTCTCGGTTTTGCAAGAAAGGAGCTATAGCTATGCCTATTGCCGCAGCTCTGGCTGAAAGCACATCAGAAATGTATTTTTCCCGTATTCTGAAGGAAGCTTCTATGTCCTGGGTTAAACGCCTTGCCCGGGATTCACTCTCAGCTATTGATGGTCAGATGCTGTTTGAGAAACTCCTGTTAATGGCAATGGGACCACACTACAAGTTCTAAGCACCGGGCAGATTTTGGGACTCTTCTTTCCCCCTCCCACCTTGCCCAAGTGATTAAAAATTAAAAACATAAGTCCCAATGCGTAACTGCCATGAATTGTACCCACTTCAGTGTTTCTTTGTTTGTTTTTTAATAACAAGATCAACTTTTTCAAAAATCATTTTTAGGTAGTTGCCACTTTTCAGATGCCCATAAATATGTGCTTATTCTCTATTGGAGTAAAACACCATTGCTTATGGGAATTTTCTAGTCCTGCATGGCATCACTGGAACCCAAGCTAATATATAAAAAATTCTTTATATAATCTCAATGCTTTGAGAATTGACTGAGACCATCAAATGGTAACATCCCCAAGGCATAGCTCTAAGCAACTTCAATAACTAAGTCAACATATGTAAAGCACACAAAATACTGCTTGACAGATAGTAAGCCCTCCATAAAGGCTTGGTTGGTGGTGTTATTAGAGATCTCAAAACTCTTTTGGAATGAAAAGAGACCACAAGATTTATACAAAGATGGTACTTTAATGAGACCAGTGAGGAGAGGAGAAGAGTAAGAGAAGGAACACTCTCTGATCATCCTTCTTATTGCAGGCACAGAGAAGACAATATACATTCCTGTGTTATGTCAAGTTAATCATTACGAGCAACCTCACAAGGTAAGTATTATTACAGGTACTTGACCAGAGAGGAAATTGAAGCTCAGAAAATTGGAGTGAAGTTTGTAAGATAAGTTAGAAAGCAGCAAAGTTAACTCAGGTCTGTCTCAACTGACCCATGCTTTTCTGCTGTTTTTAAAAATCTGACGGAGTCATAGGACAAAATATTTGGTATATGGACAAAAGTTTTAGCTATTCATAAAAAAGGGTACCAAATCCATGAAAGCTGGGTTGCTGTTACTATCCCTAGAGGCAAGCACAATGTAGCTTTGCATAACTGTTGTTAAATTTTTATAGCCTTGGAATTACAAAGATGAAAAATGAGATTCCTGTTCTCAGAGAACTTACAGACCCGGGAAGAAACAGAAATGCAAACAAGTTCCACATGGCAGCTGATACAGTGGCCACATATTCAGAAGAGAGGTGGATTATGGAAAAAGAAATCCCTGCCTAGAAGGGTATTGGAGAAAGATTCATGGAGGGTAAAATTTTGACACAAGACGCTGGCTTAAGGACAAATAGGAGTTTGCCAGGCAGAAAGGACAGTCTGTGAAAAGGTAGGGAGGTTTAAGAGAGCTTTGGGAATTACAAGTAGTTCAGTATTGATGGCTCATGAAATTTAAAGATAAGAGTAGCAGAAAATGAGTCTCTAGGGAAAAGCAAGTGCCAGATCTTTCTAAAAGTGTTTACGTTTCATTGTTTTTAAAATAAAAATAATAATTATGCAGCAATGTGATGTCACCAAACAAGAGATGATGTGAGAGCTAGAGGTCCAAAGTGATTAATATTATAACTCTTCGTGCCTGTACAAGATTGGAGATGACCTAAATGTCCACCGAGAGGGGATTTGTTAAATATATCTTGTATATACATCAGTGAAAAACTATGCAGCTATTAGAAAAGAGTTAGACAAGTCTACAGAGTCCTAGATCAGGTTCTCTAGAAAGAAAAGCTAACGATTTAGGGGAGGGACAAGCCTGGGATGGTTGAGAGGGAGGCTAACAGAAAGTAAGGCAAGAGAAGTTTCAGTGGAATGAGACATGTTAGCATACTGACCAGACCAACGAATGGTAGAGACACAGCCTTCACTCTGCAGGTGGGTTCCAAGCAGGAGCCGTCTGAGTGGTCTCAGGACAGGTAGGAGGGAGAAGTCAACTGCTTGGCTCCTCCTGTCTCTTGTTTCCAATTGGTGGAACTTCTCACTTCCTAGTTATGTCTTGACCCTTGCCTGCACCTGGGACCCTGGGACCCTGGGACCCTGGGACCTCTGCCTTGCTCTGTGGTGTTTTATCCAGGTCCCAGAATGGAGGGGCTATCAGGTGCAGGAGGAGCACTGACCAAGAGAGAAAGAAGGAGGCTGTTTGAGGGGAATTTGAAAAGGCAGGTGGAGATTTTTATCTCAATACATATACTGCCTGACTATAAAGTCAGAAACGTAAACATTATTTTATCATATATTAGATGTCAATAAGCTATCTTTTTAGTTTCTGGACTTGATGGCCACCTTATATTTTGGTATAAAATAAGCTTTCAAATGCCCTTTAAATGAATAAACAAGGCACAGCACAGTGTACACAGTATGCTAACACTGGGTAAAATAAAGAATGTATGTGTGTGTGTGTGTGTGTGCGCGCGTGAAATAGGTCAAGGAGATTAAAAGGCAGAAACTTTCAGTTATAAAATAAATAAGTCATGGGGATATAATGTGAAGCATAGGGAAAGAAGTCAGTAATATTGCAATAATGTTGTATGGTGACAGATGATAACTAGATTTATCTTGGTGAGCATTTCCCAATATATGCAAATGTTGAGTCACTGTTGTACACCTGAAACGAATATAGTATTGCATGCCAAATATGCTTCAATTAAAATTAAGAGTGTATGTATGCTTATTTCTGCATGAAAAAATTTTTAAATATTTGTTTATTTTGAGAGAGTGCTTTAAATATTTGTTTATTTTGAGAGAGTGCGCGCATGAGTATGAGTGGGGGAGGGGCAGAGAGGGGAGAGAGAGAGAGATAGAATCTCAAGCAGGCTCCTTGCTATCAATGCGGAACCCAATGTGGGACTGGATCCCATGAACCATGAAATCATGACCTGAGCCGAAACCAGGAGCTGGACGCTCAATCGACTGAGCCACCCAGGCGCCCCTGCATAGAATACTTCTGGAAGGAGACCTAAGGAACCACCAGCAGTATACATCTTTGGGAGGAGGAATTAGGTGGGAGGGGATGGAGTAAGAGGAAATTCACTTTTCACTCTATCTCTTTGTGGGCCTTTCTAAGTTTGTACCATGTTAGACTATAATTTATTAATGTAAAAACCTACATAATACCAAGAAACTTGTTTTTAATGATCACACTAACAGTAGTAGAGAATTTTGAAGGAGATCATTTCACTCAACAAATATATATGAGCATCCGGGCACCAGGGTGGAAACTGAAGGAAACGTGACAGACCCACCCCTGCCTGACAGAATTTATACTAAGAGGGAGAACAGCTACACAAGTGTAAAGGCAACCTGGTGGGCTCTGGGAGCCTAACCAAGTGAAGACAACAGCCTTGCTCTGAGCATACGATACTCGTGCTGAATAAGTTATTTTTGTGGTAAAACCCCTCCATAGCAGGCCTCAGTCTCTCATTCCCCATCCCCCTATTTTTCCTATGCTGTACTGTTCATTCCTGTGACTTCTTTATTTTATAACTGGAAGTTTGTAGCTCTTAATCTCCTTTACCTATTTTGTCCATCCCCCCAATTTCTCCTCTCTGGCGACCACCATTTTGTTCTCTGTATGTATTTGTGAGTCTGTTTCTGTTTTTGTTGTTGTTATTTGTTTGTTTGTTTCTTTTTTTTTTTAGATTCTACATATGAGTGAAATCATATGGTATTTGTCTTTCTCTGGTGGGGTTATTTCACTTAGCTTAAAACTCTCTAGGTCCATCCATGTTGTTGCAAATGGCAAGATCTTGTTCTCTTTTAGGGCCGTTTGTGTGTGTGTGTGTGTGTGTGTGTGTGTGTGTGTATGTTATATAATCATAGTTACTTATTATGTATATATAATATGTAATATATACACTAGTTTCCTGTTTGTATTTATTTATTTTTATTTTTAATGTTTTCATTTATTTTTGAGAGAGAGAGACAGAGTGCAAGCAGAGGAGGGACAGAGGGAGAGGGAGACACAGAATCTGAAACAGGCTCCAGGCTCTGAGCTGTCAGCACAGAGCCCCACATGGGACCCAAACTCAAAAACGGTGAAATCATGACCTGAGCCAAAGTTGGACGGACCCTCAACGTAGGGTCCAACAAAGGTACACAAAGTTTTCCTGTAAAGGGAGATCGCAAATATTTTAGGTTTTTCAGGATGAGCTGTGTCTGTCTCAACAACTCAACTCTGTTGATGTAACACAAAGCAACCTTGCCAATACCTACACTAAGGAGTATGGCTGTGGTCCAATAAAGCAGCTGGAGGCCTTACAAGTCTATTGGAGATTCCAATAGAACTTTGAATATCATATCGCTTTTATGTGTCACGAAAAATTATTCCTCTTTGGATTTTTTCCCAATCTCTTAGAAATGTAACACCTCTTCTTAGCTTGTAGGCTATACAAAAACAGGCAGTGGGTCCTATTTTGCTTGCAGGCTGTGGTAAGCTCAGCCCTAAGTTGGAGTATTGTTCCCATGGTAAAGCTCCAACTCTGTGCACATAAAATATCAATGCCCCTGCCAACATTACAGGAGTTGGTGCTGCTGGATCATGAAATCTTTATGCTCCGGTTGCTGATGTCTTGATTTGCGTTTCATTTTGGTTTACCTCTGGGTTTGTTCTCCTCATCTCTGCACACTTGCTCTTGCTGAATTGTGTGCTGATTTGAAATGCAGTCTTGTGCTGCAAAGAAGGTCACAGAAGAAGATTTAATCCCTCTGTGACTGCCGGTTCATCCCTTTCTGGACATTAGAACCACTTTTATGAGCCCCACGCCATATGCCATATGGAATATCATTATGTGCTCCCTGGAGCTCCTGTTATTGCCATCTGTCTGTGACTTCCTGTGTGGTTTCTTTGGCAGCGGGGGACTCATCCATCAGAAATGCTTCTGTAAAGTAAGTTTAAAACACTCAATTCTAAACATCTGCCTCTGAAGTTAGATGTATATTTTTCAGAGCTTAAGCATCAGAAGCACATTTATAATGATCTCTATTGTGAAACCAGAGTTGAAAATCATAAGAGTGTATTGTCCTCTGTCACCAGGGTAACACCCAGATACCAGCACTGCCAACCCCGCAAAATCCTCTACAAGTAAATCTCTAAAATCTCCCATTTTGAGGACTTTGACATGTTAGTCAGAACCCTGGCATTCTGCCTGAACCAGGCCTCTGTTCTCAAACACACCCAGAATTTTCCATCCTAATGGTAAGAATTATATTTATTTTGTCTTGAATTGCGATTGTATTGTTTATTTTGTTTTTATGCCCCCAGTATCTAATAACAATGCGTATCACTTAGGAGTTCACTGAATTTTTGTTAACCTGAACTGAAATGCTGAATTATACCCTGTGAGTTTCTAGATCATATCTCCATGCAATATCAATGACAAGACTTTCGCTCAATGTGACGCTCATGAGATTGCAAAGAAAATGAATTGTTTGTCTTCTATCGCCTTCTTTCTGTTTGGATGAATTCTTTCATTGGCATTGCTGGCCTCTTCCGGATTAGGACACCCACATTTGGTGGCATCCCTATAGGAGACCTCTGCCCTGTTGATTGGGTCTCTCCCCGGATTCTCCAGGAATTTCTCAGGACTTTTCCTTGTGGGCCGACTCTAGTATTCCTTGGGGAACTGACCACCTGCAGCTGAGCCTACTGCTAGGTAAGGATCCAAGGGAAACTGGACCACCCTTGCCCCAAAGGGTGAGGGATTTCCCCTCTTGCCCTTTGGAAGGATCATTCCTCCCCGTCCCTTCTCTTTTCAGCCCTTCTGTGGTCTGACCCGAGTACCTTCCAGACACCTGAAGATCTGCAGCTCCCCTGTGTGGTCTGAAGGTCCGAGGGTGAACAGGTCAGACTGTCCATGCCTGTGAGGGGAAAGGGCCCCTTTCCTCTCCCACTGTCACTCCATCCCCACGATACCTCTTGTTTCCAATGTGTACCGCAGTTGGCAGTGGTTGCTCGCCCAGGGTGAATCCGTACACATTAAGGGCTTGGTTGGTACCCTTTCCAGACACTGGCTGACTCTCAGCTCCCTCAAACCTTGGGGGCTCTCCTCTTTCCCTTTGTTCCCACAGATCCAGCCATCAACTTGATCTACAGATATAATATATTTGTACGTGTCTAAGTGAATCCACCAATTATATATAAGAATGATGGTTCAACAAGGATCTCAGCCCATACCATGGGAGGGTTTCCTCTCCCTAAATCTCATGCACCTGGCCCCCAAGGAATTTCACTCAAATTGCCTGTCAGTAAGTTAATTTAATACCAAGGTCTGGTCTGTAATTGCACTGAACCCCAATGGACCAATACGTTATGGTAGGGGACAGTGCACCCCCACCCCCATCCGGCATGAAGCAGCTACTGAAAACGAGACCTCCTGCCAAATACCAAAGATTTGTCATTGTTGCTCTGTCAGGGGGGAATGTAGAGGTTGCTTTTAGGCAACAGCCTTGAGCATTGGAAATCTGAGTAGGGTAAAAGGTCCCACAGTCACTCGGCTGATTGCAAACAGGCCCATTAAGTGACACACCTTGAAACAGCCATACGCCCTACCCGACCAATGGGCTACTTACAATGGGGCACAGATACCAAAAAAAAAAAAGAGAAAATTCCGTATGTTCCCATACCTTCTCACTACTCCCCATGACTCTAGCTCCTCACCACCCCTCATGGCAGACAGTCTCTTCTTTGCTGTCCTGCCCACCGCTCCCTTGCATTATATTCAATAAACTTCTAATGCCTTAAAAAAGAGAGAAAGAGGGGCACCTGGGTGGCTCAGTAAGGTAAGCCACCGACTCTTGATTTGGCTCAGGTCATGATCTCATGTTTCGTGAGTTTGAGCGCTGTGTGGGGCTCCATGCTGACAGTGCAGAGCCTGTTTGAGATTCTCTCTTTCTCTGTCCCTCCTCTGCTCATGTGCTCATTCTCACTCCCTCAAAATAAAAAAAGAAACATAAAAAAAGAATGAGAATTGTTTGTTGTGTTGTCTTGGTGGCTGATTATGAATGTACCTAAAATATTCATTTTATGAAGATGAATGAGATATTCAGAGCAGAGCATTTTCGGATCTTCAGATGAACGTGTAGAATAGATAACCCAGGGTCAGGAGACCTTATTGGATGAAAGTGTCTTGACCTCTGAGTGAGAAGTTTCTGGCTTAAACATCAGCTCTTTACAAGCTCTAAAAATAAAACAAAACAAAATATTTACTATCTTGGATCTATTATTTTGGTCTCTGAAACAAGAACAATAATCCTTGCCCTGCTACCTCAAAGAAGTGATATTAAGAATTGAACAAGATGGCATAAATGACTAAAATTTACAAATAAAAATTCACAGGTGCAAATATAGGATTTATTCATTCATATGCACACTTATGGTCCATCAAGGGCAAAGCACTGGGGAATACAGTTGTGAACACATATTTAAAGGCAAACAAATGAGTGGCACACAGGAAGATTGCAGGAGTAGTCCTCAACCTGAATGGGCTTAAGAATCAGGTGGAAGTCATGTTAAACATACAGATTCCTGTGCCCCACCCGAGAGATTCTGGTGGGAAAGATCTGGGTGTAGGTACAGGATTCCATGGATTTAACAAACTCCCCAGAAGATTCTGATGCAGACGGTCCATGGACCAGGCTTTGAGAATAGAAACTTAGGATTGAGCAGGGAAGATAGAAAAATAAACAATAATTAATTTCTTATTAATTTCAGATCCCCCAAATAGGCCCACAATATTTTGTTAAAATGGTGTTCATGGGCTGTGATGAAAGAGAAAGGGGTGACATGATGAGAGCAAGGGTACAACAATGGTACATTAGGCGTCTTTTCCCCTTACTTCTCACATTTTTTGTCCTTTCCACTGGTGATTGCAATCCTAGATTTCTTTTAAGAGTTGAAATATTTGTTAGGATTTATTTGGATTTTATGTGTTAAAAGAAAAAGCAATGTCTTACCCCAGGTAGGAGTTTATTTTTCTTACTTGAAAACAAGGTTCAGAGATAAGTGGCCCAGGGCTGGGATGGTGGCTCCACAAAGTCATTAGAGATTTGCTGGGTCACTTTTTAGCTCCTCATTCTATGATCCATAGCATGTGGACCCCAACCTCATGGCACCTAAAGCACTACCTGTCATAGAATCTTTCCAGGTAGTAAAATAGAGATCAGAAAGGGCAAAAGGGGAACCAGCTATAATTTAAGGAGGCTTCCTAAAATTTGTCATTCCTTCCTAAATATGTTTCATTGGCTAAAGATGCAGAAATGTATTGGTTATTTCCCAGGCAGTGGCACCCCATGATACAAATCAGTGTTTCTATTAGTAAGGAATAAGGGAGAATGAATATATACTGAGATACGCAAATCTCAGGCTCAAATGAGACCCTGGGGTTTGAAGCTTGTTTCACTGGGCCTGGGCCTCTGGCCATAGTGACTCTAGTTATTGCCTGATGTTGAAGCATATCAGGAATGAGCACAGCAGAGAAAATCCAGGGGTGCTGGTAGGAACCAGTAGTAGACTAGAGTTCAGGGGCTTCCAAACACAGATTTTCCAACCTGGTGGCATGTAAGTGCCCTCTGTCCTGCCCTCTGTCTTCCAAAGTCTATTTCCCTGACATCCATGTATCTATAAGAGATGGGCTGCTGTCTCTTAAACAGGCTTTACATGCCAGAATTGAGACTAAATAGCCTTATGACTCTTAGTAACTTGGCTGGTAAGGGTTTTTGTTTTTACCTCTCTAAAACCGAGATAATTTCTGATCTAGCTACCCTCCTCATAGGGTTATTTTGCTCATCAAATGATACATGTGAAGTGCTTTTAAACATTAGGATTAGATTTAAAAATATATTATTTTTTTTAAAAATCCATCAAATGTAGGCTACGGATTAATGAAAGTAGTTTGAATTATTTAAATTGGGTTTATACACCTAAAACTTTAATTTAAAATTTTCTACTAGCAGTTGATATGAAAATTAAAATTTCTCGTTTAAACACAAAGGATATTCCTCTTACTGGATTTTTAATAAAGCATCCAAACTCTGAATATCTCAGCTATTGCCTCCAGTTCTTCTTGATTAATGTAGCTCATTAGCATGAGAAATCCTCTCTCTGAGAACTGATCGTGTTTTCCTGAGAGTCTTATCATTTCTTCTTTGTATCAAATTCAGGTATCTTTTCTTCCATGAGACCCATTCTTTTCATGTGTACATTTTTGTTGTAGCTGGACAGGAACAGGCAAAACACACATAACCACATTGATTGGTTTCACTTTACATGGAGGACGATTGACCAAAGTGAGCCCTTGAACGCAACCTCTGACTTTCATTCCTCTAGATAACCATTCACACCTTTTCTGCTCTCCTCAAGACCTTCAATAGCCCTTCACCCTGGGCTCATTAGCTGGAATTCCCTCTCTAACTCACTGAGAAAATAGAAGCCCTAGACAGGAGCTTGCTCTGCGCGTACATGATGCCCATATACTCTACCTTCTCTCCTGTATAAAGCCAACCCTACATTACTGATTAAGGCCAATGATGCCACTCATCCACTGCCCACCATTCCCTTTTACCTACGCAAGAACTTGGTTCTAGGAATTCTTTCTCTTCCTTGCCTTGTCACAATTTCCATTGTGTATGGATCCTATCCATACACAAACATGTTATTTCTCCTTTAAAATTAGAAAAATCCTCCTTATTGAACCCATTTCCTTGGCAGATATTACCCTATTTTTTCCCTTTCTTCTGAAGCAACATTCCTTGAAAGAGGTTTTGATATTCAAAGTCTTCAATTGCTATCTCTTGAACTCACTGTAATCAAGCCTTCATCCTACCATTCCATCAAACTTGCTCTTGTAGAGGTCACCAGTGGTGTCGGCTGAGTGAAGTCTAATGGCCAATTCCCATCCTGAGGTAATCTATCAGCAGCACTCAACAGCTGTCTCTCTCCTCTCCTTAATCCTATCTCCACCTTGCTTCTAGGGCACCACACTTGTTCGGCCCCATGTCTGTCCTTCACCTATCCCATCCCTCAGCTTCCTCCAAGTCAGCCAGGCTTTCTTGTAGTTCCTGGAGCAAGCCAGGAATGACCTTGTCTCAGAACCTTTGGACCCACGCCCCGCTTCTGGGAATTCGTTCCTCTGGATATTAATCTAGCTTTTTCCTCTTTTCCTTCACCACCCCCAACTTCACTGCTTTGTCTTTCTCCTTAACACATATTACAATCTAATCTACCATATACTTTACTGATTTGTATTTTTAGTGTGTATTTCATCTCCTGTAAATTCCATGAAGGCAGGGACTTTGCCTTTTTTGTTAATAACTCTCTCCCCAGCCTCAGAATAGTGCCTGGCACATAACAGATGTTCAACAAGTATTTAAAAAAATTTTTTTTGTTTATTTTTGAGACAGAGACAGAGCATGAGTGGGGGAGGGGCAGAGAGAGAGGGAGACATAGAATCTGAAACAGGCTCCAGGCTCTGAGCTGTCAGCACAGAACCCGAGGCAGGGCTTGAACCCATGAACCATGAGATCATGACCTGAACCAAAGTTGAACACATAACCAACTGAGCCACCCAGTTGCCCCAGCAACAAATATTTCTTAAGAAAGACCTAATAAACCCTTTATTTTTTTATGACACTTTAGGAATCAATATTTTTAGAGCTGACACTTTTTGAGTCTGAATCAGTTCATGCATCTCTGGACACCACTAGACTTTAAAGAATGGTTGCAGATGCTCCAAGGCCCCATATTGACAGTACATCTACGTACCTGTTTCAGCTAAGAGCTTAGTTTATGACAAATATTTTATGCAGCTTATCTCATTTTATCCTTTCCAAAAAACTTTAAAGAAGGTACCACTCTCATTTTATAGAAGAGGAAACAGAAATTTTAGAAAAATTGTGCAAAATTGCCCAAGGACACCAGCCGGTAGGTGCTGGGCTGGCGTTTAGGCACAGGCTGTCTAGTTCACCCCCAACTCTATATTGCACCCACTATTTATACTGTTTTTATTTATGTATCTTTATTTTTTACACTTTATTGAGGTATTCTCAACATACAAAAAATGTGCACGTAATTAACAAGTACATTTTGATGAATCTGGACATATGCATATACCCACAATGCCATCACCACCGTCCTTTGATTGATACTAATCATTTGCGGGATTGTGCGTGTAGTAAGAGGTCTTGACAGAAGATCTATCTTTCTTAACACATTTTAAAGTGCACAGTAGTCTATTGTTAACTATAAGTCCTATGTTGTACAGCACATTTCTAGAATTTATGCATCTTGCATAACTGAAATTTTACAAGACGGCTCAGAAACTAGCTGAGTATTCTCATAAAGTTTCCTCTCACTGTTTATCTTCACAGAGTTCTGATGAACATATACATGGTTCTGAAGAATCTCAGCCAAATTGAAACTGAGGTTCGGGGTGCTGCTGCTTTATTCTTACAGATATCTCTACCCTAGGGTTAGCAGGGTTCTGGGCTTGGCTCTAAATCAGAACTCAAATTCGCAAAGTAAAGTTGGGAATACACTGGCATTCCCTTGCCCTTAAACATCTCTCCCATCCAAGTCGTGCTCATCTATCAAGACCCAGTGCAAACCCCACCCTCTACATTAAGCCAAACGAGATTTTTCTTTCTTTCTTTCTTTCTTTTTTTTTTTTTTTTGGTCCTCTGAACCATGAGACTCGTGCACAGCTCTCCTGTGAGCACCCACCTTACAGTGGTTTGTATATATACCATTTCTCCACTAGGCTGGAAAGCATTGAGCAGGGACCATGCCACACATGTGTGTCTCCACATCACTGAACACAAGGGCCTAATTTGTGCTTAAGGAATGAACTCTGGGGGCACGCGGTGGCTCTGACGGTTAAGCGTCCGACTTCGGCTCAGATCATGATCTCACGGCTCGTGGGTTCGAGCTCTGCATCGGGCTCTGTGCTGACAGCTAGCTCAGAGCCTGGAGCCTGTTTCAGACTCTGTATCTCCCTCTCTCTCTGACTGTCCCCTGCTCATGCTCTCTCTCTCTCTCTCTCTCTCTCTCAGAAATAAATAAAACATAAAAAAAAAACCAAAAAGGAATGAACTCTGGACTCATGTTGTGGCTATCGTTCACCTTTTATTCATTCAATAAACAACTATCAAGTGCAGAGCACCGGCCAGGCCCTGTCCTCAGTGCGGGAGGGTGACAGAACAGTGGTGAACATGACTGACTCCTTCACCGTGTGCTCTCACAGTGTTCTCTGCGGCGGTGCTGGTCTGTGAGCCATTTGTTACCTGTCAGTGGTGAGATCAGTACAGAAACCGAGGGTAAGCAGTTTGAAACTTTCAGAGCGATTTTAAATTCCTCCATGAAATCCAAGCTCGTGATACAGGGTTAGCAAATGTAGTTTGAGGTTTGAGTTTTTTGTAGAAGTGTGTTCCTATGACATAGCAGGGAAGACAGAACAGTATTTTGGAATGATTATACTGATTAAAAACTTGACCTGCTTTCTTCATTGACAAAGTCTTGCTTTAAAGAAAAACATGTTGCCTGAACTAAACAATGTGCTTAGTGGTATAAGAACAGTTGTGAATTTCTGCAGAGGTTAATGTGTTAAACTCAAGATTATCCTCTTTATTTATTTATTTTTTTATTATATAGAAGCTGACCAAAACAGTTGTCAATGCTGAGACATGATGGGTTTTGAGGAGAAAATTCTGTTGGAAATATTTAAACTGCAAACTGTTAGCATTTCTGCAAGATGAGAAACCAGTCTTTCAACTTTCTTATTGTCTGATATCTTCATATTTTTAATAATCTTAATACTCCATGAAAGGAAAAAAGAGACATTGTTTTTTAATGACAGAAACAAATAAAAGGGCAAAAATGGAAGTCAGAAATGTGGAATAACAGAGAGTTTTTAAAAGGTATTATGACTTCTCTGAACTCAACATTAATTATCAATGAAGTAAGTGATAATTTAAGTATTTCATACTTTTTCTTATCACCAGACAATTTATGAACTTGATAGAACATTTAGACTTTTCCACAAAAAAAAAAAATATTGGAGCTAGAATCTATTTTTTTCATCCAAAGATAATATAAATGTAGTTTGTTTTATAGAAAAATTTTTTTAACTGCGTGCTAATGAAAGATTGAAGATGAATTATTTTGGATGAGTCATTAAATATCCTGAGCTTGCTAAAATTGCTTTAACATCTCTTTTCCATTTCTGTCCACATACTTCTGTGATGCTAGTTTCTCTGCTCTGTTAATGAGACAAAATATAGAAGCAGTTTAGATTTATTCTCAGGAAGTAGTGTTGTCACAAATCTAACATATATTAGCTAAATTAACAACAAAGAAGTAGCTCATTTTTCCCACTAAAAACTTTAAGTATTGACATGCATATATGGGTGTTGGTTCAAAGTGTTTATTTAATAGAGGTATTTAACAGGAGGAATCATTATTTCTATCACAGCTGGGTTTTGACTATGATTATAGTGATCAGTGTGGGTGGAGGTTGTACACTTTTGGGAATAGATAGAAAGATTAGATGATGTATAAACCAAATCCAGCCACATAAGCCAGGTAATAGCCTTCCTCCTTTTATGTTGAGGAATCATGGTCCAGAAACCTCAAACACATTTAGAATGTAAAATAACAACACAACAACAAAGCTTTAACAAAAAACAGCAGAAAGCAAATGAGAAAGAGAGAGACAGAGAAGAGAGAGACAGAGGAGAGAGAGAAAGAATGTCCCATCTGAGTCACCAACAAACACACAGTCAGCAACCCAGTTGGGTCATTTTAGAATCTTAAGCAAACAAAGAAAGCAACTTTGTTATTTTTTTTATAACTTTTTTAAATGTTTATTTTTGAGAGACAGAGACAGAGCACAAGGGGCAGGGAGAGAGAGAGAATGAGATACAGAATCCGAAGCAGGCTCCAGAGTCTGAGCTGTGAGCACAGAGCCTGATGCAGGGCTCGAACCCACGAACTGTGAAATCATGATCTGAGCCAAAGTCGGCTGCTTAACTGACTGAGCTACCCGGGGGCCCCAAGAAAGCAACTTTAAAGATCATATGAAAAGGTAGGTACTCTCCCCCTCCGAATTATGAAGAATGCATACACTTCTTAGTGGGTAAGCACCTCTCAGCCTTGGGAAGATTTAGAATTAAGAAGAGACATGTTCAAGAGAATGAAGCACTTACTTTTTAAGTAAGTTTTAAGGTAGAGGGGTCCACACAGTTGGAGAGGAAGGCAAGATTCTTCCTTCCTCTCCCTTCCTTCTCCCTTCCAGTGAGCAGGATTTCCCATAGCCCCTGGAGTGGGTCAGAGCTTCGGCTTCAGATGTGAATGAGCATGGGATTTAACTGTGCCATCCTTACTTCCAGAGATGCAATCTGTGATAAGTTCTTTGCTCCTCTACACCTCATTTTTATCATCTATATCATAGTACCCATCTGATAGTATCATAAGGACTAGAGATACACATGGAATGTTGGTACAGAATAAGTGCTTTATAAAAAGCAGCTCTTCTAGTTATCCATTGCTGAATAATAAACCACACCAAATTTTGTCATGTAAAACAACAACCCTTTTATCACACTCATGGATTTTCTGGAACAGGAATTCAAAAAGGGCACAACAGAAACAACTCTTGTCTTTTCCACAACGATGTCTGGGGTCTTAGCTGGAGTGACTGGAATAGCCGGAGGTAAATTGAATGGATGGAGCGGGGGTTGGAGGATTTACTTCCAAGATGGCTTCTTCACTTATGCATCTGGTGCTCGAGTTGGGGTGGCTAAAGGATGGGCCCGGCTAGGATTGTCGACTGGGGTTCTCACCTATGGCCTCTCTGTGTTGCTTGGGCTTCCTTAGAGCATGGCAACCTCAGAGGAGTCAAACTTCTTACTGACAGCTCAGAGCTCTTAGTATCAAAACTACTGTGGCAGTTTTAAATCGTCGCTCCAAATTATTGATAGTCCTTCCCTTAAGACATCTCTGATGAAGTCTTTGAAGACAAAAAAATGCATGAATACTAGAAAACCTCCCAAAGTCTCCCATTTTCTACATGAGTAATGCAGTGGTAGGAGGAGTAATAGAATAAATTATCAGCCTTTCTGGGGATGGACAAATGTATGAATTTGGGATTTAAAGATGTTAGGACTTGGTCCCTGGCTTATAAGGATCCTTGGCTTATAGTGATTCTTGAGTAGGGTTGTTTCAACCCTCTCCTGCCTCCTCCTCTCATAGAGCTTCTATCTTCTGGGGTAATTTCTGCCCTTGTTGTGACTACCTTGGCCATTGGCAAGCTCTATTCTTGCTCTCTGACTTCCTGATCTGTAAACCTTCTTGGCTACTGCTCTGACCCCTTCTCTGCCTTCAGTTTATATTAGATCTTTTCTTCTGAGGCCACAATAATGGTAGATCAGGAAACACAGGTAAATCATAGAGGTTTGTGTGCAAATGTAGAACAGGATGATGTGAACAGATTGCTCAGCCCTTAATGTAACGTTAGCACCAAGTAAAATCATGTGTTTGTTTCTTAAAACAAAACTATCTTGAAGACACTGCACACATTAAAAGCAGAGTGCTATGATTTTGCATATGCATACTCAAGAATCTTTATACATGATGATTCTTTTAAGAAGAATGTCACATACCCTATTATTTTTCTTCTTTCTGTCAGGCATCACTGACTTACACCACTAGCTAGTCAACTATTAAAGAGAATTCCTGTTGTGGTTTATTAAAAGAGTTCAATACCTTCAAAGAGTTAGGTCTTTCCCTCACTGCCTCTATCTATGTGGATAGAGGATGGTGGGAATGTGGACAAGATCACAAGCAGTTGACACTGCTGCCTTCTGGTCACCTCAGGCACTCCTGGTTTTGCCTGGCTCTTTTTCAGGTAACTTATTGTTGTTTACCCAGAAGAATCAGAAGACTGAGTGGGTGAGTCTGGATGAACCATCACCACATCTGAGGATGAATTCATCTGTGTGTAATGAGCCATCTATCACCAGGAGATAGTTTAGTGGTAGGGATCCTAAAATTCAATGGGAACCTTTTCCCTTAGCTTGGTGTGTGTGTGTGTGTGTGTGTTCTCTTGGTGGTCATCAATTTTGTCTCTCAGCTTGTTAAGTGCCTGTACTTTGAGCCCTCATTTTTATTTGTAACTTTTATGACAATTATAATTGAGCTTTATAAAATCTCCTCCAATCCTGGAGACTCTGGGACATTGTCTCTCCGTTTGAGGTTAGGTTTAGGAGCTTCTTCCACAGGCATTTTTTCCTTTAGGAGTTGTTTTGGAATTCCTCTGGAAACCACACACTGAGTCAGAATGAAACCTTTTTAGAACATCTTCCTAAATTGTATATGGTAGCAGAGCAGATCCATACAAGGGGCTTGCTTGAAAAAAAAGGTTCAAATGCTGGTCAGTTAAATATGGGGATTTGTTCTGCTGCGTGGACCTTGTTGGCTGAGGACAAAACCTGAAATGCTTGGGAATTTTTAGATCCTGTTAAGTTAGAGTGAAATAAAGAGTGAAATAAATTGGGACAGTGAAAATAGGGAAGAGAGACATGACTGGCAGGACACAGAAGGAAGGATCTGGGGAGGGAAGACGGAGTGAATGGAGAAGTATGATTAAGCTTAGCTGCAAAGTGTGATGTATCCTTCTCCTTAGACTCCTGATAAAATCTATAAAATTGATTTTGTACTTAGATTTTTTTTGACAAATAACATTTTTATTTTTGATCAATTTTAGATTTGCAGACAAGGTGGGAAAACAGTATAGAGAGTTCACATATACCTACCCCCATCCAGTTTCTCAGTTACTAATATCGTACATTAGTATAGTGACTTTGTCACAATTAATGAACCAACACTGGTACATTATTATTAACTAAAGTCCATATTTTATTTAGATTTCCTTAGCTTTTTACTTAATGTCTTAAAAAATTTTTTTTCTGTTCCAAGATCCCATCCATCCAAGATGCCACATTACATAGTTGTCATGTCTCCTTAGGCTCCTCTTGGCTATGACAGTTCCTCAGACTTGCCTTGTTTTTGATGCCCTTGAGAGTGTTGAAGTATACTGGTCAAGTATTCTGTAAAATATCCCTCAGTTGGGATTTGTCTAATGTTTTCCATGATTAGATTGGAATTACAAATTTTTGAAAAGAAGGCTAAAAACATGGAAAGAGCCTAAGTGTCCAACAACTGACAAATGGATCAAGAAGATGTGGTTTATCTATACAACGGAATACTACATGGCAATGAGAAAGAAGGAAATCTGGCCATTTGTAGCAACATGGATGGAACTTGAGGGTGTTATGCTGAGTGAAATAAGTCAAGCAGAGAAGGACAGATACCATATATTTGCACGTACAGGTGGATTAGGAGGAACTTAACAGAGGACCATGGGGGAGAAGAAGAGGGAAAATAGTTGGGGAGAGAGAGGGAGGCAAGCCATAAGAGACTCTCGAATGCTGAGAACAAACTGAGGGCTGATGGTGGTGGGGGAGAGGGGAAGGGGGGTGATGGGCATGGAGGATGGCACTTGTTGGAATGAGCACTGGGTGTTATATGGAAACCAATTTGACAATAAACTATTTAAAAAAAAAAAAAGAAGGCTAAAAAGACAACATGAAATTCTCCTCATAGCATATCAAAGGTACATACTACCAACATGGCTTGCTGCTGTTGAAGTTGACCTTGATTACCTGTTTGTCAAGATTCTCCACTATAAAGTTATTTTGTGAGAGGAAGTCACTGTGCACAGCCCACACTTAAGGAATTGTGAGTTAGGCTTCACCTCCTTGAAGGCAGACTATCTATATAAATTATTTTGAATTTTACACAAGAGACTTGTTTCTTCTCCACATTTATTTATTTAATCATTTATTTACATCAGTATGAACTCATGGATATTCATTTTATGTTTTGGGTTAAATGAAATATTACTTTATTGATTTTTTTTCTCAAATTGTTCCAGCTTTGACCTTGGGAGCTCTTTCAGTCGGCTCTTGTGTCCATTTGACATATCCTTTAATTGTGTGTGTGTGGTGTGTGTGTGTGTGTGTGTGTGTGTGTGTGTGTGTTAGCCCTTTCTTACTTTCTGGAACTATTAAGATTCTCCAGGTTCAACTTGTCTATTTTCTTCCCAGTCCTAGAATCAGCACTTTTTCCAAGAAGCCATGGTTTATTTATTATAGGATAGTATTAGAAACCAAGTTTTGGTTGCTAGGTGTGCTTGTTGCTCTTGGTGTGTCATTGCTTCTAAGCTATCTCAGCAGACAGAACAAGAAGATTGATGTGTATATCTTATCCTATATATACACATATCTGTAAATATTTCCCTATATAACCATCTATATCTATGTTAAACTATAAACTATCCATTTATACTGAGGCCCCATACCCTAACTCAGTATCATATGGGTGATTCTAGTCTTCTCCCCTTGCTTACCTGTAAACTCCCACTCTAATGCTGAGAAACTACCCATCTGTAAATTGTTCCATTTCAGTACACATGTATTGTGGTATCAGAATTGTTAAACTGTACCTCTGTGGGAAACATCTTCAACTAGCGTGCCGCGCTTGTGTATGATTTCCTCTACTTTTGGTCTTACAGACTCTGCTCACATTCAAAGTTACTTGAGTCTGCATCTTTCCCCTGAACTCTCCAATGAAATTGTTTCCAACAACTGTAATACATTAGATTGTTTTGTCATGTTCTGTATTCCATCCCTGTCCTACAAGATGTTTTAAAAATTTGCATGCATTAAGGTTCACTTTTTGTGCTGTAGAGTTATACAGGTTTTGACAAGTGCATAGTGTCATTTATCCACCTTACAGTACCATACAGAATAGTTTCATTATTGTAAAAAAAAAATTCCATGCTTCACCTATTTAATCCCCTTCCCAGCTCATGAAAACCACCACTCTTTTTGCGTTTTGAAATTAGATTTTTGCCCAGAAGGTACAAAGGGGGAAATGCATCACAATGCCGAATGTGGCCTCAAGATGGAACAGGGGAGGAACAGAGGGTACCATTGGGAGCCCAGAGATATGTGGACCATTGTTATAGAATCATGTTTATACCCAAAACAAGAGTTGAACCTACTTATTCTTATAGTCACTTTATTCTTCATTGATTAAATAAAATTTTATTGAATACTTACTATGTTCTAGGTACTAAGAAGACAATGAAGAATAAGATGGGGTTCCTATCCTTGTAGAACATACTTTTTTTTTCAAAAAAATTTTTAATGTTTATTTATTTTTGAGACAGAGAGAGACAGAGCATGAGTAGGGAAGGGGCAGAGAGAAGGGGAGACACAGAATCTGAAGCAGGCTCTAGGCTCTGAGATGTCAGCACAGAGCCTGGCATGGGGCTCGAACTCATGGCTGCGAAATCATGGCCTGAGCCAAAGTCAGATGCTTAACCGACTGAGCCACCCAGGTGCCCTTAATATACACTTTAAATTAAATAGTAAGTTGGAGGGAGGGTAAATGAAAGTATTTGTTTTTTCACCTAATTAAAAATATATTCAACATCTCCCACTGAAGCTTTATGACTTATTTTTTGCTTAGGATCATGACAGAAGTTAAGAAATGTTTCAGAGAGACAATTATAGATGAACTCAAGATTGAGGACTCAGTATTTAAGAAGCACTGACCTGGATGCATCTGTCACTGTGAGGTCGAGACCTGTCAGGAAGGCATGTGGTCTCCACAGTCAGCTTGGCCTCCCTGACCAGGCTGCCCCGTGCCCCCAACCCCCTCCCCATCTAATCCACACTCACTGGTCCTGAAGTCAGTCCATCACTGGGCAGAACCCTGGGCAGTGCCAGAACTATCTGTGTCAGCTGTAGACCCCCACATGGAAAGGGAAAATACTTCTCTCAACCTCACCATGCTCCTTAGATACTGGGGTCCCTCCTGTGCTGCTTCCTCCAATGAGGCCTGACGGGACACACCTGGGAAGTAGAATAATGGAAAGAAACCCATTCTGCTTCAAGGGAAACAAAGACCTGTGCCAGGAATCAACTGCGGGCTATTAACTGAGGCTGGTTTTCCAGTTCATTTACTGTAGACCCCGACACCCAGTCCTGCCTCTTGAACTCTGGATGGCTCACGGCTCCCAGCGGGGACTGTGGCTGTGGCTGGGGTTTTACCACAAAAGGAAACTGTTTAACACTTCTTAGTGATGGATATGTCCACTGCCTGGAGCAAGAGGGCTCTCTTTTTGTAGAGCTTCTTGTTTTCTTTTGTTTTTTAATGGATAGAGACCTAAGTGTGCTGTCCACCCCATGAGCTGAGTTTTAATAAACTCTGCAATCACTGGTCTTGCTTGCTGGGATTTGTCTAGACTCCCCAAAGATCACCTTCGGTGAAACTGGATAACTAGCACTTCATCTGTTTGCTCTTCTGCTGAACATTTATTTAGTGTAAGCAGTAAGGCTAGCGGGTGATACCATCGTGAATCAGACAGACGCACTCCCCTGGAACACAGTCTCTCCCAAGGGTTCACAGAATGTACTATGATTGGTTTTACTCCAAGCTGCTCACTCAGGCAGAGCAGCGGCGTAGCATAGGGATGAGGAACACGGATTAGGTCCAGCTCTGCCATTTAGCAACAGCGGGAGCCTGGAAAAGCTACCTCACCTCTCCGTGTCTCGGTTTCCTTGACCGGAAAGTAGGGTTAATAGTAGCAGCCCGTCAGGAGATTTGGGGGAGGATTAAACAAAGTTAACCATGTGAAGCCTTCAGAACACAATTGGTACGTATCTGGTACACAGTAAGCCTTCAAAAATGTTTGCAGTTATGATTATGTTTATGTTTTTTTATCTACCAGATTAATGCTTTACATCCATTATGTAACCCAATGATGACACAGACTTTTAAATTACAGATGGGCAAGAAGAGACTCAGGGAGGTTGTGGAACTTGACCAAGGACTCAAGGAGTGGCAGCGCCAGTGAGTGATTCTAGAGTCCATGTTCTCAGTGATTCTATATGTGTTCCAGATATCCATGTTTCCTAGAAACTAAATCTCCTCAATGCTAGCATTTCTAGCCAAAAGTGTCAATAGAAGGTTCTCACACTGCTGTCATCTCAACTCCGAACAATTTTAAGACACCACTGATTTCATGAAGCATTCTGGATTGGAGAGGTTCCAATGTGAAAAGTGTATATTTATAATTGATAAGTAGTAAAAGAGGGTAATATTATATAACTTCTTCTGCACTTCTGAGTACATTCTATGAGTCAAGCATGGACATTCTTTCCATATTTTAATGTATTTAATCATCATAACAAAACTATGACATAGAGAACTATTATCTTTCTTTTCTAGATGAGGAAACAAAGGCAAATAGAATTAAATAACTTGCTTAGATCCCAAACCACCTGATACCAAAACTTATGCTCTTAACTACCATAACTAGATGGTCTGTAACACTCAAGCATGAGAGATACAGAGTGCTTTGAAGGTGGAGAGAAAAATGAGAACAAAGTCTTGGAGGCCAGAAAGTGCATGATGGGCTAAAAAAAAAAAAAAAGCAAAAAGTTTTAGCTTGACTGAAGGGGTAATGGGAGAAAAATGATAGAATGGTGGGGATTCAACTGTTACCAAGGAATCTAGTTGGATCTAAGGGAAAGGCAAATTAAAGCCTGTAGACTTCAGTTTCTGTATATGTGCATATGTAGGTACATATATATATATATTGGCATGTATATGTACATATAGGTATCCACATATATGTATTTGTGCATGCATGTGTTTGTGTGTATATATATGCACATGTACTTTATGTGTGATGTATGCATGTTATAAATAATATGTATTATATACGTGTATTATAAATATTATATATGTGGAGGCATCTGGGTGGCTCAGCCACTTAAGCATCCAACTCTTGATTTCAGCTCAGGTCATGATCTCACAGTTTGTAGGTTTGAGCCCCACATGAGGCTCCACACTGGCAGTGCAGAGCCTGCTTGGGATTCTCTCTCTCCTCCCTCTCTGCCCCTCCCCCAATCATGTGTGCAAAGGCTCTCTCTCTCTCAAAATAAATAAATAAACTTAAAATTTATAAATGTGTGTACTACATGCTTATACATATATATGTGTATATATATTAGTGGTTATGTATATAAATCCTTCTAACTATATAGCAAATTCTCCCCAGGAACTTGGTACATTTCTCAGAGATGTAGGGAAGAAGAACACTTTGAAAATTTTTATTAATGCATTTAATTCAACAAAGATGTTCATTTGAAAATCAGTATATTATTTTGAGGATTACTCTTAGGGGGAAAAGAGGCAAGCCATTAAAATTTTTTTTGTTATATTTTCATCTATATCATAGGCAAGGTTATTTAATTTCTCTCTCTCTCTCTCTCTCTCTCTCTCTCTCTCTCTATATATATATATATATATATATATATATATATAGTCTTTTCCAAAGCCAACATGTATTATTTTTGCAGTCAGAAAAGTGATGCTATGCTGGACATACAACCTTTATTTAGGCACTGAAGCATTCTGTCTTATTTGCAGCACTTTCATAAAGATTTTCAATTACATCATAGTAAGTGCATTTCATCTATTGACACAGCATCTTCCGGGCAGTGTCAACATCATCTATTTAGACCTCAGAAGAATCCTTGGAGATGATATTTCTGCCTAGCACTGAGAGCTACACAGAACAGAAGATGGAAAGGCTGGCAGATTTTCATCCTATTTGAAAGACTGAAAAGCGTGGCTCTGGGGATCAGCAGTGATTCACTCAGGGCTAAGCAGAGAATACAAGAGTTGGCAGGAGTCCCAAGAAGCCCCATGTTCTTGTTGAATAAGCAGATGTCTAGACATGGTGTCCAGAATGTCCACATCACTGTAAAGTGATGACTCAGAGACAGCCAGTCCACAAATACTGGCACATTTGCAGTATAACATGTGACCTTTCACAGGGAAATAGTTGAAACTCAAATGTAAGTGGAAAGAATTGCCCCAAAATATTTTTTCTGGCTTCTAATAAACTATTACGTTTATTTGTTGGAGAATTCACCAATTTATTTGTGGTTAGAACAGTGCAATCAAAGTTCTCTATTATATCTAGGTTGAAATATATTAACAAACCGGTATCTCTAACAGAAATATACTGTATTAAAATTTCAGAAGTTTCCTATGATCTTAACATTTAAAAAATAGATACTAGCTTGATTTCCATTTATGATGTAGCTAGGAAACTAAGAACAATTCACTTGAATTTTTGACTATAGTAGTTTTTACTTGATGGTAATTTTATTTATTGTTACTCTCCAAGTCTCTAGGAAGCTTTTGTTTTCCTGAGTTTAAGTAGCTTATATTAGAATTTATCATGTAAAACTAGGGTATGAAAACTAAGAATAATTTCTGAAAATTGTTTAATTTGAGAAGATAGTATTCAAACATAGATCCATCTGATTCTGAACAGATCTCCAACAATACCAACATTATTTAAAGTTATTTTTTGGGACAACTGGGTGTCTCAATTAGTTGGGCATCGACCCAGGTTATAATCTCATGGCTCATAGGTTCAAGCCCTGCATCAGGTTGTGTTCTGACAGCTCAGAGCCTGGAGCCTGCTTCAGATTCTGTGTCCCCCTCTCTCATTCTGCCCTTCCCCGGTTCATGCTCTGTCTCTGTCTCTGTCTCTCTCTCTCAAAAATAAATAAGCATTTAAAAAATTTAAATATCAAGTTATTTTTCTTATTTTGTAAACCTTCAAATTAGTCACTGAATTTCTAGAAAATGAAATCTGTAATATGATCATACTATCTATAGATTTTGGGAGAAGCTTAATTTTGCATGTTTTGGAGCACATAAAAGTATTCTTATCAATAACACTGAAAAATGCCCAGAACCAGGCATTGCGGAGATTTGCCAAGTACAATTTTGAAGCATGTGTATTTTTCTGATTCAAGTAGGGTACATTTAGTAGTTCAGCATTTCTCTTTCATTGTTGATTGAATTCTCTCAGTATGACCTTGTTCCCAAGGGCCCCTCATCAATAACTGCCACTAGAAATGGGTGGGATTCATGTAAGATAAGTGGATAATACTATTCTACTAATTTTATGATACAGTTATAGACATTGGAACCAGGGACTACTGCACAGAAATACCAAAGGTCCCCTAGGAAATATTCTGAACACCATACTTGAAGAGTGTGCATACTTAGAATGAAAAATTGGAAAAAAGAGTATTAGCACCAGGAAGGCATTGTGATATACTAAGACTACATACCCTGGAGAAACTTCCACAAATCCATAGACAAAACTACCGACCCATGTGACACAACTACTAATCAGGCCAGCTGTGAGCATCTCAGTACTGAATAATGATCCTTATTATGCTCAGTCACAAGGTGGGGCAGACAAAACATTTTGCATATTCCCTTTTTACTCACTGACCTAGAGGTCATGTTTTGGATTCCAATATTGGATGGTTGATTTAATGCATTCCATACCACACTGGAACCATCCGTTACTTGAGTCCACCTTCCACACACTGAGGGTCTCTTATGACTAGCTTCTTAGGTTGTAACTAAAAACCTTTGAGTCTCACATATGGATGTGACCTGTACAAAATATCTCTGACTTGGACTGGGGCCTTTAACATGAGGCATTTTCCAAGATACAAAGCTTATTTCCTGGCAAAATAAAATGGCTCCCAAATTTTTAGTGTTGATAGGGAAATATGGCAAGAACAATTTATCCTGGAAGCTAGAAAAGCCACAAATGTAGGAGGTCACTCAAGTAATCTTACGACCAATACATAATCATGCTTTCAGATGTACTTTTTTTTTTTTTTTTTTTTTTTTACAAATGCTTCATTGTCAAATTAGTTTCCACATAACACTCAGTGCTCATTCCCATAAGTGTCCTCCTCTGTGCCCCTTCCCCCTCCCCACCACATCCATCAGTCCTCAGTTTTTGTCAGCATTCAAGAGTCTCTCATGGTTTGCCTCTCTCCCTTTCCCCCACCATTTCCCCCTTCTTCTCCCCCTTGGTCCTCTGTTAAGTTCCTCCTAATCCTCCTATACGTGCACACATATGATATTTGTCCTTCTCTGCCTGACTTATTTCGCTCAGCATAACACCCTCAAGGTCCATCCATGTTACTACACAGGGCCAGATTTCATTGTTTCTCATTGCCATGTAGTATTCCATGGTATAGATAAACCACATCTTCTTCATCCATTCATCTGTTGATGGACACTTAGGCTCTTTCCAGGTTTTAGCTATTGTGGAGAGTGCTGCTATGAACATTGGGGTACATGTGCTCCTATGCATCAGCATTTCTGTATCCCTTGGGTAAATTCCTAGCAGTGCTATTGCTGGGTCATAGGGGAGTTCTATTGTTAGTTTCCTTAGGAACCTCCACACTGTTTTCCAGAGGGGCTGTACCAGTTTACATTCCCACCAACAGTGTAGGAGGGTGCCCGTTTCTCCACATCCTCGCCAGCATCTAGAGTTCTCTGATTTGCTCATTTTAGCCACTCTGACTGGCGTGAGGTGGTATCTCAGTGTGGTTTTGATTTGTATTTCCCTGATGAGGAGCGATGCTGAGCATCGTTTCATGTGTCTGTTGGCCATCAGATGTACTTTCAACACAAGGTAACTCCTACCTCTGGATTAAGTAGAAACTTGCAGCAAATGTTAACTTTTTGGTAGCAGGTACCCAATGTGCTCTAATTTTAATCTTAATCTATTTAGGTAATCAACCATTATAACCAACACCCCCTACTTCCCTTGGACCTTGCTACACTAGAGTTGTGGAACAATATTTTTCCTTTATGTAGTTAACTTGGTCTTCTCCAGCTTCACATCTTGATGTTTCTCTGTTCTCTTCCCAGATGCTATCCCCCTGAAGTGTACTCTTGGCTTGTATTTTCCCTTAGTCCATTTTCTTCTATTTTAAACACTAGGAATTGCTCTTTGAGTGTGTACATGGAAAATTCTGATTCTGTGACCATTACAACAAGCAGAGTCAGATGAAAGTTAAGAAAATGGCAGCTGCTCATATCTCCATTCAGGAGAAGCCTCTCTCTCACCAGAATGAAGAACAGCACAAGGTATCTTTTTACAGCACAAGGATATTTTTACTGTGACACACTTGAATTCTACTGTAGTCCCCTTTCCCATAGGGCATTCCTTTACTGGATGAACTGCTTCATCATAAGTTTCAGCTCAGGGTTTTCAAAGTCTAGGCATAGTCACTGTTTTTTGGGTTATGAGTCATATATCTTCCTCAGTTCCTGGAGGCAGAATTACCTACAGTATAGCATCAGAGAAGGCCAAATTTTGGCTCAGAATGACTCTTGACTGTACTACTTTGAAATGTCATTCATTAATTCATGCATTTATTCATTCAACAAATATTTATTGAACACTTTCATGTGCCAGTCACTAAGCCAGGCATTGGTGATACAATGATGAGCAAAAAACTACATCATCTTTGGCCTCAAGGAATTGCACTATACTTTATTGGCTTGGTGATTAATCAAATAAGTGGAAAATTTTAAACTGTGGTAAGTGCTGAGAAATCAGGGAAGGCTTTACTAATAAGTGATGGTTGAGACGAAACCTGAAGAAATAATGGAGTTTGACTAGGTGACAAGAGAGGTAAAGAACTTCCTGGACAATGGCAATTGCATGTTCAAAGTCCCTGCAGTAAAAGCAATCAAGGTGTGACCTGAATTAATTTGATAGCTGCAAGGTCACAGCTGAAGAGATGAGCAGGGGCTAAACTCATGCAGGGCCTTATAGACATACTAAGGATTTGGTATTTATCTTCAAAGCAATGGAAAGCTATTGGAGTGGTTTGGTGGAGGGGAAAAGTAGTAATGTGATCAGATTTGTGTTTTGAAAAGATCCTACTTTGGTGTTAGTATAGGGTAGAGGTAGGTGAGGGCTAAGATGTAAGGGTATAACCAGTTCAATCAGACCATTGGAGTTATCCAGGTGAGGTATGAAGGAAGCCAATCTATGGGAAAGGAGAGAAGGGGGTAGATGCCAGATATTTTTAGGACTCATTGATGGTTTGAATACAACAAATGAGTGTTCAAGGATGAACAAAGACTATTTGGAAGGATCAAAGTTATTTGCACGAATATTTTGTGTTCTTCTTTTCAGTTTACTTTAATACTATAATTTTTTAAATGTTTTATTTATTTCTGAGAGAGAGAGAGAGAGAGAGAGAGAATCTGAAACAGGCTCCAGGCTCCAAACCAGCACAGAGCCGGACATGGGGCTCGAACCCACAGACCGTGAGATCATGACCGGAGCCAAAGTCAGATGCTTAACCAACTGAACCACCCAGGTGCCCCAATACTATAATTTTTTAAGTGTATTTATTTGCGGGGGAGGGGGGTGGTGGAGAGAGAGGGAGAGGGAGAATCCCAAGCAGGCTCTGTGCTATTCGTGTAGAACCTAATGTGGGGCTTGAACTCACGAACCGTGAAATCATGACCTGAGCCAAAATCAAGAGTCAGTAGCTTAACAGACTGAGCCACCCAGCTGCCCCAACATTATAATTTTTAAACAGACTGCTCTTGTCTTGAAAAATTAAGAAACTAGGTTTTGCTAAGGAGAAGTTCATTTATAGTCAAGTGTAGCTGGTGATCATGTTGGATGATGAACAGAACTTCCCATTAGTTCGCTAGGTAGACCAAACATAGATTAAATGATGTACATTCTTAACTTAGCAGTTGGCAACATGTTGCCTACCATTATCCCACACTCACTTGAGAAACTGGTAAATTTCCTCTAAGCCACGTGGCCATGAGTTCCTCTCTGTTGTTGATGGCTGCTTTGGTAATCAGAGTTTCCTTCTGAACTATGACAAAAGACTCTTATCAAACCAGTTCATCTGTGTTTGAGACTTTCTCCAGTCAATTTCATCTGCAGATTATCTACTAGGCAGTTTACTGGTCACATTCACTGTGAAATGCACCAGCTCGTGTTAACTTTGTTTTCAGAGGAAAGGTAACCCTAGAGAAGGCATTTTATTACATCTATTGTGGTCATTTTATCACCTCAGACCCAGTCCTAGCATTGTTAAAACATAAGTCTATTTTGTGTTTACTCTTCCTGGTACCTGTACTGCTAATAGTTCACTTGGAAATAAGAAATGTTGGCCGCAGAGCTTTATCACACCTGGATCTGAGAAGACAAAATGATCAGATTGCTTCTTCCATATTCCGCCTTTATCCAGTCACATTCAACTCAGAGAATTCAAACTCTCAGGGAATATACTGCACTCCACTGGAAGGCACAGGGCTATGGGTCCTCTGCTACTCTTTTATATCAACTGACTACTGTAAGAAGCATCTGGGTTCACATCATCAAACATTTACTGAATGTTTACTATATGTCAGACATTGTGGTATGTGATTTACTTGCATTTAACAATATTTATTGATGTACAACATGCAGTAAGGTGCATAATTCTTTATTATACCGTTTAAGTCTCACTGATTTTCTATATATGTATGCACTTGCATAACCACCATCCAGATCATGGTTTAACATATTTCCAACACTCGGACTCCCTAACTCCCATTTCCTGGACAATACCTTTTTCTCTTCCATGACAGACGCTATTCTGACATCTGTTCTTGAACTTTATATAAATGGAACATTTGAGATGGCTCACTCACGCAAGCTGATATGGACTGTCAGCTGGGCTGAGGGATTGAGACCTTTGTTTCTATCCAAATGGGCTTCTTTAATGCCTTCTATTTCTTCACAGTATGGTAGTTGAGTTCCAAGGGTGAATATCCCAAGAGAGGTGGAAACTGTATGGGTTTTTAATGATCTAGCCTTAAATGTGCCATGGCATTGCTTCTGCCATATTGTATTAGTCAAAACAGCCACAGAGGCCCACCCAGGTTCAAGGGAGGGACATGAATCTGGAACATAGACCTTGATGGGACCATCCCAAGGTTCTGAATGAGCATAGCAGCTAGGAAATATTATCACAGACATTTCTGGAAAATACAATCTATCACACTTTCCTTTTCACTCTGCTAATAATATCTTATGGTTAATAAAAGTTCTTAATTTTCTTACATCATACACAAAAATAAACTCAGAATGAATTAAAGACCTAAATGTCATGTCAAAACATAAAACCATACAAATCTTAGGAAAGAGAACAAACAATTTCTGACATTGGTTGTAGCAACATTTTTCTAGATATGTCTCCTTAAGGCAAGGGAAATAAAAGCAAACAAACTATTGGGGCTATGTCAAAAATAAAAAGCTACACAGCGAAGGAAATGATCAACAAAGCTAAAAGGCACCCTACTGAATGGGAGAAGATATTTGTATATGACATATCCAAAAAGGGTTAGTATCCAAAATATATAAAAAACTGATAAAACTGAACACCCCAAACCCAAATAATCCAATTAAAAAATGGAAAAAAGACACAAACAGATATTTTTCCAGAGCAAACATCCAGATAGCCAACAAAAATATGAAAAGACGTTCAACATCACTCATCTTCAGGGAAATGTAAATGAAAACTACAATGAGATATCACCTCATACCACTAGAATGGCTAAATAAAAACACAAGAAACAAGTCTTGGCAAGAATGTGAAGAAAAAGGAACTCTCTCACACTGTTAGTGGGAGTGCAAACTGGTGCAGCCACTGTGAATAGCAGCATAGAGTTTTCTCAGAAAGTTAAAAATAGAACTACCATATGATCCAGCATCATACTAATGGGTATTTACCCCTAAAATGCAAAAACACGAATACAGAGGAATACATGGACCCCTATGTTTACTGCAGCATTATTTACAATAGCTAAGTTATGGAAGCAGCCTAAGTGTCTAACAGCTGATGAATGGATAAGGAAGCTGTGGTGTGTGTACACACACACACACACACACACACACACACACACACATACACATAATGGAATATTATTCAGTCATAAAAAGGAATGAAATCTTGCTGTTTGCAACAGCATGGGTGGAACTAGAGTGTATTATGCTAAATGAAATAAGTCAGTCAGAGAAAATACAACAGTCAAATACAATATGATTTCACTCATATGTGGAATTAAAAAAAAAAACCAAATAAGCAAAGGAAAAAAAGAAAGAGAGAGAGAGACAAACCAAGAAACAGATTCAACTATAGAGAGCAAACTGATGGTTACCAGAGAGGAGGTGGGGGAAGGGGTGAAATAGATGAAGGGGATTAAGATTACATTTAGTAAGGTAAAGAATTGTTGAATCACTATATTGGATGCTTGAACCTAATATAACACTATATGTTAGCTATACTGGAATTAAAATTAAAAAACTTTAAAAGTTGGGGCGCCTGGGTGGCTTAGTCGGTTAAGCGTCCGACTTTCGCTTAGGTCATGATCTCGTGGTTCGTGGGTTCAAGCCCCGTGTCGGGCTCTGTGCTGACTGCCAGCTCAGATCCTGGAGCCTGTTTCAGTCTGTGACTCCCTTTCTCTCTGACCCTCCCCTGCTCACGCTGTCTCTCTCTCTCTCTCCTAGAAATAAATAAAAATCTTTAAAAAAAAAAAAACTTTAAAAGCAAGTTCTTCATTTTGACGAAGCCCAATTGACCAACCTTTTTTCTGTGGCCCGTTCCTTGTGTGTGCAATTTAAGGAAACTTTGTCTACTTTGAAGTTATATTACTGTACTTCATTCTCATCATTATCCTCTAAGGTAAGTGCTCATGATATTATAAGATTCAATTTTTATAGAAGAGGAAATTGAAGCATAGAGAAGTTAACCCCTTGCTCAAGACCTGACTGCAAAGTTCATGTTTTTGTCTCTCCTGTCACCCTCACTCTCTTGGCCTCTTAAAACTTAGAGTGAGCCCCTATTCCTGATGCACCTGTTCTGCTCAGGCCCAATATTCCTGGGACCATCTCAGAGCTGATGCTTCCTCTGGAAGCCCGTTTGCCAATCTATGTTTCTTTCCCTTCCACTCCTCCAGACCAAATAGGCCATGGAAAGCCATTTCTCTCAAGTTCCTAGATGATCTTGTAAGAAGTCATAAAGGAGAAAGCAGCTTCTCCGGTACATCTGACTGAAATTGGGCACAAACTCAAAGCATTTTGTTTTTTTGTTTGGTTTGGGGTCCAGGCAGAAAAATAGGGTAAAGAAAAGGAAATGCATGATTCTAGTCCAAATGACCCTAAAAGCGTGTTCTATTTTTAGGACTGAATATAAACAGCTATATAATCTTAAGTCTAATGATGAGCAGGTCTGTAAGATATACGATGAGTATAGGCTACTGGTTCCATTTGCTTTACCAGATTGCTGCGAGGATAAAATGCGCTGGTGGATAAAAGTTAACTCTAAGGGCAGTGACTATAATACTTCTTTCCTCATACAAAAAGCAGCAAATCCCTGCCAAGAGGTGAGCCAGCAGGCAGAGCGGAGAACAGAGCCATTCGCCAGCCGGAACATATCTTAGGAAAACTTTATGATCCCAATAAGGTCATCTTACATAAACACCTATATTTTTATCTCAGCTGTTACCGGGCCTTTGGAAGCTTGTCAACTTTCACAATTGTTCCTTTCCTCACATGAACCACTACGTAATTTAAGTTAAGTGACTCAGAGAAGAGAGGAGGCAACTTGGGCCTGTGCTAGTTCCTTCTGCAGGTTTCTTATTAATAATAGGTAAGAGGTGGGAAGTACAATGGTGTTTTACAGGATAAAGTTCCCTTACTGACTCAGAACAATTTTAGTCTTGAATTAGTTGTGTTAGGAGACAAAGCAAATAAATGTTCCTTTAATGTCTTGCTTTACTTAAAGTGACACCATCATAGAATTACTGTAGTTACTCTCTGGTGGCTAAATGGCAATAATATATATAATAACACATAGGAAATAGGTTGTAAATATGTAAGTAGGTGTAAAAATGTAAAGCACATACAGAAGGCCATTAATAAATATTCATTCACTACCTCTTCTCTCTAATGAACTACTTAGTTAAAAATTTAGATGTTTGAACAAACACTGATTTCATACCATGGTGTTTCACCAGATAGATGAATGGAAGTATAAGAATACTGAGCAAGTTTATTGTCTGAAAAAACAAGAGCTAGCAAACAATTGGATCTTGATAGGCTATATAATCAACCAGTCAAAGCACAGGAAAAAGAAGAGTGCCTAACTCTGCAGTGAGTTGAGAATCATATGTAACAACCCTAGAAAATAATTAATTAATTAGAAAATAACTGTGCTTTGCAATTGTGGGGGCACTTGAAAGTTAGCAAACTGTTAACTATTAGGAAGAAAAACTTTGTGGCTGAGCTGCTGCGAACTTCTCAGCGTCCGAAGCTGAACCAGTTGAGCAGTGATGCAACCAGAGAAGAAGAAAGATGTAGGAATGAAATGTAAGAAGCATTTCCTTTAAAATCAGGAGCAAAATAAAGATGCCACTATCACCACTTTCAGTCTAGTCAATATTGTGCTAAAGGCTATAGCCAGAGCAATAAGACAAAAATTAAATAGCTCTAAGGATTAGAAAGGAAAAAATAAAACTATTGTCATTTGCAGATAATATGACTATCCGCACATACAGGCACAGAAACCACAAAAAACTCACAAGGAACCATATAAAATCAGTTATATTTCTGTATACTGGCAACAGTTAAAAATATACTTAAAAAAAGGATTTGTAATAACCACAGAAAGAAAATTAAGGTAACTATAAATAGATTTAACAAGGTTAGGCAAAACCTTTAGAAAGAAAATTATTAACATTTATTGAAAAAGATAAATTAGGGGCACCTGGCTGGCTCAGTTGGTTAAGCATCCGACCCTTGGTTTTGGCTCAGGTCATGATCTCACGGTTCCTGGGCTTGAGCCTCACTGTCATACCAGAGCCTGCTTGGGATCCTCTCTCTCCTTCTCTCTCTGTCCCTCCCTGGCTTGTGCTCTTTCTCCCTCAAAATAAATAAATAAACTTAAAAAAAAAAAAAAGAAAAACATATATGAAGTAATACCTAAATAAATGTAGAGAGATATACCGTGTTAACAGCAAGAGAAACATAATATGGTAAAGGCATCATTTTCCCCCCATTTCAATCTATAGGCAACTCCAGTTTCAATTCAAATTCCCATAGACTTTTCATGGACTCTGACAATCTGAGCCAAAAACTTAACCGAAAAACCAAATTGACAAGAATAGTCAAGATACTTCTGGAGAAGAGCAAAGCATGGAAATGTGCTGCAAATAGACACCAACATTTATTATAAAACTATAATTATAAGACACTATGGCAGTGGCATAGGGGTTGACAAAGAGATCAGAGGAACAGAATAGAAATAAAGATAAAACAAAGATAGAAACCTGACATTTTACCATTATAGCAAGTCAGGTGAGTGGGCGAAGGGGAGTAAAGTCCAAAACTGGTGCCAGGATGTGATGTTTTTCCATATGGGAAGAAGTGGAAGTTGGATCCCTATTTCATACCAGATGCAAAAATCAATTCCTAGTGTATTAATGTGAAAAGTAAAACTTTAAAATATTAGAAGAGAATATAAGAAAGTATCCTAATGATTTGGAACATGGAAAGATGTCACAAATAAGATAAAAGAGCATACACATATACCAAAATAAGAAAAAAATCATGAATTGATTTTAGTAAAGAAAGTAAAAAGAAAGATGTTTGAAACACAGATATACCTAATAAAGGATTAAAATTTAAGTTAAAAATCATAATAATAGCAATAATTTCTTCTGAATGAGTAAAAAAGAGAAAATCTTGGCATAAAAATGGGCAAAATACATGTAGAAGCATTTTTTTAAAATGTTTATTTATTTTTGAGAGAGAAAGTGAGGCAAGCAGACGAGGGGGCAGGGAGAGAGGGAGAGAGAATCCAAAGCAGGTTCTGTGCTGTCAGTGCAGATCCTGAAGTGGGGGCTCGAACTCATGAACCACAAGAATATGACCTCAGCCAAAGTCAGACACTTAACCAACTGAGCCACCCAGGGATCCCAAGGCACATGGTAGTATTTTAGAAGAGGAGACACAAATGACCAATAAAGTTTTGAAAGATATTTGACCTCAATGCTAATCAAGGAAATATAAATTCAAACCCTTGAGGGGAATTGAGTGTACCAAACGTCCCAAGTTTTCACACCTCCTTGTGTCCACACTCTTTGGTAATGCTCTCCCCCATTGATTCTGAACTTCACCATGTCCAGCCTTGACAATAGCCAATTTATTGCAAAAGGAGCTTGTACAAGCACTTGTGCACTTCTGCTCTTTCTCTTACTCTTCTCAATGAGCCATGAGAACAAGCCTGGACTGTTCTACCGGACGATGAGAATCCTGTGGAATGGAGCTAAATCACGAGGCCATCCTAGAGCAGCCAACCCACCAATCACCTGACAGCTGTCTGCAAGCCTCAAGCAAGCCCAGGTGAGATCAGCAGAGCCTAGCCCGGATCAACAGAAGCATACAGCCTATCCTTGACTAGTGAGAAATAATAAATGGGTGTCAGTTTAAGATACTTAGTTTTGCAGTAGCTAGTATGCACCAGTGACTAGCTGTTACTGGTACTATTTTAGACCCATGATACTGGCAAAATTAAGAAGTCTCACAATGCCAAGAGTTAGGGAGACTATAAAGCAATGGGAATTCCTAACATACTAGTGGTACGAACTGATCAAACCACTTTGGAAAATAATTGACCATTATCTTATAAATATGAAAATACCTCATGGCTCAGCAGTTCCATTCTTGAGCGTGGGTATGCCAAAAAAATGCATATTCCCGAGATATGCATGAAATTGTTCACAGCAACATTGTCCATAATAGCAAAAAATGCAAGCAATCCGACATTTATTTAGTATTTAGATAAAATGGAGCAGTGAAGGTGAAGAAACTAAAATAAAGGGTATCAATAGGGATTAATCTTACATACATAATATTGAGTGAAAAAAACGAGTGGCAAAAGAGTCAAGTGGCAGTATACTATTTCTATAAAATTCAAAGGAACACAAAACTAAATAAATTGTGTAGTGGTACGTACAAATGTAGTAAAATTATACACAAATTATTATCACAAAATTCAGTATGGTAGGTTCTTTGGAGAAGATAGACTTCAACAAGTTTGATAATATTCTTTCTTTTTTTTTTTTAATTTTTTTTTTTTATTATTTCTAGGAGAGAGAGAGAGACAGCGTGAGCAGGGGAGGGTCAGAGAGAGAGGGAGTCACAGGCTGAAACAGGCTCCAGGCTCTGGGCTGGCAGTCAGCACAGAGCCCGACGCGGGGCTCGAACCCACGAACCGCGAGATCATGACCTAAGCGAAAGTCGGACGCTTAACTGACTAAGCCACCCAGGCGCCCGATAATATTCTATTTCTTAAGCAGTGTTAGTATATATACATGTATTTGTTTTATTATTCTTTGTATCTTATTTGCTATACATTCATTCAAAAGAATCTATCTAATCTATCTATCTATCTATCTATCTATCTATCTATCTATCTATCTATCTATCTAGGGATCCACTCTTTTGAAACATTATAAAAAGTAAAGAGGCAGAGAAAATTGGAAGCATGCCTCCATTACTATGTCTACATCGTTGTTGTCAGATGTCCAGGCAGAGCCCAGAGGATCTTGCTAACACTGTACTTCTTTGATGCCCTCATCAGGGAAAGACGATAGGCATATGCTTGGTTTCCTGCTGGTTCTTTCCTCCAAAATTAACGGTTTCCAAAATATTTCATTTTGTTATTTTAAGCACATGCCCTTTCGTGGTGACGTCAGATGACATTTTCGGAGCACATGAGCAGTGTGCTGCTTCCTGCACTAACAATGATGTGGAAAAGCAGATGATTATTAACTAGTTGGAAGAATGAATATAAAGAGACAATATGCATCAAACATAGGAGAGCTACAATTCTCTCAAATGCCCATAATTATTCCCTAATGTAGTAGAGGCTAGCCTTTTCAGAGGTTAGGATTGCTTTTAACTTGCAGTCAATCAACTGATATCTACTGTTGATCTTGAACTGTATTGGACAATTAGAGTATAAAAACATATATGTACATAATGAATTGAAAACATAGATCCACACAAAAACAAATGCAAGAATGTTCATAGAAGCATTATTCTAACAGCTAAAAACAGAGACAACCCAGATATCCATCAACTGAAGAATACATAAACAAAATGTGGTATACACATACAATAGAATATTTTTCATTCATAAGAAGAAGTGAGGTACTGACACATGTTATGACATGGATAAAAGGAGCCAGACATTTATTGTGTGATTCTATTTATATTAAATTAATGTCCAAAGTGGCACATCAATAGAGACAGAGGTAGGTTAGTGGTTCCTCGGGGGCTGAAGTAGTCAGGATGGTGATGGAAATGACTGCTATTGGTATGGAGTTTCTTTCATAGGTGAGGGAAATGTTCTGGAAAGAGATAATGATGAAGGTTGCACAACTTTGTGGGAATACCCAAACTACTGAATTTTTTTGCTTTAAAAGATAAATTTTCTAGTATATGAATGACGACTGAAAGAAAAATCTAATCCATTCTGTTAGGCAGATAGTGGGTACTGGTGATGATGTGAGCACGTGCCTGGAAGCAAGGATGAGAGGACTTCGGATGCATGGATCATGTTCTGTTCTGTCTCTTGACCTGAGTTTTGGTTACATGGCTCAGTCCACTTTGAGTTAGAATTGTGTGCTTAAGCATACATTAAAAAAATTTTTTTTAATGTTTTTTATTTATTTCTGAGAGAGAGAGAGACAGCATGAGCAGGGGTGGGTCAGAGAGAGAGGGAGACACAGAATCTGAAACAGGCTCCAGCACAGAGCCCGATGTGGGGCTCGAACCCATGAACTGTGAGATCACGACCTGAGCCGAAGTCAGACGCTTAACCAACTGAGCCATGCAGGCGCCCCTTAAGCATACATTTTTGGTATGTATTGTTATGGGTTGAATTGTGTTCCTCAAAAAGATATGTTCACCTCCTGTTACCTCAGAATGTGATCTTATTTGGAATTCGGGTTGTAGCAGGTGTAATTAGTTAAGATGAGGTTACCCCAGAGTAGAAGGGGACCTTCATGCCTATGAAGGGGTAATGCCGCTACAAATCAAGGGAAGTCTGGGATCACCAGAAGCTGGAAGAGGCAAGGAAGGATCCTCCTCTACAGCCTCCAGAGTTGCAAGGCCCTTCTGGTTTCTTAATTTCAGACTTCTAGCCTCCAGAACTGTGAGAGAAAACATTTCTGTTGTTTTAAGCCACCACATCTGTGGTACTCTGCTCCAGGAGCCCAGCAACCTAAAACATACAGTATGAATGAGATCTTTAGAATTTAAAAAATCACTTAAGGCTCATTCATTCATCAAATAGAAGTTACTACAGGTGCCTGGCTAGCTCAGTCAGTGGAGCATGCAACTCTTGGTCTTGGGGTTGTAAGTTTGAGCCCTACGTTGGGTGTAGAGATTACTTAAAACTAAAATCTTAAAAAAAAAGAAAAGTTGCTACAGAAGTAGCAAAGAGGCAGTCCTTGCTCTGGCTGATGAGATCAGCGAAGGCTTCCCTGACAGGGTGATGTTCAGACTGAATTTTGAAGATCGATAGGAGTTGTCCAGGTGTGAAAGGAAGAACTGTCACAAGACCGCCATGGCCCCCGACATGTGGAGCCAATATTTTAGTGAGAGAGACAGGTACAAAACAAACAAATGAGCAAATAGCAGATTATACATTGTGGTCATTATAATGAAGCACTGTACTGACAGCATTCTCAAGGGCTGGACTCACAGGAGCTGGGTCACAGGTGGATACCCTCTGCAGCCGTGTGTCCGCAGATCATCCATAAGGTGGGTAGCACCGGACAGAGAAGTGTGATCGCTCTGTTCTCACCCTACTGCTGTGTGGCTTGGGCAAGGCTTCTTACTTCTCTGAACCTCGCTTCCTATATGTGAAAAGAGTAATGGCAGGAAAGAGGTATATCAAAAATCCATTTGCATTCTAATTTGGTGAAATATGTTGTTACAGAAAGAGCGACGCAATTTGGTTAACTAAAGCAGAAGTAGCAGAAAAATGATCAATGCTAAAGGTTCGTGGTACTCCTTGTGGATTTTTTTTTTAAAGGTGGTGAAGTGAATTGTGGTATCTATTACAAAGAAAGGGAGCTGTAGTGTGGTCTTAGTTTCTTAGTTTTTCAGATGGGAGGGAGCATGGTTATTCACTCTGAATAAGAAGAGTACGTGGCCCTGGAGACAGCTCTGTTCTTGCATCTCTGTCCTCTATGGCAGCAGCTGTTTACAATGGAGCCCTGTTCTTACGGAAATTGCTTCCGTTGCTCACGTATCTCTTAGGCTGGGGAAGTAGAGATGGATGTTGGTACCATTCTAGAGAAGGACAATGAGAAGACAGCTCCTATGTAATGAAAAGAACAGGCTTGAAGTCAGAGGTCTGTGTTCAAATCCCATTTCACACAGTTCTTTGCTGTGCAACCTGGAGTAAGCGCTTTGTACTGTCTCTGAGCCTCACTCTCCTTGTTCACAGTGGGGATAAAAACCCATTGCTCCCATAGTAGTTGTGGAAGTTTAATTCACTTATGTGTTAATCAGGTATTTATGGAGCACCTACCATATATATATCTACAGATATATAGATAGATATTAGTTATAGATATAGCTGTATGTCAGATGCTGCAGATATAACAATGGAGAAGACAACATGACCCATCGTCCAATCTCAAGAAGTTTCTAGTTGACAGAAGAAGACAGGTGTTGATTAACAAGTAAGGAATGCAGGGAGCCTGGATGGCTCAGTTGATTAAGCATCTGACTCTCAATTTTGGCTCAGGTCATGATCCCAGGGTTGTGGGAACAAGCCCCATTTGGGATCCACACTGAGCATGGAACCTGTTTGGATTCCCACCCCCCCTCCTCTGCTTGTCTCCCCTGCTTGTGCACTCGTTACCTGTCTCTAAAATAAAATTTAAAGATTAAAACAAAACAACAACAAGGAATGCAATGAATGATATGAACTTCCAACTCCATAGGGAGGTGGAAGATGAGAAGAACCCATCTTGGTGAGGAAGAAAAAATGGTAGGAGGCAGAAAGAGCATTTGAAACGAGAGAAAGAAAGATGATTCTGAGGTTTTGTTGATGTTGGCTGTATCAACAGTGAACGAGTGGAGTCAAATATGAATTAAGGAAGATCATAGCTGAGCGACAGTTTTTCCTAAAAATGTGTAACTTGATTAGTTTCCTCCCAAACATGAGCCAAAATTTCATTTAACTTTTTTTTTTCTCAGATGTGAACTAAGAACCACAAAGTGGGCTGATTTTTGTGTTTCTTTTTTTCAGAACGTGAAATACTTAGCAAAACTCTGGAGTAATTTGTCTTTCAAATATCTCTGGGGTTCTGAATCACACCATAGCTTTATTACATCTCAAGCTACTTCTGAAAATCTGAATAACATAACTGATTTTTGTCGAACATGATTTCTTAAGGATCTTTTGATCCCCCGTGATTATGAAAATCACCATGATTTCTGTAAAGGTGCACGTTGTCTAGGCTGTTGGATATCATTTGTATACTGCCAGTCATCAAAACCTATCACTAAATTATTAAATAAGGGGCAGAGGAGAAGTGATTTAGCCAAAAAATAAAGGTTTCAAATGCCAGTGCCTAAAGAGAATGTGGATTTTGCACTTAAAGCAAAATTTAAAAAAAAATACTGCTTGGTAAACTCCAGGTCCAATCAATACCATTCTGCTTTTTCCAATTGTGCTATATGCAGTATCCTTTAGCCACAGGTAGCTGTTTAAATCTATTTTAATTAATTAAAACAGAATAAAATGTAACATTCTGTTCCTCATTCTCATTAGTCACAGTTTAAGTGTTCGATAGCCACATGGGGCAAGTGGCTACATATTCATACAGATCTGGACTGATTTCATCATCACCCAAAGTGCCATCTTCCAAATGGCACTGGCTTAATTAAAAGGTCTACTCAGTAAAGAGAACTAGAAGGCATCCTCGCACAAGCTTGGATAAAATGGGTTTTCCTGTATTCATTTAGAATCTTTAAAGTTACTTCTAGAAATACATCCTTTAAAATGCAGATATGCAGGCCCCCTGGGTGGCTCAATCAATTAAGTGTCCGACTCTTGACTTCAGCTCAGGTGGTGATCTCATGGTTTGTGGGCTTGAGTTCCACTTCAGGCTTGGGATCCTCTCTCTCTACCCCCTCTCTCTGCCTTCCCCCACTGGCTCTCTCCCCCTCTCTCAAAATAAATAAATAAACTTAAAAAAAATGTAGATATGCAGACAACGGTTACTGAACAAGACTGTTTCTCATCACATTGTTACATAAATCAATGTAGATGCCCTTATTAGGAGAATAATGAATGATTTACAGTCACTAAAATCAGGTTTTTGGAGACCATTTAATGACATGAGAAAATGGTAACGATATTAGTTGAAAAAAAAAACCAACAATGCAATATGATACCAAAATATTCCATGTGGTAATTTCTTGGCTTTTATGATAAATTTGATTTTCGTGTACTTTTTTTAATGAGCATAAACTAGTTGCTAGAGAAAAATTATTTTTTAAATCTTTTTTATGTTTTATTTATTTTTTGAGAGAGAGATAGAGGCAGTGTGAGCAGGGGAGGGTCAGAGAGAGAGAGGGAGACACAGAATCAGAAGACAGGCTCCAGGCTCCTAGCTAGCTGTCAGCACAGAGCCCAACGTGGGGCTCCAAGCCACAAATCGTGAGATCATGACCTGAGCTGAAGTCGGACACTTAGCTGACTGAGCCACCCATGTGCCCCAAGAAAAAATTATTTTTAAAAATGTTATTTATTTAGAGAAAAAAAAAAAACTTGAGTGGAGGAGGGGAAGAGAGAGAGAGAGAGAGAGGAGAGAGAGAGAAAGTCCCAAGTAGGCTCTGCACTGTCAGCACAGAGTCGGAAGTGGGGCTTGATCTCAGGAACCATGAGATCATGACCTGAGCGGAAATGAAGAGTCAAATGCTTAACAGACGGAGCCACCCAAGCATCCCAAGAAAAAAAATTTTTTTTAAGTACAAATATTTGAAATTTGGACAAATAGATGAATAAAAGGAAAAGCACAAAGCAAATCCCTGGTGGACTCTCTCCAACAGGGAATTCAAAAGTTGGCATTAAGAGCATGTTGACAGCAGTCTCCAGGTCTAGGAACTGTCTTCAGTCTGCCTTCCTTCTTGTTATGCTTCAGGTATCTAACAGGTGTGACTTAGAAGAGAAGCTTGTGGGCTGGTGGCATTTCAAGGGAGATGAAGCAGAAGTGAAGCAGGACACACCAGACCACCTGCTGATGGCAAGAAGGAAGCCAGTTCAGACCCAAAGAGATGGAAATGTCACTGCATGAAAAGGAAACTAACTCGAAATCTTACCTCCCTTCAGGTAAAAATAACGAAATCATTTAAAAAATCATCTTCTTCACTTAATTTCGATGATCTTAAAAAAATGTTTATTTATTTTTCAGAGAGACAGAGCACGAGCTGGGGAGGAGTGGAGAGAAAGAGAAACACAAAATCCAAAGCACGCTTGAGCCTCTGAGCTGTCAGCACACGGCCCAACGCGGGGCTCGAGCCCACGAACCGAGAGATCATGATTGTAGCCAAAGTCAGGCACTTAGGACTGAGCCACCCATGCACCCCAATCTCACTGATTTTGAAACGAATTGTCTTAACTTTACAAGTAATTTTGATATACACAGCTTTCTTAAGACCTTCTCAATACTCAGGCAGATCCTTACCTATCATTTTGTGGAGGGAAACAACCTGGTTGAAATATAGCAATTTCATAAATGAATCCTAATCTTTCATACTTTACAAATGAGATACATTTGTACTATATGTATCCATATATGATGATTTATTTGAAGACAAATGGAATATGTACGTGCATAAGTATTTTAGCACTAACAATTATAATAAACCAATTTTGCCCAGCTTTCCTTTTCAATGGCTGTATCATTATACAAGGATAATTTGAAGTTACCTAGTGAATGTGAAAAAGTAGCCAATTGAGAACATTATTAAGTGACTGATTTAAAAGTTGAGTTCCTAGTGAAAATAAGAATACTGATTAGCATGACTGAGTGTGAATCCCTGAGTCACATTTCCCCTGGAATGTGTGGGTTTTTGAGCCGGGGGATGAGAAAAAGCATAATTTTAGGCTGGGGGACATTTCTTGAGGGTATGATGAGATGAGAGTGAATTAAACAATGTGTGGAGGAGCTAAAAGAAAATCCCATCCAACATTTTGCAATGTTGCCCCGAATAATGACGGATGCAATCTCCTACCATAATCCTAAAAGTCATCTTGTCTTGGAGCGGCTGCTTGAGGTGTGCTGTAGACCAGACACAGAACCCTTACTAACATTTGAGAGCTTGCCAAGTCACTTTGGTTCATATGATGATCAAATAACTTAAAGTTTTAATTTTAATCCCCCTGAGGAGATATTTGTTGCATTTTGCAGTATTTTGCATCTAAAACATTTCAGCATTTCTCACATAATTTAGCTGCCAAGTGCTTAAGAAAGGTTGAGGAATTGATTTCTCTAAGTGATATTTCAATATACTATTTGCTTCTTCATGCTTATGACCAGAATGCATACCACTTCTGACACTTCTCAATGCCAAGAGAGGTAATTTAAAAAAAAAACAAAAAACAAAAAAGCACCCCCAAAAACAAAAAAAAAATAAAAAACAACAAATGAAAGGGGCACCTGGGTGGCTCAGTCAGTTAAGCCTCTGACTTCTGCTCAGATCACATGACCTTGCAGTCCGTGAGTTTGAGCCCTGCATTGGGCTCTGTGCTGACAGCTTAGAGCCTAGAGACTGCTTTGATTCTTGGTCTCCCACTCTCTGCTCCTCCCCTGCTCACACTCTGTCTCTCTCTCTCTCAAAAATAAATAAACATCAAACTGAAATTTTAAAAAGCAACAAACCAAAAACCAAAAAGCTGCTTTAAGTTTACAATCAATTTTTGTTTTTAAAAACTTTTTAAATTAAAAAAAATTTTTTTTAATGTTTTATTTATTTCTGAGAGAGAGAGGGAGAGAGAGAGACGCATGAGCAGGGGAGGGTCAGAAAGAGAGGAAGACACAGAATCTGAAGCAGGCTCCAAGCTCCGAGCTGTCAGCACAGAGCCCGACGTGGAGCTCAGACCCACGAATCGTGAGATCATGACCTGAGCCAAAGTCGGACACTTAACTGACTGAGCCACCCAGGTGCCCCTAAAAACTTTTTTTAAATGCTGATTTACTTTTGAGAGAGAGACAGAGATAGAGCACAAGCAGAGGAGGAGCAGAGAGAGAGAACAAATTCCAAAGCAGGCTCCAGGCTCAGAGCTGTCAGCACAGAGCCCATCGCGTAGCTCCAACTCACAAACCAAGAGACCACAACCTGAGCTGAAGTCCCATGCTTAACCGACTGAGCCACCCAGGTGCCCCCAAATCAATTTTGAATTAGAGCTATAATCAGCAAAATGCAAGTGTTAGAAATATCGGAACTGATCTTTTCATTATGCTTCCAACTCAGAAATTCTGATAAGTTTCATTAGAGAAAAAAGAATCATTCATCTGCTCTTACTTCCCCGGAACGTGGCATAATGATCTTGGCTTAGATTGTCATTTAAATTCACATGTCTTGTCACAGAACTGCTGAATTTATTCACATCACAAAGAAAGTTTGAGATACTACTCAACACATTTAATGAGTGCGTAATGAGTACCTGACACTGTGTTTAATACCAGGAGACAACAATGGCAGATATAAACAGCTTCAGCATTCGTACCTTATACTGTTTATTTAATAAATTGGATGACAAGGGGAACACCAGGTGAGGCATTCTAATGCCCTGATGCCATAATACATCCCAATGCCCTGAGAAAGAGAGAATAGGGGAGAGAGGGTCTGGTCAGTGCATCTGCAAACTTTATTGTTGTTGCTGTGCCAGTATTGGTAATGACTGACCTTTTTGAAAGTTGTAGATGCTGGGGCGCCTGGGTGGCTCAGTTGGTTGAGCGTCCGACTTCGGCTCAGGTCATGATCTTGCGGTTTGTGGGTTCGAGCCCCATGTCGGGCTCTGTGCTGACAGCTCAGAGCCTGGGGCCTGTTTCAGATTCTGTGTCTCCCTCTCTCTGATCCTCCCCTGCTCATGCTCTCTCTCTTTCTCTCTCAGAAATAAATAAAACATTAAAAAAAAAAAAAAAGAAAGTTGTAGATGCTTTTCCAGCATTCTGTGATCCCTTGCTGGGCTAGACCCTCAGCACCACACTGGTGTCATTCAAAGGTTATAGCTCTTATACACCCAGACATTATTTCCCAAATAGGACCCCTGGGTTTGGATTCAATAGGTTCACAGTCTTGTCTCTCATCATGAACCCTGTAAGAGCCATTGAGTAGGAACTGAGTTACCCAGTTGTATTAGTTTCCTGATGCTGCTGTAACAAGTCACCACAAATTTAGCCACTTATACAACACAAATTTATTATCGTACAGGTTTTGTAGGGTAGAAATTGTAGATGGGCCTCACTGTGCTAAAATCAAAGCGTGAACAAGGGTTCTGTTTCTTTCTGGAGGCTGTAGGAGAGAATCGGATTCCTTGCTCTTTCTAGCTTGTAAAAGACCTTCCACGTTCTTTGGCTCTTCCACTATCTTCAAAGCCAGCAACATCCTATCTCTCCATGTCTGTCTTCCATGGTCATATATATCATTCTGATTGATTTTATTGTTTGGCTTCCCCCTTCCACTTTTAAGTCCCTTCTGACCACATGGGGCCCATTCAGATAATCAAGAATAATTTCCCTATTTTTAAATCAGTTGATTAACAACCTTAATTCTATCTGCAACTTTAATTCCTTTTTGCCATGGCACCTAATATATCCATAGGTTCCAAGGATTAGGACATAGACAACTTTGGGAGGCCATCAATCTGCTCATTACACAGGCCCAGACTCCCTTCCCTCTGGGTCATCCCCTCTTTGAAGCCTATCCCCTTCTTTCTTACCATGGCCAGCAGGCTCTTCAATGGTCACTGCTGTCTCCTGGTATCCATGCCCCTGTGTAATCCCCTCACCTCAAGTGTGGGGGAAACCTGTGACTAACTTCTAATCAATGGGGTGGCAATGGCAATGAGATGTCATGTCCATGATTATGTTCCACAAGACTGTAACTTGCATCTTGATACACACTCTCTCTGTTGACGTCTTAGTTTGTACACTTTGAAAAATCAAGCAGCCGTGTTAGGGAGGCCCACATGGCAAAGAACTGAGAGACATCACCATGCCACAAGGAATCAAATCCTGAATCTTACCAATGGCCACTTGAGCTTAAAAGTGGATCTTTCCCCAGTCAAGCCTACAGATGAGTCCCCATCCTGGGCCAACACTTTGACTGCAGGCTCATGTGAGTCCCTGAAACAAGATCTAGTTAAGCCCTACTTGAATTGCAGACCCCCGGAACTGTTAGCTAATGAATGTGTGTTGTTTCAAGGCACTGGCTTTGTGATAATTTTGTTATAGAGAAATAAGAATCTGATGCACTTGCTGAAGAACCTCAGTGTGGACTATCTAGTTTCTCACAATGTTGAAGCTTGAAAGTGTACCTTGAAGTATAGATACTTGTTACTCAAAGTGTAGCTCGTGACCTGAGCCAAAATCAGAAGTTGGATGCTTAACTGACTGAGCCACCCACGCGTCCCAGGAGTATGTATTTCAAAGAACTTATTTCCTTAACATCCAGGCAGGGTCTGCGTGGGTATCATTTTAAAAATTTGACTTCTCTACCCACAAAAAACATCGTCGGTATCCTCAGTGTTTGCAATCTGTGCAGCATCTGACAGATGGGGTGTCCCATCAGCCAGAAAGTAACAGTAAGATATGTGAGTTATTCAATCTGGGGACAGAATGGCAACTGATGACAGATATGGTTAAGAGTATCATTTCCAGAGGGGCGCCTGCATGACTCAGTTGGTTAAGTGTCTGACTTCGACTCAGGTCATGATCTTGTGCTGTCAGCTCAGAGCCTAGAGCCTGCTTTAGATTCTGTGTCTTCTCTTTCTCTCTCTGCCCTAACCACCCCCCCGCCCCCCCCACCTCCCCCCACACACTTGCTCTCTGTGTCTCTACCTCTCAAAAATAAATAAATATTAAAAAAAAAGATAATGAAAAAAAAAGGTTGGGAATAATTGAAAAGGAGAAGAGAGGGGTTTTAGAAAGAGTAGCTGGGCTGGTGTTGGCATTAAAGTCTTACCACCATCATGCAAGAGGAGAGGGAGGGGTGTGCTTCCCTCTTTACTGCAAGGCACGGGGACTCTGGCAACATCATTCAGCTCCATCTGCATCCTCTTCCTGGTGCCTGTCATCTCCCTGGAAAGGCTACCTGGTGAGGGATGGCCTACTCAGCTACTTCGACAGCAGAGCAAAGAAATGGCTTCACTTGGGGAAGGAGTGGCTGTGATTCCCATAGTTTTTTGAAGTAAAGAATATTCTCCTGTGGGGCAGGCCTGTGAGGGGGTTTTAGGTCCTGTCTATAAGGATGGTTTGCAGGGGCCAGCAGCCCTCCGGGAAAGAAACCTGGAGCCCGAGGAATAAGTGAAGGAATAACAATCAGAGGTAGATTTTCGTTCTCTTTGATGAGAATGGAGGAAGATAGATTCCCAGTGGTGAGAGGCAGTGCGGGAAGAGGCGTCTCCAAAGAACCAATGAAACTTCACACGAGAGAAAATTCTGGTTTAACCACCTTCCATTACCATTTAGCTCCGATAAGAATACCAAAGTAGAATTTCCTTGCCCTTTTCCCTCTTCCTCACAGCCCAAGTATGTGAAGATAAAAAAATGCTCAGCAAGAAGGGGAATGGCAAGCAGAACGGCTTGGCATGGAAGGAGAGGCAAAGTTTGGGTCCTCAGCACACAGACTCAGAAGGGGATTTGCACACGAGGGGTGCATTAGGGAGTGCCCCTCAGATCGACATTGTGTGTGTTTGGGGGTGTGTGTTACCAGGACTGGGCAGAGCAAGGCATTGGACTGGAATGTAATTGCTACACAGGCTCCAGCCTTTTCCCTGGGGGAGTTCGAGAGCTGGGAAGCCCTTCTAAAGTCGTCCCTCCTTGGAAGACGGTGTTCTACACTTCCCTGCTCCCATTAATCGGTGCCTGGATAAGGGATGCCCCTGGGGAGGAGGTAGCTCTCTTTTGCTGAGGCCAATTTCCAGAGATCTCTCAGCTGAGAACCTTCACGATCAATCTTCTAGCAGCCGAGGGACAGTTCAGGCATGCCCGTGGATGGTACACCACAGCTTCAGTAAACGGATGACACAACCTTCCCGATGCAGGCATCTTGTCTACAGGGAGGAGTTTTTAACCACCAGAGAGGACTGGACTTCCATTTCGTGTCCAGAGTAGCTTTTATAGCCTTAAAGGAACCAGGAAAATCACAGAGCTTGCTCTATATTTCATCCATGGGCCAGGACAGACAGAAATATCCCCACAAAATAAAATTTATAGAAATGTGGGTCCAGCTAACTTGCTAAATAAACTTACACCCCCCAAACCTTGGTTATAACTGCAGCAGTTTCTAGAGAAGCAGTATCAGAGAAGATCACTTTCACATCAGAAGATCCTAGAAGATCCCCCAGTGGTGGGCTGGGCTGGGTACGTATCATGCAAAGGCAGCCCCTGTAGAAGGGGTTCATACTTTTTTGGCGTGTGCTTTTTTTTAAGTTTATTTATTTGTTTTGAGAGAGAGAGAGAGAGAGGAAGAGAGAGAATCCCAAGTAGGCTCCATGCTGTCAGCACAGGGCCGGATGCAGGGATTGATCTCGAAAACCCTGAGATCATGACCTGAGGTGAAATTAAGAGCTAGATGGATGCTTAGCCGACTGAGCCACCCAGGTGCCCCTGGTGTCTGCTTTTGTGTATGATCCCTTCAGCCGTCTGGCGTAGCCTGTAGAATCTCTCCTCCAAATCCTATTTTTTATTAAAAACATGTTTTTAAGTTTATTTATTTATTTTGAGAGAGACAGAGACAGAATGAGTCGGAGAGGGGCAGAGAGAGGGGGGAGGGGCAGAGAGAGAGAGAGAAAGAGGATCCCAAGCAGGCTCTGTGCTGTCAGAGTCTCACGAAACTGTGAGATCATAGCCTGAGCTAAAACCAAGAGTTAGACGCTTAACCAACCAACCCACTCAGGTGCCCCTCCAAACCCTACTTTTAAATATATGAAATAAAATACGTAGTACTACAAAAATTACATTGAAATATTGTTATTGAAAAGGTAAAAAAAAAGGTGATAGCCTGATATGTGCCCCTTCACACATTAAATAATAAGGTTTTATTTTAAATCTTGGAAATTTTACATTTCAAAGTGATGTCACAATAATAATGGGCATAAACAACATTTTGAGATACCTGCACAACTATAATAATATGAAAATACCTGTGATTTCTATTGCTGCCAGTGTTGTAGTCACTGTGGGAGTGGTCTACTTTCATAACTCAAGGCATTGCTAACTTTCACTTCGAGATTATTGAAAACAGTGAGTAATTATTGAATGAGTAATTTAAGATTAATTGAATAAAGAATTGCAGGATTCATAAAGATGTAATTTTTCCCCACCCAAAGCCACAAAACCCCTGAATTCTATTTACAGTCCCCTTGGGGGCCCATGGGTTCCAGATCGGAATCTTTGCAAACTAGAATAAGACCAGCTAATCCAAAACCTCATAAAGTAATGAGAATTTTTAGGACCTTTTTGTGGGAGGGAAAACTGACAGTGGGCTGTGTTCAAGGTCTTGGAGTTCTCAGAACTCTTTGCTCCAATCCTAAAAGTGAAGAGGTAAGGGAGGGCCCAAGGAGTGTGGTGTACTTCCCAGAAGAAATTTCCCATGGCCATAATGGCTGAGAGAATGATGAGAACTGCCTCTTTCCCCCGTCTGTCTGTGCTGGATCCAAAGAGGACATTGGCCAAACTTTCAGGAAAAGTCTGTCACATGCAGCACTTTTGGAGTATGTTATCAGTGTGGGGGGTGGGGAGGATGAGGGAGGAAGAGTAGGAGGGATTCATGTTGGGGGCGGGGGGCAAAGAAGGGAATGGTAGCCATTCCTAGAGGTCAGAGTGGCATCCTAGAATAGTACCTAGAGAGCAGTTAGGAGCCAGTTAACCATGAATAAGCAGCTGGTGGAGTGGATTGAGTTAGAAAAGCCAAGAGACCAACCTTCTTCAACTCAAATATGTGGAAGGTAAGTAAGTGTGGATGGATCCTGCCTGCAAGGAGAAGAGCTACTCAGAGGGTAGACATGTATGTTACATTAGGCTAAAGTTTTTAACATGACCCGGTAGGCAACAAAGGGCCTGCTCCTGAAAGAGTGTTGAGCCAGGGAGTGTCTGCTATAATCAGGCTTTCACAAGAAGCACTCTAGCAGAGGAATGGTGAGCTGTGGGGGGCAGGGAGCAGTGTTAATGGGGTAAGGGGAAACAGGCTAGACACAGACTCTGTTTCAGAGGCAACTGCATGACCTGGAACTACCAGGAACACAAAAGGAGTATGAGACCCATGGAACCATGCCTTTCAGGGGGAAGTGGTTGAGGACTATAGCTTGCCTTTCCAAAGTCAAACACAAAGTTGTTTCAGCAAGAAAAAAACTTGGGTGATTGCTTTGAAGTAGGTGGAACTGGGTTACCCAGTTCCTCCATCTTCCTGTGTGGTTACAGAAGAAAAGATTGATTGGAATTTCAACACTAAAGGTTCTTTATCAAGAGGCGCCTGGGTGGCTCAGCCAGTTAAACTTCCGATTCTTGATTTCATGATCTCATGTTTTGTGAGTTTCAGCCCCAGATTGGGCTCTGCACCTAGAGAAGCCTGCTTGGGATTCTCTCTCCTTCTCTTTCTCTCTCTCTCTCTCTTTCTGTCCCTCTCCCACTCATCTTTCTCTGTCTCTCTCAAAACAAACAAACAAACAAACAAATAAAAAGTTCTTCATTAAGTCTCATGGGGGGGAGTGAGGTGGGGGTAGGCTGCTGGGTCCGGGAGGGATGTTTGCTGCACTCAAGCTCACCTTTGGCCAAACATGTTTCTGGTGATTGAGTTATGCATGAGCGCTGAGCCCCAGGGTCTTAGTCCATACCACGCATGAACTATCATTCATTTGAACTGTTTCTTCTTGGCATCTGCAGACACAGTGGACACAGATGCACTATGGGAGGCACTGGTCCCCAGGGCCTCCCGTAGGGTCAGAAAGATGGAGGAATCTTGATAAGCATGACCTCTGGGAGTAAAAGCAGAGGCTAGGAGTCCAGGAGGCTTTTCAGTTACCACCTGAAAAAGCAATTAGGGACTCAAGCCCAGGTCTATATGGTACATGTGGCTATGGTCTTGGCAACAGAATGGCCCATATGGGATTCTTAGAGTTCCAAAGACATTGGCAGCATCTGGATTATGTAGCAAGAGGGCCCCTGTCATCTCATATCCTCATTCTGCTGCCCTGATTCACGCACTTCGTGCTCTACCAGACCCCTCAAGTTCTCCCCGGACCAGGGCACACAGAAGCTTGTCTCCTGAACCCCTTAGCCTTCCAAACTGCTAAATGACTTGGAAAAGCTCTAGGGTGCCAGGGTTTTTCCTGGAAAAACTCTAAACCTGGCTCCATCTCCTAAGCTGCCTTCTTTATTCCCACCCCTCGGCTGCCAGGCACAGTAACAGAACATCATTCAATTGAGCAGATCGGCCCATGAAAAATTCATGGGCTCCAGCTCCAGCTGTACCCTCAGTGAAACACAGCATTACATACACCAGTCCGCTCTCCTGTTCCCTTCAGCGACCGTGCAGACCTTCATCACTCTCAGAATCTCTAAGAATTAGCAAAAAGTGCCCTTTCCTCCAGTTAGTTTATTTGGATATTGTACAATCTGGAGAGCTCTGTCCTCAGGAGAGGAGGAAACGGGATTTCCATGGCCCCAGGGGGGAGCACACGTGGCAGCACACAACATGGGCCCAAGTACTTAAAACCTGTCTCCTGAGTCTGACTTTGGGTCCTTCACCATGTCAGCAGCAGCAGCACATTCTGGGCTATCTTTACCCCTTCCCAGGGAAAGAAAAGCAGGGATGGATCTCAGTTGGCATGAGTCAGGCTTCTGTGGGCAGGAGAAAAAAACCTCAAGGAATGCTCAGATCATGATTAGCATAGGACATAGCCATGCCTGAGTGTCTATGTGTGTGTGAGCACTAGTGAGAACTCTCTCGTGTGTGCTCCTCCATGTGGGTGCACAGTCTTGTGGGCAGTGTGAGCTCATATGCAGGGGGAGGCTCTCCTCTGCTTTTCCGAGACTTGACTAGAAAGCCAGAGTCTCTTGCCTTCATGTTCTGGGCGAAGTTAGTAAATGATGCCCTTGTGCAGTATGTAACACAGATGCCTGTACTGATGGCTCTGACCACAGTCTCCTCAACACCTTTCCATCATTTCCTTCCCTTCCATTGTCAGAGGATGGATTTGTCCATTAATGTGAACCTCCTCAATTTTCTATTTCCTACCTACAAGTATATTTACATCTGTGCTTCTCTTTTGCCATTTCCCTTCAATTTCAGAGCACAAGGTATCTGCCTTTTGTTCAAGGCCAACATGTCCTATGCTATTGATCCCATCAGGAGTCTTCTGTAAGCCCTGCTGCATTAGCTACCCCCCTCTTTACTTCTTCCTTTCTATTTTCCAGTTGTCCCCCAAAATTGGCTCCATTTCATAAAAGCATTCTCTTGACTCCCAAGGCCCCTCTACCACTCCTTTTCTTTTCTCTCTCAGCCAAGCTCTGGAAAGAGAACTCTCTAGGACTAATTTTACTTCTTTGTCCACTGAGCTCTGGCCTCCCCCTCGGTGTTCTTTCACAGGACCTCCATGGCACCTGATTTGCTGGATAAATTTTCGGTCCTTATTTTGCCAGACTATTTCGTACATTTGACACTCATGATCACTTCTGTCATTAGGAAAATCTTGCCTCTGTTGGCTCCTGCACATTAGTGTGAGGACCATCCACACATCCCTGTCTAGAGGAACAGCTGTACTCAACTGGGCAGTCCTGTGTTCTCCTGAGACATGGGAAATTGATCCACAGCCAAACTGCTGGGGCCATGCTGCATGGGGCCTGGGTGTGAGGCAGCTACAGGAGACCCTGGCCAAGATAAATAAGTCATAAACAAACAGCATATGGCAGAGAGAGTCAGAGAGAAAGAGAGATGGACAAAGACAGAGATAGAGACTGAGACAGAGAGAAGGGAGGAGACAGAGAGAGAGATGGGCAGAAAGAGAAACAGATAGAGGGAGAAAGAGATCTAGAAGAGAGACAGAGACAGAAAGACAGAAAGACTGAGAGGAAGCATATACTTGTTGAGAGGGAGAAGTGAGAATGATGTGGCAGCCCAGAGAGCTGGAGAAAGACCCTCACCTCCTGCATTTACTGTTTATTGCTCCTTGTTTTAATTTGCTTGAGGACTTGAGGCCTTGACCCTTTTTAAATCCATGAGAGAATTTACATTTATAATACATTTAGTATTTATTGAGCTAGTGTTTAAATTTCTGTTGATTGCAATCAAAAGGATATCCCTATCTTTCTGTACCCTAGAAAGCCTGTCCATATAAAGCATGTCCTCTGAAATGTACATTGTGGGTTTTACTGGGCCCAAAATCATGCAGTTCCTCGCTATAATTTTCTCTTGCTCTTTACTGAGAACGACCATGTCAATGTATATCCACCTGGCTTTGAGGCTCAACCAGCAAATGGCCTGAGTCACTTATACACAATTTTCAGAAGAATGTATACCTATTAAACAAAACACAACGTCATATTCCAAGAAAAGAGGCAGAGACTATGGACACCATTGCTAACCTGTCAATCAGATTTCACTGACATCTACTGAGCACTTTGGCAAAATTAGGACTTTTGTATTTGCAACTCCTGACTTAGGATCAAAAAGATCTAACTGAACAATGGAAATTCTTCTCACCATCCCTAAAGAAAAAAATTTTTAAAAATTAAAAAATTCTATTTTAGTGATAGAATACTTATAATTTATGACAATTTTGGGGCATTTGAAGTTCTTGATTCTCCTTTTATTGACTATTATGCTCAGCTATGACCCACAGTTATTGCCAGTGCATTTTCGCCTTCTTTCCCTCATGCATATTCATCGCTGTGCAGCCAACGCCATGCAAATTCTTTCACTGAACATGTGCTCATACACTTCCCTCACCTCTCTGTTAATCCCCAGGGCTCAGCCCGAGTTGTACCTTCTCCATGAAGGTCCAGAGCCCCAGAGTTCCCGGTTGCAATCCTTTTGGTCTTCTTGGAATTCTTCCAGCCTAGTGGCTCTCAACCAGGGGTGATTCTGTCCCCCAGAGAACTTCTGGTAATATCTGGAGATATTTTTGATTGTCACAACTCAGGGGTTTGGAGGGACGAGTTCTACTGGCATTTAGTTTGTAGAGGCAGAGGATGTTCCTAAATATCCTACGATACTCAAAACAGCCACCCAAACGAAGAATTATCTTGCCCATAATGTTTTGATAATTTTGAGAAACGCTTCAGTCTAGCCTGACTTTGGCACCCTGCAACCTATCAGCTGATTACTTATTATGGCATACAGTGTCAGGGCTGAATGGCAACCTTCAGAAATCATCCAATCACCCCCCCTGAATTTTATGGGTAAGAAGACTAACCAAAGAGAAGCTGCTGAAAGTCACAGAGTGAGTTACTGGTAGGACTCCGCACCCTCCCCCAAACCTTTGACCATTTCTTTGACCACTTCCATTTCACCATGCTGTTGTTTCCTTTTTTACAGGTTGGGCGAAGAATTTCTTTAGGGTTAGGATGTTTCACTAAATGTGAGGTGACTCTCCCCTCCAACCTCCTACCCTCAGCCTAGTACTAGGAACACGGTATATACTTGCTATCAGACCAAAATATCATTTTATTCTCCTGAAAATATATATATATATATTTAATTGTAAACTTTTCTCCTAGATATAATGACTCAAAAGGAAAGATGACTACATCTAAATCACAGAGAGAAGAAATTCTACAGAGACCTTCTGCGGAAGTGTTTTCAACATTAATTAAAGTAAATACCAGTCAACTGAGTCTTACGCATTTAAATGATGGTGATGAAAATTACCTCCTTAGGAAAACAGGAAAGGTTTATACTAAGGGGAATGATTAACTGAATTCTTGCAGAGACACTGGGAACAAAACAACACAAAAACCAACAAAAAACAGGACAGTGCATTGCATAAGGTTGTAAATTTGATTCCTCCAAACTCTTGTTTATAATCTATCCCCATAAACAAATATCCTCCTTGAAGAAAAAAGCATGTAATTGTTGACACAGAGTTCAAGAAGGCTACAGTATGCGTGCAAGGACAGAATAAGACTTCATATTGGAAAAGGAGAGTGGCTTGGCTACTAATCTGCATTTCAGAGGCAGAGTAGTATAGGCAGAAGTTCAAGTGCAGGCCTGCATGAGCTGACCCTGATTTGAGTCCCAGCAATATCACGGAGCGGCTGTGTGACTTGGGTAAATTCCTTAATCCTCAAGTTCTAGTCTTCTCAGCTTTGAAGGGAAGGTCAGTAACAATACTCCCCCAAATAGAAAGTTGTGAGGATTTGGTGAAGGAACACAGGAAATGTGCTCTGCATGGGATAGGGCTAAATTTAAGGGATGAATTAATGAATGCTATAGCTATAACTATTTCTACCTATCTTTTAATTTATTTCTGAAAAAAAAAATGGGAAGATCACTTAGTCTCATGGTGCCAATTTTTATTTCCTCAGAAGAAACGTGACATCCCCTTCCTAATATGAAAGAGAACTTCCATCATATTGGAGTCTTCACGTCTAAAATAAAACAAGCGATGGCTTTTAGATGTGTGATTGTGGGGCTTTTTAAATCGTGCAAGCAAATCTGTAGTGTACCTAGAGAATAATTTAAGCTTCCTTCCTCCCTCTCCCTTTCATCCCTTTCTCCTTCCCTTCCTACCTTTAATGAGATGTGCAAATGCACATATATTCAATTATGTGACAGTAAGGTATCTTTTGAGACTGTCAAGCAGCTAAGTGTTACAAAGAAGTCTAAGAAGGGAAATTTGAGAGCCTTAGTTCTCAACCCTGGCTCATACGAGGTATGAGGTATTGCAAGTCACTTAACTACCTCTCATCTCTTAAGTAAGGGGCTTAGTAGATGGTTACTAAGGTTTTATCTAGCTTTAATTTCAGTGGTGTATTTTTATTTCTGGAGAGCCATGAGCAGATATCCAATTCAAATATATTGCTTAAAATGGTTTCATCTTGGGGTGCCTGGGTGGCTCAGTTGGTGGAGCATGCAACTCTTGATCTTGGGGTTGTGGGTTCAAGCCTCAAGCAGGGTATAGAGTTTACTTTAAAAATGGTCCTGTCTTTTTATTTAAACATTTTTAAATGTTTATTCATTTTTGAGAGAGAGAGAGAGAGAGAGAGAGAGAGAGAGAGAGATAGACAAAACATAAGTAAAGGAGGAGCAGAGAGAGAGGGAGACACAGAATTTGAAGCAGACTCCAGGCTCAAACTGTCAACACAGAGCTCAACGCGGGGCTTGAACTCACAAACTGCAAGATCATGACCTGAGCCGAAGTCATACATTTAACCAACTGAGACACCCAGGTGCCCTTCAAATGATGTTTTGCATTTTGCATAGATATCTTGGTTCAAGCATTTTGCTGCATTCTAAGTGCCAAAACCAGAGCTGGCTTTATGGATGTATGGCCTTTACACAGGTCTGCATGCTTAGAAGGGCTTCATAATTGATTTAATGCTGTTATTTGTAAAATTGTTTTTTTTAATGCTTATTTATTTATTTTGAGAGAGAGCATGAGGCGAAAGGGGGCAGTGAGAGAGGGAGATAGAGAATCCCAGGCAGGCTTCTTAATGTCCATGCAGAGCCCAGGGTGGGGCTGGATCTCACAAACCATGAGATTATGACCTGAACTGAAATCAAGAGTTGGAGGCTTAACCTACTGAGCCGCTCAGGTGCCCTGCAATCTTGAAATTCTTAATTTTTGAACAAAGGGCCCTGAATTTTCATTTTGCACTAGGCTATGCATAGTATACAGCTGTTTCTGGCTACAACTGATAGTTTACAGTTTAATTTCCAGGCTTTAGGACTCTCTTCTTTTTAGTTAGAAACCTACCTGGAACTTCTTCATCTGTAGTCATTCTCAGCTTTTATGGTAGTATAAAGGTGCTTCACCTGCCAGACTGCAGGATATGTCGCCAACTGTGTGCAGGACACACAGAGCCTGCCCTTGGCTCCCATCCGTCGGCTCCAGCTATCTGTAGTGTGGCCCGAGCTTCTGTTGCTGGGGGTTCCCAGCACCAGTGCCAATATTTGTAAGAGTCGATAGCAGACTGTTTCGAGGACTCAAGAAGATAAAAAGTCCTTTTCTGAAAATTGGAGGATGATAGTCAAGGCAAGGAAGAGCCTCATTCTGTGAAAAGCCCCAGACCTCCCCTGTCTCCTGATGTCTGTGATCTTGGGCAATGCTGAAGGGCTGACCACCTCGCTTCAGGAGTCTCTAAAGTGCAGTGAAGAGGGAACTACTCTTCACTATGCGGTGTGATGATTCCATTTCCAAACCACTTCTGATCTCTTAGCGTGTGCTGCCGTTGAGCTGGGCACCGAGGGCACAGCAGCGAGCAAACACAATGAAGACAAGTTAATTCCAGTTTATCACAGTGGCCTGTGAGTTTGCTCAACGGCCTGTGACATGAGGATACTACTCGCCTCACAGAGCTGAAGTGAGCATATAAGATCATAAGTGACCAGGCACTTAAAGAGCTGTTTTGTGAGAAGTATTTGCAAAAAGTGCAATGTGGGCACACGGTTAAAAAAAAGAGCAATTTGTTCCTGCAGGTGTGTAGAGGTATGTAGAAGCTGCTTAAATGGAAGCAGAGACAGGAGGCAATTTAAATGATTGGCCTTTTCTCTGTTTTCAAACAGTGGAACTTCACGTACAGCGCAGCGCCCCTCTCCGGACCAGTCACGGAGGGGAATGCCAGTTGGACAGAAATGCCGACAAAGAATTAAGATCGTGCCCATTTCGAAGATGGCCAAGTCAGTCCGTCTAGAGCTTCCCGTCCAGCTCTCCTTCCTCTTCTCGTGCCCTCCTGCTCACAGTGTCGGGGAGGTTGAGCGGCGGAGACCCTGCCCTCTCCCCCGGCTCCCGCTCAATCCCTGCATCTGCGCTGAAGCCCGACTCGGAAACACAGCGGGCGGGCGCGGCGAGAAGAGGCGGGAACCAGGAAGAGGTGGGCGTGACCGGGGCCGCCGGAGGGAGGCGTGGTCGAGCACTGGTGGGCGGGGAAGGAGGGGCGGGGTCACAGCCTAAATCCCGGCGGCCCAGGCCGCGGTGGAATGTAGAGAGGAAGCAGGCATCGCGGGTAGAGGCGGGGCCAGGCTGCAGTGGGCGGGGACCAGGGCGGAGCCCCGGGTTTGGCTGGGTGAGGCCCGGCCGAGCCGGGTGGGCGGGGCCGGAGAGGAGGGCCCTTGACGCGGCGGGGTTTACAGCGCGCGGGGGCAGAGTCCTGCTACCCTGTCAGCCGCCTGCTCTCAGGCTGCACTGCCTGCAGGAGCCCCGGACGCGGCGCTCCGGGGAAGAAGGGCGAAGGAACGCGGCGATGGCCCCACGGGGACTCCTGGGGTCCGCGGTCCTGGCCGCCGCTGTCTTCGTGGGAGGCGCCGTGAGTTCGCCGCTAATAGCCCCGGGTGAGTGCCCCTCTGGGGCCTGGGGGCGCTCGGGAGGAGGAGGCGAGTGGTCCGGACGGCAGCCCGGCAGCGCCCGGAGCTGCCGTCGCCCTGGCGCAGCCCCGGGATCCCGGCACAGAACATCTGGCTGTTGGAGGGTGGCCCGGGCCGGGTGCGGCGCGAGGCGAGGACTCCCGTCCCTCCCTTCCCGCCTTCTCTCCTCTCGCGGGCTCCTCTGAGGACCTGTTACCCCTGGGGCGCCCTTCTGAGCTGTCCCGGGTGGAGGGAGCTGGCTTCTTCGGGTACGCTTGGCTTCCGGCCGGGCCGAGCACTTTGGAGACCCGCGGACCCCTTTCCTTGCGCGCTTGTCCTCAAAGGCCCCGTGAGCGGAAGATCGTGACACAGGGTGCCGGGTGCGCTGTCGTCGCCTCCCGCCCCCCCCTCTTGTTTTATATTTTAAGACCTTGGGGAGTTCCATTTCTTTCCTTTGCAAGTTCCTGGATTTTAGTGGTTGATGGATTCTTGTAACAGGTTGGGGATTTCAGATGTCTTCCCCACACATCCTGGACGAATCAGTCTTGGAAAAACGGAAGGCTCGTTTGTAAACTTACTTTTTTTTTTCTTTTCTTCTTTGAGTCAATTCCTGTCACCACAAAAGGAACCTTCTGTGGTCAGAGCAGGAAGCCACCAGCAGAGACCGTAAGGTGTGTCCTCAGTGATGAATTTGGACCAGGGGGGTTTAATGGAAATCTATGAGGAGGTGTGACTTTTAGGGAAGTCAGGTCTCCCACTCTTGTTTTTATGGCTATAGACCCCAGGGATCCCTTGCCACTGTTTTCCCTCTTAATTGTCACTTTACAGCAGCAGTTAAAAAAATACTAATAATACATACCTCCGTGGCCGTTTGGGGTTACCGCAGCCTGGAATCTTACGTCAGCAAGCTCTTCCAAGCTTGAGCAGCTCCTCTTCACGTCCAAATAATAAGCATCTGGAAGCCTTCCAACTGTGACTATCTCTCCTCCACAAAAACACGTACACTGCTATTTACTCCCGAGAAGATTCAATCAATTCCAGCTTTTAAACTGGGTTATCACTTTGGTCTTCACTCTTTTGTAGGACACAGAACATGTTCAGAAGGGAACGGGCCGGAGAAGATGTCTCCTGAGACTTATATTTCCTTCAGTCATTCCCCCCCTCCTCCCCCCAGGAAATGACAGTTAGTGACATGTATTATTGGATGGGAGATTTTGGTTTTCACCCTGCATTTCATTGCTGAGACAAATAGGTGCATAATCAGGTTCAAATTGGACTTGGGGTTGTGGACAGAACTTAAAGAGGTAGAGTTAGTTGGCCCAGAATTTGAATAGCTTAAACTGGGAGTAAAATTGTTAAAAATTCAGCATGGATGCACATAATTAGGCATCAGCAGGGGAAGTCTATTCCTGGAGTAAGTTTGTGTTTCAGTGGATGTCTGAGCAACACTCAGCTCTCAGGTATGGAATGTGATGAAAAAAAATTCTCATCTAATTGTGTAGCAACCTTTTTGATGGAAGTTTAATATTTAAGAAGAATGAAATATCTAAGGGAGCCTGGGTGGCTAAGTTATTTAAGCATCTGTCTTTGGCTCAGGTCATGATCTCCTGGTCCGTGAGTTTGAACCCCATGTCAGGCTCTGTGCTGACAGATCAGAGCCTGGAGCCTGCTTCGGATTCTGTGTCTCCCTCTCTCTCTCTCTCTCTGCCCCTCCTCTGCTTGTACTCTCTCTCTCTTTCTCTCTTAAAATAAACAAACATTTAAAAAATTAAAAAAAAAAAGAAGAATGAAATATCTAAAAAGGAAAGAGTACAGAGTACCAAAGTGCCAGTGTGACTTGAGGCCTGTATGAAGGAAAGATGCCCTGACCAGCTAACATCTGGTCCTCTTGGGATCTAAGGCAGTATTCATGTTTGTAGGGAATGTTTTAGCAAGGTAGGCAGAAAGAGATAGGAAGTATTGTTGAGTGCTTGCTATATGGCAAGGTTTGAGTCGGGCACTTCATATGCATTTTGCATACTTATTTCTCTTAGCCCTGTGAAATTCTTATTTATGGTGAGGTCACTGAGGCCCAGAGCATTTAAATAATTGGTTCAGTCACATAATTGTTATATCAACATTCAGTTAGAGAAGCGGAACCACTAGGAGGTGTTTGTGTATATATCCTTATATGAATATTTGATATAAAGATTCCAGCCTGCTTGGTTCCAAAGTTGATTCTGTCTACTCTCCCCCACTTGTCCCAGAGAGAAAATAGAACAGAAATCAACCTCAGCAGTGTTGTTGAGATTATAAGATAGGGAGTGTAGGACATCCTAAAATTGTAAGCATGTGGTTAGGAGAAATTGGGAAGCAGAGAAAAGAAGGATGGATAACTTCACAGTGGTTAGTGACAATGTCTCTTTCTCTCTTGTCTTGTAGAAGAATCTCATTAAACTTCTGTCTCTTAGAAGCAGCATTTGAAACTATATACCACAAACACCAGAAGGGATGATTTTCCACATCTTGGCTTATTTATGTCCTTAAGGTCTCTGGTTACCCACTCTTTTGGCATATTAGTTTCTCTACCAGATAATGGGCATGGCCTTCTAGTAAGGAGTGGGTGGAAAAGGTTCAGGGGCTGGTGAAATGAGAAGGGCATTCTCCTTGGGTTTTATGGGCTTCCATCCAGCCTCCTGACTCTTCATTTGATGCTAAAGATAAGCTTTATTAAATTCTGTGTTCTTCTTTGGCCAGGTAGCTACTGAGCTGTATATCCACATAATAAGTAATTAGCGGACAGATTGTTTTGAGAAAGCATTCTTGGAGTGTGGGTTTCCATGCCCAAATCTAATTTAGAGAGGAAATGAAAAATTTGAGAAGTGCCTGCCTTTACCCTGCTAGAAGAAATTAATCAAACAGATGATTTGGGAGTTTTAGTCGTTGAATTCAAATAAGACAGGCCAAAGCCCCAGGCAATAGAAACAAAAATTTCATTGTTACTTTTTCAAGAATTTGGCTCTGATGTTGAAGTTTACTTACATATTAGGACAAAAGAGAAACTATTTAAAACTGATAAAAATGATTTATTTTTTTTTGAATGTTTTTATTTATTTATTTATTTATTTATTTATTTATTTATTTTAGGGGAGAGAGAGAGAGACAGCGTGAGCAGGGGAGGGTCAGAGAGAGAGGGAGTCACAGACTGAAACAGGCTCCAGGCTCTGAGCTGGCAGTCAGCACACAGCCCGACGCGGGGCTTGAACCCACGAACTGCGAGATCATGACCTAAGCGAAAGTCGGACGCTTAACCGACTAAGCCACCCAGGCGCCCTGATAAAAATGATTTAAACTGTCACTGGTTAAAACTATTATGTTGAGTGGTTTCTAATTATATTAGGGAGCGCTTCAGTACTTGGTAAAGATTTGGTGGGCTCCTGATAGCTGGCAGAATAATGAGTCTGGTGTGCCAATAAGGACTAAAATTGGAATTTGGAGTTGGTTCATTGGAGAGGCTTCCCTCTTCTTTGAAGGAAGGAATGTGGTGTTTGTTATACCTGTATTGTGTCAGGCTCTGGTCTAAGTACTCAGATCATTTAATTTTTACAACCCATTGTCAGCTGTGTAATTTTATTCCTGTATTTATAGATGAGAAAATTGAGTATCTGAGAAGTTAACTTGAAAAAGTCACTGAAGTATATGAGCTAGATTTTGACCTTGAGTCAGAGCTATTTAATTCTGAAGCTTCTTCTTTCTTTAAAAAAAAATTTTTTTTTATGTTTTATTTATTTCTGAGAGAGAGAGAGATAGAGAGACCACGTGAGCAGGGGAGGGCCAGAGAGAGAGGGAGACACAGAATCCGAAGCAGGCACCAGGCTCTGAGCTGTCAGCACAGAGCCTGACGTGGGGCTCGAACCCACGAACTGTGAGGTCACGACCTGAGCCGAAGTTGGATACCTAACCGACTGAGCCATGCAGGCACCCCTGAAGCCTCTTCTTATTATTAGTAAATCATTTCTTTCTTTTCTTTCTTTCAAGTGAGAAATTTCTTTCTTATTCTAAGATATTTATAAAGAGTCACTAAGTAATAGGGTAATGGCAAGGTACCATAGAAAGAGCCCCAGTCTCTAAGACAGCCCTGGAAATGAAGTCAGGAATGGCCTCTGGCACTCTGGTGAGTGTGGCTGTCTATGCCTCCATGTTCTTTTTTTTTTTTTTTTTTTTAATTTTTTTTAATGTTTTATTTATTTCTAGGAGAGAGAGAGAGAGACAGTGAGCAGGGGAGGGTCAGAGAGAGAGGGAGTCACAGACTGAAACAGGCTCCAGGCTCTGAGCCGGCAGTCAGCACAGAGCCCGATGCGGGGCTCGAACCCACGAACTGCGGGATTATGACCTAAGCGAAAGTCGGATGCTTAACCGACTAAGCCACCCAGGCGCCCCTATGCCTCCATGTTCTTACCTGTAAAATGGGTATGTGTCAGCTCCTATCTTTGTCCGCCTTACTGGCTACAGGTGAGGATCAAATGAGCTGTTGTCTCAGAAAAGTCTTTGCAAATAACAAAGTGGCATATCTCTTTTGTCCTATGTACAATTTTTTTTCTGTGTTTCTTTCCCAAAGTGCCCATTAGGCTGATCTTATAATATCAAGCAAATTATCTAATAAATGTAGACCACACGTACTGTTAGGTTTTCATTCTGGAAGTAGTGATGGTTTTGCAAAGATAGGTTCGTTGTATATTTATGAAAGCCCAGAGCGACAACACCTCAGATTCATGAATTTGCTGCTGTTGACTGGGAGTTTAGGTAGACAGGCCTTCTTTTCCTGTTTCTGTTTAGCTATAATACAGTGCTCCTGGTACTTTTAGAAAATTCTCCCAAGTATTTAAAGTTTGGAGGGAAGGGAAAAGAATCACCTTTTGATCTCATTGCTCCAAGGTACTTGCCACTTAGTGTATTTCCTTCTAGACCTCTCCCTATTTTTCAATTGGATAAGATCGTAATGCATGTATAATTTTGTATCCTGCATTTTTCATTTAATGTTATACGTGAAGGTTTCTCATTTCCCTACCTACTCAAAAAATAGCTGCATAATAGTTTATTATATGGATTCACTGATTTTTACTTCAGTGTGCCTCCATTTTAGAAGATTTCAGTTGTTGCTAACTATTGTTAAATGAATTTGAATTTTCAAATGAATTGTTTCAGTGAATATCTATGCGTAAAGCTTTTCCACAGAAAATGGATTCTTGGAAAGGTAGTGTTGGGGTCGAAAGCATTCATGTTTTTGAGGCCATTGGTGACCCCAGGATTAGTCATCTGAAGATTGTCCCAGTTGACTTTTCCCAGCAGTGGGGGAAGGACTCATGTTTCACACTGTTGGCATTTCTCTGCAAAACACATTTGCTAATTTGTAAGGCAAATATTGGCACCTTGATTGCTTTAATTCGTACATCTGGTTACTGGTAGGTTGGCTATTTCTTCTACTATATGAGCCATTTGCACATGGCTGTAATCCTTTTTGGACAATTCTGAGGTCTGAAAAGCTCTGAAAACCAGACATCTTTTGAGGCTTTTTTGTATACTCCATTGGTGGTAAAACCTAACCCGAAGCACTGTGAGATTCTATATAGTATGTATTTATCTCACTTGGTTTGAAGATTGCTAAATTTTGCTGCAGTCATCTCAATGAATTGATTTCTGAATGTACATAATGTGTGCTAAATGCATTGCATTACCTTTCTAGAATCACAGGGTCTGAATTTTGAGGCACACCTGACCTCCGGGTTTCCAGATAAAGGATCATGGTCCTGCATTTCTTTCTCCACGACTCATTTGTTCTTGTCTGTGGGCAGCCACATGGAAAACTGCCTAAAAAAGTCAAATATCCTGCGGAGAAAAATAACTCCTCAAATGAGTGGCACTTCACAAAAAGAAACATTTCTTTGGTATGGAATCTAGTAAAATAAAGATACCTGGGAAAAGCTGAGGTTTTGTTTCTTCTAGGTGGCTTTGGGCGTGGATGCCCATTATAATGGGAACTTTATGAAAAAGTTGGTCTCAATTTCTCCTCTACTCTCCTCTGCCAGTTATGGACATGGATCTCTTTGTTTTTGTTTGGTTTTGGTTTTTTGTTTTTAAAAAAAATTTTTAATGTTTATTTATTTTTGAGAGAGAGAGACAGAGCACAAATGGGAGAGAGGCAGACAGAGCAGGAGACACAGAATCCAAAGCAGGTTCCAGACTCTGAGCTGAGAGCAGAGAGCTCGCTGTGGGGCCTGAACTCACAAACCAAGAGATCATGATCTGAGCTGAAGTCGGATGCTCAACCAACTGAGCCACCCAGGTGCCTCACATGAATCTCTTTGTAATGGAGGAAAAAAAACCAGAATCTGCCCAGGGGACTTTTTGGGGAGGGACGGGTGGATAGAGTGGCAGACACCCCAGGCAAAACTGTTTCTATGCCATCCTGTGCCAGTCATCTCACCTGGAAAATCCTCTTGCCAAACTCTGTTGAACTCAGGGGAACTGGCTTTCTATTGCTCCTTTGCAATACTCCAAGGCCTCTACCTTCTTGTCTTTGCTCAGCCTAGGATTCTAAACAGGTACCGGCTCTACTCTTCCACCCCATTCCAGTGCATATGCATTCCAGCCATTAAGTAAAGTGCCATTGTGTTCCGAGAAAAATCTTGGAACCACTTTCCCTGTCTGTATTATGGAGACAATATGGCGGAGTTGCGTCATAGGGTTGCTGTGACAATTATATGAGCTAAAACAGGAGAGGTCATGGGGCAGTGTTTGGCACATAGTAAATACTAAAAAAGTATATTATTATTGTTTTGTCCTGAACCAAATACCAACCCATTACAGCTGTCAGGTGGGACAGTTTCCAAGTGCCACAGAATTTACCATTCAGGGCCTCTGCCATTGCCTGAGGCATCTCCTAACTCCTAGCTCCTCAGCTCCTGCCAGGCTGGTTGTGTAATAGCAGGGGTGGGGCAGTGCCTGAGGCCTCAGGGGAGGAGGAGTAAGGGCCAGTGGGCTTGGAAGGGAGTTCTCTTGGGATGCAGGGGAGATGTGGGGAGGAGCCCTTAGCTACAAAAATTAGGCAAGGAAAGAGAGAAAGAAAAAAGGAAAGAAACCATGAACCGTGAGATGATGACCTGAGCCAAAATCAAGAGTTGGACAGTTAATTGATTGAGTCACCCAGGTGCCCCATGGATATGGGTAAGTAAATATATTTAGTCTTTGCCCCCAGTTCCCGGCACAAAGCTCCTCAAACCCTTAAGGAGTTCCTGAGTAGTAGAAATGTCTTTTGTCATTCATTAGAAGCCCCTTGGAGCAAATGCTCTGGAGGTGATTTAGGGTGTTACTCTAGATAGCCTGAGGATGGGGCTGGTCATCTGAAAGGCCATGTGTTTAGAGGATTGGAATTTACAGCCTCACCCCACAACCTCTGGGAAGGAGAAGTGTTAGGTGGAAAGCTTCTGATTAAATACCTTAAAATACTTTGGTGGTGCCTGGTTGGCTTAGTCGATTGAGTGACTCTTGGGGTGCCTGGGTGGCTCAGTCGTTTGGGTGTCCAACTTCAGCTCAGGCTGTGATCTCATGTTTCGTGGGTTCGAGCTCTGCATCGGGCTCTGTGCTGACAGCCAGCTCAGAGCCTGGAGGCTGTTTTGGATTCTGTGTCTCCCTCTCTCTCTGGCCCTGTCCTGCATACACTGTCTCTCTCTCTCTCTCTCTCTCTCTCTCTGTTTCAGAAAAAAAAAAGGGTCTGACTCTTGATCTTGGTTCAGGTCATGATCTCACTGTTTAGGAGTTCAAGCCCCACATTGGTCTCTTCACTGACAGCACAGAGCCTGCTTGGGATTCCCTCTCTCTCCCCTTCCCCCACCTCCATCTCTCTCCTTTTATCTCAAAATAAATAGATAAACCTTAACAACAACAAAACCCAAAACTTTTGAACAAGGCTTAATGAACTTCTGAGTTTGTGAACGGCCTGGAGATATGTGGAGAATAGCACACCCAGAGGACATAGGAGCCCCTCACCCTTTTTCTATACCTACTGTAGGCATCTCTCCTATCAGGTTGTTCCTGAGTTATATCTTTTTTTTTTTTTACATTTATTTTTTTTTGAGAGACAGAGTGAGACAAAGTATGAGTAGCGGAGGGGCAGAGAGAGAGGGAGACACAGAATCCAAATCAGGCTCCAGGCTCCGAGCTGTCAGCACAGAGCCCAACGCGGGGCTCAAACCCATGAACTTGTGAGATCATGACCTGAGCTGAAGTCCGGTGCTTAACCGACTGAGCCACCCAGGTGCCCTCCTGAGTTATATCTTTTATAATAAACTGGTGATCTAGTAAGTAAAACATTTCTCTTAGTGGTGTGAGCTGCTTTAGCAGATTAATCACATCCAAGCAGGGGGGTGTGGGAACCTCTGATTTGTAGCCTGTGGGTTAGAAGCACAGGGTGAGAACCTGGACTTGGAATTGGCATCCAATATGGGGGGGAGGGGCATTTGTAAGAGTGAGCCCTTAACTTGTGGGATCTGATGCTCTATCGGGTAAATAGTCTCAGAATAAAATTGTTGCTAGGTAGTGCTGGGAAAAACACATATTGGAATGAGAAGGTAGAATCCTGTAGCATTAGGGCTGGAAGGGACCTTGACCATCTCCTCAAAGCTTATTTAGCAGTTGGCCTAGCTAGGGCTAAAGAGGGTTCTTTACTCAGCCTAGGACTCTTTACATGGCATTAGAGCTGGCTCTCCATTAAAGTGGCCCCAGCTTTGCTGCTTCTGGGAAGGCTCCTTGGTCCACATTTTACCTTGGTCCTCATGCTCCAGATTCTGGTTTCCCAACTCTCTGGATCTGGGGGAGCAGGACTTGAGAAGTGTGATGTGGCTATCTGACTCGTGAAGTGATTGTGATGTTCTTAGTTGTACAAGCTTAGAGTCAGAGGGGACTTTGGTGGTCATCTTGTAATGAACTCCTTCTCATTGCAGATAGGGAAACTGAGCCCTGAGAGGTTCAGTGGCCCGTGGGAGTCAGGAAGAGCCATAGCCCGTCCTAGAGGGGCAGACCATTAGGTTTGGTGAGGGGACGGCCTGTGTATGTGTCTTGGTCACTGTCCATGGCTGAGATCAAAGCATAGGACAGAGCAGATACTTAAATCCTGGAAGGAAGAAAGACAGGGTTGGAATCCAGGTGTTCTGACTCGGCCCAAGGCTTTTTGTTTACCATGAAGTGAAGGGTTAGGCTTTCCAATATTCACCCACAAATATTAGCAGTCATCTCCTGTCTCCGTCCCTTGAATTAATAAGAGGCTGTTTTGTCTGTCAGCCTCAATGGGCCATATTGTTCCAAAAACCTGAGGTGGAAAAATCTGGTCACTGAGGAAAAAAAAGAATGACAATAAAAGTAATCAAGTACTGCTTTATCAGGTGAGTATGGTAGGACATTGATATGTTTGGAAGTGTTAGTGAGAATTTTCAGAGTGAAAGCTTTCAAAACCCTAATTCATTCATGAAACTCTTTTCAAAGGTAAACTAAACTCAGTTGTGTTTCTACACCCAGTACTTCAAATGCATCTATTAATGTGTATCCATCATGTTCCATAATACTTTATATCTTTCCTTTATACCTTTGTTTCACGAGTTTATTCTCTGATATGTTTATTAATTCAGGAAATGTTAGTCAAGGACCTTCCCGTTCAGGAGGAACTAAGGATGAAGTGATGTGAACAAAATAGGCTCAGTCAGCGCCTGTCTGGGGCTAGCAGCTTATCAGGAAAGATGATGAAACAGGCAATCACGATAAAGTGTCCTTAGATAGTATGGCACCAGCCTGAGTGCCTAACCTGGGGCTGGGTGTGGGACGAGAATCCAGTACAGGTTGAGCAAGACTTTATAGAGGAAATGAAGCTTAAGCTTATACTTGTAAAAATGTTGGCATTAGGGGCACCTGGGTGGCTCAGTCGGTTGAGTGTCCAACTTCGGCTCAGGTCATGATCTCACAGTTTGTGGGTTTGAGCCCCACGTCGGGCTCTGTGCTGACTGCCAGTTCAGAGCCTGGAGCCGGTTTCAGATTCTGTATCTCCCTCTCTCTCTGACCCTCCCCGCTCATGCTGTCTCTCTCTCTCAGAAATAAATAAAACATTAAAAAAATTTAAAAAAAAATGTCGGCATTAGTGAGGTGAAGAGAACTAGTGGTCACAGAAGAGATGGGGTGAGAGGTCTAGTTCAAACACAGATGGGTCACTGCCGCCCCCTAACCCCCCCCCCACCCCCCCGTGGAGTGTGTGAGGCCTTAGATGTGGGAAGGAACTGGAGAATTTGCTTTCCCAGCACATTTCCCAGGTGATGCTGCCGGAGTATCACAGGTGAGCGGGGAGATAAGAGGTGGAAGAACCAGGGGCCTGTGTTTCTCTCCACCAGGAGATTCCGCCCCCCCCTTCGTTCACTCTCCATATCCTGTTCTCCACCTGTCCTTCAAGCTGAGGTCAGGAGCACACTCCTCAGAAACCTTTCCTGGGTTTTCGCACTGATTTTCTGTCCCATCAGTAGACACCTGGAGTCCATGAGCGCATGTTGCATCCATTCCATGTTACTGAACATTAAATCGTAAGCAGTTTTTTTCACGGTGTGTGACTCGTGCGCCTGGAGCATGGAAGACAGGCTCCTATATTTCACTGCTTGATCAGATTCTTGCATCCAGTCTGAGGAGCGGCTGCCGTAGTCTCTGTTTCGTAGAGATGAGTAAATCTGAGATTTACTGAGGAACTGCTGAGATGAAGAGAAGTGAGATGTCCCTCTCACTCACGTCACAGATGGGGAGAAACCACAGCTAGATGGGTGTCCCTTGTTCTCAAATGTCCTTTGTCCTTATGTGAAATTGCATGTCCTGCATGCTCAGCACCACAGTAAAAGGAAGGTTTTTTTTTTTTTTTTTAATGTTTTTTATTTTTTTCTAAGATAGAGACAGACAGCATGAACAGGGGAGGGTCAGAGAGAGAGGGAGATACAGAATCTGAAATAGGCTCCAGGCTCTGAGCTGGCCGTCAGCACAGACCCCGACACAGGGCTCAAATCCACAAACCGTGAGATCATGACCTGAGCCGAAGTCAGATGCTCAACCGACTGAGCCACCCAGGTGCCCCAAAGGAAAGTTTTATATTTAATCTTTTTTTTTTTAACTTTTTCACTGTAGGTCCTTCTACTTAAAGAGGAAACAAATGCATCATAAATTGAATTTAAATTTTATTTTTAGTGGAAAATGGACTGTTTTTTAAAAAATTTTAAATGTTTATTTATTTTTGATAGGGGGAGAGCACGAGTGGGGGAGAGCAGAGAGAGGGAGGCACAGAATCCGAAGCAGGTTCCAGGCTCCGAGCTGTCAGCACAGAGCCCGACGTGGGGCTTGAACTCACAAACTGTGAAATCATGACCTGTGCTGAAATAGGATGTTCAACAAAGGGAGGCACCCAGGCGCCCCTAAAAATGGGCTGTTTTCCAAGGAATTCTTTAGGAATCATCCTTTTGCTTTTAGAGTGGATCTTTGAATAGAGTAATTCAATTTTACATGTCATTAGGTTTATAAATGAATTTTTAAAAGTTTTGGCATGAGGGAGATATTAAGGAAAATGGATTTTGGTTTCCTAAAAAGACACAAATGAGACAGTTATGCCATTACCCTTCTTAATTGGCCAGATAAGTTTAGCTGAGTGATTGAAGATTTATAAAGAAGCTGTACATAAAATGTCACATGATAGGTAGAGTTAAAAAAAAAACCCACAATAAACAAAAAATCCTTTTCAATATCAGTGACATGCCTTCCTCCTCCGTGCCTATGCACAAACATAACGTGGCTCTCTGAGATTCCTGTAAGGGGTGGAAGCTTCAAGAATTCACTGGGCTTTCTGTCTCACCATATAACTCGGGAACACTAACTTTCAAATGTTCTAGCAGCTCTTCATAGCTGGAAGTCTCCAACACAATCCTGTGAATTCTCTACATTATAAAAACAGCAGCCCGGAATTTCCTGGCATTGGTGAAGTGGCAGATGGCTAATGAACAGGCATTCCTTCATTTTTCTTTGCGTGTTTGTGCTATATGCTTGTAGAGCCTTAATTCCTTTGCTGCTTCCTCAATTCTTTCCAACCTCCTCCTCCCCTCCTGAAGGCAAAACACAAAACAAACATGGGTAGAAAAAAGAGGCAATAAGATTGCTGGAAGCTAGGTGACCGAGCCAGGAAGCTGAGTTGTTCTTTTTATTTTGTTTTGCTTGGTTTTTAATTTTTTTTAATGTTTATTTTTGAGAGAGAGAGAGATCACATATGAGTGGGGGAGGGACAGACAGCAGGAGACACAGAATCTGAAGCAGGCTCCAGGTTCTGAGCTGTCCTCACAGAGCCTATTGCAGGGCTCAAACCCATGAACTGTGAGATCGTGACCTGAGCCAAAGTTGGATGCTTAACCGAATAAGCCACCCAGGTGCCCCCGGAAGCTGAGTTTTGAGGGTAAAATCTCTTTCACATGCCTGATTGCCAAGTTGCATCTTAATAGTCTTTGTAGGTAAGACATGTAGATATTCCCAGCTTGCAATTCATGAAAAAACCAAGGGCCTTATTTCTGATACTATTAGTTGTTGTATGTAGGTATGAAAAATGAAAAACAAACTTGGTTTCTGCCCTCGCCAAACTTGTGATTGAGAAGGGAGTGATAAGCTATGAATGCAAACCATTGTAGAATAATGGAGAATGAGTTTGGTATAATCCAAGAACTACAAAGTGCTGCGTGGGATTACAGAAGAGGGACTTTCCTTCTGTTGGGAGAGGTGGAAAGGACTTCAACATGCCTGAGGCTTGGCGTAAGTAGACCTTAAAGGGAGTGTAGGGGAGGCATGCCCAGCAAAGGGAACAGCCTGTGTGAGGATATAGAGGTAGGAAAGGAAAAGTCAGCGCAGACCCTAAGTAATAAAAATATGGCACATAGTGTATAGGTTAAATATAATACATATGACACACAGAAACAATTTTTCTAAGTTTGAGGTGCGTGGGAAATTGGAACCATAAAGCGAGTGCAGTGTACAATCTTGATGACTGAAGGCCAGGAAGTGTTCATTAATGATAAAAGCTAGCTAGTTTTGTATTTGTCTTATGTTAAGAGTAAATCCTCAGAAATTATACAAATCAGCTTAACTTCTGAATTCTTCGTTGTTAAGCATTTATTTTCAGAAGGCTGTTGTGATTTCTGTTTCTTTCCCCCTATTGTTTGGTCAAGTTCTCATTGTTTTCTCTCCAGGTCAGGAGGGCAGTGTTGGCTCATCAATGTATAGAGCAGTCTCTTTAAATAAAACATGCAGATCAGCACTGGGGTGATTTATGAAACCCTGCTCGGCTAAGGGCTTCCTCTCCGTCATTTCTGGCAAGTCCGTTTTCTTACGTCCCTTGATTTTTTTTATAGTAATGTGGCCAAATTGATTTTGGGACAGGAAAATAATCTACTTGAAAGTACTAATGTACAACAGGTGAGTACATTATGGAAATAGTAGTTACATAGGTGGTAGACGTGGTGTGACTTAGCTTTGTTCCTGGGTGGGAGTGGGAAGGGGGAAGACAAAGAGAATTCTTTTGCTTGAATTGACAAAATAGTTGATCTTTTTCACACTGTTTACTGCTGCATCTTGATATATAAATGAGTAAGGACTCTAGACTTGGAGTCAATGTGGAATAATAAATAATACGTGTATTGGTCTTTGTCCCCGGTTCCTGGCACAGAATTCCTAAAATCCTTAGAACTTTTTGAGAGTTAGGAGTGACTTTTATTCATAATAAGCCCTTTAGCCCTTACTTGAGTTTATGCTAATAAATGGCTCCTGGTAGGCCCCTAGGTAGCTTCCGGATGGGGGCTGGTTGCCAGAAGAACCCACTACCAGATTAGAGGGTTGGAACTTTCAGTCCCTTCCTCTCACCTCAGGAAGGGGAGAGGAGCTGGCAATTGAATTAATCAGCAATGGTCATGCCTGTGTGAGAAACTTCCATAAAAACTCTGAACTCATGGATGTGCTGGGAGGGTGGTGTGACTGGAGAAAGTGTGGAAGTTCGTTGCACACCACCCCGCACCCTCCTCCATACTTCTCCTTATGCATCTCTCTCATTTGGCCGCTTCTAAGTCCTATCCTTTATTTATAGAACTGTAATCCTAAGTATTAGCATTTTCTGGAGTACTGTGGGTTATTCTAGCAAATTGTTGAACCTGAGAAGATCATGAAAAACCTTGAATTTATAACTGGTTAACCTGGGGACACCATTTGCAGCCAGTGGCCGAAGTGGGGGCAGCCTTGTAGGACGGAACCCTTAAGCTTGTGGGGTTTGCTTTAGCTCCATGTGGGTGGAATCAGAATTGAATTGAATTGTAGGACACCCAGCTAGTGACAGAGAATTGCTTGTTGGAAAAATGAAAGTCAAATCTTTCCTGTTTGGAAAAACCAACTCATAATATTAAAACATGCCTGGAGGTATATTTTAGATAAGGATTCAAAAGGCATTTAAAAAATAATACTGGGAGGGGTGCCTGGGTGGCTCAGTTGATTAAGCATCTGATTCTTGATTTTGGCTCAAGTCTTGATCTCACGGTTCCTGAGTTTGAGCCCCGCATTGGGCTCTGTGCTGGCAGTGCGGAGCCTGCTTGGAATTCTCTCTCCTTCTCTCTGTATTCCTACCCCAATTGTGCTTACTCTCTTTCTCAAAATAGATAAAGTTAAAAAATTTTATAAAAAAATCGGGGCGCCTGGGTGGCTTAGTCGTTTAAGCGTCCGACTTTTGCTCGGGTCATGATCTCGCGGTTCATGGGTTCGAGCCCCGCATCGGGCTCTGTGCTGACTGCCAGCGCAGAGCCTGGAGCCTGTTTCATTCTGTGACTCCCTCTCTGTCTAATCCTCCCCTGCTCACGCTGTCTCTCTCTCTCTCTTAGAAATAAATAAAAAACATTTAAAAAAATTTTTATAAAAAAATAATAGTGGGAAAGAAAAGAAATTACCAGGCCAGTGCCTTATTGTTTATGTGCTTATCTAACACAGTGTGTTTACGTTATGTTTTATAGTGTAATAAAGTAGAAGTTATATGACTTTGTGGTTTTCTTTGACCTCCTCTCTTGTGGTGCATTGTCTCTGCCTCTAGTTGTAGAAATATCTAGTATGTAAATATTATGGATTGCATTTATAAGTAGTCTCCTTAGTAAAGGATTTCCAATATTATGGTTTACCTTTACCATATAAATATTACTATTAGGTTGAACCATATGAAATTACCAATATTTGACTGGGTTTTGACCTACAGTGACAACAATTTCATATGATTCAACCTAATAGTAGTGAAGTTCCTTAACTGACCTTTTATCTGTAGTTTAAAAAAGACAACTTACAGTGATTACCATCTGACATTTTAGAAAATGCAACTAGGAAAAGAAAAAAGTAATCCAAGGTTCTACCAGCAAAAGATACACAACACTAAAAAGAAAATTAAAATAACTTAGAATCTTACCACACAGACATCACTAGTTTTATCATTTTGCTGTCTTTTTCTTCAATAAAGCTCGGATAATATTAGCTCAAAATCCTGCTTTGTGTTTATTTTTTTCACTAAACATTTTATTTATAATTGAGATAATTTTAGGCAAACGTATATATGGCAAATTTGATCCCCTCACACACATTGTTTCTACTGTTTTTTAAAAAAATTTTAATGTTTATTTTTGAGAGAGAGACCGAAAGACAGATTGTGAGTGGGGGAGGGGCAGAGAGAGAGGGAGACGACACAGAATCCAAAGCTGGCTCCAGGCTCTGAGCTGCCAGCACAGAACCTGATGCAAAGTTCAAACTCACAAACTGAGCTCATGACCTGAGCTGGAGTTGGCGGCTTAACTGTCTGAGGCACCTGGCACCCCATTATTTCTATTGTTTTAGAAGTCAAAGGAAGGTTTTGGATTTCTCAGTAATCAACAATTATAACTGTTAAATGCAGATCAGGATGGCTTTCTGATTTTGCTTGTCATAAGTGATAGCAGGATTTTTTTTTAAATTATTACTCAATCCCAAAAACATAGGTAGATTGACCTAGAGACTATAACTTAAAAGCATCATTCCTTCCCAATGACTGGCTCACTAGGAAAAACCATTCTGTCATTCTAGATTTATTGAATTAGATGAAAAATGATTACCCATAGATTTTACTACTTAAGACTCTTAACTAGAGATGAGCTGTGGAACTCTCATGAACATCAGAACTGTTAACTCTCGTACTTCAGGTACTTCAGAGGCCATAGGGCACAGAGTAAGGTGTTCTGGAACCAGGCTGCCTTGATTAAATCTTATATCTGCTACCTTGCTGTGACCTGATACAAGTTATTTGACCTCTCTGTACTCTAGTTTTCATATCTGTAAAATGGGGTTGAAACAAAAAGTACCTACTTCCTAAGGTTATTGTAAGGGTTACATGAGTTCATGCCTGTAAAGTTCTTGGAATGGTATTTGTAGGAAGTGTGCGTCAATACGTGGCTATTATTAATAGTATTTGTCTCTGGGTCTAACCCTTGCTACTCGTTTTCAGAGTTCTGATTTGAGTTTCATGCTAGTGACCTTCACATTTATTTCTTCCCTTCGAACTCAGCTTCTCTCCGTCTAGGGTTTTCCTGATTACTTCTGTTTAACCTTTACTACATTTGCCTTTTCCAAAGTGATCTTATGTTCTCTCCTAGACCCTCCTTGCTTTGCTTTGCTTTTTCTCTCACTGCACATAGAGCACTTGAGCTGGGCCGGGCCCTGGTCCCCCACCTTCACTCCTCTCGGGCCGGTTCCCGGGTTCCCAGAAGGCAGGCCGCATGCCTCTGCTGCAGGAGCCCTGCCTGCCGAAGTGTGACTAATGGGAATATCCCGTGTTTAGGACTTTTGTAGCTTTCCGTTGAATCATGCTCCTTTTCCTGTTCCTGGAAGGAAGGGAAGCGCTTGCTGGGCCAGTGTGGGGTTGCAGCGGCCACGGCCCCATGGTGCTGCCTCTGGAGCCCTGTTAGGGCAGCCACTCCCTCACCTGCAGGGCCGATGCAGGGATTTTGTCCCCCACACTTAACACCACCTCCTCCGGTGTGGCTCCTGTGGTTCCCTGTCTTTTCCTGTGTGTTGGTTTTGTATCCCCAGCTGATACATAAGTTCGGCAAGGCGAGCATCCTTTACACTTACTACCATGGATAACTATCATTGCAGCAATAAAAAACATTAGGCGCGTACTCTGTTCTGGTCACTTGGGTAAATCCAAGTTCATCTCAATTCATGCTCAGAACCAATTCTGTTATTATTTGCGGTTCACGGATGAGGAAACTGAGGCACAGGGAAGTGAACTGACTTAGCTGGGGTCCCGGAGCTAAGAAGCAAGATGGAGGAACACAGTGCAGCTAAGAACAAGCTGGCTTCTGCTTTTGCCTCTTTCTCTCTAGGAACAGCTTTGGTGCAGAGCTTGAGCCCTGGCTGCAACACATCTCAGTTCCAATCCTGGCCATTCCCCAGATGAGTGACCTTGACCTTTGCTCTTTAACTTGTCCCCATTTCTAAGATGGGTTTGGTAGCAACACCTGTCTCAGAATTGTGATAACTAAAAAAATAATAATAATGTGAGTAGAAACACCAGGCACATAAATAAGCACTTCGTAAGCGTTCTGGTGCAGTTAGCAGCTGGTGGTAGAGTGGTTGAACTTCCTTGAGACCCTGGATGTGGGACTGGTGAACCCCCAGCACCCCGCAGGAGAATCAAGCTGGCTGCCTCTCTGCCCCTGCTAGTCTTCCTTCATGCAGCCCCTGGGTGGCTCCAGCCGGTTCAGTGACACCCTGTTGTTTTCCCATGTGGTTAGTTTGTGTCATCTTCTGCTGGGTGGAAACCGCTTGGCTGAACTCCGACCCGACCCCGGCAGGGGCGATTGTACCAGAAAGCAGGGACCTAGCAGATCCCAGAGCCCTGGCCCTCCGTGCCAGCTCCCTCTCTGTGAAGCTCTGGAGGAACCGCGGGTTCCTAAGGGACCCCCTTCCCTCACCCTCACTCTTGCTGTTTCTGCTAGGGACAGGCGGCCCGGGCTTGTTCTCTTCTGTTTGGTGGTTTTGTCCTGACACTTGCCGTTCACTTTTTCCCACAGTTTAAATAATTTCTAACCTAGTCCCTGCTCAGCCTCTTGCGAGGAGTATACACGAACAGATCTGTTAGGAATTGCAACCCTGTGAGAAGTTGGCAGTGGCTTTGGAAAGGCCATGTAAACTCCCCTCCTATTTATCGTCCCTTTACCAATCTAGCGATTTGGAATGGAATGGAGTCCTGTGAAAACGTAGTTGAGAGCCAGTCCCCCCAGATGGGGTTAGGAATGTGCTATTTGTGGCCTTCTTTTGAATCTTTGCTAACTGGAACCTTCTGTTGATTTCGATGAGCCCAGGGGCTTGCTGGTATATTAACATCTTTCACAAAGGGCTTACCCAACAAATGTGTAAAGCTACAGGGTCCATCAGTTGTCTAGCTCTGAAAATATTTATTGATGTTTTTTTTTTTAATAAACTGTCAGCATTTGGCAAATGGGTGTGTAAGTACATTGGACATTCTGTCCTACAAATAGAATCTTGACAAAACTGCTGATCAGGTTACAGGGAGAGTGGATACTCAGTTACCCAGGAGCCCTTTTGGGAGGTGTTGAATCTGCTTTCCCAGTTTTATAGGTTCCATGTAACCAGTGGTTAAGGTGCTTGCACTGTGTCCCAGGAGCTGTGATAGGCGGTAGACAGGACACCGTCTGTCTTTGACCTAAACCAGGGTTTTCCTATGAGTTCTGTTTCACATCTGGGTTTCCCAGCTTGGACCACAGTCATATGCTCAAGTGACGTGTGCTGTGTGAAGGACGTGGGGAAGGTGCCAGCAGGCGTGAGTTGTGGTTCTGTCTGGTTCTTTTCTCTGCTTCTATCCAGTGATGTCATGTCAGGCCACTTGATTTACTTTCAAAATGAAGATCTTACTCACCCTTCTGGCTATTTCCTTGGGATTAGACGTTTCTTTTCTTCTTTTTAAAAATGTTTATTTATTTTTGAGAGACAGAGAGAGAGAGGCAGGGAGAGAGAGAGAGGAGAGAATGAGCACGAGCTGGGGAGGGGCAGAGAGAGAGGGAGACACAGAATCTGAAGCAGGCTCCAGGCTCCTAGCTATCAGCACAGAGCCCGACGCAGGGCTTGAACCCACGAACTATAGCATCTTACGACCTGAGCTGAAGTCGGATGCTTAACTGGCTGAACCACCCAGTTAAAAACCCACAGAGATTTTGATAAAATAATGAATGTGAAAATAGCAAGTGTCATTTGGATAGGAGATTTTTGTTTTGTATGGTGTCGCTAGCTGATGTGTACGATTGAAGCTTTTCCTCCTCTTGTCCTTTGCTTTCTTTCCCTTCCTACCTTCCTACTTTTTGTGAAAGATTTTTAGAAGCCACGGACTAACATTGTTAGAACAAATTATGTTTGTGCCAACTATTGAATTCCTTCTAAGTATAATACTTTGGGAGTAATACTGTGAAAACATACATATGCAAACAAGATGACTTTCAACAGATAGGAAAAAATCTGCCTTTCCCTTTCATGGTTGTGGAGGGGCAAAACAGTTACTACTTTAGAGTGATTTTTTGCTTTTGCAGTTGAAAGTTAATATCGGGTAATTTTATGCTACTGAGATGTTTTTTTAAAAATGAATGTATTACAAATTTCATCTTGCTGTAACTGGCTTGAACCATTTTTCATGAAGAAGATTTTTACATTTAAAAAAAGGATGCATGCAGATTTTAGTACTTATCATACATAACAGGATCATTTCGAGAGAGGTAGCCTTTTCAGGTTTAAGGGCATTCCAGTGGATCCATGTGGACCTGGGCTCCAGCCTGGCTCTGCGGTCAGTGGGTGATGGTTTAACCTATCGATTTACTGTGAGGTGTGTGTCACTAGATAAAATTGAAGGCCACCTCTACTCTTATAGGCCCGATTAGACAGTGGCTCAGAGTGAGGGGCCTGGGGGGTAATGAGAGGACCCACCTTATAGATGTTGTGGAAATGAAATGACTTTGTGCACGAAGCTTCCAGGACCTTGCTTGCTGTACTGTAAACAGCAAATGCGGCCATTACAGTTATTTTTAATGTAACAACTCATCCTTCATAACATCCCACCTGTAAAAAGGATCCAAAGTCAAGACTGCATTTCTGAAGTTTTGTTGCTTTAAAGTCACTTGAAATGAATGAGGTTTAAAAAAACTTTCACTGCTTTCTTGTTTGGACATAATTTACAATTTGAAAGGTGCAGAAGGGGTAAAAAAAGTGTCTCTCCACACCTGTTCTCCAGCCACCCAGCCCCTCCCCAGAAAACAGACAGTGCACTCAGTAGCTAAAGACTTTTAGATTTTAAAAATCTAAAACTGGCAACACTGAAAATAGCAATGGAGGAGAGGCAGGGGAATGGGGAGGCAGAAAAGGGGGAGGAGGGGATTCAGCACTTGGAACCCTCGGTCCCTGGTCCCTGTAGCGACCATGAGACACCCCTTTCTGAGGACCCCAAGATGTGTCTGGCAGTTCGGGGTCCACTGGGGTCTCTTCAGCCTTCTCTGCCTTGAAGCCATGTTTTGTGGCTTCCTGGCCCGTGTCCCAATGCAGATACTGATGAGTTGACCTTGCTCCGGTCTGGGGTGAGGCCAGGTCAGATGAACCTTCTGTTGTCTTCTGAATGCAGACCATGTTTTGGAAGGACTCTGGGAGGTTCAGGAAGAGTCCAGAAGTTGAGTTCCTTGGCTTCTCTGAAGACTGGGATCCTAAAGTTAATCCTCCCCCGAAGAGCAGCTGTGAGGTTGTGGCTGTGGTCTGTGTTCAATCTTGTGATGCCATTGGCGAATTGTGTTTGGTCAGGGAGCTCTGCAGCCTTTAGAAGTAACTTCCAATGGTGAATCCGACAGTTGGGGAGAATGTTGGGGACTTTTTCTGACTCTACACTGTTGGTTTTCCCCTTCTAGTTTCATTTGAAATCTATGATGATGAATATTTACAATTTCCATCATTATTTTAAGTATCTTTGTTTCTTTGTATTGACCTCGCCCTAGTTTCAGTCCTTTGTTCTGGTAACTACTTGGGGTTCAGGAGTGATTCACTTTTGTCCCCCATTCTCCTGCCCACCAGGAATGTTTGTTCCCTTTTTTTCCAGCCAAATTCAGTTTTTCTTTGGAAGCCGAATGTAAAGTCCCTTTTCTTCCTGGATCATACAAATTACTTCCCTTCCCACGCCTATAGTACGTATACAAAGAAAATGAAGCTTAAGGATGGGCTCCAAACATTGGGTAATTGGGTTGGAGATTCAAGTTTTTTCCCATTAAAAATAATAATTAGGCTCCCACAAAGAGTATTTAAAAATGATTATGTGGGACTTTGTGAGTTTTTTTTAAAGTTTATTTATTTTTGAGAGAGAAAGAGCAGGGGAAGGGTAGAGAGAGAGGGAGAGAGAGAATCCTAGGCGTGCTCTGCACTGTCAGCGTGTAGCCCCATGGGGCTTGAACCCACAAACCGTGAGATCATGACCTGAGCTGTGAAACCAAGAGTCAGACACTCAACCAAATGAGGCATTCAGGTGCCCCATTTTTTTTTTTATAGAACACTTTACTCTCTGTTTTTTTTTTTTTTGTAATGTTTTATTTATTTTTGAGAGAGAGAGAGAGAGCATGAGCAGGGGAAGGGCAAACAGAGGGAGACAGAGGATCCAAAGCAGGCTCTGCTGACAGCAGTGAGCCTGATGTGGGGCTTGAACTCACGAACTGTGAGATCATGACTTGAATCAAAGTGAGACGCTCAACCAGCTGAGCCACCCAGGCGCCCCGGTTGGTGAACTTTTAATATAAAGGTTTAAAGAATCATAAAGTGGGCACCTGTAGACTAACCACTTAGATCCAGTACTTTGCCATATCCACCGCTCATCCTATCTACCCAGCTATCCATCTGTCTACCTACTTCCTTGCTGGACCATTTGAAGTCAAGATGCATACATTGTTACATTTCTCCCTAAATACCTTTATCATTCATCTTGTGGGATTTAGGACTTCCTTCTCCATAACTACACTAGCATCATTGTACCTAGGAAAATAAACAATGCATCTCTAATCCTGCCTTAACCCAGTTTCCTTAGCTGTCTTCAAAATATACTTTATAGCTGTTTTGAAATCTTTATTATTGATTAAAATTCTGAGCCAAGCTCCAGTCAAGGGTTACTTATTGTATTTGGTTATATTAGTTTCTAAAAAAAGCAAACATTTGGCCAAGGACTGGGAAAGGGAAGAAACTTTCTTGGCCACAGGCAATACTTTGAAATCTTTGGCTACTCATTCCTCCCTGTTTCCCTCTCCCACAGATCTGGGGTGCTGCTGCCCTGAGCTCTCCATTTTGGCATTTTCCAGGGTACAGCTGATCTCACACAAGTATTAGCAGAAACCTCAGGGACAGCTGCGTTTTTCAAGAGACGTCTTAGCCGAAGGCTTCTGTAAATCAGGGATGAATAGCTGGGCATTGCTGATTTATGCACGATTTCCTGGGGAAGGTGTCTAGGTCTCTGTCAGTTCCCAAAGTGGCCTTCGCTGTCTGGAGTCAGAGTTCTGTGCTCCAGTGTCATGGAGCATTTCAAGGACTTTGACAAAGTAATGGTAACTGAGTGACTGGGTGCACTGTCATGGGTGGGTGGACTCTGGGCAGCTGGATCCTATCTGGATGTCCCCTCCCTGCCTGGTCACAGTTTCAGAGTGGGGGAGGGGAGAGCTGTAGCAGCTGTTTACCTGGGAATTGTATAGAAGTTGGCAGTGGCCTGAAGTTTCACTGCAAAGTTTAGCACTTACTTATATACTGACTTCCATTGACTTTCGGTTTCCCTATAAGCTCCTCTGTTCTGCCCTTTCATTTTAAGCTTTTTAAAGTGTGTCTGCATGGGTGCTCTATCTCAATAACTGGCACATCAGGGATGGTCTTAAAAGCTCTGTGACTTTGGTTATCTCTGTAGCCAAAGATAGAAATAATTTGGGGATGATTTAGTTTTGTAGAATTTGTTTTGCATTTGCCCCTTTCATTAGTGTATGTAATTGATTTAAACTGTATTTCTACAATTAACTTAATAAAAAAGGTCGTTTTGCAGACACTAGTAGATCAGTCTTGCTAAAGTGGTATTGAGAAGCGGTGTGTGGACTGGTTATGAGCACCTCCCTGGTTTTCATGCAGGCTCTTAACCAGTTCTTAACTGCGTGACTTCGGGCAAGTTACATACAGTCCCTGAACCTGTGATTCCCCTTCTCTAGAAGGATAGTACCCACCTCTTAATACGTCAACCTTTGAAACCCTTGGGGCCCAAGGCTGAAACTCTGCATATGTAATCCATCCCTTCAGAAGTCTAACTAAGGGGCTCCTGCCTGGGTGGCTCAGTCGGTTAAACGTCCAACTCTTGATTTCAGCTCGGGTCATGGTCTCGAGGTTTTGTGAGTTCGAGCCCCAGTTGGGCTCTGGGCTGGCAGCATGGAACCTACTTGGGATTGTCTCTCCCTCTCTCTCTGCCCCTCGCCCACTCATGCTATCTCTATCTCTCTCAAAATAAATAAATAAACTTAAAAATCTAATCAAATACATTAATGTTTATGCAGCAAACTCACCGGAATAGAGGTCATAAATAGCCTCATATTAGGTCAAACAAGTGTGGCCACCAATGCCCTTCTCAGATTTGGTTTTGCTGTGAAATGAATTATAAACTTTTTTGTTCTCAGGGCTTTTTGGATTTTGCCTGATTCATACAGCAGGGTCAGCTTGTGTTTTTTATCTCCAGTCATGCTTTGTGGATGGGGCTGGAGAAGGTTGGGAAGGTGGAGAACCATGGAGAACCATTGGCTCCAGCTCATAATTTTTCAGCAGAGCAGACTGAGGTCCATGGAAGGAAAGCGACTTGTTCAGATCATGGAGGTAGCCAGTGGCAGAGCTGAATGAAGAAAAACCCTTTTAGGGAAATGTACATCTATTGATCTTAGTAATCTAGACCAAAAATAGACTGCTCTTGGGCACTGTGATTTGAATCTTCACTAAAAACAAAATGGGGTGTGTGTGTTTAAAAGTGATTTTCCAACCAGGCTATCTACATACCGGCCGGTGCCTTTTCCATCACCGAGCTGTTAGGTCACTCTGCTGGAAAACCCTAGATTCTGAGAATACGTACCCTTTCTTGTTAAAGGGGATGGATAGCTATCAGCACCATCAAAATGTCCCTTCTTGGAGCAAAGCTGCTTGGGAGAGGTCACAAGGGCCTCCTTATCTGTAGTCTCTGGTTATTAGCTTTGTCTTCCCCGTTATTTAGCAGCCTCGAGCTATGCCCACTGGGTTTGAGGAATGCCATTTCCATGCTATTCCTTCTCAGCTCCTCTGACCGCTGAGGTCGGCTGGGAATACAAGTATTATTTGGAAACAAGCTAAAAAGCTGCTTTTGATTTTGGGGGTGGACTTGGAGCCATTCCTCAGACCTCATCCTTGGTTCCTTGCCATCTGTAGGCTTTTTTTTTTTTTTTTATCACGTCTTCTTTTGTGACCTTCTTAATGGGATGTTGGCAATTCACAATACATAGTGTGTCCTCAAAATGCAGTGAATAAACCAAACCTGGATAGGCTGTGGGAAAAAACCCAAAGGATTTTTTTGATAAACACTGGCTTTCGTTGAACATTTTTTACTTGAGACTTTGTGGAAGGGAATCACATTATCATTGGGAGCCAATTGTCTTGCTATGTGCAGGACAAACTTGACATGAGGCCATGGGCTAATTTTTAAGGAGTCTGAGTGGACCTGGACTGTGGCATGGGTCAGATTTTGGAGTGAGGAAAGAAGTAAGAGATGGGAACGAAAAGCAGTTTCATATTTGTTCATTAGTGCCGGGCATTTTCAAAACCTATCTTACTTCCTGCTGTGATAATTGGAAACCACAGTTTTGAAGTCTGGGTAGACTTTAAGTTTTGAAATATGAGAATAAACCAGCATTTAGCATTTTAACAGAGATATAGCTAAATGATAAAATATTGTTGAAAGAGAACTAATTACATATACCTTAAACACATACTTGTAGGGGGATGGCGCCCAGTTACATATAGGTGCAGTTTTACGTATGCAGAGACCCAGGCTTTCAGAAGGTAAGAGGAAACAATATAAAGGCAGGCAGGATCCAGACTCACTGGTTTGCACTGAGGCACTGCCACCAAGTACAGTGTGACCTTGGGAAGGTTGCTGTACCTTTCTGTGCCTCCTTTCTCCATCTGTCATTCGGGGTTAGACCTCTAACTACGCCCTAGGTTTATTGTGGAAGATTTGATGCTTAGCTTAGCGCTGGTTCATAAATGCTCCATAAGTGTGGTAGTTATTGTTATTAGTGGTAACAGAGAAGCCAACTACTCTGGGCCACACTTCCATGTCTTCTAGAATACCATCTCCCCCCAAGCAGTTCCTTCCTTACCAAGGCTCTGTATGCTTTCAGTACTGACTCTGATCACTGGTCCCTTGTTATGTTGGGTTTTCCAGCTTTTGTGGACCTCTCCACAGGGGTGAGCCCAGCTGGAGGGTTGGGGTGTCCCTCTTGGCTGTGTCCTGAATGTCTGTGCACAGCCCTCTCCTGTTCCTCTCCTGTTCCCTCAATCTCTCTGCCAGCCCTCACTATCTCCGCAGGTTGCTCTTCTGACCTGCTGCCCCTCAGATCTCAACAGATGTCATCTCTTCCTTTTTATTGTGAGAGAAAATGGAGGATATCGTGCACCTTGTTCCGTCAGCTTCCTTCAGCCCACTATTGAGGTCTCTAACTCACAGACCTCCTTGATTCAGGAAGAAGGGTTTTTTTTTTTTTTTTTTTCCCTATTCCAGTGTTTAGTCTGTCCTCCCATGGAAATTTCCTCAAGGCCATCACCTCTTATTCCCTCTTAGTCTCTCCTTTTTGCTCCTTCTGTATATAAAGGCATTGGTTTCAGCCACTTAAAAGCAAAACAGAACTCCAAAGAGAAATTTCTTCCTCTTACTCTGAAAGTGAACTACCCTACCCTTTTTGTGTTTCTATTGGGTTTCTAGAAGCAGTAAACTGAGCTCAGTCTCTGTTCTTCAACCTAGGGAATCTAGTCTTACCTTCTAGTCTACTGAAAAACTGTGCTGTCTAAAGCCACGAAGATCTATTATCCTTCCAATTTAATTTAATTTAATTTATTTTATTTTTTCATTGTATGTATGCATTTATTTATTTTGGGATTTTGAAGTTTACTTCAAGAAACTACAGAAAAACAGGAAGTAAAATACAAGGAGAGAGTTTAAAAAATTCCAAGCATCTTCTTAAATTAGAAACTAATGGTTTCCCATGAGTCCTTAGAAACTTCTATGTTGCCTGACTTGTCTGAGTTCTTCTCAATTCTTTTTCTAAAGAGTCTTCTCAGGTTGTTTGTTTCTTGCTTCTTTTTTTAGATTGTGTTAAGAACATTTAACATGAGATCAGGCCTCTTAACAAAATTTTAAGGGCATGATACAGTATTGTTATCAGCGGTCACAATGCTGAGCGGAGGGACAGAAACATTATACCCATTGAATAGCAGCTACCCATTTTCTCCTCACCCTGCTCCTGGCAGCCACCATTCTACTCTCCTTTTCTATAAACCTATATTTTAGATGGCTCCTAAAGCAGAATTACGCAGTATTTGTCCTTCTGTGACTGGCTTTTTTCACTTAGTGTAATGTCCTCTTGGTCCATTTATACTGTTGCCTATGGTAGGATTTCCTTCTTTTTTAAGGTCGAATGGGATTTGACTGTATATGTACACCAGCTTTTCTTTCTTCAGCCATCAGTGAAGGTTGTTCAGTGAAGCAGCCATCAATTTAGGTTGTTTCCGTATCTTGGCTATTGTAAATAATACTTGCAGGGAACATGGGAGGCAGATATCTCTTTAAGATCCTGATTTCAGTCCTTTTGGATAAATAGGATAAGTTGGACTGCTGGATCATATGATAGTTCTATTTTTAACTTTTTGAGGAACCTCTGTAATTGTTTTACACAGTGGCTGCACCATTTTCCATTTCCTTCCTATTTTAGTTGCTCTCTCTCACAGCATCTGACCTAGCTGACTGCTCATTCCTTTTGGAAACTCTAGCCTGTGTTCTAGGGTAGAGCCCTGGCTTCTCTCCCTCAGTTTCCTCATGGAGTAGGTCCAGTTGCTCAATGGATATTTCCATCTGGTTGTCCCCACGTTCAAAACTGAACTCGTGATAGCGTCCTCATCATGCCAAGTATATTAGTTTGCTTGGGCTGCTGTCACAAAGTACCACAAATCGGGTGGCTTAAAAAAGAGAAGTCTATTATCTCACAGTTCTGGAGGCTAGAATTCCAAGATGAAGATTGGCAGGGTTGCTTCCTTCTGAGGGCTGTGAAGAGGAAATCTATTTCTTGCCTCTCTCCTAGCTTCTGGTGGTTTACTGGAAGTCTTTGGCCTTTGGAAGCATCACCCCATCTCTGCCTATATTTTCTGTGGTGCTTTCCCTTTGCACCTGTCTGCCTCCACATTTCTCCTTTTATAAGGACAGCAGTCTTGTGGGATTGGAATCAAATCTAATGACCTCATTTTAATTTGATTACCTTTGTAAAGGCCCTGTATTTTAATAAGGTCCCGTTCAGAGGTACTTGGGGGTACTTCAACATGTGAATTGGGAGGGAGATAAAATTTAACACATAACTCCCAAGCAAGCTTCCTTTTTTTAAAAGTTATTTCCCACCTTGATGAATGGCATTAGCGTCCACCATGTTATCAGGCAGAAACTTGGACATCATCCTTATCAAGTCACTTGCCCTTATATGAACTTGGGATTCAGAACTTGTAGAGCTTGGAGGCAAAATTTTGAAAGAGGAAACTTCATGACATCCAATAGTTTTCCAGAGGGGTCTGCGAGTCCCAAATGGCTGACTACCTCTGCTTTGTATTTTTTTTTTAAGGTGTCTACCTCCTTGGTATGAAAGTAATACATACATATGAATTTCAGAAAATTACAGTTAAGTATAAAAATAACATTTAGGGGCACCTGGGTGGCTCAGTCAGTTGGGCGTCTGACTTCATCTCAGGTCATAATCTCATGGTCTGTAGGTTTGAGCCCTGCATAGGCTCTGGGCTGACAGCCTCAAGCCTGCTTCAGATTCTGTGTCTGCTCCTTCCCTGTTCATGTTCTGTCTCTCTCTCTAAAATAAAATAAGAACATTAAAAAATTTTTAAAAAGTTAAATAAAATTTAAAATTATTCTATTGTTCAGTTACCTGGAATCACTTAATATTTTGGTCATTGCTTTGTACATTTTATGCCTTCATGCATTTTTTTTACAAAAACTAGTTGGACCAAACTGTATGTAAGATGTTGAATCAAGCTTTTTATATTCAACATTGTATCTTAAGTGTTATTTCATGTCTTCACGAAGTCTTTATAGTTTTAAATAATGCATATTATTCCATCAAATGAGTAGATAATGATCGACTTTGATATGTTCTTACTATTCCATTGTCAAAATTCAGATTGTTGCAATTTTTTTGTCTTATGAATAATGCAGCAACCACCTTTGCTATGAATTTGGATTCAAATAAATAATTTGTTTATAATTCAGATATGTTTCAGCTGAAAGAGAAAGAGATGAAAGAGAAAGATGGTCAATGTCTCTAAACAAGTTTTTTAGTGTAAATTGCAGGAAAGGTAAATTAACCTATGTTAATGTTTTAAGGCATTTTTAAAGCTATTTTTATTGAATTGCTGTGGTAGGTCACAGTGGATTCTCAAGTTAACTGCTTTTTAGCGGTTCTTTGTAGTCTTTAACAGGGCTGTCCAATAGAACAGTCTCTTTATTTTTTTTAATGTTTATTTATTATTTACTTTTGAGAGAGAGAACACAAGCAGTAGAGGGACACGGAGAGAGAGAGAGACGGAGCCTGAAGCAGGCTCCAGGCTCTGAGCTGTCAGCACAGAGCACGACAAGGGGCTCAAACTCACAAACTGTGAGATCATGACCTGAGCCGAAGTCAGATGCTTAACTGACAGAGCCATCCAGGGGCCCTGAAAATGTTTCTTAACTGACCTGTCCAATATGGTAACAATTAGCTCATGTGACTACTGAACTCAACCGAGGAACTCGATTTTTAATTTTATCTAACTTTTATTGACTTAAATTTAAAATGTTAATTTTTGAGAATGAGAGAGAGAGAGAGAGCGCATACACATGTGAGTGAGGAAAGGTCAAAGCGAGAGGGGGAGAAAGAATCCCAAGCAGGCTCCATGCTGTCAAGTGCAGTGCTCAATGCGGGGCTCCATCTCACAAACCGTGGATCATGACCTCAGTGGAAATCAAGAGTCAGATGCTTAGCTGACTGAGCCACCCAGGCGCCCCTTAATTAACTTAAATTTAAGTAGCTACTTGTGGCTAGTGGCTAGTGGCTAGCATATTGGGTAGTACAGTTCTATGAAGGTGGTGACTAAACAGTTTTACAATGCGTACCTCTTCCTAAACACTCTTCTAAGTGCTTTACATATTTAATATACTTAATCCTTACAATGACTCCATGTGGTAGTCTTCTAGTTACTATTTGGTGTATAACAAATTACCTCAAAGCTTCATGGCTCAAAACAGCATTAGTCACTTGTTTTGCTTAGGAATCTAAGCAAATTGTCAGGATTCAGAAACAGCTCATATTTGTCCTGTGCATCGTTAGCTGGGACTCTAGGGTCCACTTCTAAGGTGCTCAGTTACATAGTTGGCAAGTTAATGATTGTTATTGGATTCTTTCCTCGGGAAGCTTGGGCTTCCACATAGTATGGTGATTAGCATAGTGCCCCAAGAAAAAGCAAGCAAGTGCCCCAAGAGATCAGAAGTGGAAGCTGTCGGTTTGTTAGGGTCTGGGGCTTGGAAGCTGACAAAGCGTCACTCTAACATATTCTATTGGTCAGGCAAAGCTCAGAGTATATTTGTGAGGAGATATAGACTATCAAAGAATTTGGGGCCATGTTTTAAAGTCATCATAGAAAGATACAATCATTTTGATTTTGTTTCATAACAAGGCAACTGAACACAGAGCAATGAAATAACTTGCCCAAGGTGACATGCCTAATAGGTGGTCAAGCTGTCATTTATGTCAGGCGTTCTGACCCTGAAACCCCAGTGCTATATTGCTTCTCTCTGTAATTCATGTTTCACTAATTTAGATTAATATCTTCTTCAGTTTTTCCATGGCACAGTAATTACGAGATTAAGTGACAGATCCTTGTTTGTAAATCACAGACTCTAAGTACGTAGTATTTACAAGGGTTTGCTACATGTCAAATTAATGATGAAGACACATTCTCAACCACGTGAATCAAGAGGAGCTCTTGGCGCCAATGCTGAGCCCCTCTGCTTTCATCCCTATTCCTACTGCCCCCCAAAGAGAGTTGGTGATCACCTCCAGATTGAAACAGACCATGATTCTGAGTAAGACTCTCTCGGTTTTAGCATGTTGCCTGCTTCACCTATTCCTGTTACATGACATATGTGTTATTAAAAAGGAATTAATAGGGATGTCTGGGTGGCTTAGTTGGTTAAATGTCTGACTCTTGATTTCCGCTCAGGTCATGATCTCACAGTTCGTGAGTTTGAGCCCCATGTTGGACTCTGTGCTGACAGCATGGAGCCTGCTTGGGATTCTGTGTCCTTCTCTCTCTACCTCTCCTCTGCTTTCTCTCGCTCTCTCAAATAAATAAATAAACTTTAAAAAAGGAATTATTAAATAAGACTTATTATTGTAAAAGGAGTTAAAGAAATGTTTCTGGTTTTTACTGAAAGGCTGGTAGTTAAATCCTAATTTAGAGGATATATTTGCACATGTTCAGGAAAGTGTGTGTGTGCACTCATGCGTGTACTTCCATTTATTTGTTCATTCATTTATTATATTGATTCCTGGAAAATAAAACAAAAAAAATATAGACTATCCCCAATTCTAGAGATTGCCTGATAAAATAATGAATGTAGCCTTTTACAAACCTAGGAAACCAGCAATTTCCTTTCATGTTCAAAGGTGATGGATATTTCCATGTGATAGGTTGATAGCCCTCTGTATGGCCTCTGGTTTACAAATTTGGCTTCTGTTTGCTGTAGTGATGAAATGTGGTTATTTCACATGTATTTACCCCATGCAGTCATTGCCACACAGATTCTTTTTTATCAAAATACTCTTTGAGAGTGCTTATAATTAAGTATATTTAGTTTTCCAATTTCTGGATTTCTTTCTGTTCTTAAAAGAAATTTTTTTAAGGCAGAGGAAGAGAGAGAGAAGCCCAAGCAGGCCCTACACTGTAAGTGCAAGACTCAAACCACGAGATAATGACCTGAGCTGAAATCAGGAGTTGGATGCTTAACCAACTGAGCCACCCAGGCACCCTCCTATTTCTCAGTTTCTTACACAGCATTGTGAATCTCCCTGATGCAGAGAACATCATTTTAGCACTTCAGAATCTGAGTATTCCAAATTATGACACTTCATTTCAATCAAATGTCATGTTTCTCTTTATTTCTCATCCTACGTGACCCCCTCCTTCATTTCATAGTTCTCTTCTCATTTTGTGTCCGTGAGCTGGTTCTTTGCTGGTTTTCTACAGAATCAGCTCTTTCTCTGTCATCTTCATTGGCCATGTCTCAGGACTGCACCAAGCTCTCTGCCTCTCACTCTCCCTCGTAAAGGAGACTCAGATCTCCATGTGCAGGGTGCTCCTGGGAGCCTATGTGTGGCATCCCTGCAGGCCTGGATGTATGGCACCTCTGGTAATAGGTCCATGCAATATTTTGACATGTCCACAAGCAGATTTCTCCTTTTCTACAAAAGACGCCTCCTTCCCAGCTGCTCTACTTTTGTTGTCATAAAGCAGGTCCCCATGGTTATTTTTTTCTCCTGTTTCCCCATGTATATGCCTTCCACAGCATTTCTGTTAGTCTGTGATCTGCCCATGTGTTTTGATCAGGGATTCTTTCTGATGCTTGTAAAGGACATGCTCTAAGATGTTATTGGCCAAATTGTGTTTTCACTCTACCCGGTTCCCAGCCATATGCTTTTCATGTAATGGGCTTACAATAAATTTTAATTTGGATACATGAACGAACAAATGCACATGCTGCCATTTTCATGTTTGTATCCCTGGGCCAAAATCTTGATGCCATCCTGGAGTTTTCTCTTTTTCATATTCTAGGTCTGTTACCTTACTGAACCCTTCTAAAACATAAGCTCTGTGACGACAAGGATCTTTGTTTTAATCAGTGATATAGCACAAGAGCCTAGAATGATGTCTGCCATGTAGTTGAGCATTTACTATGTTGTCAAAATCGTTCTAAATGGTTTACATGTATAATTTATTTCACCTTCATAACACCCTAGAAGGGCAGGAGGCTTCTATTAGTATGCCCATTTCACGAGGAACCGAGGCATGGAGATGCTAAGTTATTGCCCAGTGTCATACAGCTGCTAGGTGGTGGAGCCAGGAATTGAACCCAAGGCTCCTGGGTCCATGCCCTTCACCGCTAAGCCCCCTGCTATAATGCCACCGACCGATAACGTGTTTGCTTTGTGCTTGCGACTTCACCAGAACTCTGTACGTGCTTTCTGCACTTATGGGTACTGCTGCAGAGGCTGGATTGGGAGGTTTTAAAAGAAATTACCCAGGACGGGACCTAGTTTATGAGTAGCAGGGACAGGAAGGGTACTCAGACTTTGAGCTAAAGTCTGGCCCTCAGCCTGCCTTCTGTACTGCCAGACCGGCCAGTCTCCGCTTGGTCCATGGTTTGGGAAGCAGACTGGGATTTAATGTGAACATTCCCCGGTGTCTTCAGGTTTTCCTTGCCTCCGACAGATGTCTGATGCGGCCATGTGTGTTTGTTTCTGTAGACAATGGCAGCAGCCGCACATTGCACTCCAAAACACAGACGACGCCGTCGCCCACTGACAATACTGGGAATGGACACCCAGAATATATCGCATATGCGCTTGTCCCTGTGTTCTTCATCATGGGTCTCTTTGGTGTCCTCATCTGCCACTTGCTGAAGAAGAAAGGCTATCGTTGTACAACAGAAGCCGAGCAAGACATGGAAGAGGAAAAGGCTGAAAAGATAGGTAAATACCTGCGTTCCCTTTATGAAGATGTGTATGGGGCGATTTTTTAAAAAAAGATTTTAGTTTTAAGTACTCTCTACACACAGTGTTGGGCTCGAACTGACAATGAGAGCAGGAGTCGCATGCTGTATTGACTGAGCCAGCCCAATGCCCCAAGTAGGGGTCAGTTTTTAAATAAGAAACCAGTCATATATATTTTCCATCTATACAAGGCAAAGTGACCCATCTTCACAGTAGGTGGTATGGTGGGTCTGTGTAGATTTCGTAGTAAGCCCACCTGGAGCTTGAAACCTGCCTTTTTCCTTTATTAAACACGCACCCGCTCATTCCTTGTGGCCTTGGGCAAAATACATATGCTCTAGATCTCTACTATGTATAATTTAAGTAGAATTTAATCTTAGTTAATTTCATGCCAATTTAATTTAATTTAAATGAAACAGTGATCTCCATTTTGTAAGATTATTGTGGAATTTAGAGGGATGATGCATTTGGTGTTTGGCGCCCAAGGCCCCTCAGTAAATATTAATCCTTACTATTATTATTAAAAGAGATTCTAATAAGGATAATGCAAAACGTAAAAGCTTTCACCACTTTTATGGTATTACTTTTGCTGGGAGGGGTTCTAACTTAAATTTGTGTGATTGCAATTTATATTTATTAAGTAAATAACTGTGTCAACAGTGCAATAAAAGTGGCAAGAAATGGTGCCTTCGATTAACACGAGGATGTCTTACCTTTTTCTCTTAACAAGGAGTGTTAGACAGTGTTCAGAAAAACCCTAGAGAATGAGATCTTGTTTCTCTGCAGCTGTTCTTTTCAGCCATCCTTTAGGGACGTTTCCAGATCTGGACTTGGGGAGTAGTAGCTAACCTTCCTTATCCCTTTCAGCTCCTCAAAGGTCAGCTTTTGCAAAAGGGGACATTTGGAGTAGGTCACCTTTCAAGAGAGTCCAAAGGGCAGAGTGGGGGGGGGAGCTTCCTCATTCTTGCCAGCCTGCTGGCCTGTTGGTTTTTCCAACCCCCACTGACCTTTGAGGCAGAGAGAGAACCCGATTGCAGATGAGTCATGTGCAGCTTATGAGCAAACCGTAGCTGAGTGTTTGTCAACAGAAAGCAAGCCTCCTCCTCCCCCCTCACAGACACTCTGTTGAGACTGACTTAGCAGGTCAGCATTTGCACCATCCACACAGACGTGCGCTTTCACAGAGGAGGAAGCCGGCTGTGGATGGCAAAGACACTTCCCCGGGTACACGTGTAGGACACTGCACACCTTGATTTGTTCTCTGTAAACTAAGATGGCGTATTTCAACCCTCCTTTTTCCTTCCTCCCTGAAATTACAGTTTCAGAGTGGAGGTTTGATTTTTCTCCAGAGACTGTCACATATACAGAGTCTCATAAAGTAAACTGTTTGTTGGCAGATAACCACAGCTGAAATTGAGGTCATTTGCAAGTGTATTTAAAAGAAAGGAGAAACTGACAAACATGGACAAATAATTGCCCAGTTTATAAAGGAAATTCATACTCTAAATTTATGTAGTACATCTGCAGTTAAAGTAAAATCCAAGGAGGAGCACCTGGGTGGCTCAGTCGGTTAAGTGTCAGACTCTTGATATTGGCTCAGGTTGTGATCTGCAGTTGTGAGATTGAGCCCCACGTCAGACTCTGCGTTGAGCCTGGAGCCTGCTTCGGATTCTGTGTCTCCCCCTCTCTCTGTCCCTCCCTGAGTGGCTTGCAGATACTTTCTCTTTCTCAAAATGAATAAATAAACTTAAAAAAAAAATCCTGGGAGAATTTTTTATTTTAATTAACTGTCTTTCCCCATTTCCCCTAAGAGTTTAAGGAAATGATGAGAGAGAAATATAGTAGTAATGACTGATACGGATACATGAAAGTGAGTGGGTGTTTGGACTTGAGAAGAGGTTGATGGATAATTCCGGTACTTGTTCTACTTGTTATATATGCCAGGGAAGTCACTATGGGCGGTGTATCAGGCAGTTTGGGGCTGAAGGAAGAAAGCCTAGACCCTTAGTAACTTGGCAAGAGCTTTCTGGGGACTCTTCAGTGAGGTCTCATGGACTCCACAGAGGTGACCAGTGGTAACCCATTCTCCCCTCCCCCTTCTCTTTCAGAATTGAATGACAGTGTAAATGAAAATAGTGACACTGTTGGGCAGATTGTTCACTACATCATGAAAAATGAAGGTATGGATGTTTTAGGTGTTCCAGAACAATTCAATATTCATATGTTTTATTGAAAATTTGCTTCCAAGAGTCAGAATTTGTATGAACTCTCCTGTCAGTATTTCCGGTCATAGGCAGTATCTTTTACCTAAGCTTATTAATCCATTAAGCTTCCAGATTATCTGACCATGAGAATTTCACAAAGTATGTTTTCAAAGAGTCAATGGATGTGAGCATTGCATCAAGCCAGCCAGCTCTGGAGGCTCACCTTCAAATGCTGGCCTCACTTTGATTTGAGGAAAGTCACATTACCGCATGGGATCTCCGTTTACTCCTCTTTTTAAAAGGAGGATAATAGGGGCGCCTGGGTGGCTTAGTCGGTTAAGTGTCCGACTTTCGCTTGGGTCATGATCTCACGGTTCGTGGGTTCGAGCCCCGTGTCGGGCTCTGTGCTGGCTGCCAGCTCAGAGCCTGGAGTCTGTTTCAGTCTGTGACTCCCTCTCTCTCTGACCCTCCCCTGCTCACGCTGTCGCTCTCTCCCCTAGAAATAAATAGAACATTAAAAAAAAATTAAAAAAAAATAAAAGGAGGATAATAAATAATATGTACACGGTAGTGTTGCTGTGACACCCTGCATGCAAAATGCTTATTAGAATGGTAGGCGCTCAAGTGTTATCTGTTCCTTCTTTTTTGTATATATTTTTTAAAAAGTGTGGTAAAATACACAAGACAGAAAAGGTTACTGTTAAACATACAGCTTGGTGGCATTAAATATATTCACAATGACATAAGCCGTCACTACTGCCTTGTTCCAGAATGTTTTCATCATCCCAAACTGAAACTCCGTACCCACTGAGCAATCTCTGTCCACTCTCCACCGCCCTCCCCCAGCTCCCCTTTGGCAATCACTGTGCTTCTGACTCTATGGATTTGCCTCTTCTGGGATCTATTCTTAAGTGTTCCAATTTTTAAAGAGTTTAACCTTTGTGGACATAAGCAATTTTTTTTGCCTCAGAAATGTGCTCTTAACTCCTATCTTTTGAAATGGAGGATGAATTGAATGCTGATTAGATAAGTTAGGGTTCTCATTCTGAACACTGGTTATTATTTCTGAAGGATACCATTACAGGGGTGTATAGGGTGAGGCTCTCAGTAACTTTTAGGGCATGTGGAACTCCGTAGCCACATCTCCAATAGCTGCAGATCGCCATACTTTGGATTCTCTCGAGAATCGAAAAGAAAACCTTTCCTTGGGCTCTGTCTTGGCTCCAGTTACAGCCAGCTGCTATGGGGTACACTGAGCCATTCGTCCAAAAGGTAAAATATCTGTACAGCTGAGTAGGTACCTGCTGCTCTGCCTCCTGCCCTTCCCTGGGGGGGCCCACCCCAACAGCCTCCCTGTCAGGGCGAGCTCCTGCCGGCCCCGGGGGTTGGCCAGTCTTTTGACTTAGAGAAACAGCAGTGTCAACTGGTTCAGCACCATTTTTATGATTCTTTACAGTGTGCTTTTCATATGTAATCTCATTTAATCCTCACAATATCCCTCTAAAGCTTGTATTTTTTTTTTTATGTTTGTTTATTTGAGAAGAGAGAGAAGAACATGAGTGGGGAGGTGCTGAGAGAGAAAGAAAGAATCCTAAGCAGACCCTGGACTGTTAGTGCAGAGCCCAGCATGGGGCTGGATCCTATTACCATGAGATCATGACCTCAGCCAAATTAAGAGTTGGATGCTTAACTGGCTGAGACATCAGCCACCTCTAAAATTGGTAATGTTATACCCATTTTACGGGGGCAGAAATGAAAGCTTCAGGTCGTTAGTGCACATGGTTAGTGAACAGCCTAGCCCTACTGAGTCTCTTTCAACTATACAACATTACCTCTCCTCTCTTATGATTTGTGGCTTTCAATTTCTAGAGGATGTGAAAGCAGATAGCCAATCTTATTAGGACGGTGTTTAAAATAAGAACAAAAATGACCGGAACACTTGGATTTTGATCTCTGCCTTCCAAAGACCGTCCTTCAGGAAATGATACTTGGTGATGCTGTTCTTGAATACTCAATGGTGCACATTTCTCTTACATAAGAAATGATTTTCAATTCACACGAGAAATCCACAAATGTGTTCTTGGCATGGATGCTTCAGCCATACGGAGGTTCACACAGTGAGGCACAGAGTGCCTTTTGCATTGGAAACTGCCTCCCATGGCTTTGGGGATCTTGGGGGCCTTTGGGATTGGGGCTTCTAAGAGCTGGGGCAGCTGCTAAACTAGTGAGTATGGATGTGGTGAGACTGACTGTTGAATCAGGAATAAATAAACTGTGAAAACTTTGCAGGGGCTGAAGTTCTTACATACAACTTCCTAGTATGCACTGAGTGTTTGCCATATGCCAGGCCTGTTCAAAGGGCTTTCTAGGGACTGACGAGCTTAAGATTCAGATTCTTCATTCCCATTTTACAGTGGAGACACTGAGAAGCCCACCATGCCTAGCTGGCTTGCCAACATCAGGCAGCTGGCCAGTGGCAGAACTGAGATTTGTACTGTAGCATCTGAACCCAGAGTCTATACTTAACCACTTGCTGTTACTGCCTCTTTCCTGGTAGCAGGAAGGAGGGGTGGGAGGTGTATTCCTTTCAAAGAGAGAAAGTGTACAGCTGGGATAGGTTATAAAACTCCTTAAGCATTAAGTCACTAAATTCTCAAACCTACCTTATGGAGGTCGGCCCTTGTCCCATCCAATTTTGCAGATGAAACAGGCCCTGAGCTCACACAACAGCGCACATCTGAGCTTTGGGACCAGGCCTGCTGTAGAGTCTCCTACCACCCACACTTGTGGGCAGATAGATCTGTCCTTTTCTTTTTTAATGATATCCTTTTCCTTTTGGGAGGAAGCCTTTTTGTGTCCTCTGCGTTGATTGCCGGTAGGTTCATGAAAGTAACACCTAAGGTATGTTTTCCTTCTCTCTCCTCTGCTCCCTGGTTTTTTCCCCCCTCCCGCTGTCCGTGCATTCATCTGTCTCCTGGTGATTTCTCCAATGACCTGTGAGGATGAGTGGTGGCTCTGATCCTGTGTGTGGCCCTTGGGTCTCCTCAGCCACCAGGAAACATCTGACCTCAGTGGATGTCCCTTTTCTAGACGTGGCCCTCTCAGACTTCCTTCCAGCCTGTGTCCAGACTACAGCTAGGGAATTCGATTCATACTTGGGTCTCTTCCCAGTGTATATCCTAGCTTCTTTGGTTTGCTTTGAGATTTCAATCCTCTACAGAACAAATGCATTTTTAATCTTTTGTCTATGTCTTTCACAGTCTCTGGACTTAGTATCAATTTAGATCTTCCTGTCAATGTTAATTTAACTTTCCATTTCTTTAATCGTAAGCATACCATACATAACTTTCCTTTAAAATTGGGGAAAAAAAAGGAATACAATTGAGTACAGCCCATCCATTACCATTTGTCATGTTTATTTAGGTTTTCTTTGCCTGTATTTACATATTTTAAAACATTTGCAATCCTGATTTATGAATAGTCTTTTGCTTTGCATTTTTAATTTGGCTAATGGGGTAATATTTCACCGGTGCTCATGGTGACATTCTTGTTTATGGTTTAAACATTTCGTGTCTCGAATGTTGCATATCAGGGTAGATTAGATAAATCTCTTGAGGGATACATTTATCAGCTGACCTGCGTACTGATTACTGCCCTGCTAATGGACTAAGCATAGTGAGACCCTTAATTTATCTTTCTAAATAGATTGAAGAGTGTGTGGGTGATCATTGGGGTTTTCTTGGGTTCTGTGGGAGTTTGGGAAATACTTGCACATTTATAGCTCAGCTTCTCTTCCAGGCCCTTAAACTGTCGGATCTGGTAACAATGAAGAGTAGTGTGATTATTCTCAGGTGCTGGTTATTCACACTAGGCAGAGAGATCCTTTTGTGAAATTCTTACCTTGGGGCTCCATTGATATTAAGGCAAGAAGGATTCCATTACAAATTATCATTGCTGAGTAGGTCTCCGAAATTTGCTATAATGATTATGCAAATGCCCTGTGCAGTATTAAACTATTCATAGTTTGGGTAGGGACTTGGACATTGAAGAATGAGAAGGGTAACATGGGGTAAAAAGCACCCACCCTGGAGTCGGATGGACAAGGGTTTGTGTCCAGCTCTGTCACGCTAGCTGTGTGACTCTGGCCAGTCAGTTATGATCTTTAGGGCCTCAGCCTCTGTATCTGTAAAATGGGCATGATGATTCTATTTTGGAGTTGTCAAGAGAGCCAAACATGATAAGGTCTCTAAAGCTTCTGGTCAGTGGCTGGCACATGGCAGCCACTCGGATTCGGGCGGTAGCAATAGTGCTGCCCGGGGGGATTTGCCTTGATTGCCAGGGAATGTTTGCAGAAAAGACTGGTTGGGGAGGAAGCTGGGCCTTCCTCCTGCCTGAATTTCACTGCTTTATACATATGGTCAGGCAGAAACGCAGGACAGAAGAGAGGAAGCATTTCATGAAATTAGTACCCTCTAGAACATGTCTCCTGTTCCTGACAGGTGTTCCTTGCCCTGTAACTGACCCCTCCCATTCTCTGGAAACCCATGAAGGGAAGTAGAGTTGACAGAATGTTGAGAAGAGCAGAGGAGCTATCTTTTATGGCTTATTGGAGTTATGAGTAACATTCAAGGAGGGGATATATATTCAAAAGGACCTAATCAGATGATTGCTCTGTCATAGTTATTTTACAACCAAATTTAAGCACGTGTTTAAGTTGTCATGGTGAGGTTATGTTAGAAAGTTTTCTCATCCCAGGAAACCACGTGGCCTCACCTACTGAACCTCCTCGGACAGGGAGGGTGTGGGTGATGTTTATACAGAAACTTGAGTCTACTCTTAAAGAATTCCCTCATAGCAAACAATGGGGCCATTTATTAATTTTTCTAAGAGATAAGGGCGAGGTACAGGAACACATAAATACAGCAAAAAGTACACAAGTTTATAAAAGAACAGTTTTAGGAATGATTTTAATATATTTCGATAGTCTTCCTTGATCATTTTCTGACTCCATGTTTCTTTTTTTTTTAACTTTTTAATGTTTTTTATTTATTTCTGAGGGAGAGAGACAGCATGAGCAGGGGAGGGTCAGAGAGAGGGGGAGACACAGAATCTGAAACAGGCCCCAGGCTCTGAGCTGGCTGTCAGCACAGAGCCCTTCACGGTGCTCGAACCCACGAACCGTGAGATCGTGACCTGAGCTGAAGTCGGACGCCTAACCGACTGAGCCACCCAGATGCCCCCTGACTCTGTGTTTCTAAGGAAGTTCATCTTTAAAGGTGTTTCATTTTCTCTGGCAACTATTTAAACTTTTGTTTTTAACAAGCCCATCCTTATAAGTGAGTGCTGTTAGTGCTGTCTTTATTTTCATTCCTTTGTTGTTGTTGTTGGTTTCCGTCTTTAATGTTTATAGTCTTGAAGTTTAGTAAGTGATAGCAGAGAATAAGTGTCAACTGGCGAATTATTGTGTATATTCCCTAAACCCCTTGTCAACACAAAAATTAATTTTGTGCATCCTTATTAGTAGTCAAAGGGAAAATGAGTGACATCACTAGGTTGTATGGGAGTTTGTCTTACAGAAGGTAACATGTCTTCTGTTGTGCGGGAGAGGATCCTGCCAATCCATTCCAGGACATTTTCAGTAATGACAAGAGTCTTATTTAGGTTAAAACGAGCACTAGGGAATGCATTTGGACATCCTCACAGATAGTCATGAAGAGTAAAGAGGATATTTCTTTTAGAAAAGATAGCCTGCTGTGTTAAGGGTTGCACCTGGGTAGCTCAGTCAGTTAAGTGTCCAACTCTCTGTTTTGGCTCAAGTCATGATCTCACGGTTCATGAGTTCAAGCTCCAAATTCAGCTGTGTGCTGATGGTGCAGAGCCTGCTTTGGATTCTTACTTTCTCCTTCTTTCTCTGCTCCTCCCCTATTATGCTCTCTCTCTCTCAAAATAAAAAATAAACTTAAAAAAAAGAGAAAGAAAGATGGCATGTTGTATTAATATTTCTTTTTAAAAAAATCTGTGCATTTACAAGGGTTGTAAAGGGTGAAAATGGATCATGGAGGCAAAAAGCCCTTATTATTTTATATATAAAACACAGATTTGTGCCACTATGTAAACAGATACACATCTTTAAGATTAGAATTTCATGAAAGGGTGATTAGAAAAAGGATGTTGCAAAAGGCTCCTGGGTGAGCCAATAAGTATTTCAGTTAAAAAACTTAAATTTAAAATTTTTTTAAGTTTATTTGAGAGAAGTTGGGGAGGAGCAGAGAGAAAGGGTGAGAGAGAATCCGAGAGAATCCCTGGCAAGCTTCATGCTCATTGTGGAGCCCTAAGTGGGGCTCGATCTCCCAAACAGTGAGATCATGACCTGAGCCGAAATCAAGAGTCGGGTGCTTAACTGGGCCACCCAGGTGCCCAGATAAATTTAATTTTTAAAACGTTGAGAAGCACCATATAAATCCTTCACTGTTAATACCTAAAATCAGCAGCGTTGCATTTTCTTTCCCTAGGGATGTCATTTGAAATGTTAAAAGTTAAATGTTGGTGTTGACTCACATGGTAAATAGTGATTTTCTATTTCATCTCTGGGGAATTTGTGGTTCCTCATGAGAATAGCACTTTAAAAATCAATGAAAAGGTTAGGAGTCAGTAATAACATTTAGCCTTGCCAATTAAATATCCAAAAGAAACTTGAACATTCAGTCTTTCATCCTTGAGAGTTTAACTGCTCTGTGAGAGGCCGAAAGATGTGTGTTTGTAGGGACGGGGTGGGGGTGGGGTGGGGGAGGTAGAGTGGGGACCCAAAAAGCTTAGATACAGCTTGTTTTTGTTGATCACCTATACTCTCCACCTAAAAATTTTGATTTTTTAAAAAAATTAATATTAGAAGTCCAATTTAATTCAGTCCATAGTAGGTAACTTAAATTTGTGACCACCTCTTGTAAATGTAAAGTATCTGGCCAGAATTAAAGTCTTATATGGTCCTGAAGCTGAGCTAAGCCAAATGGCCCACCTGGAAAATTATCTCACATCCCTGATTATATGTGGGATAGACCTGATAATACATGCGGATCCAGAGGTGAAGGCTTATATGATTTGAGCATGTGCAAGTTGTGAGAGTACAGATTTTTTTTTATTGGTTTATTATTTTTTTAATTTGTTTTTTTAAATTCAAGTTAGTTACTTAGAATACAGGTCTCTTAAGACATGCATGTCACTGCCTATTTAGCAAAGGGAGTTGAACGCAGTGGACTAGCAGCATGTAAATTTCCCTGTGTTTTGGGAGCAGGCGAAGAAATGTATGTTTCTGTGTTATACTGGAATGATGGGTAAGAAGCACAGCTCTCTTGTGATCTGCTTTACTTCTTGTAGACTGTCTGACACTCATAGTAAATTCCAGAATGGTGAGCTATCTGCAGATGGTGCCATTTTGAAGGGTTGCCTTGGGAAAAACCCTCCCTTCGCCAGGACCCCAGGGCCCTGTGCACTGAAGGAACTCGGATGTTTTCCTAACAGCTTTTCTTTTCTTTCTTATTTTCCTTCCAACAGCTTTTCTGATGTAATAATTCTATGATTACTCATGTGATTCATCCCATTTTAATTCTTTACTTTCTTTTTTTTTTTTCCCTTAGCAAACGTTGATGTTTTAAAGGCAATGGTAGCAGATAACAGCGTGGGTGACCCTGAAAGGTGAGAGCTTCTCCCCGCTACCCCCCGCCCCTGCTTTAGTGGGACTTTTTTTTTTTTTTTCCCCACTTATCTATTAGAGCAGGTTTCCCAGCTTTAGCACTGTTGACATTTTGGTCAGATAATAGTCTAATGGGGAACCGTCCTGTGCATCCTCGGACGTTTATCAGTGTTTCTGGGCTCTGTTCACTAGATTCTGGTGTCTTATCCCCCTGCTTCTACTCCATGTGACAACCCAGAATGTCCCCACACCGCATCAGCGTCCACTGGGGAGAACTCGGCCCTGGTTGAGACCTGCAGTGTTGGAGATATGGTGAAGAAGTTAAGAGCCTTGGAATTGGGCACTTGGGTTGAGTCTTACCTCTACCCTTATTGACCACCTCTTTGTGGGCAAGTTCACCGACCATGCTGAGCTCAAGTTCCATCATTTATAAATGGAGATGGCCATTGTACCCACTTTCTTGGGTTATTATAAGGAAGACAAGGTGCCTGGGGCATTGAGGGACCTCCATGAGTAATGATGATTAAGCAAAAATCAGGCTGGTTTGATGGTGGAGCATTATAGTCCTTCCTTATTAATTACAGATAACTATATTTCTATATAATTTTTTATTTCTTCAGCTAGGAGCATTTATTGAATGACTACTCAGAGCTGGGCACAGTGCTGGGGCTGGGCATTCACAGATTGATGGCATGGACACTTGGTCTAGTGGGGAATGGAGGTGTGGGTGTGAGGCCTTAAGATGGGGATGCTCATGACTGTGCTATGGGAGAAGCAAAGACTAGATGCTCTGCGAACTCTGTGAGGCCACTGGGAGGTCAGAGGAGATTCACAGAAATGCTGTCTGAGCCAGGCATTCGACAGGCAGAGGCAACAGGCAGGGGCTGCTTGCTTGTAGGCAGAGAAGGTGCGGAAGGTTCAGTCCAGGGAGGTCTGAGAATGCTCCATGGACAGTAGCAAGAAGAGCCAGGAAGGCAAGGTGGGATTGAGGGACAAGGAGTTTAGAACCTTTTTCCTGCTTACTCTGTGGGTGGTGCACCCAGCACATCTTGGATATCTCCAGTGTGTTTGTCAAACTGGTGTGTTAGGTTTGCATTTTAACCAGGTGCCTCATGCAGGAAGGTCTGTTTAGGAAGCTCTGGTGGTGTAGTTCATAGGGCTACATAGAGACACATGAGCTGGGATTTCTCCCAAGTTCCAGCCCTAACCATGCTGTTTGGACCATGTTGGCTCAGGGCATGTTTGCCTCGGTTACTTTTGGGTGTTGTATAGTGCCTGTCACTGGGTTTTATGCACCGCAGGTACTTGATGAACGTTTGCCAAACAAATGTTGTTAAACTTTTGAATTCACCTTTCTACTATGTGGTATTCATTTGGCATTGTTTTATCTCAGAAAGCTGCTGCTGAGTGTTTTTATTTTAACAACCTAAAGAGCATCCCTAAAGAACACTAGATGGCTTTTGGCTGTCCGTGGTGTTTGAGACTATCTCCTCAACCACACACACTTCTTTTTAAAAGTGCATATGGCTGGTTCTCAGCAGCAGAAAGGCTGGTTTATGCTGTCATAAGATGGCCACGTGCCTCTGGGACTCTAGGACAGGCTCCCGTGTCAGGCTCCATGGTGACATGTACCCTGCACCCAGTCTTGACGTGTCTTTTGAAAGTTGCCAACATCTGACCTATATACTTCTGCTTTTTATATTTTGGATGGCCTGCCTGGACTATCAAAGAATGCAGTCTCCCTTTTTATTTATTTATTTATTTTTTTAATGTTTTATTTATTTCTGAGACAGAGAGAGAGGCAGCGTGAACAGGGGAGGGTCAGAGAGAGAGGGAGACACAGAATCTGAAACAGGCTCCAGGCTCTGAGCTAGCTGTCAGCACAGAGCCTGACATGGGGCTCGAACCCATGAACCACAAGATCATGACCTGAGCTGAAGCCTGACGCTCAACCGACTGAGCCACCCAGGCTCCCCTCCCTTGTTTTTTTGAAGCACTATAGCATGGTGGTTAAGTTCATGGTTTCTAGAATTAGACTTTCCAGATTTGGATCTCAGATCCATCTTTATTAGCTGTGTGTCCTTGGCAAGTTCCTTAACTTCTCTTTTTTAAAATGAGGAAATTCATAATACCAGCCTCAGAAGGGTTTGTAAAGATTAACTGATATAACACATATCAGACACTTAGAATACTGTCGGCAATTTTGGTTACTACTGTCAGCACCATCAACACCTCTAAAGCATAACTTTTAAGATCTGGACAGAAAAGCTTTCTTCCTTTGATGCAATAGTCATCTGGATCAAACATTCCATTTTAAGTCATTTGATTATTTGATGGGAATTTACATGCTTCTCTCCTTCAATGCACATGTGTTTTGGGGGTCTCTTTGTTTAGAGATCTAGGCGACACTTGGCTGTGATTGAAATCTGCTACTTGCATTACAAGAGGAGAGATTACCTTAGCTTGTAAGTAACCAGTTCTACCATTTCCTTTTTCCCACTTTAGCCCTGTGACACCCAGCACTCCTGGGAGCCCGCCTGTGAGCCCCGGGCCCTTGTCGCCAGGAGGCACCCCTGGGAAGCACATTTGTGGTCATCATCTGCACACAGTGGGCGGTCCTGTCGAGAGGGATGTGTGTCATCGGTGTAGGCACAAACGGTGGCACTTCATAAGACCCACCAACAAATCCAAACAGGGCCATGCGAGGCGTCAGGGAGAGGTCACCGTCCTCTCTGTTGGCAGGTAAGATCCCCGTGGATGTTTTGGGTTTGTGTGACATGCTTGCTGTGGTGTGTGGATCTGTGAGTACCTGTTAAATATAGAGAATGATCTCCTAAGCCTGGCTCAGCTCATATCTCCAGACTTTTTAGATGTTTTCTGCTGCGCGTCCTACATTTTTTCAATAGCAAAGGAATCCTAAGAGGTGGTTATTGCTAGACTAGATGTCAGGTGTATTAAGTAAGGTAAAAAAATTAATTATGCTGTATTAGGGTTCTCTGGAGAAACAGAGCTCACAGGATAGATATGGGAGGAAATTTAATATGGGAATTGGCTTGCTGAGACGTGCCACAGTCTGCCCTCTGCAAGCTGGAGGCCCAGGAAAGTTGGTGGTGTGATTCAGCCCCATTCCGAAGGCCTGAGAACCAGGAGGCCGATGTTCCAGGGCAGGAAGAGAAGAAAACAAATTCTTCCTTCCTGGCCTTTTTGTTCTATTTAGTCTCTTATGGGGTTTGATGACATGCACCCTCATCGGTGAAGGCTACCTTCTTTATTCAGTCTTGGATTCAAGTGCTAGTTAATCTCTTCTGGAAACACCTTCACAGACACCCCCAGCAATAACATCGTACCAGCTCTTGGGACATACGTTAGCCCAGTCAAGGTGACACACACAATTCACTAGAACACTTGCTCCAATAGATAAAGCCCAAATCTCAACTCAGCGCAGAAGAGAAGTTTAGATTTCACTGGTGCAGACCGCAAGATCGGAGGGTGGCGCCTCAGGTGGCCATCCAGAGGCCCGGTTGCTTTCCACCTGTGGCCCTGACAGCTTTGCAAGTAGGAGGCAGACGAACGAGGGAGACTATTCATAGGAGGTTTGCTGAGCCGGGCCTGGAAGCCGCACGTTTCGTTTTTCCTCCCGTACTGCTATCCAGACCTCAGCACTCGGCCATCCCTCATTGCCAGCTCCAGGGAGGGAGGAAGAGGTGGGGCCCGGCCCCTGCTTGGCAACGTCTGCCACGTGAGTTCCATGTGGATTCCCGGGGCTGCCTTCTTTGAGGTCACGCTCCCTGTGTCCTGGCTTTCCCAGTCCTCCAGTGCCATTTCCTTGTGGCCCAAGTGGGCTCTTGCCACTCAAGCAGTGAATCGGCCTGACCGCATGGAGGGGATGCTGTTGCAGTGTCTGCTGTTTTGATATTGAGTCTCACGTGGCAACCGCCTTGTGAAGGCTATACATGGAAAGGCAGTAGAAAGCAATGGTTAAGAGTATGTGCACTGGTTGGGAGCGCCCGGGTGGCTCAGTCGGTTAAGCATCCAACTCTTGATTTCCACTCAGGTCATGATCTCACGTTTTGTGAATTCGAGCCCCGAGCCAAGCTCTGCACTGACAGCACGGAGCCTGCTTGGGATTCCCTGGGTCCCTTTCTCTCTTCCCCTCCCCCACCTCAAAATAAAGAAATTTACTTTTAAAAAAACTATAAAAATAAAATGAAAAGAGTATGTATGCTGGAGCCAGACTAGGGAAGCAAAAGCTGACAGTACTGCGTCCATACCCCGTCTCTCTCTGTGGACAAACTCCAGGCAGAGTAGCCTGACTCGTTGCCTATCCCTTGTTGGAATGTAGGCACCACTGCTTACAAACTCACTTACTTTTCTCTGTACCTCAGTTTCCCCCTCTATAAAGTGAGGACGACAGTAGACCTCAGCTCACTGGGTTGCTGTGACGATTAAATAAGATGACTTATGTAAGCTCTTCGACCAGTTTGTGGCACTTTTTACTCACTCAGATGTTGGCTCTTATTATTATTTTGATGCGGTTTGGTTTTTATTATGTGTTGCACAAGAAACGAGAAGACTGCAGGGCTGTTTGCTGCTTGCAGAGAAAGAGTACAACGCATGACCACACTATTTTATTAAGAAGCAGAGTCATGGGAGTTTGTGAATGTGGAATGTGATGAGAACCTGTGGCTTGTTTAGACAAAGCGTATTTTGTTTGCTTTAAAAAAAAATCTGGGGGCATCTGGGTGGCTTAGTCGGTTAAGCGTCCGACTTTCGCTTAGGTCATGATCTCGTGGTTCGTGGGTTCGGGCACCACATCGGGCTCTGTGCTGACTGCCAGCTCAGAGCCTGGAGCCTATTTCAGAGTCTGTGTCTCCTTCTCTCTCTGACCCTCCCCTGCTCACGCTGTCTCTCTCTCTCCTAGAAATAAATAAAAAAAAATAAAAAAAAATCTGCTGAAATTTTCAAATGAGATTCAACATGGCTCTTCTAAATGCCCCACATGCAACTCTCTTTCCTGGATGTAGAATGCCGTGAGCGTTTAATTATTACGGGCTTCTCGTGTTGTGTAGAAGGTCTCTGACATTTCCACCGAGCAGATCTGTCATTACAGCTTTTCTCTGATTCTTCTTTTACTTCCTGAGAGTCTCCCTCCTCCTTGTGGTTGGTGATCTCATTTGGACAAAGAAGGAGAATGTTTTAGGTGGTTTTAAAGGAATTTAAAACCAGAACTAGAGAGAAGCTTTTGGGGATTTTGATGCTTGATGAACTAGAAAAACTGAGTAAATTAGTAAAAACTAGACTGAGTAAATTTCCTTAACTTCTCTTTTAATCTTTTTTTTTTTTTTTTTTTTAAGCCAGTGGAAATGACTGGGATTTAAAATATATTTTAGGGGCACCTTAACCTCGGTCTGTTAAGCATCCGACTTCAGGTCAGGTCATAATCTTATGGCCCATGACATCGAGCCCCACGTTGGGCTCTGTGCTCGCAGCTCAGAGCCTGGAACCTGCTTTGGATTCTGTGTCTCCCTCTTTCTCTGCCCTTCCCCCACTCACACTGTCTCTCAAAAATGAATAAATGTTAAAAAAAACAATAAAGAGTATATATTTTATTTTGGGGGGCACCTGGGTGGCTCAGTCAGTTAAGCATCTGACTTTGGCTCAGGTTGTGATCTCGAGGTTAGTGGGTTCGAGCCCCATGTCTGGCTCTGTGCTGACATGTCAGCACATGAGCCCCATGTCAGCTCAGCCTAGAGCCTGCTTCAGATTCTGTGTCTCCCTCTCTCTCTGCTCCTCCCCTGCTCATGCTCTGCCTCTCTCTCTCTCTCTCAAAAATAGATAAACATTTCAAAAAATTGAATATATATTATATTTTAATTACAAATTTTTTCATATTTATTTATTTATTTTTGAGAAAGAGAGGGAAAGAAAGAGTGCAGAAAGAGAGAGAAAGAGCACGGGGAGAGAGAGAGAGACATCTCAAGCAGGCTTCATGCTGTTAGTGCAGAGCCCAATGCAGGGCTCAATCTCATGAACAGTGAGGTCATGACCTGAGCAGAAATCAAGAGTCTGATGCTTAACCAACTGAGCCACCCAGGCACCCCTAAAATATATTTTAATGAAAACACTTTCTCACTATCTTTAAATAAAAATAACGTATTTAAAACATGTTTAATGTATATTTATTTTTTTGAGAGAGAGTGTGCGTGAGCAGGGGAGGGGCAGAGAGAGAGGGAGACACAGACTATGAAGCAGACTCCAGGCTCTGAGCTGTCAGCACAAAGCCTGACACGGGGCTTGAACTCACCAACAGCGAAATCATGCCTGAGCCACCCAGGTACCCTTGATTTACATTTTTTAATATGAAACTGTTCTGGCATCAGGACATACCTGCTTCCTGATCCACAGGATTTAGATGCCACTGTGCTCCTGACTCCCCAGCGTTCCAATGCGGTGTCATAGGTGTCCTCTGCTAGAAGTCCTCGTGGCAACTTCATTGGCTTGATTCTTATCAAGTGTTAACCACTTTCAGTTTTGCATTCACTGAACTGGAGGAGTACGTGTTTTATCTAATCCAAGTATCTTTACTTTATATTTTTCCCAGTATGGACGTCTTTGTGTACTTGTTCCTCTGGGAACAATATGTAGTTTATGAGGGTGCTGTGGGTCCCCACCACGTTTTTCATGATCTGCAGCTGAAGGCCGAAGTTGAAGGCTGTCTGGGAGCCTCTTAACTTCAGAACGCAGAATCTCTGCCATGAACGTGGTGACTGCCCTCTTCAGAGGCAAGGGGAAGGCGAGCAGACTCTAATTCTTAGTGAAAATCCCCTCCTTAATTCCCTTAACTTTTTCCCTAACCCTTAATGAAAATTAAGCCAAATTTGCTGGGAAAAAAAAAAAAGTCTAAAACAGAACACACACAGAAACCACCACCAACTGATCCTGATAAAATTCATGGTTGGGGCTCCTCCGGCCAAGTGTGTGCAGAGATAAGTCTCTCTGAGGGGTGGGTGTACTCGAGGAAGGCAGTTCTTGAGCGAACATTTGGGTTACATCAGTCTAACTGCAAGCTGGTTGTGCTTTTATCCAGCCTTCTGGAGTTAAAACAACTAATGGAGAACTTGTGTCCTTGTTACAAACCACACCCCTGAGGCTGTTTAAGATGTGGGTACCCAAACTTTTTAATGTATTTTTCATGCTCTGCAAAGTGTCCAGGAGAGTGCGTGATGTGTTGAGTGAAAATCAGCTGGAGAGGTTGGCAGGGGGTGGGGGCATTTGCTGGATAGGGCGCCCCTCCTGTTACATAGGGCTTTCTTCATTGATGGCCCAGCTTTTGACCAAGAGTCTTTGGGATCCTCCAGATTAAAAAAAAAAAAGAAGAAGAAGAAGAAGAAGAAGAAAAAATTTATTTTGAGAGAGAGTGAGTGCGAGTGGGGGAGGGGCAGAGAGAGTCCCCAGCAGGTTCTGCACTGTCAGCACAGAGTTCCACATGGCACTCGAACCCACAAACTGTGACATCATGGCCTGAGCCCGTATCAAGAGTTGGATTCCTAAGGACTGAGCCCCCCAGGAGCCCCAGCATCCTCTAGATTTTTGATTGCCTCTTGATTCTCGTTTCCTGAAGAAGCAAAACTCATCAAATGTGCTCTTTGCCCCCTCAGGTTTAGAGTGACCAAAGTGGAACACAAGACAAACCAGAAGGAGCGGAGAAGTTTGATGTCAGTTAGTGGGACCGACAGTGTCAATGGGGAGGTTCCTGTGACACCTGTGAAGAGAGAGCAGAGTGACACGGAGTAGCAGGTGAGTTGCAGTTGAGGTGACATGGGGGGGCAGGGCACGGTGGGGAGAAGGTGCTGGGGCCTCCTGGGGTGTGGGGTGGGGTGGGAATGACTTGGCAGGAAAGTGAGAACCCGCAGGGCTGTAGGGGACGGAATGGGATTACTTGTCTGTTCAGAGCTTCTTGTGAAGAGACCCCAGGCTTGGCTGCCTCCAAGGGCCTGGCCTGCACGGTAATGAGGAGAGAGGGGTCCTTCAGAAGCAATGTGGAACGGGGACGCAGCAAACTGGAGCTCCCATAACCCAGCTGCCGGGCTTGTATTTCCCCAAGGCAGAAGGCACTTAAATGTTGCTAGATCTCATGCAAAAAAAAAGGCAGAAATCTGGACTTTTAAAATGTGAAATCACCACAGGTTTTTAATGGCAGCTTATTAAATGTCCTTTAAAAATGCATGCAGGCCAAATGAGATACAATCTTGCCATCATTTCTAGATAAACTGTTATTTGAAAAAAGCCTGGAGCGAGCAAACCTATGTTTTTTTTCTTTAATGGAGTTGGAAACCGCTTTTCTTTGATGTGCCCCAGTAGGAGTATTACTCTTCCAACCAAGTATTTGAAATGATTTAAAAAGCAAACGTGAATGCTTCTTGGCTGGGCAGTCTTCATTTTGGAAGACAGTGCTCGGAAAAGAAAAAAGGCTGGTGATAATTTGATATTGGCCTAGCTTTCATCTTACCATTTTCTTTTTGTTCTGGCTTGGGTAGCATTCGCCCCTTTCATGTGTCTTTATGTGTAAGAAGGGGAGTCGTGGACTCTGGGGTGATCTTGCTCTGGAGGCTCCAGTCCAACTGTCAGAACCTGGATGTGAAGGCAGGAGAGGTCACACTGGCAAAGGGAGGGACGGGTGGGGTTTGGGGAGGCGGGCTGGCTGGGGCCTTGAAGGTGCAGGACAGAGGCAAGGTTGAATCTGAGCCCAGGAGTCAAGCAGGGATGTGGCTGGTGTGGCCGCGTGCGGGGGAGAAGCGGCTTGCAAGCGGAGTGTCTCTGATAATCTGCACAGGCTCGGAGGGCCTGAGGATGGTCTGGAAGAGGAGTAGTCTTGACGTCTCTAAGGCACAGGGGCTCTGAGCTTCCAATGTTAGTTCTCGCGTCTCGCATTCGGGAAAGATCTGGCCCATTCCCCCGAGTTTAGGAGCTGAGTAGGGCTTTCTTTAACGAAGAGAAACAGGGTGCTTGCAGGGCTCAGTTGGTTACATCTGACCTTTGATTTTGACTAAGGTCATGATCTCACAGTTCATGGATTCGAGCCCTGGGTTGGCCTTTGCAGTAACAGTGCAGGGCCTGCTTGGGATTCTCTTCCTCTCTCTCTCTCTCTGCCCCTCCCCTGCTGGTGGGTGCATGTGCTTTCTCTCTCTCTCTCTCTCTCTCTCTCTCTCTCTCTCTCTCTCTCTCTCTCAAACTTTAAAAAGAAAGAAAGAAAGAAAGAAAGAAAGAAAGAAAGAAAGAAAGAAAGAAAGAAAAAGAAAGAAAGAAAGAAAGAGAAACAGAGCAGAAAAGTCTATGGCATCTCAGCCAGTTACTGGTGCCTTGGGAAGGGAACCAAGAGAGACTTAAGAAAAGGAAGAGAATGGGGGCGCCTGGGTGGCTCAGTCAGTTAAGCATCTGACTTTGGCTCAGGTCATGATCACATAGTTTGTGGGTTCGAGCCCCGCATCGGGCTCTGTGCAGAAGGCTAGCTCAGAGCCTGAAGCCTGCTTCAGATTCTATGCCTCCCTCTCTTTCTTACCCTCCCCTGTTCATGCTGTCTTTCCCACTCAGAAATACACAAAACATTAAAATTAAAAAAAAAGAGCAAAGAAAAGGAAGAGAATGATGAATATAGTAAAAGCAACTGATGTCAATTCAGTATTCTAGTCTTCTGGATACGTATCTGACATATACAGTCTTCCGGATATGTATCTGACATATCCAGTCTTCCGGATACATATCTGACATACATGTCTCACATGTCACCATTATAAACATTTCTAAGGGGAAGGATACTATTTTCCCAGTTTTATAAATGAGAGATCCAATGAATGGAAAGGGTAAATTACTTGTTAAGGGTCACTTAGCTGGAAGATTTGAACCTAGGCTCTGACTACAAGACCAACTGTATTCTTCTACCCATCCTAGGCTGCTCACTAAGAGTCAGCCCTAGACCCATGAATGGAGGGCATTTCCACAGTGATCCAGAACCTGTGTTCTAATATGGTAGCCATGAATCACCTGTGGCTTCTTAAATATAAATTAATTAAAATTGACAATTTAGTATCGCAGTTGTACTAGTCTATTTCTCATGCTCAGTAGCCACAGTTGGCTGGCTAGGGTCTGCCATACTGGACGGTGCAGATCCGGAACATTTCCGTCATCACAGAAAGTTTTATTGAACAGAGTGGATGGTACCCTAGGTATTATCCTGAGTGACTTTGGTAAATAGGAAGTAAATCTGATTAAAGTCATGAGGACTTTAATCCTGAGAAGAGAAGCATCTGGCTTTCCGAGTGTAAGGTAAGGAGGGCCCTGCCCGCTCAGCTGCATGTGATGACAGTTTGCCTGTGCATCCACAGCCTGGCCACGTGTCGAGAGTTGGAGCAGACCACACGTAAGAGGACACTGCTGTCCCTGAGGCAGGAAGTGCAGCGTAATCCTGTGTGAGGCTCAGCCTGACTGGTTTTGGCCCTCCTGCCTGGAGAGAGGGGCACTTGAGACTTGAGAAGGTTAAAAGAATTAGGATTGCTCAGATGGTTTTCCTGGCCCAAATTTTGTCTGTATCTGACTATAAGAATTTGATCCAATCATCTCAAGTCCTGACCACATCTGATTTACAATTTGATATTCTCCTCAAAGTGCACAGTCATCCACCAGGATTTTGTAAGAGAGCATTGGACTGGGTCAGAAGGCGTGGTCTCACATCCTAGCTTCACCTCTTAGAAACCATACTTAACCTCCCACGTGAACCCGCTTTCCGTGACTATGACATAAGGATATTACATTCATTGATTTAAGGCAAGTGCAACAGAGTGCCTGGCGTGTCATTGGCTCTTAGTTGAGGATCATCATGTTGGACTGTGTCATCCAAAATCAACAACAAGCTCATGGATGACCTTAGAAAGAGAATGTGGTTTCTGAGCCTTCTGTTGTAATTAATTTGGAAATCAAAAATAAAAAATTTTATTATGGGATTTTCAAACACAGAAGTAGAGAGAATTATGTTGTGAGTGGTCATTAGCCAAAGAGTAATTTAAATACCTGTTGTATCTCAAGTATTTGCTCTGTACCCGACATGCTCTGAAAGGCACGTTCCATGTATTCACTGATTTAACAACAGCAATAGGTAGGTGCTAGTTAGTACCCAGTTCTGCCAATGAAAGTGTTAAGCACAGAGTTTAAGCAATGTGTTCAGAGTAACCAGCAGGAGGAAGGTGGAGTTCAGAGCCCACCCCAGGCTTCTGGAGTCACAGGCTTGACCTCGCCTCTGGGTCTGGGGAAAGTGGATCCTGTGGTCAGAGCCTCCTAGGATTGAGGCCTGCATGAGAATGGATTCTGAAAAAGAGGGGAAGGAACTATTCACTGACATATGAAAAATTTATTCATTAAAATTTTTCTTGCTAGGTGTTTTAATATTTCTCATGACCTCCATCCTCCCAAAGGGTATGTTTGGGGTTTTTAACATTACTTGATTTTCCAACTGGAGAAATCCTGGCATTTTTCCATTTGGGCTCCAAATCTCTGGTTCTGGACTGAATCGGAAGATTTGCCAGAATATAGCTAATAAAGTAAGACAGGAATGTTAACGCATCTTTCCTATGATCCAGTATAGTTTTTAAAGTTTTGTTTTTTCCTGGAAAATACTTTTGTTCAAATTTGGATTTTTAGTGTAGAATTGATTTAAATATTCACATGTAAAATTATACCTACTCATTGGCTTGGTTTCTTTCTCTTTTTAAAATTAGGGATTGATACTAGAAACTAGGCTTAGATCTCTCTCTCTGTCCTCTTTTTAAAAAACAAAATCTGTTGTTTGGCATTTCTTCTTCTTATTCTTTTCCCCGTTTCATTGGCCTGAGATCTTTTTTGTAGTTAGATCTAACTTGCTCTCTGCCTGATTTATTTTGGCCATGCTGTTAAAATGGTCTCTTTTTTTTCACAGAAAATGTGTTTTGATTTCTTCTTAGAAGAATAAGCTTTTGTTCTTTGAAGTTAAATAAATCAAATTGCTTTCAGCCTCCAAATGCCACTGCCTTGTCTTCATTACCACTGGTCTTTCACTTTTTAAAAATGAAGCTGTCGTAAGCATTTGATACACGTTTCTGACGCGTGTGTTCCTTTTTGCAAAGTATGGTAGGATTTCATTGAAACATTGATTTGGAAAGTGTACGTAACACTATTTTTTATCAAAACAAAAATTTATAATATTACAGATGGCTTTTTAGCTATTTTATTATTGAAGTGGTTCTATTAATTCTTACTTTAGGCATTTATTTTAGTGATTAAAAGTTGAGTTTTATTTTTGTATTATTTTAAAAAACTATTTTATTATTATTTATTTTTGAGAGGGAGCACATGTGGGGGAGGAGCAGAGAGAGAGGGAGACACAGAATCCAAAGCAGGTTCCAGGCTGTCAGCACAGAGGCCAACGTGAGGCTCAAACCCATGAATGGTGAGATCATGACCTGAGCCGAAGTCGGACACTCAACCAACTGAGCCACCCAGGCGCCCCAAAAGCTGAGTTTTAAACTGTTTTTAGGCTTAATTTGAGCTGTGCTACTTCTTTTTTTTTTTTTTACAAATAGTTTATTGTCAAATTAGTTTCCACATAACACCCAGTGCTCATCCCCACAAGTGCCCTCCTCCATGCCCATCCCCCCCCCACATCCATCAGTCCTCAGTTTTTGTCAGCATTCAAGAGTCTCTCATGGTTTGCCTCTCTCCCTTTCCCCCACCATTTCCGCCCTTCTTCTCCCCCTTGGTCCTCCGTCAAGTTCTGACCAGTGGTTTTAGGCAAATTGCTGAACCCCTACAGGCTTCAGGTTCATTGTCTTTATAATGCGGCTGTTGTTGGACCTCAATGAGGAAAAACACAGATATATCCTTCCTCAGTCTGTCCTTGGCACAGTTAGTATTTACTGAATATTCGCTATTATCAATAATCTTCATCCCATTCTCGGTTGGTCTTATTTATTAGCCTACTCCTCAAGCATCCACTTGAGGGTCTGTGAATCCTTTTACTTCTAATACTTCTAAAGAATATTAGAGCTTTGGATTCTCATGACATTTTAACAATTAATATTTGGCAAGTCTCTGAGGAATTTGGGCCATTCTCTAGTCTGTGTTAAGAGGCCTTAGAAATAACTATTCCCCCTCCTACCGGAGGTGGGATCAGAATTAGGAACAAGGCAGTCTGAACGTGTTCTCAGCTTAAGTTCTTTGTGTTATTCAGATCAGAAGGCGGGTTAAATTAAGAGGTAGTGTGGACAGAGTTTTCTGCATGAAACTGCTGTGCTGGGGCTCTGTTCTGGGATAAAAGTCTTTCTGACAAGACTCTTTCATGGGTCATGCGCCCGCCCTCCTGAGCAGCACAGCCAGTCACAAGGTCAGCTTCCCAGACCTTTGGTGCCTTCCTTTCCTCCTTCCTTTTGAACTCTGATAGGGTGTAGTGAAGGGTCCCTCCGGGGGGGCCTCCCCTGAGGTCAGGCTACATTATTTTCAGTCCTTTGCCTTGCCATTCTTTGTTAACACTCCGGGGAAGGAGAGAGGATGATGAGAGACTTAAGGCACCGCTCGTTAGCATACATTTTCTCCAGAGCTAGTTTTTGTTTTTTTCCCCCCAAGACAAACTATACGTTTTTTACAAAGCAAAAGTTATCTCAGGTTTGGTGGAAGCCCCTTCATTTGATTCACTGGCCTTAAAGAGGCCATGGCATAGAACTTCATGGGAAGAAACTGTACTTTAAATAGGCATAGATAGGAACACCTGCCTTGATTTTTAGTTGCCGAGCACATTTCTAAATAGTAAGAGCAGTACCTGGGCTGGTTCCTGTGTTCCTGTGTGGACGTCACTCCTGCTGAGCCCATCTTAAACATGGGAGTGGAGGGAAGTTAACAGCTGCCCAGGACCTGTCAGGGGGAAGACAGGCTGGTGGAATTGGCCAGATGAGGAGAAAAGCTGAGTGAGGGACAGAGTCAGATGCAACCTTGTGGGTGATAACCTTTCCACGGGACAGATGAAAAGCCAGGCTCAGCGATTATTTTCGCCCAGCTCCCAGGGCCAGGCAGTGACAGGGGTTGGATGCTGACGTGTTCAGTGGCTTTGGGGCTTGAGGGGGCCTTGCTTTCTCTGAGGAAAAAAAAAAGTCCTCCTTCGATCTCTCAGTCCTGTGCCTCAAAGTAGCAATCATGTCACATTATCAGCCAGGCATGGCTTCCTTTCGTCTCCTATCGTGACCCTCTACTGGTGTTTGGCTGTTAGAGCTGTGCCTGCATCAGGTTCCGGTCCGTGAACAATTCTGTTTTCTTACAGATAGACTAAGATCATAGACTTTGGGATCTCAGAGGAGCTGTCATTGCTACTTCAGGTCAATTCAGGTACAGTTAGATCTTTTAAAATTATTTATTGAGGGGCGCCTGGGTGGCTTAGTCAGTTAAGCGTCTGACTTTTGCTTGGGTCATGATCTCGCGGTTCGTGGGTTCGGGCCCCGCGTCGGGCTCTGTGCTGACTGCCAGCTCAGAGCCTGTTTCAGACTCCCTCTCTCACCTCCCTGTTCATGCTGTCTCTCTCTCTCTCTCTCTCTCTCCTAGAAATAAATAAAAATATTAAAAATAAAAAAATAAAAAAAATAAAAGTATTTTTTGAGCCCCTACTCTGTGTGAGGCTCTGTTCCAGGCCTTAGGGACATAGAAAAGTGGAAGATGGACAGGCGAAGGCCATGCTTTCTTGGAGCTTTGGTTCTAGTTTTATGTAGACTTTTCTCCCCATGCCTCCTCGTCCCCTCCTTTCAGAGGAGGGAGGTCCTAAGAGGTTATATATGTTGTTCAAGGTCATGCCAGTGGTGGATTCCAGAGCCTGGACTTCCTGGCAGTTCATTCCCCTCACTGTCTCTGGTGAATTGGTTATTACAAGAGTTTGAACTTGAATTATTATTTTTTAAAATTTTGTTAATGTTTTTATTTATTTTTGAGAGAGAGAGACAGAGTGAGAGCAGCGGAGGGACAGCGAGAGAGACACACACAGAATCGGAAGCAGGCTCCAGGCTCTGAGCTGTCAGCACAGAGCCTGAGCCTGACACAGGGCTCAGACTCTTGAACTATGAGATCATGATTTGAGCCGTAGTATGATGCTTAACTGGCTGAGCCACACAGTCACCCCGAACTTGAATTATTTTTTAAGACTTGAGAAATAAATAACCCCTCCGTCCTCTTCTCTTACTCTCTGTCTCTCTCTCTCTCTCTCAAAAATTAAAAAAAAAAAATTAAAAAAAAGAATTGAGAAATAAGACATAAACACAATAAAATATTCAAGCAGCATAAAAAGTTGCAGGGTGAAAAATAAGTCTTTAAAAACAGTGAATTCTTCACCCAATTTACAGCTCTTCTTCCTCATTGCAATGAAATCTTCCCAGGAGGGAGCCATGATTACTGATGTCCTCTATCCTTTCAGGATTATTCTATGCGTACATGTGTTTATGCAACACATGTGTATGTACAGTTCCCTCTTTTGCCCTTCCTCCAGTGAGAAAGATGAGTGTAGATATTTGTCTGTACCTTGCTTTTTGTTGAAGTTGATGGCTAATAGGTCCTGGGGACTGTTGACATTTTACTGTCCCCCGTTGATTGAGCCCTGCTGAGTGAAAGTGCTGGACACAGTTTTTACGGGTTATGTGCCCTGTGTGTTATTGAGAGTTGCACCAAGACATGCACGGAGGTAATCTGAGCATTTTCAGTGGACCTACGTACATACTTTGCTCATCAACTATGTTGTTCTTTCAGACCTCTTCTTCCACAGCCCTGCTGTGTGTACAGCTGAGACGGAAATGCGGTTTTGAGTATTTTCAGGATTCAGACAATGTGGGGGCCTGGAGGTTTTTTGCGTTGGTCTGCTTTCAGTTGCCTCTAAAGCAAGCTGTCTGTCTGTCCCCTGTGTGCATATCCCTTGGTAGTGTCTGCTCCAGGACCCCTTCTGTTTTTGACCAGAAGTTGACCTGCTGACCCCTCAGAGAACTCAGCTCCTCTTCCTCCATAGCCTGTCAGCCCTTTGATGGGACTTAAGAAAGAGGTGGCTGTGACCTCTGTCCTTTTCACCACAGAAACTCGGCCTCGGAGATTCCTGGAGACTCTGGACCATCTGAGCACAGACCCGTGGGGGCTTGACTGAGGCAGAAAATGAAAGGCTTTTGGAGACATTTTTGCCTAGAACTAGAAAGAAAAGGGAATTAATGGTTGTAACCAGGGCTTATATTTTTCTTTATTGGTAACTTGAGTCTTCGAATCTAGTAACATTAAATAGCTTAAGGAGGTAATAGTGCCTATTTTCTGTAAGTAGCAGGACATCAGATGCTGAAGTAACTCCACAGTATACATCCTGGAATCAGGCTCCTTGTGCTCAAGTTCTGGTCTGTCACTTGTTAGCTGTATAACCCTGGACAGCTTTTGGCTCAGATGCCTCAGCTTCTCTACCTGTAAAGTGGGGATAATAGTGATAATATCACCTGCCTCATAGGGATGTCGTTCCTTGGAACTTAGCTAGTGTTAAATCGGCAAATGCTAGATATTGTTACTGTATCAGGCGAGCCTTATTTAAACACTTAGCAAATTAAAGTGTAAAAAGTTGCCATTTTCGAGATTTAAATTTTTTCCTGTGGTGCAGAGAGGCCAGGTTAGGCATAGATGTTGTAGATTGCTTATTTGATTCTCATGAAGTGACTTACTGGGAGCCAGTGGGCTGAACCTGTAGCTCACAGGCCAGTAGAGGCCAATGTCTAACTAGTTTGGCTTTCCTTATTAGAAAGCTACCTGCAGCCTAGTATAGATGTTGAATTATAGATGCATTGAGATTAATGGGGAACTGTTGAATTGCATTCAGATAATTCTCTAGTGAGCCTTTGTTTTTCCAAATACAGAATAACTTTTTTTTTAAGTTTATTTACTTATTTTGAGAGAGAGGGAGAAGGATGTGAACAGGGAGGGACAGAGAGAGAGGGAGAGAAAGAATTCCAGGCAGGCTCCACACTGTCAGCACCGAACCTGATGTGGGGCTCAATCCCATGAACCATGAGTTCATGACCTGAGCCAAAATCAAGAGTTGGATGCCTAAATGACTGAGCCACCCAGGTGCCTCAGTTTTTTTTTTTTTTTTTTCTGTTTTTTAGAAACAGAATAACTTTTGATGTCAGGCACATTTTAGTTGGAATAAAGTGCTCTGAATTTCACCATCCCAGTGGCTGGTAAATCACAAGTGCTCAATTATTGTCATTCTGGAAACCCACTGTTGCCAAATATATGAACACATTTAAATTGTTGTGAGTATAATAACTTAGTAAAGAGCAATCTTCAGACTTTTCAGTAAGATCCAAATCTAATGTCAGAAGTTTCAAAGCTATAAGGAGTGAAAAATTTGTTACTGATTTTATTAAATAAAGAAGATAATATAATTTGTAGGAATATATATTTCTTCTCTATGCTACTTAAAAAAGCTATTTCCATTTTGAAGGGAAAATACCAATAAGCATTTTCATTTTTCCTGAACTGACCCACATACATTAAAAAGTTGCTCACAACTGATAATAAAAGGCTAGGGGACTCTTGGGTGGCTCAGTTGGTTAAGCATCTGACTTCAGCTCAGGTCATGATCTCGCTGTTCCCGAGTTTGAGCCCCTCTTTGGGCTCTGTGCTGACAGCTTAGAGCCTGGAGCCTGTTTCAGATTCTGTGTCTCCCTCTCTCTTTGCGCCTCCCCTGCTCTCACTCTGTCTCTTTCTCTCTCTCAAAAATCAATAAACATTTAAAAAAACTTTATAATAAGGAATATATAGTTGGTCCTCATTTCTTGTATAGAGCTAATAAAACTCTTGGAATTTCTTACGGGATGAGATCTATATAGTGTCTTTTGTTTTATGTTAATGAAGTGACTTTGGAAAGCCTGCAGGTAACCAAAGGATGGGGAAGGGCTTGCTAGGGAGCCAACCATCTGATTAGAGGGTTGGAACTCTTAGTACTTCCACTGTACCCCCCACTTCCAAAGAAGAGAGAGGGGCTGGAGGTCAACCAATGGCCAGTGATTTAATACACCATCATTCTGTAATGAAGTCTCCATAAAAACTCAAAAGGGGAGGGTTCGGAGAGCTTCCAGGTTTGTGAACCAGAACACTTCCACATGTCATCGTGCTGGGCCCCGTGCGTGTCTGAGATCCGCTCTACAGAAACTCCTTTGTTCGGGACCTTGCCCTATGTATCTCTTCATCTGGCTGTTGACTTCTGTCCTTTAATATCCTTTATAATAAACTGGTAATCTAGTGAATAAACTCGTTTTCTAAGCCCTATGAGCCAATCTAGAAAATTAATTGAATCCACGGAGGGGTTTCTGGGAACCTCTGACTTATAGCCAGTTGGTCAGAAGTACGGGTACCAGTCTGGGCTTGGATCAGCATCTGAAGCGGAGGGCAGTCTACTTGTGGGAATGAACCCTTAACCTCTGGGATCTGATGCCATCATTAAGTAGATAGAGTTAGAATGGAGTTGAATTGTAGGAGACCCATCAGTTGCTTGTGCATTACTTTGTGGTGTAGGAGAAACCCTGCCTACACATACACGCACACACACATGCTCGCACACTGGAATTGTTTGCAGAATGCTTACAATGCATGAAAGACAAAATGGCCAATAAACATGGGAAATGCCCGAACTTCCTAATAATCAAATACAAACTAAAGTAATGAGATTGCTTTTTGCTTTTCTGTTGGCAAAGATGAATGTTAACACTAACATGATGATATAACTTATATTCAAAGTGGAACTCTTCTAAGAATAAAAGGGACACTGTAAATAATTATTCATATGCATTCATAGAATAAACATATGTAATCCGAGACCTCCAGGCCAGCTAGTTCACATGGTCTTCCTGGTTAGCACTTGATGTTGAAGAGGGTGGAGGGGGATGGGCGCTGTCACATCCCTGGGCAGAGATCAGTACAGTAGAGCATCTACTGTCTATCATTAGCTGAAAAAGCAAGTTGTAAAATATCCCAGTTTCATTTTTAGAAAGGATACACAACGTCTCTCATTTTGTCTTGGATTGAAGCTGATCACTACACTTCCCTGGATAAGCACCAAACTCTTTGAGATTTTAGACTGTGTCTTCTTACCTTTTGTCATGCCTTCAGGTGGCAATTTGTGCATAGTTGGCTCTCAGTGGTTTCTTAACAGGTGTGATGGTAGCAAACTCAGCTGACCATTAAAATAGACTTCTGCAGATGAGCTGAACTCTGGTTCCAAACTATTGTGAAGGAAGTTAAAAAATGATTCTGAGGTGTCTGGGAGGCTCAGTTGGTTAAGTGTCCGACTCTTGGTTTTGGCTCAGGTCATGATCTCGCTGTTCATGGGTTCGAGCCATGCATTGGGTTCCATGCTGACAGCATAGAGCCTGCTTGGGATTCTCTCTCTCTCTCTCTCTCTCTCTCTCTCTGTCTCACTCTCTCTCTCTCTTTCTCTCCTCTCTTTCTGCAACTCCCCTGCTTGCTCACTCTCTCAAATAAAAATCATTAAAAAAAGATTTTAAGAAATGATTTAAAAAAATAATTCTCTAATCCAACAATTTTGTAGTTCAGACTGCACCAAATTTTTAAATATTTCAGTCTAGTATTTCTGAACTACAAAATTTTATAACTCAGATTGAGTTGCCCAGATTTTTAGTAATACTTGAATCTTTACATGCTTCTTTCATATCTGTTTCCTCCGCCATTTCTTTGATATAGTTTTTGTCCTCAGCTGACTTTGTAGGGTTGTGTTTGCAGGCTTTGCCCTTTGGAAGTGAACTTAACTCTTGTGGTTATTATCAGTTGACAAACAGTGCTGGGTTTTATCTTATGGCTTAAACCCTTCTATGTGCATTAAGTAAGGCACCTTGTAAGAAAGCGGAGTCCTGGACCCAGTCCCCTCAATTCTGACTTTGCAGGTCATGGTTCCAGTCCAAATAATTGGCAATGTTTTAAATAACATTTGAGTCGCTTCTAAAGAAGGTGCTACGTTATCATCCTGAGGAACACTGATTTAAAGAGACTTCACTGATTAGCTAGTGTAGCATCAATCTATCGATTAGACTACATTAGCTTTTTAATAAATATGGAGTCTTTATTAAAATAGGAAGGTGCTGGGGCACCTGGGTGGCTCAGTGTGTCAAGCGTTCAACTCTTGATTTTGGCTCAGGTCATGATCTCAAGGTTTGAGAGTTTGAGACCCACATTGGGGTATGTACTGACACTGTAGAGCCTGCTTGGGATTTTCTCTCTCTTCATGTCTCTCTGCTCTTCCCCTGCTTGTGCTCATGTTCTCTCTCTCTCTCAAAAGTAAATGAACATTAAAAAAATAGGAAGGCATTAGTATTAATTTATAAAATTTAACACACAGTTTAGACCAGAGTAAGATTTAAAGGCCTGCAAGCACCAAGTACCTTCTGATATCGTCCCATTTACCTACACTGGCTAAGATGCCACTCTGTGCAGGCAGTACCGTCTTCACATTACTAGCAAAATGGCCTGTGAGCACATAACCACAGGGTGTTCAGTAGAGCTTAGTAGAAGATAATCCTTTGTTTAGGAAGTTAGAGTCTCTAAGGATCACAGATAACTGGTGAAAGATCACATACGTGTTGCTGGAGGACTTGGAGTATGAATATTACTGTTCTAATCTTAACTGTATTTCTATAAACAACTTGCCCTCTCCCTCATTGAAATATGTTCTACAAAATTCTTAATCCAGCTCTGTGATGCTGTAGCCTTGTATCTATTCATGTCATGCCATGTCATTCAAGGTGCACTTTTGATGTTCTCAGGGCCTGAGCCCCTATGAGTTCCTGTGTAGCCACAATGACTGCTTCCCTAGAGAGTGGGGCCGGGCCAGGTTTCCAGATTCTGCATTTCCCTCCTGTTGTGCCACCCCCCCTCCCCCTGCCACACACACACAGCTGGGGAACAGGGAAGTGAAGGAACCAGAGCTCAGTGATGCTATGGGCGTCCCCGTGGGGACTGGCATGCCCGTGCAGTGGGGGTTGAGTGGGTGGGCTTCCCGTTCTGACTGCATGGTGTAGAACTGCCACCTCACCATTCTTGATTGTGTGGCCCTTGGCAACTTATGGACGCCTAGGTTTCTTCCTCTGAAAATGGGATCGTCCTTGACTCAATGAGTCATTGGAAAGTTTGAGTTACTGAATCTAGAGTACTAAGCGTGGCAGTGCCTGGCACATGGAAAGCGCTCTGTAAATGTCAGCTACTGTTATTATTAATCAGATGGTATTTTCCTTCCTTAACTCCCTGTCCTTGGAGGTCTTAGTGTTCAATGTCCATTACTCTGCTTAGGCTTCTAGTTTTGTAAGACATGTTTCTTCTTCTTTTTTTTTAAAATATTTTTATTTATTTCTAGGAGAGAGAGAGAGAGAGAGAGAGAGAGAGAGTGAGCAGGGGAGAGTCAGAGAGAGAGGGAGTCACAGACTGAAACAGGCTCCAGGCTCTGAGCTGGCAGTCAGCACAGAGCCCGACGCGGGGCTCGAACCCACGAACCTCGAGATCATGACCTAAGTGAAAGTTGGACGCCTAACCGACTAAGCCACCCAGGCGCCCCAACATGTTTCTTCTTTTTAAAGGGACCAGCTATTTATTTCTAGAGAGTCCTTTTTTAACAAGGTACATATACGTCCTACTCAAAGATATGCTGCACTGTGGCTTCTCAGGAACCATAATATAATAATGGAATTATGGCATTATAATTAGAATGACCTCTTCCTGCTTTCCAGATTAAGCTTTTCTGATTTCTCTCCATCAGGCTTATTTTATGAGGGAAATGGTCACACTTGGGATTTCCCAATCATTTCATAGTAAGGAAGTTTTACTGAATTTCTTCTAGCTTGAGTACTCGTATGTGAACTGTAATCACCAAATTATCCCCAGAGAGAGAGAAGTCAGCTTGTTAAATATGGTAGCGTCCCATGGTGATTAGATCGGAGGATGGGTGGGTGGAGGGTTTTCTCACAGTTCCTCCACTGCTGCTGGCCTGCCAGGGTATGTATGCCAGCCCACCTGTGGCTTCTGACTGCACTGAGGCCTCAAGGAAGGCACCTTTCATTGTTAATGTGGTGTGTTAAAGAAATAGCATGTAAAAGTTTGTGTTTGTTTTTCAACATGAATGTATTCACAACTGGAGGCTGCAGGGAGAAGAAATCTAACATTGTGGGAGTGCACCCGTGACACAGACCTGCAGGAGAAGTCACAACTAGAAATGGACAAGCCATAGAGAATGTGGTGTCTTGTTTCCCCAAGACTGTCATTCTGACAGAAGTCTTTACCTGGAAATGGAGAGCTGCTCTCCTTTTGATAAACAGGTGTTTTTGAGGAGGCAGAGCCCAGAAGTGCCTATCAGTGCTGTGTAGCTTTAACAGAGCTTTTAGAAAGGCTAACTTTCCTTTTTTCCATTTAGTGTCTGCTATTAGTGAGAACGTTAAGAAGCAACTTGTGTTTTTCACTTCCTTTCTCAAACTGCACTGAGTGCAATTTTATTTTATTTATTTATTTATTCATTTATTTATTTATTTATTTATTTATTTTACAAATAGTTTATTGTCAAATTAGTTTCTACTTAACACTCAGTGCTCATCCCCACAAGTGCCCTCCTCCATGCCCACCCCTCCCCCCCCACATCCATCAGTCCTCAGTTTTTGTCAGCATTCAAGAGTCTCTCATGGTTTGCCTCTCTCCCTTTCCCCCACCATTTCCCCCCTTCTTCTCCCCCTTCTTCCTCCATCAAGTTCCTCCTAATCCTCCTATACGTGCAAACATATGATATTTGTCCTTCTCTGCCTGACTTATTTCGCTCAACACAACACCCTCAAGGTCCATCCATGTTGCTACACATGGCCAGATGTCATTGTTTCTCATTGCCATGTAGTATTCCATGGTCTAGATAAACCACATCTTCTTGATCCATTCGTCCGTTGATGGACACTTAGGTTCTTTCCATGCTTTAGCTATTGTGGAGAGTGCTGCTATGAACATTGGGGTCCATGTGCTCCTATGCATCAGCACTTCTGTATCCCTTGGGTAAATTCCCAGCAGTGCTATTGCTGGGTCATAGGAGAGTTCTATTGTTAGTTTCCTTAGGAACCTCCACACTGTTTTCCAGAGGGGCTGTACCAGTTTACATTCCCACCAACAGTGTAGGAGGGTGCTCATTTCTCCACATCCTCGCCAGCATCTAGAGTTCTCTGATTTGCTCATTTTAGCCACTCTGACTGGCATGAGGTGGTATCTCAGTGTGGTTTTGATTTGTATTTACCGGGTGCAATTTTAATCAGCCACAAAATGCGGCTGTTGAAGCCAGCATGATAGTTTAGGGCAGTTGAATGATGGTAATGATCATACTAGCTAGCCTTTGGGGGTGTACTGCTGGCCCTGTGTTAAGCATTGTGTGTGTGTGTGTATATGTGTGTGTGTGTGTGTGTGTGTGTGTGTGTGTGTGTGTGTGTGTGTACAGCAGCATTTGTAAAACCACCACCAACCCTTTGAGGAAAAGCTCCAGAGTGGCCCAGGGTTCATCGGGTAGTCACGGGGTTCTGGATTGGAATCTAGGGTCTGGATTCAAATCCAGCCCTCAGTCATGCTCACTGTTCACAGTTGGTAACATCTGTACAAAGAATTCTAAATTGGAAGTTTTCCTACATTGGATCAAAAATGCTTCCTGTGATGAAACATTACATTCTAGACCATTGCATTTCTTGCTCTTGACCTCCTTGTTTCCTAGACGCAAAAAAGTCTAGGTCTAAGGGAGCAGATGATACAAGGAGGAGCTATAAAAATAGTTGACTCCCTATATTGTAGACGATGGCCTACTTTGTAGTTTAGTTTCAAAAATTCATTCCTACTTTTTACTCTTTTGTCTTTTAGGACCATTGTTCTATTTCTCCACCTTTGCCTTTTCTCCCTTTTCCCTTGCTAGCATCGTGCATATTCATCAACTCTCAAACAAGAGTAGTACCACACTTGCCTTTGTTCAGTGTTACAGTACAGATCTGTGGTTCAGCCGTGCTAGGCTATAGCTCTGCGGGACAGGGAATTCTTGTTTTCCTGTATAATTAATAACTCCAGAGGCGCCTGCATGGCTCAGTCAGTTAAGCATCTTACTTTTGATTTCAGCTCAGGTCAGGATCTCACGGTTGTGTTATTGAGCCCCGCCTCCGGCTCCACCCAGAGTGTAGAGCCTGCTGAAGATTCTCTCTGTTCCTCCTTCCCCTGTGGTGGTTCGAGAGTAAAATAAAACATTAGAAAAAAGGGGGGAGGGGCTTCTGAGTGACTCAGTCAGTTGAGCGTCCGACTTTGGCTCAGGTCATGATCTCAGGGTTCGTAAGTTTGAGCCCCATATGGGCTCACTGCCGTCAGTGTGTAGCCTGCTTCAGATCTCTGTCCCCTTCTCTCTGCCCTACCCTGCTCAAGCTCTCTCTCAAAATAAATAAATAAATAAATAAATAAATAAATAAATAAATAAAACACTAAAAAAAACCTTCTAGGGGGCAGGGTTTTACTTCCTTTTTAGCTAAGGAAAGAAGGGTCCTTTACCCAAACCTTTTCATTTGGGCAATTTCTCTTTTTCTTTCTCTTTCTGTCTCTCTCTCATAATTATCATGAATACTGTAAATGACAGAATTACAGAAGAGAATAATATGGATACTGTTAGGTCTTGAAGAAGGAGCTATAAAATAAGTACAAAGTAATATTTAAATTAAGATACCTTTATTGACTTTTCTCTCCTTGTTTCTGCAAGTTGGTTTCATCTGTGTTTTTTTGGTGTTTGTAGGCAGACAGGAGAATGCTTCATTCCTTAACCTGGTGTCCGTTGGCCTATATGACATCTGTGTTTCAACACACACAGGCAGCACTAAAATCTCAGTCATGTCCTGAGTTTTCCCAGCCTGCACAACAGGAACACACACAGGCACATAACTGTCTGTCACTTGGAGATGTTTGTAAAAACAACAACAGCAAAGAGCCTTGAAAAATAGAAAACTGTTGTACAAGTTTATCAGGGGCTTCATTTGTAACATAAATGTAGACATTGACATGGACCAGTTGTTAGAACTTAAAGACACAATACAGCCCTCGAGCTTCAGTGAACATGTTCGGTTGGGCCCTCTCATCATTGTATTCTTATTTGCCCAGTGAAATCCCAGCCAAGATGCCTTGTGTGCCCAGTAGAGACTCGGAGTTAACCCTGGTGCGGCTTGGGAAAGACACCTTATCTGATACATACAAGTTTCGTTGTGAGTGAGCACATTCACCCTCCCGCCCATTACTTGGCAGAATGTGGCTGAGGAGTTAAAGAACAGGGTCCAGAGAAGAAGTGAAACAAATCTCAGTGGGCCCAACCAGGCCTTCACTTTAGAAACTCCTGTTGAAATAGACTGATACCCATAGTCTACTGCAGTTCTCAGATTCTCTTCTTTCTTGGTTTATAAAAACCTCGATAATGAGGTCCTTTTGAAATGGTGGTACTTACGTTTCCTTAGACTGGATTCTAGAAGAAATATATTAATGGTCCCGGGAAGGAACACAGTGGGGTGGAGTGAGGTGGGAGGGGGTGAGGATGGATTATGGCTCCTCTGTGTTTTTAAATATGCACACAGGTTAACACGTGATAGGCTTTTTACCTTCTGTAAAGCCTTACCTTCTTGTTTCCTCTTGCAGGGGTGACTTAATTTGAAGAGTTCCAAGACACTGAGGACTTACAAGATAAGAAATTGCCTGGGGAGTTTTTAAAAATTTTTATACAGTTTCTATTGTGGAGTCGGCAGGCTTGTGGATAGAAGCTAGAAGGGAACGTTGCACTGAGACACAATTCAGTTTGCTTTGAAACAAGTTATGGGTTAAAAAGTCTGATGGAAAATGTATTACATTTCCAGTGAAGAAAAGAGCTCGTTTTAAAATATTCCCGACCACCGTACCCCCCACCCCCCATTACTTGCCTCGGTGTGACCTGGCAGTTTTTCCTGTATGATCACTGTGTGTAGGGGAACTATTCGTGTGCGGTCGAGCCGATGCTTGGCAATGTCTGCGTGTGTGAGTGTGTGTGCGCGCACACACATGTACACACACACACACACACACACACACACACACACACACACTCTTCTCCCCACCTGTAGATCTCATTTTGCACCTGGTTACAGGAAGATCCTCTGAGAGCTTAACTGTTACAAGAGATAAAGGTGAAGCTTCGTGGTAAAAGGTGCTTGCAGATAATCTGCCCCCTCGAGGTCATGGCGTCAGATGGCACCAGATGCCAGACTTTGGATTCCTGGGCCAAGAGCTCAGCTTTAACCCCTGCCACCACACCCCACTCCTAGGTCACTTGGAAATATTGAGGCTTTTTTTTTTTAACTTGTGCTAAGCAATTCTTATTTAGTTTGTTGAATAGAGGGGGAAGATAGTTTAAAGTGACTAAAAACAAAAACCCCAAAATGCGTGTTTTGACAACCCGAGGACAAAATAAAACAAAAACCCCCAACTTCTGAGGCAGGATGGGCCCGTACCTTCCTCTGGCATGTTTTTCTTGGGCATTTCCCAGTTTCCGTCTTGTAACCAACGTGCATTATTGAAAAGATTCTTAATGGTTACCTTTCCCCTGTAAGCCTGGAAAATCTCACTTTTATTTATCATTATTATTGTGTTTAGCTTTATAGTTTACGAAACATCTGAAAGAACCAGAGGTGGAGCTAGGAGCACAGTTATGACAGGTGTGGGCCCGGGGCCAGGAGCCCAGAGACCTGTGGTCAGTGTTGGTGTGGCGCCTGGCACACTTCTTCTATCTCAGCGAGAGGGAGTGTCTTTCTCATTTCACTCCCCAAGAGAGGATTTCCATAAAAATGTAGTTTAAACTATTCCCTGGAAATATACTCATTCTATCCTGTTTCTGGCATCAAAACTAAAAATTCACAACCTTCGAAATGAATGGTAGGTTCAATTTCATGTGTTTTTTTCCCACTGGCCACTGATAAGAACTATGTGTGACATACAGACTCACAGAGGGCTAGAGGACATCAGTTTGGAAATAAATCCCGCTGAGGTCCAGCAAGGAGTGATAGAGGAATTTGGGGGAAGGGGGTTGTATTAGTGTAAATACTATATGTGTGGCCTAGACCAATAGTTTTAGTTTTTAAACATAAAGTGCCGTTTTTGGCTTTAAAAATATGATGCCCTCAGATGGTGAGAAATAAAATGTAAGATATTCTTCAGCTTTAATTATTTTCTAATTTTATTCAGGTCAGAGCACTTTTTTATGGCAATACAACAGGCAAGAGAATACTCAAAAATATTTAAACGTGTGTTTATACCAAGAGTACGTTTTAAATATTTTCTAATACTTGAGCAGTTTTTGTCTGGCTGGCTTCCAAATACGCCAAAAGTTAAGCATTCAATGTTTTAACACATAAGCTTTTTACTAATAAGGATTCTGAAGTATTCCCAAAGCAACTGATGTTTACAGGGCTTGTGTTTTTCTTCCTTCTTTAGAAGGATCGGGGTCCACAACAAACTTACTGTACAAAACACTAACGATGGGGCTAACTTCCGGTGTCATGAGTGAGTTGGCTACGACCTTGCTGTAAAAATTTGTAAAGGAAATTTTGCACCATTTTGAGTGTCAGATGTATTTTTAACTGTCTGGTTTGTACTTTTACGACTTTTGTACTACCAAAACAGAGTTAAAAATAAAAACGTTAAACACTTTGTGTGGTTTTTGAACAATCCAGCTGTCGGTGCCTGGCGTACTGAAAATGTGTTGGTAGCGGTATGGCTCACGCAGAGCTTGTTAGCGCAGTGCCTGATTTCTTGGGTCTGGGTTGACCTGGGATGATTTGGCTGACTCCCTCCGCTGGATTGCAACCCCTGCCTCTTCCCAGTGACAACCCTTCCCCACCCCTGATAATTATATTTTAAATGTAGAGATCATTCTGAACATATAGAAGAGTTGCAATATCAGTGCAATGAGTTTTCTGTGTGCTGTCACCCCATTTCCTTTTATGTTAGCATCTTACGTCACTGCAGACCAATGATCAAAACTAAGACGTTAACGCTGGTACGGTGCTACTAAATTAAGCCACAGCTTTCTTTGGATCTCATCAGCTGCTCCAATAATGTCCTGGAATCTCCCACTGCATTTGGTCATCTGGTCTCCCCTGAGTTGTGATCGTCCCTCATCTTTTTTTTCTTGGGATTTATGAACATGACACTTTCCACTGTACCATTCTGTTGTTTTGGAGGATGCCCTTTAGTTGACAATGGCCAGCTGTGTCTCCTGATTAGACTGAGGGTCCACAGAGGCGATGGATTTCCCACTGCCTCTTAGCAGGGGAGCGTGCTGTCCGCACATATTTCTGGCGATGTTAACTGTGATCATTTGGTCAAGGCGGTGGCCATCAGCTTTCACTTTGGTGAAGTCACCATTTTTCCCCCTTCGCAATTAACAGTTGAGAGGAGAGCCTTTGAGATGGGGCGAGTTTCATATTTCCAGGTAAGATTTCTTTCACCTATTAATGTTACCATCACCCTGTTTCTTAGGGCTTGTGGAACGAATTGCCCCAACCTGGGTGGCCTGAAACCGCAGAAATGACTTCTTTCACAGTTCGGAAGTCCAGAAGGCTGAGACTGCGGGGTCTGCGGTGCTTGTTCCTTCCGAAGCCCCCAAGAGAGAATGTTCCGGGCCTTGCTCCTAGCTTCGACCGGCTGCTAGCAATCCCCAGCATCTCTCCAATCTCGGCCTGTCTTTCCATGGCCATCTTTTCTGTGTGTGTGTCTCTGTCTGCTCTTCTCAGGAGGACGCCGCTCATTGGATTTGGGGCCCACCATAATCCAGTAGGCTTTATTTTAACTTGATTACATTTGCAAAGGCCCTGATTTCAAATAAGATCACATTCACAGGAATCAGGCATCAGGACTTCAACACAGCTCTTGTAGGGAACACAATTCAAGCCACTACACCATCTACTGGTGGATCTTGTCTGCAATAGTCACGACTGTGATGGGGCTCTTTTAGATTGGTGTCTGTGTCCTTTTGATAGGGTTCCATGCTCTTTATTTCTCCTTCCTTCCCTCCTTTCCCTCTACCCTTCCTTCCCTTCCTCCCTTCTTCCCTCCCTCCCTCTCTCTCTCCGTTTCTCCCTTCCTCCCTTCTTCCCTCCCTCCTCTCTTTTCCTCTCTTCCTTTCTTCTTCCCTTCCTTCTTGCCCCCCTCCTTTCTCTCCCTTCCTCTATCCCTCTCTTCTTCCCTCTTCTCCTCTCTTCTTTCCTTCTTCCTTCCTCCCTCCCTTCGCTCCTCCCTCCCTTCTGCCTCCCTCTCCTCCCTTCCTCTCTTCATCCCTTTCTTTTTCTTTTACCCCTTGGTTCATTCTCACTGGCGGAACCACAGATGCTCCAGGCTCATCTTGTTATCTTGTATTTTCCTTGCCTCAGCCCTAGAATTGACCAGTAATCAGGGAGCCCTGGTTCCTCTTACTGTAGAATTGGGTTTAGAAATAAAGTTCGGGACAGTGGGTGTACTCATTGAAGCAGAGGTGTCCCTGCTTCTAGGCTTCTATGTGTATAACACACACACACACACACACACACCTGTTTCTTTCTGACTGGAGCCTAGCTCCACAGAGCTCATTCCAAACGTCCTGCTTTCCTCATTTGTAATTTTTTTTCTCCTACAGGGAGAAAACCTGGCTCTTACTATCTAAAATATTTGTGCATAGGGGGCGCCTGGGTGGGTCAGTCAGTTAAGCATCTGATTCTTGATTTTGGCTCTGGTCATGATCTCACAGTTTGTGGGTTTGAGCCCACGCTGGGCTCTGTGCTGACAGCATGCAGCCTGCTTGAGATTCTCTCTCCCCCTCTCCCCTCCCCCCCAATAAGTAAACTATAAAATGTTTGTATATAGTTGTTCAGTCCTAGCATACATATAAAGTAGTCTGAATATATAGCCCTGGGAGAAACAAAGGTGCCATGCAGAGCACAGTGCGTGTGGACAGCTCACTTAGCCGTCGGCCCCACAGCCTCCAGCCCCAGCCCTGTGCACAGTGACTCAGGTCGGCTTCTTTGTCCCTGCCCTCAGCGTGGTTAGCACAGACTCACTTGCCAGCGCCTGCACTCCACCTTCCCTTTATGTGCTGGTTAGAATGTTTTACGTTAATATGCAGCGGGGTTCACTCGGGCGCCTCTCGTTGGTCTTAACTTGGAATTTTTGCAGGATTTCTTGTTTTGCCTTGAAAACAAGATGATCACCAGTGGCTCCTGTTAAGGAAGTGGAAGAGCAGGTTTTATCGTTTCCACTTCTCCTAAAATCAAGAAATCCGGAATGTGTGCACTAGGGAGAAGGAGAGAAATCCCCTCCAAGTTCCTTATTTTTTTAAGTGTATTTTTATTTATTTGGAGCGAGAGAGAGAGAGAGAGAGAGGAAAGAGAGAGAAAGAGAGAGATAGAGAGAGAGAGAGAGAACAGGCGCGAATTGGGGAGGGGGGGAGAGAGAGGGTGAGACTCCCAAGCAGGCCCACACTGTCAGCACAGAGCCCAACGGGGCGCTCCATCTCATCCACGGGGAGATCATGACCTGAGCCGAAACCAAGAGGCAGATGCTTAACGGGTGGAGCCACACAGGCACCTCCAAATTCCTCATTTTATAGTCAAAAGGGGTCACTCGGGGTGATGGGTTTTGTTCTTAACTGGATGTTGAAGGCTTGGAGGTGGAGTCCCACGACCCAGTCTTGGTCACTGAGGGCGTGGCTGTAGTCAAAGGGGACTGCCTTGCACCTGAGGTCTTGCCGGTTCCCGCATCCTCTGACCCTTGTAAAACGTTTATGGAACAGGCTGTTTCCAGGGCTTCCTTTTCTCATTCCTCATCTTCCTAGAACCGTTCTTCAGGGCTGTTCTTAGATCTTCCCGGGGCACCTTAACTGTAGCTCCAGGGACCTGCATGGACACCACTCACGTGTCTCTGGCATTCTGTGGCAGCCAAGCTGATGTCCCCCTGCCTACTCCAATCAGCGGGAAGTCCGCGCCTGCTGGTTTTCCGCCTCGCGCGGAGCTGGCGCTCACCCCCTCTGCTGGCCAAATGGGAGAACTGCACGGAGCGTAGTTCCTAAGGCCGTTTGTGGGTCTATCCTCTCTCAGGGCCTCGTGTGGAAAAGGCATTCGTGATAATTTGATTAATAAATAAACAAACAAAAGTCTACCTTTAAAAATGGAAGGAGATCACTAGCTACTTTATGGGCATATGGGTTTTTCCTAACCCCTTTTCTGACTCTGCCAGTTTGTCTTTATTTTCTTTCTCATCAGACCCAGTTTCTTTCTTTTTTTTTTTTTTTAATGTTTATTTATTTTTGAGAACGCGAGAGAGGCAGCATGAGCAGGGGAGGGCCAGAGAGAGAGGGAGACACAGAATCGAGGCAGGGTCCAGGCTCTGAGCTAGCCATCAGCAGAGCCCGACGTGGGGCTCGAACCCACGAAGCATGAGATCATGACCCGAGCCGAAGTCGGACTCTCAAGCAACTGAGCCACCCAGGTGCCCCCATCAGACCCAGTTTCTTAACCAGGGATCTCATGTCCCTGCATGTGTGAGCCTGAGTGCTGGTAGGAATAACTGAGTTCCAATTTGGAGGAAGCCCCATGCCCTGAGTCCCCATCAGGCAAGTGGTATAACTTGAGGCAGCATGGTCATGGAGAAGCAGCCCAGGCTTTGCTGTCGAGTTTCATTGCTGGCTCTGCTACTCGCTGCTGTGTGATATTGGGAAAATTACCTTACCTTTCTGAGCCGCAACGTCCTCATCTGTAAAATGACCTATCTCACAGGGCTATTAAAGGGGTAGATGACGTATACAAAGCATCTGCCATGCATGGCCTGCGTGTCCACCCTGACTGAGGGCGCTGCCATGTGAGCCATCATACGTGGTAACTTAGTCAAGGGTCTGGGTGCGTCTGTCCCACCACAGCTGACTAACGTGGCCTAGGAGGTGGCCCAGCACACTGCTCTGTCCAAGAGTGGCGCTAAAGCACTAAGTGTCTTGCTTGGAAGCAGAACCCCATTTAGAGTTCAAAGCCTCACGGAAGAGCCACGGAATAGAGAAGGGTCCAGGTTTTGAGGAGGTAGGAGTGCAGGGGTGGGAGAAAGATCGGAGGGTGAAGAGGCAGCCTGTGCAGGGACAGCCGAGACCCTGTCAGCCCAGCATCTCTACCTTCTGGGAATGATGCCTCCCTGTTTGAAGAATTCTTCATCTCCCTGCTCGAGCCTAGTCATGTGCCTGACACCTCTGACTGCAGCCGGACGTGGCTGAGGTGGACACAGGACACCCATCTGTGACCTGGACAAATGGAGGCCCTCTGGGCTGTTTGCCAAAGGGAGCTGGAGAAAGTGGCCTGTTTTCCTGGTGGCTCAAGCCGTAGGCTCAGGGGCTGGTGGACGCCATGTTTCCTGCCATGTGGAAATTTGACTGAGGAAGAGACATTCCCACTGCACCACGGAGGGAAGAGAGGTGGCTCTCAAGCCGCAGGTTTGTGGTCCCTGAGGACCAGCTGCCCTTCTGAGTCTCATGAACATTCCAAGGACATTCTTCTGTTGTCTTATCTCGTTTGGGTCAAGTTTCTATCGCAACAACAACAAATCTTCATGACTAATGCCCTTATTCACAGAAAAACAGATATACGAGGAATTACAGAGCCACATGGCTAGTGAGGCCTTGACTTCCAGCCATCAAACTGAGATTCCCCAGGGCTGCCTTGGAGCCGAGGCCAGGCGGTTTCTGTTCTGGGGGTTCCTGTTCTGAAAGACCCTTGCAGACCCTCTGCCCTTTGTTGCTTTAGGATAACCTCCCATCAGAGCCCCGGTGGACCTTCAGAGGCCTCTGGCCATCTGTGACCTTAACTCCTTTGGACTTCAATCTTCTCACCGTGGGGTGAAGATAATAGGTGCCATTTAGGGTAGTTGCGAGGATTCTGTGAACATGGGGACGTGAAGCACTTCATCCAGGGGCAGGAACAGCCAGCACTGACTCAGTGAGCTGCGTCAGAGTTGCCAAGTTCAGATCCTCTTCACTGAAATAAGTGACAGCATGATGAAACATTGGCCATTTGAGAGTCAGTTCTTGATGTTTCTGCCATATTTGCTTTGCTCAACATTTTAAGATGAACTCAGGGTGTGGGGGGTGAGGATTGGGATGGGGGCGTGTAGGAGGACCTGGGTAGAAGAGGGAGCTATGATATCTCCTACTCGTGACATTCTCTTGGCACCAGGTTAAATACCTTAAGCTGAATACCAATCTCTTTGCCCTGATACTGAATGGCTGTTGATATACAAGATAAGGGATTTGTTCTTTCAGTGTTTATTCAGGCTGTCATTAACTCTTATCGCTCTTACGATAATACATGAATGTAGTATAGTCATCTCAGCGAGTTTAAAAAGTACCTGACTTCTTCTTATTTACAAGTGAATCTAGCTGAGAAATTATAGGTTAAGATGTTTTTGGAATCCGTAACATTATACCCAAATCACGAAATTTATGGGTTTGCTGATTACAGATGAATATCTTAATGTTGATCAAATCAAACAAAAGCCAAACCCAACAAACCCTCTGAAATAACAAACTGACCCTACCAAGCCTCCCAAGATTTCTGTCTTGTATTAAGTGCATTTTATTTTATAAAAATTTACTCAGGGCAAGGAAAGATAAAAGAAATAGGTCAGTTTTAATGTCATAAATATTCACCTCAAACACAGTATGAGTTAAATTCGTAACTAAGCATAAATTACTGTGTCCTACAATAGTTAAACGATGAAAATAATGAAAATATATATATTTTTTAATTTCTAGGGGGGAGAGAGAGAGAGAGAGAGAGAGAGAGAGAGAGAGAGAGACACGGAGCAGGGAGGGTCAGAGAGAGAGGGAGTCACAGACTGAAACAGGCTCCAGGCTCTGAGCTGGCAGTCAACACAGAGCCCGACGCGGGGCTCGAACCCATGAACCGCGAGATCATGACCTAAGCGAAAGCCGGACGCTTAACCGACTAAGCCACCCAGGCGCCCCGAAAATAATGAAAATAAAGAATAATTATGAGAATAAAAAATAGACTAAATTTGAAGTGCCCCAAGATGCATTTTTGCCTTGAGATGATCATTAATGATATAGGTAGAAAAGAATTTACTCAGTTTAGAAAGTGTTTAAAATTGTTAGAAGTGGTTGAGGCACCTGGCTGGCTCAGGAGGTAGAGCATACAAATCTTGATCTTGGGGTTATAAGTTTGAGCCCCATGTTGGTGTAGAGATTACTTACAAAAATAAAAGAAAATCTTTAAAAAAAAGATAAAGAGGTGGTTCATAGCAATCAAAGTGTTGGTGTTACAAAGAAAGGGTGGTTGGTGTGAGATGACATTCACTGGGTTGATAAAATCACATTTAACATTTATTATTTATTTCGTGCTGACAAAGTGGAAGCACTTATCACTCCTAAGTCTCATTAGGGCCAGGAGGAGGCCTAGCCATCATGTCCGCTGTCCTAGAGACAAACTGAGGAAAGGAATCTCAACATACATCATACTGGCTGTTCATGAGGCAAACGTAGAGCCATGGGTCTACTTCATACTTTGTAGGATAAGAAATTTGTAGTCCTCTGATCACTTAAAAACAAGTGTCATTGGGGCGCCTGGGTGGCTTAGTCGGTTAAGCGTCTGACTTTCGCTTAGGTCATGATCTCGCGGTTCGTGGGTTCGAGGCCCGCTTCGGGCTCTGTGCTGACTGCCAGCTCAGAGCCTGGAGCCTGTTTCAGTCTGTGACTCCCTCTCTCTCTGACCCTTCCCTGCTCACTCTGTCTCTCTCTCTCTCTCTTCTAGAAATAAATAGAACATTAAAAAAAAAAACAAGGGGCGTCTGGGTGGCTTAGTCGGTTAAGCGTCCGACTTTTGCTTAGGTCATGATCTCGCGGTTCGTGGGTTCGAGCCCCGCGTCGGGCTCTGTGCTGACTGCCAGCTCAGAGCCTGGAGCCCGTTTCAGTCTGTGACTCCCTCTCTCTCTGACCCTCCCCTGTTCGCGCTGTCTCTCTCTCTCTCCTAGAAATAAATAAAATATTTAAAAACAAAACAAAACAAAACAACAACAAAAAAACAAGTGTCATTGATTGCAGACAATCTAAGAGACTTTATACAGGCCTTGACTAACTTTTCAATTCTTTTTGAAATCTTCCTCAGAACCAGAAAATAACCTTTCTTTCACAATTGACCATCCATATAATTTTACTTTTTCAAAATGGACTTATCTTTGTTTCCACCATTTTGTTTGAAAGTAACCTTTCAGATCTCAGATTCATTTCATTGGTGTGACTGTTGTGTTCCTTGTGATAATGGAGACTGAAGGCTTTCTTTTTCTAGAGATTTCACATTTTGATTTAGCCATTTTGTTTATTTGATGGCAACGTGGCTATCCCCACAGGGAGGCTGTATTATGTATTCTTTAAAAGGAACAGCCTGTTGTTCGATCTGGATTCAGTTGAGATTCTGTGTGACCATGGATGAATTAATTATATAGCTTTTGGAGCCTCCATTTCCCCATCTGTGAAATGGGGATGATCATACCTCCAACTCATGAGGTCTTGAGGGACCTAAACAAGATGGTGCATATGCAGATCTTAGATTGGACTAAATGTTTAACAAATGGTCATTTTGAAAAAAATTAAGCTATATTTGCACCCATAAAAAACCCAAACCCATAACTTGATGGCTCCCATAGATCAATACTGAATGAGATTTCCATATCAATAATTGTATGACTTGGCAAATTATTTTGAAATGGTATCTTTGCTGATAAATTTTTCTTGATATGAATATTTTTTCTCTGTACAAATTTAAATACTGTAACAGTCCTTGGTTTCTCTCCTGGATAATGGCTGATGTCATGAAGATCTGAGAGCTTATGAACTTATGGCTTTATAAATGGGTAATTTAAAACTTCTGATCCTTTCTAGGCATTGATGTGTAAGACAGGGAAAGCACGTTCATGAATGGGAAGAGACCATCAGCCATCTCTGGCCTGTGAAATTGTCCTTTTTTATATAAGTACCAAGGTTTACATGTGCCATTTTCCATAGCTTTAGGACAATTTAGGGGGTGGGAATGGAAAAGGGTGAGTAGGAAATGAAATGAAATTATTATTATTATTTTTTAATGTTTTATTTATTTCTAGGAGAGAGAGAGAGAGAGAGAGCGCGAGCAGGGGAGGGTCAGAGAGAGAGGGAGTCACAGACTGAAACAGGCTCCAGGCTCTGAGCTGGCAGTCAGCACAGAGCCCGACGCGGGGCTCGAACCCACGAACCACGAGATCATGACCTAAGCGAAAGTCGGATCCTTAACCGACTAAGCCACCCAGGCGCCCCCTAACTATCCAAGTTTTAGTATTTTGTTCCCATACCCCTGGATTATGTAAAACCTACTTGAAAACACTGATTTAGAAGCTCAAATGAACTATCTATAAAAAACACTGTGGAAATATACAAAAGTGGAGTATTGGACAATATATACAGCATACACATGCATGTGACTCCTACACCTGGAATGCACACTTGGCCATATGCAAGCAAACATGAAAATGTCCACCTCAGTGCCACTCCTCCGTTACCATTCGTTCTCACTCTTTGAGCCTGATTTTTAGGAAATTCTGTATTTTCTGATTTTAAGCATTTTGGAGTACTTAATATAAAACTAAGGTAAAGTATGACCTAGAGACCAGAAAATGGACAAGGAATTTTACTCACCTATGTTATCGAAACTATAGGTTCCAAACCAATATGAAAAAGCCAGTGGGGGTCCAGCCAATTAGAATATTTGTTTTGTCAGGATCTTTCTGTTTGGAAAGCAAATCCATAACATTTCCTCCTGACATCAGTTACCAACTTTAAAAACATCACAAAAATAATTTCATTTCAGGGGTCCTCCTTCCACTGGACCAAAGGTTTAATCCCCTTCAGTGTTATACTAAAGGTAAAATATACTTTCGACTTCTAGCAAACTGGCTTTATTCTGAGCTTTTGTGTTTTGAAGACCTGGTGTGGCAGAGACTGTAAGCTGACCACCTCAACACTCAAGGTCTGTGTGGAGCCCAACGTGGGGCTTGAACTCACGACCCTGAGATCAAGACCTGAGCTGAGCTCGAGAGTCAGACCCTTAAATGAGCCACCCCGGCGCCCCTCCCTTTATTCTTTTTTTTTTTTTGCATGGAAAGCAAATGTAATGATTGGACTGCACAATGCTCTTGAGAAGGAAGCCAAGATGATAGGAGCACTGGTCATTGATAGCATGGATCACTCTAGCACCCTGGACTGCTACTTCTGGACTCCTTTTACATAAAAGGTAAAATATAGCTCTGTTCTATAAGCTGTTTATCACAAGCTGCTGGATCTAATCCCAGAAGATACAGTTGGGAAACTGAAGGAATCACTCTCACATATGAAGCATGGGGTATACTAAATACGATAGCAAATACACATACAATGCACTTAACAATGACAACAGTTTACATTTTAGGGGCTCTGTGTGACCTTGTACGTAGATATGGCATATCCCCAAACAAACCCAGGCTAATGTATGCCTGCCTGGTAAGCATCTGTAAGGGGCCATTCGTAAAGATGCTGGGAAGCTCAGAAATCATGTTTAATGTTAAATAATTACCAAAACGTAGTGATGACATTATAGATACTTGACCGTATTAAGAGTTTTCAGTTGTGAGGACATAAAGCCCTTTCTAAGGTTTTGTTTTTTAACTGATAAGACATCATTTTATTGAGCACGTCTTCTGTGCCAGGCACCGAGATACTTGCATCATCTCATTTAAGCTCTACAAACACATACTATAATTACTCTGATTTAACAGATGGGAAAATAGAAGGGATAAATTACTTGCCGAAGGTCACATGGCAAAACTGGAAATCAGACGAAGGTCAGTCAGATTCCAGCGCCTGGGTTATGCAATGCCATACTAAAGCATCTTCCCTGTTCATGCTTCTCTGCATAGACTTGACCGTGCTTTAGATTCCCCACGGGCCATGTCAGAACGGCAGTTCTCGTTTTTATAAATTAGAAGGCTGAAATGCAGAGAGAGCTGTTGTTTGTCCTAAGGTAAGATCGGCAGGTGCAGTCATGCTGTCACGAGTTTCAACAGCAGGGACAGCCAGCCAAAGCCATTCTCACCAACCTGACTTGCTCCCCTCCTCACCCATTACCTTAGCAGTGCAGCCCTTTAAACAGAAACATCAAGGCCTACTGACACGCCAGTCTGGGAAATTACAACCGTCTTCGAGTGATGACAGACAGACTCATGTGTTGTTACGTTTTATTCGGAATCAGACATTAAAGTGGTATAAAACACTCCATCTGATCTCTTTGCTGTTCCCAATCTCACGAATTTACAAGTCAAATAGGTCACAAGCAGTTTTAAGAATGATTCTGACCGGCCTCCCCGATCCCAAAGGAGATTAAAAAGTAATAATGTAAAAAAAAAGTTAAGGTCAAGGTGTCTTAATATCACAGCTAATAACCAACCATTTGTTCCCTGGTGGCTTCTGCCTCATCCTGAAAGCTGCCCGCTTAACTGGATGTCTAACAAGTGGTTAGTTATTAGTTCCCTGGATGATTGTCCCTGAAGGTAAGCCATGCTCTGGGGACACACTAGGCACTTTCAGTGGGGGTAGTTACCTTTTCCAGGTTGAGTACAACGTTTGGCTCTCAGAAGCAAGCCAACAGAATGTTCTGTGATTCGGCACCCTTGCAACTTGGCGCTGGGATTTCAGAGCATTCTCAAGAACATCTGTCCCAGATGTTCGGGGAGGGGGGATTTGTGGGTTGCCGAGCAGGCTGTTTACTTTCTGCATGCGCACCGGTGGGCACCGGTGCACTGTCCCCTCTGATTTTTATCCTGGCGTCCTGAGATAGCCCGTCTACACAGCGGGGCTTTCAATACCTTGCAACGAGCGGCCTGGCGCAGGCACCGCCAGTCACCAGAGCCGAGCCTGAGGCGAACGTTAAGGCTGCAGGACGTCAGCTCGGCCCCAGGGGCACACGCACCCGCGTGCCGGGCGCGACACCAGCTCGGGGCCCTACTCGGCCTCGTCCACGTCTTCTCCTGCGGTGGCCGCTTCTAGGGCCGCAAGGGCTTCGGCCACCGCCGCATCCTCGTCCACCGCGTCCTCCCGCCCAGTTCTCGAATCGGCCCCCGGCTCGGCGTCAGCGGCGTCCTCGTCTCTGAAGTAGACACTCAGGGCTTCTGCCGCCTCGGCCGTATTTAAGGAGTCCCAGCTTCTCTTCAAGGGGGAGGGCGTATTCCAGCCGCGCCCCCCCACCCTGGGGGGGATCCCCGCCGGGGGTTCCTCCTCCCGGGGGCTCCCGGAGACGCCATCCCCGGCTTCCCGGTCAGCGGTGTCTCCTGCTGGGCCCCGAGGGCGAGGGTAATCCGGGGCCGGCATCTGGAAGTCACGGTCGTGTACCCCCAAGGCAGGGCCTTCTGCCCTGAAAGCAGGACCGGGGGCCCCACTTTGGACGACGTGGGTCTCCCGCGGGGCCAGCAGCAGCAGTGCGCTGTCCTGTCTGCTGGGGCCCCCGCCTTCCGGGAAGGGTGGGGTCGGGGGGGCGCCGTTCGTGGTACTGACGCAGGAGCCCCTGTCCCCCTGGTGGGGCCCACGGTCCCCAGCGGGCTGCGTGGCGGCGGCGGCAGGGCCGATGCCGTTGACGGCACTGCCAGCCTTGTCTGCACAGTGTCCCTCCACTGTGTCCCCCGGAGGGGGCGCTCCCAGGGGATGCCCGCGGGGGGGCTCCTGCCCCCTGCCAGCCCCGCCCCAGCTGGCTGTCCCCTTCAGGCCCCCGCTCAGCAGCTCACTGTGATGCCCCAGGGCTTGGCTGCCCTGTTTGCCTTTCCACTTGCCAGCGTCCCCTTCATCCACCTTGCAACTGTTCACCTCGTTGACGTAGCCAGGGGAGGGCACTTGGACTGGATCAAAGAGATAGCTGGGGGGTGACAGGAGCGAAGGTCAGTCGGTTAAGTTCATTCGGGAAGCCCTTTCTGAATAACTTCCATTATTAACACTTTCTACTTCTACTTTCTGCTTCTTTCTACCATTCCTGTTAATTTCTGTGATAATTCCGTGAAGCCTCTGTGTATGTCTAAACCAAGTAGATACAGTTGGTACGAACATGTCTTACCCACTGGGTAATAGATCTCAAGAAGGGATCTAAGAGAGCACAGAACACAGGGCAGTGGTTCATGGAATTAAAAACATCCAAAAAGTAACTAAAACAAATGTCCAGTAACAGGAATAACTGGTTAAGCACCGACGGCACATTCTCTCCACAGAATATTATGCAGTCATTAACACAATAAATAAATATGAAGTCTAGACCAGCATGAAAGATACTTACAACAAACATTTATTATAATAAATGTTTTCTGAATAACCCCTACCATCATACTGTGAGTACAATGGAGTAAAACTTACACGCACACACATATGAATAAATGGATGTGGGTATATAGTTATAGATGGAGAACTAGAATAAAGTGCTATCTGTTAAAGGGAGCAAATTAGTTAATTTCTTCTCCTTTATTTTGTGTAGAGTTCTTTTTTTTTTTTTTTTAATGTTTTATTTATTTCTAGGAGAGAGAGAGGCAGCGTGAGCAGGGAGGGTCAGAGAGAGAGGAGTCACAGACTGAAACAGGCTCCAGGCTCTGAGCTGGCAGTCAGCACAGAGCCCGACGCGGGGCTCGAACTCACGAACCGCGAGATCGTGACCTAAGCGAAAGTCGGACGCTTAACCGACTAAGCCACCCAGGCGCCCCTATTTTGTGTAGAGTTCTAGTCACGTTATCCAAATTTGTCTGAAATAGAATCTGGGCAGGATTAAAAACCGTATATGACTGGGGTGATTTATTTCCAGTGATGCCAGGTCAGGCATCATCTCTGAAACTCCAGCTTGCCTTTGCACTGATGTTCTCTGCAGAACTGCAAGGTTGACCTGAACCAAATTCCATCTCAGAGCATGGTGGCATTCTCTACCTGCTCTGAACAGTGAGCAAAAAAAAAAAAAAATATTTTTTTAAAATCTAGGCCACAAGATCTCTGAAATGATACCCAGGCAGCTCCAAACGTGTAATTTCTTGGCAATGCTGGTCATGCTCCAAGCCAGGTAAACCCAGTGAACCCGTGCACGGCCTGTAGGGGGCTCCACGGAAGTCACAAAGTCCTCCATTCAGGGTATTTTTCCAACCTTACCTTTGTATCATTTTACAGCACTTGCACCCCATCTGGATGACTTTTAGTTACCATCTGGAAAAGAAAGTTAGAAAGAGAGACCATAGTGAATGGCATCTGAATAGGAACTAAGTTTGCTCTCTCCTTCCGCGATGCTCCACGTTAGGAGAGTCAGGATTTCTGGCAAAAGCAGAACACGTGAGGAGGGGAGGCCATGGTTACTGTGAACACCTTCACGTTTCTGAAATCACCGATTCAGAGTTCTCAAACACTGACTGATGCCTGTCTCTGCGCCAGGCCCAATCCCCAGGCGTTACCCGTGTCTCCATTCGGCAAAGGAGGAAACACAGGCTAAAGAGTGCTAGGGCGAGAAGGGAGGGATTGAAAAGGATCCATGCCATCTTCTATGTCAATCAATGGCCTCCTGCTGGGGACTAGAGCCTAACCAGGGTGTAGACGTTGCTAAGAGAGAGGGGTGTAAGAGAGAAGAGAGGATTCCTTACCAGGGGATTAGCTACTCAAGTATGAAAAGATATCTGGGTTGGGGCACCTGGCTGGCTCATTCAGTTAAGCATCTGATTTTGGCTCAGGTCATCATCTCATGGTCTGTGAGTTCAAGCCCCACATTAGGCTCTGTGCCGACAGCTCAGAGCCTGTAGTCTCCTTCGGATTCTGTGTCTTCCTTTCTTTCTCTGCCCCTTCCCTGTTCACACTCTGTCTCTCTCTCTCTCAAAAATAAATAATTATTAAAAAAATATTTTAAAAAAAGGGCATCTGAGTAAGGTGGCTGACTTGCATGTTCCACAACACAGACCCGAGGAGGGGACAGCTGTGGTCATCATTCGAAGCTTTATGGGACTACATGGCATCTGCTGCGCCCCTCCCACAACTGGCCAACCCTGGCAACGGTCCAGGGGCTCCACTCTCTTGCAGCTCAAGGACGTGCCCCTTGGGGCCTCATGGCAGCAGACGGGTTCAGCTGCTTTTACCTCCCACCTGTCCCTTCCCAAGTTTCGTGTTCCCTGATGCGTGTTCTCTGACTGAAATCTTCCCTTCGTGTGGACTCACCAGGTTATTCTCTCTTCTGAAGATCCTAAAAACTGGTGTAGAAGAATCTCTAAATCATTTCCCATTTCTAATAGCTACAACCTTTAAAGAGACAGACCAGTAAGAGAATCTACAGCCCCAGTCCCTCCATCTCTGTAAGACGCACGCACGAGGAAGAGGGAGAGATCATTTACTGTTGGCCGTGCCGCTGCCTCCCTGGCTTCTCTTCTGTCTTCTTTCAATTGTGATTGAATTCCCAGGACGGGGGTGCCTGGGGGGCTCAGTCAGTTGAGCATCCGACTTCGGCTCGGGTCATGATCTCGCAGTTCGTGGGTTCAAGCTCCGTGTCGGGCTCTGTGCTGACAGCTCAGAGCCTGGAGTCTGCTTCAGATTCTGTGTCTCCCTCTCTCTCTGCCACACCCTACTTGTGCTCTGTCTTAAAAATAAACATTAAAGGGGTGCCTGAATGGCTCAGTCAGTTAAGCGTCCGACTTTGGCTCAGATCATGATCTCACAGTTCGTGGGTTCAAGCCCCGTGTCGGGCTCTGCGCTGACAGCTAGCTCAGAGCCTGGAGCCTGTTTCAGATTCTGTGTCTGCCTCTCTCTCTCTGACCCTCCCCTGTTCAGGCTGTCTCTCTCAGAAATTAATAAAAACATTAAAAAAAAAAAAAAGAATTCCCAGGATGCCTTTACCCACACAGAAAATGACCGATGTTCTTTAAGAGGTTATAGACTGGCAGGTTATGGGTTTACACTGATAATAAAATCCACAAATAACCTGTTATAGGTAGCGGAAAAATGGCCTCTGAAAAATAACCCCAACCTAATCTCTGGAATTTGTATGTGAACAACAACAAAAAAGTCTTTGCAGAGTGATTACAGATTCAAGATTGGGAGATTTACTTGGATTCTATGGTTCAGAGCCCAGCTCAGCTTCTTACCAGCTATATGACTTTGGACCTCAGCTATTTCATCTGTAAATGGGGATAATGATATGTCTCCCATATGGCATTGTTGGAGATTATAGAAGTTAATATTCACAATAAGCATATACTTATTACTCATCCCTGGTTGGATATAGCATGTTAAAAATTTTTTTTCTTTCTTTCCTTTCCTTCCTTTCCTTCCTTTCCTTCTTCCCTTTCCCTTCCCTTCCCTCCCTCTCTCTCTTTTCTCCCTTCCTTCCTTCTTTCTTTCATTCTTTCATATATGACAGGGAAGAGGCAGAGAGAGAAGGAGAGAGAGAATCCCAAGCAGGCTCTGAGCACCAACCAATGAACCATGAGATCATGACCTGAGCCAAAATCGAGAGTAGGATGCTTAACTAATTGAGCCACCCAGGGGCCCCAGTGTGGCAAAAAAAAAAAAAAATGATGGTGACCTTGCACCTAAGCAAGATGTAATGTAGTTGCCACAACATACATGCAGGAAAAAAGCATTAAGAGCACCAAGTAATACTTGTTTTCTGGATTAAGGGCCAAATGGTCTATTTCTGTGAACTGTGGCACCAACTGAAAGTCAAGTGCCACAAAACTCAAGCGCCACAATGGCTCCTCAGAGGGGGCAGTCATTGGGAGCTCAGCCAGCAGTTAGTGTGCACAGCCATTCACTTCTTCAAAGCACTCTCCGCTAAGTGATCCCATGTCCAGAGCCCCGAGTTTCATTCCCAGCCTCTGCTCCCACTTACGCCTATTTTCTGCTAGTAATTCATAAGTCAGCTGAACACGTAGGCCAAAGAAACAAGTGCCACGCCCACCTCCTCCCCTCCATCAGCCCCCCTTCTCCAACTTCTCCCCCCGCCCCAATCCTGCTCTAAACCCCTGCTCCTCTGCATGCTTGCAGTACCTCTATTTACCTTGGACTCTGTTTAAAAACACAATCAGTCAGGAGGATAGGAGGCAAAAAAAAAAAAAAAAGTCATAGAAAAGTGAAAACCTGGTTTTGAAGTTTTTGAGAAGGCAGACTGTGGGTCATCATAATGTAATTGAAGCCATGGTGAAATATTAATCAGTGTAAAATATCTGGTGGGTTGATTTTAGGATGGCAAGTTCAAGAGGTGTAGCGGGGAAGGGTTTCAGGAAGGAGGGAAGGAAGAAGGAAGAGGGGAAGAAAGAAGGAAAGGACGAAGGAAGGAAAGGAAGAAGGAAGGAGGGGAGGAAGAAAGAGGGAAGGGAAGGAGAGAGAGAGAAGAAGGAAGGCAGTGAGGGGAGGGAGGGAGGAAGCTAGGAGGTGTCAGGCCTTGAGTCACACCTTGTGTTCCCAGCATCTCAGAGGCTGACCCTACCTGTGGAACCCTGGCCGGGCCGCGGTCCCCCACCTCTGCTGCTATGGCCAGGGCCATGTGAACACGCTCCAAAATGCAATGACCGCTGAGCTTTCCCAGGCCAACTGGAGATCACCACTTCCCCATTTCTTACAGAATTTGTAAGTCGTCTGTGGCTTTAGGCTCCCCTCCTCCTCCCCCAGGAAAACCACAGGATCTATATTTTCCTTCAAAGCCATGTAATAGAAAGGATGTTGTAAAGGTTTTCCTCTTCAGGATCAAGTTTCTGGTTTGGCTTCTCAGCCCCCCCCCCACCCCCCACCCCCCGCTGGCCTTTGGGGCATGGCCCCTGGGTTTCCCCTAGGCCTGCTCCCTTACCCGAGGGCCCTGCTCCGGGCCTCCCCCCCTCTCTGCCAGTGGAGATGGCCTCTTCCTGCTCAGAGGCTCTACCTTCTCTCCCCTGCCCAGAGTTTTCCGTCTCCGGGGACATTCCTTCTCTCACCGAGGCAGCTCCCGCGTCCACGGCTGTGTGACCGCTAACGGAAAGGGTGGGGACTGATGTATTTACACCCAACCTTTGCCTGCCCGTACCTATGACTTCCTTCCTTGTATGAGGATTCCTAATGTCAAATTCAATTTATTTCTCTTCTCGTACGTCACGTCAGTGTCCACATCTTGCTCTTAGCGGGGAGCTCTTCCATTTCCAAGAGCAAAAGGCAAATACTCCTTGTCCAGTGTGACACACGGACATGGCGGGGGTGGGGGTGGGGGGCCACATGCTCTTCTTAATTAACACAGTTCACGATGGGCAGTCTCTCTGACTTCTCTCCCCCCCACCCCCACACACTTTGACAACAGCTAGCTTGAAGGTTAGAATCAGTTGTCAGGTGCCTTTTATTACTTAGTAGAATCAAAATTTGCTTTCTCTTTGGACTTTAAAAAAAGCAGCCGAGAAGCAAAGGGCAAATCCTTTGCGACCGTCAGCTGGTTTACACAGGGGAAAAGCAAATACCATTAGGAGGGTATGTGAGCCACCACGGGTGCCCGCCTGCTCCCGGAGTCCTGTGTTGGGGGTTGGCTCTGCCCTGTGCTTTATGTTGAAGTTAAACAGTCCTGTGTTTGAAGATGGACATGTGAATGCTTGGTCAGTTACTAGTCAAGTCTCCTTGCTAGAAAATCCTGTTCCATGAGGCCGGAGGGTGGGGGGTGGGAGGGGGAGGAGATGGTGGTGGAGGCAGGTGTGGGGGAGGGGCATGGAACAGGAAGACCACAGAGAGTGGAGTGTTTTCTACCAGGCAGAGAAATGGAGTATTCATCAAGAAGACAAGGTATATAGAAAAAGGCTCAACCCAGCTGCCATGGGCTGCCTTTGAAGAGCAATGGTCCTCAAGAGTGATGGAGGCAGGTCAAAGGGCACAGGACCCTGCCTGTAAAGGTTCTACTGGTCAGAACTGGCACTACCGGAGCATCAAAATAAAAACTACAACAAATATAAAGGGTACAAGCCCCCTGAATAAGAGGAGGACCTATGTGTCCATGCGAATATAAGCTCAGGGAAAGCTCCGCCTTACCTGTAGAAAGCCAGCTAACCCACGCACAAGGAATCACAGAGCTAGAAAACACAACCATCACAACAGTAGCTGATTCAAGCGTGAGTCATCAGTGGATGCTGAGATTAGTGGGCAAGAGTTTGGGGAGAACAGGATGGTTTGTCTCAGCATCTCCCCGCCACGTGCTTAAGGGTAAAACAGTGGAGATCCCGGGCACGCAGCACCTGCACTCAAAGGTGATGTTGCCCACAAGGAGTCTGACCCGCTCTGGGGGCCCCTGATGGGAGGCGCTGACAACTCAGCATCACTTCTCTGGTTTTCCCGCCACAAGAACATAACCTGGGTGGAAGCACGAAGCCACATCAGTCAAGCCCAAATGGAGGGATATTCTGCAAAACAAACTGGTCTGTGCTCTTAACAAGGTGTACTATTATTGTGGAAAACAAAGACAGAGGAGCTAGTCCAGATTAAAGAAGACCAAAGAGATACAACAGCCAGATGAAATGCATAAACTTTTGGCTAAAAGGTCCTTACTGACGGAATTGTAGAAATCTGAATAAGGCCTGTAGATTAGGTAACGACATTAAATCAATGTTAATTCCCTGATTTTGATCAATGCCCTGGGGTATATAAGAGAATGCCCTTGTTCTTAGGAAATACAGAGGCAAGTATTAAGGAGGAAGGGCATGAAATCTGTAATTTATTAAAATGATTCCGAAAAAACATTGTGTGTGTGTGTGTGTGTGTGTGTGTGTGTGTGTGTGTGTGTGTATGTAGAGAAAGGGAAGAATACAGCAAATCTGCTAAATGTTAACTTTAGGCACAGTGAGCGGAGGGTATTTGAAGATTTTTTGCGCTTTTCTCATAACTTTTCAGTAAGCCTGATGCAACGTCCAAAGGAAAAGTTAAAGGACAAAAAAAGTGGAAAATTAAAAAAAAAAAGCACCAATCTAATATTAATTGTTGTTCTGCTTGTCCCTGGACTAGGAGCTAACACCTGTGGGAAATCACTGATAAGAAGATATTCCCTATAAAGAAGCACAGGGGGAAAGGTTTTGGAAAGGAGCTCGCCAAAAAAGCTCCCTGATTCTTCTGGATTTAGTGGTCACCGTGAGTGCGTCCTGAAGACCGTTATTCAGTATGCAGTCCCAGCCTCTGAAGGCAGAGGTCTGGTTCCCGTCCTCAGCTGCCCCGTCTTCAAGAGGGACTTAGAGCCTGGTGCTTTGGGGCCCATCAGGTGTCTGCCTCCCCTTCTAATCCCAAGCTCCTCCTGGGCAATACCTAACTCAGGGCAGTGTCCAGCTCACACGGAGCCCTGCATACTCGCTATGCAAACAAAGGGATGACTGGCGAGTGACTGCTGTGAGTGAATAAAAGGGGAGTTTGGGATTTTACAAGTTATCCCAATTGAGGGCCTGCGCTACCCATGATCGCACTAGCCAGGGGTCCAAAACAAAAAACCAAATGCAGGATCTGAGAGATGGGAGGGACTGGGCTCCTCCCTCTGGGCTTGGGAAACGGCACTTCCCCCAACCTACCCCAGCTTTGTGCAGTTCCCAGGGTCAAGGGCGTTCTGCTTCAAGGATTCTAGTCAAGGAGCTTTAGAGGCAGCTGCTGGGAAGTGGTCAGAGTTTATAGAACTTGGAATACTTGGAAGGCAGACACAATAAAACGAAACACTTAAATCTCAGCTCTGTTTTGGAAAACCAGCTTGCCAGTGTTCAGAGAACAGCTGCGATTTCACGTAACCTGGTCAGCAAGTGAAGCTTACAAATATTTAATGAGTCGTTTCTGGGTACTGAGAAATGAGAGAAAATAATTGTCAGGCGCTGAAGAAAACTACCAGGCGCTTTACAGAATAAATAAGAGATGGCCTGCCCAAGTTCACCGCCAGCGCTGAATTCATAACTGAAGAGGGACAAGAAGATACATTCTTAGACTGCTCAATCGATTTCCTCAGCAGAACCATTGCCTTTGAAAACTCTCGGTGAGTTTCCTTTTCTCCTAAAGAGGCTGAGCTTCAGTGATTCTAGAAGGCCTGAAAGACTACCTGAGGACCTTTATTATCACCATCAAGTAGTCTATTCTAGGCATTCTCAATAGGTGATGTGTGACATGCGTGTTAGCATCACCTAGAGCTGGGTTTGATGGGATATTTACGTGCAGAGTGTGTTTGTAGGTGATTCTCAAAAAGGGGTCTCTGGTCAGATAGGTTTGAGAACAGCAGAGATTCAAGATGAACATGCTCACAGTTATGGAAAAGAACTCTTTTACCTTGTTTAGCTCCCGTAGTTACCCAAATTATTTGACCACAGAATTTTTTTTTTCTCATAAGAGACTTACTAACAAGGAAACTTATGTTTTGTGAAATATTTTGGGGAGAACAACTGTTGAAGTGACAGTCCTCATCTGGGGGAGTATCGAGCCTCAGGCGACAAGTGTAACGTGGAGTTTAGGTGGCCGCAGCCAGGCAGTCTGTGCCAGGAGTCACATGTTGGCAGTGGCTCCGTCACCAGCTGCTCAGACGTGGGACAGACGTGGGACAGTCGTGGGATATCCTGAGTCCATCTCCCTTCCGAATCTGACAGTCTGAAAGGGGATTCAGTGAAGAAGGGGAACATCCCTCTTTGACCCTCTATTCAACCCAGTTGACACACTGTTAGTTCAGTGAACACGGAGGCAAGGCAGGCACCCAGGGGACCCTTGCGCAGGTGAGGTGTTCCTCCAGGGCTTGTGACCCACCCCACTGTCATTCCGCTGAGGTGTGTCTGGGTCCCGGGGCCGCATTCGCCCTAGCGCATGATCCTGACTCAATGCAAAAAGCTTCTCCTCCGGGTCCCCTGGCCATTTCAGGTCTGCAGCTCTGGGGTAGAGGTCTCTTCAGCCTCTTTCCAGGGAGCACCGCGGGAGAGAGCGTGTGTCCCCACAGAGCTCCCGGGAGGGTGAGGCCTCACATCATGGGGACCCTGTGAGGCAGGAGGAGGCGCATTGCGGAGCCCCCTTCCCCACTGCAGTGGGCTAGGGGGAGACGCAGGCTACTAGTCTCGGGAGCCAAAGGAAGAAATTGTTCTCTGAGGGTGAAATGTCAGGGTTAAAATTGGTATTTCTTTTGTTTTGTTTTGAATATATTTTTTAACACTTATTTATTTTTGAGGGAAAGATAGAATGTGAGCAAGGGAGGGGCAGAGAGAGAGGGAGACACAGAATCCTAAATAAGCTCTAGGTTCTGAGCTGTCAGCACAGAGTTCGATGTGGGGGTTGAATTCATGAACCGCGAGATCATGACCTGAGCAGAAGTCGGATGCTTAACTGACTGAGCCTCCCAGGCGCCCTGAAATTGGTAAGTCTTGATGAAAGACTGCCCTGGGCCCACTCAAATCATACTATTGAAAGCACTGCCTGCCTGGCCTCTCCCAAGGCTGGCCTTGCAGGTATATGCACCCGAGGAGGGTGTCTACACTGTTTCTGTGGTGATTCCACTGCATGAGCTCTGAGGAACAAGCCAGGTCCCGCTCCCAAAACTTTACTGCTGCTGGAGTCGCAGGGTCCTTGGTGTCTGCCTTGTATGTGGAAAAACAAAAGGCTTTTACAACAGTGAGAATGTCACTCCGTTTTTCTGTTCTTGGGGTCCATATACTTGTATATCACAATCTTTTTTCTTAAAAACATTTCCTTAATTAAAACTTAGTTTAATGTTTATTTATTTGGGGGGTGTGCAAAGCACGAGTAAGGGAGGGGCAGAGAGAGAGGGAGACACAGAATCCAAAGTAAGTTCCAGGCTCTGAGCTGTCAGCACAGAGCCTGACGTGGGGCTCACACCCACAAACCGTGAGATCATGACCTGAGCTGAAGTCAGATGTTTAACCGACTGAGCCACCCAGGCGCCCTGACTGTCTTTAAAGCATTTCTAAGGCTTTTCTTGTATTCAAAATCTGATACCATTGTTTTCTTTTCAGATGTAGTCATTAATCTGCTGACCTTAAGGCAGATGTTTTATGAATGGTCACGGTCATCACACACTGCCTCCACTGATTCCACGACTCTCTGTTGAATCCGTGGTGTGTACCAGGCTCTGTACCAGGCTCTGGGGAAACAACGGCATCCCAGTGCTCCCCAGAACTTCAAGTCTTGAACGTGTGTGCGGTGGTTGTGGTGGTGGGGACTGTACATGTGGGGTGGGATGGGATTTATATAAACATTTGGGAAGGTTCATCACCCCACGCTGGCATTTCAGCATAGCGGCTAAAGGAGTAAGCTAGGATCAGAGCTGTGGGTTTCCATCTACCTCCGCCACTTATTAGTTTTGTGACCTCTAGGCAGATTTCTTAGTGTCTTCGGGGCGCCTGGGTGGCTTAGTCGGTTAAGCGTCTGACTTTCGCTTAGGTCATGATCTCGAGGTTCGTGGGTTTGAGCCCCGCGTCGGGGTGGCAGTGCTGACTGCCAGCTCAGAGCCTGGAGCCTGTTTCAGTCTGTGACTCCCTCTCTCTCTGACCCTCCCCTGCTCACGTTGTCTCTCTCTCTCTCTCCTAGAAATAAATAAAAAAACATAAAAAAAAATATTTCTTAGTGTCTTCAAGCTTCAGTTGTCTAATCTGCAAAATGGGAATTATAACTGTTGCTGCTTATCAAGATTGTTCTGAAAACTGAATTAGATAGAAGTGTGTAAGGTATTTACTATGGTGTATGGTGGATTCCCAGTACTCATTAATACTTATAATAAGTAGATAACAGTTGGGTGTTCACTATGCATCAAGTACTGTTTTGGGAACTTTCAAGTACTCATTTATTTAAACTTTACAGCAACCCTTCAAGGTGCAAACCACTATTTTATAGATAAGTAAATGGATCTAAGTTAGAAAGTGGTATGAGGTAGCTATTAATGCTGTTGTTCTAGTTTTCATTATTAATCATATTTCCTGGCATCTGTCTTGGTAGGTTCTGTTGATTTCTGAGTCTTCTGGATTACACAACAGGCAGCAATTTGGGATGCAGTAACTTTTTGCAAAAGGGAACTGAATCCTCTTGATCTGGGCTCGGACAGAATTTTGTAGGTGTGCTTTCATCTATGACCACTAGATGGCAGTATATATCGGTCATTTAATTTAAATTGGAGGAAGGGACTTGGTGTGGGAAAGGCCTCGGAGACAAAAATTAGGGCACAAATAGTGTATGTAGGTGCTTTGCCATGTGGCAAAGTTAGGGAGTAGGGGATGTGGTAAATATTTCAGATAGTGACTGTCACTTTCAAGTCCTGGTGGCCGTGGCACCACCATACGGCAGGGCCCCTTCTAGCTCTGGCTGGACATGAGGTGTATTCTGTAATGTGGCCGGATCATGGTGGAGTCATAAGGCTCCCGCCATTCTATAGAGAGCACTGTTGACACAATGACTGCCCATCATAGCCCTAGACCGGAGAGTCTGCCTTGCTCTCTTCTACCTGTATGTTTGGACGGTGATTCTGTGGACGTGGCTGGGCAGGAAGCCGCACGCAAGGTGTGCCCAGGTAAGATATGACGCCCCTGGGCCTGTCTCTTTGGCTGTCCCTCCTCTCTGGCCATCCTTGCGCTCTCCCTAGATCTCATGGGCCACCCACATGTGAGCTGGTCGTGGGGACCCATCTTCTGGAGCGGGGCACGTGGCCATGAACTAGGAAGTAAAGAGAAGTCACAAAATACATATGGACCAATTTGAGGTTTTGGGCGGAAGATGCTCATGGCTTTTATTTAAAAAATAAATTCAGAATATTGCATGTTTGAAAAGGCCAAAATTTGTGTGAATTAACTGGAATTAAACAGAAGGCACACAGACATTTAACGTTCTGTTGGTAGTTTCGGGGCTGCCCTCTAGATACCTCACCAGTCCCCCCATCCTCCTGTACCCTCGGTGGGAACTGTTTTACAGGAAAAGTTTGAGCAGCTCTGCCTCTATTCTCTGTGGAATGTAAATTCCTAAGCGTAGACTTCTGTTTGGAAATGAGATATAATTCATTACTGAATGATCGGGGTAGTTTTCCAATCCTCTTTTTTTCTTTAAAATTTTTTTTCATTACATTTATTCATTTTTTAAAGGCAGAGATAGACAGAGCATGAGTGGGGGAGGGGCAGAGAGAGAGACACAGAATCCGAAGCAGGATCCAGGCTCTGAGCTGTCAGCACGGAGCCCAACATGGGACTCAAACTTATGAACCATGAGGTCATGACCTGAGCCTACGTTGAATGCTTAACTGACTGAGCCACCCAGGTGCCCCTCCAATCCTCTTAAGTTTATAAACATTTTGTTTCTCAGAATTTACTTCTAAGCAGTTTCTAAATCATATTTGGTCTTTTATCCTTCTCTATGGATGTTGTAACAGCAAAATGTTAAAATAACCAAGTGTCTGGAAATATGGGATTAATTTGAACTACCTAGTGTTTACTAATTGGGAAATGAGTGAACAAATCTGACACTGGACGGCTCCACTGCCTGTTTGCTCTTAGATCCGTCCTTGCCTTTCTGCTGCCTCAGTTTCCCAGGGTACCACAAAGCTGAGAAGCCCCTGCCATCTGGATCAGGGTGGGTTCCACCGATGGAAAGTCCTGGTGGAAGACCAGAGAGGGGAGATGGAAGAAGACAGAGTATTTCTCCCTTTTTCTCTCTGCTTAGACAGTATCCTGCCCATCCTAAGATTGGCCAGATCTCCTTCACAGCCCTAGATGCAAACAGCTCTGCCCTCCATGTTCCCAGCTACTGCTCCAGCATTGGGTTCCGTGTCTTACCCGAGGGTGGTAGTGTCTTCCTACTTTGACCATCTCTGTGTTGTCTCACCATTTGGTTTCCCAGCTCTGCCAATACCTGCATAACCTACTGACTATAACTTCCCTCTGTTTGAAAGGAAGGGTTCCCATTTCTGACTGGACCTAGCCTAACATAGAGAATATCCTGGCCAAAGGCTTATTAGCTAAGTTACTGAAGAATATTCAGCAACAGTATTGGACTCTGCAAAAATTGGTATTATCTAACATACATGTTGTTGCTGGCTGCGCACCTGACCCAGGGAGGGTCACACGGATGTCCGTGGTTGTTGAGAAGGGACTTTAGCCCCTTCATCATCTCCATCAAGTTCTCTTCCCCTACCCACCCCTAATCAGTCTGTTTCCTGTACAGTGGAACTTCTAGACAAGTCTCCTATTTTCCCTTCCAAGCTCTTAAACTCTTCCTATAGACTGGTATTTTAAAACTGCCATTGGACAAGGTATAGGGGCATAAGAACCTTCATGCTATTTTCAGTAATCTCATGAAAATACTCAACATCGCCAATGGGTGTGGGTGTTAGTGGTTAATAAGTAAGCTTAAATGTTCTTCCTGGCTGCTAAAATAAGGAAGTTATTCCCTATGGTTAATAGAGATGCCAGGTTGTATGAACCCAATTCCCATCATCAATATAGTGTCAGGAAGCTAATTTTTTTTCAGAAAAATTTAAAAATATTTATTTCTTTATTTTGTGAGAGAGAGAGAATGTGTGCAAGCAGGGGAGAAGCAGAAAGAGAGAAGGGAGAAAATCTCAAGCAGGGGAACCTGATGCAGGGTTTGAACTCACAAACTGTGAGTTCATGACCTGAGCCAAAATCAAGAGTCAGATGCTTAACTGACTGAGCCACCCACATGCTCCAGGAAGCTGATTTTGAATATGTCCCTAAATGCTTCAGCGAGGCTCCAATTCAACAGCGTAAGACAAATATCTACAACTCTTAGCACCGATAAACCAGATATCACTATGTGCTTATTAATGTGCTTTTGAAGTATATGTTGAGGAAGTTATGCAGATTATTACAGACAGCTCTGAGGTAACAGTGACTTGAATCATATAGCTCTCAGCTAACATATATATAATCTCATGTAAAATAACAGACTTTCATCATTGATGTGGAATTGGATGTTTCCCCCAAATTCTGCTACTTGGGTAAAATCTCGTTCACTGATGAACCAATAGAACATGACATTGATAACCAATCCAAACAATCCCTGTGCAGGGAAAATCACCGCAGCAACAAGATTCAGACCAAACTGAAGATGGAGAATAAACCATGACCCTCTGAATGACTTGTTCATGTTTCAAGAATATGAACAGCACATTTCAGAGAATCTTTAGATAATGGAAACACAGTTTCTTTGAGAAGATTTAAAAAATCTGAAATGAAGATGATGTGTTTTTACTTACCATGTGCAGTTCTGTCTTTTTTCATGGGGATCAGTGGACCCCCTTCTATCATACCCTTGACCACCATGGTAACAATATCATCTGACAAAACTCTTCTCGACTCACTTTGTTGGGCTGACCTACCAACTTTGGGTCAAGCTTCATAGGAAGGCATGCAGTCTTCGGTAGGGCATCCGCTTAGAAACCCAAGAGACACCTTTGGCATTAGCACACAAATGCTTTCATTTTTCTGGCCACTGTACCAGAAGGACTAGTCAGAGAACACGTACAGACTCATGCAGGGGGTCTAGGAGAAGAGGAGGAAGAACCTGACTATCCAGCACATAGAAGTCGATATAGTGTTGTAATCAAAGGAAAGGGCCCTGGCATCAAAATCTGGGTTGGTCCGCTTAAAAGCCAGGTGATCTTAAGTCACTTCACTTTTGCCAACTATGAAATGGGGAAAATAGTAACACCTAATCCTGCAGGGTTCCTATTAAGATTGCATAATTAAAATGTGTAATAAGCCTGGCAAAGTGTGTCTGGCAAGTAGTAGGTTCTTAAATGTTGACTGTTCTCATGTTCACTGTCATTATCTATGAGACTATTCTTTAACCACTGGGTGCTACTGATTTTAGACACTGTGAGTGGATACCAGTGTTTCTGACCAAATCCTCCCTGGAAAGCCATGGGAATCAGGGTGGATCTCCAACACATGGTATGCTTCTTATTTGGTAAGTAGTTTTATCTGGGAGGTGGAAGAAATCTGGAAGAAACTTGAAGCATTTAGAAAAAGCTAAGTTCTAGAAATGATGAGGAAGCCTAAGAGGAGGAAATGTGGACAAAAGTTTATACAACACAATCTTGTAAGGCTACAAATAATGATAGCTTTCTTTTTTCTTTTCTTTTTTTTTTAAGTAGGCTTCACGCTCGGCATGAAACCCAACATGTGGCTTGAACTCACAACCCTGAGATACAAGATCTGAGCTGAGATCAAGTGTCAGATGCTTAACCAACTGAGCCACCCAGGCATCCCAATAATGAAGCAGAGCTCAGGGCTGGATGCTTGAAATCAACTAGTTGTAGGTAAATCCCAGTATCCTAGGGTGCTCAAACCACAAAGAATCTTAGAGAACATCCCACTCAATCACCTCATTTTATAAAAGTGCTCAGGACTCAAGGCCAGAAGGGTGAACTGGTCAGAGGATAAGAAAAAACAGACTGTCCCATACTTATAGATGGCCCTGCATAGCAGAATTGAATCCCCACTGTTTTTTGAAAGTATAGTAAAAACAATCTGTGCACATGAAAAGACTGAACATGATTCTAAGGCCTCAATAAACCCAAAGCATGAACTCGGGGCAACACACTCTGCTAGTTATCAGGACACAAAGAGACAGAGATCTCTGCCATTTTGCTAAAGGGCTCGCCACCCATTCACGCAACATACATTTTTGGAGCACCTATTATGTGTCAACTATTGAACTCAATTCCAGGGATTTGGAGAGAGTTTACAGTCTAGCAAGCAAAAAATACATCAATAATATAGAAGCAGATGACTATTCTAGTGTTATGGGATTGAAATACGTCATACGATGTTACCTAAGGAGCACCTGAGTAATCTTAGGAAGATTAGAAAGAGCTTGTGGGCAAAAATGAGCAGATAATGGTGCTGGTGGAGTTCCAAACCACATTCCAGGGTGAATGCAACATGAAGGCAGGAATGCTACCTCTTATACTGTCTTAGACCCACCCTTTCTCTCCATGTGCACTGCCATTGCCCCCATCCTATAACATTATCACCTCTTTTTTTAAGTTTATTTACTTTGAGAGATGGAGAAAGTGAGCAGGGGAGGGGCAGAGAGAGAGAAAGGAAAAGGGAATCCCAAGCGGGCTCCACACTGTCGGTACGAAGCCAGATGTGGGGCTCAAACTCACGAACCTTGAGATCATGGCCTCAGCTGAAATCAACAGACAGATACTTAACCAAATGAACCACCCAAGTGCCCCATATCACCTCTTTCTTATTTGAATTACTGAAGTTCCTCTTGTCAACTGCATCTACCCAATAGATTCACCACATGAAAGTCATGTGATCATTTTAGGACACAAATCTGAATCACATCATTCCCCCTGAGACTTCTCAAAGGTGCCCAATGCCCTCAGGGTGTTTAATAACATTTAACAATGACGATGATGACAAAAATATCAAACTTACACAGAGCTTCCTAAGTACCTGGTGTTAATCACCATGTTTTATGGGTATAATTGACTCTCATTATTTGTGGCTTCCGTATTGTGTGAACTCATCTAACTTGCAAAAATTTATTTGCAATCCCCAAATGAATATTCAGCATGCTTTTGCAGTCATTTGTAGACAAGGGCTGAGTAGCAAAAAACTGTAGTGTCTGAGGCACACATTTCTCACTAAGCTCAAACAAGGCAACGTCTGCCATCTTGTTTCAGTTCCTCATATTGTGAATCTTTCAGTGTGAAGACTCAGTTGGGTCATGCTCATCTCACATGTTTCAGAACTGCAGCCCGGAACCACACAACTAAAAAGGAAACAAAATTCTGCGTAAACCTGAACGAAGCCAGAATGAAATAGACCTCAGGGATGCCCTGTCTACTGACTTTTGTGAGACAGGTAATAAAAGCCGTAGTGAAAGGCCCAGTAATAGAAAATTTAATGGAAAATGGAAAGAACAGACTTTTCCCCCCAAAGCGTAAAAAGGAAAAGAAATGGGCTTACCTGTTGTGGAGATTGTCCATTGGGTTTCTCTGAAGTTTAACTTCTCTTCCTGCAACAACAAAAAAAGATTGAGTCTGCAAGTTGCCTCCTGTTCACAGCCAAGTTGTATCTTGAAAGTGACAGCGGACAGCATGTCCGGAGGGGGTGTGAGGCAGTTAGGTGGGGGATGGGAGTCCCTGGCCTGGGAAGATGAGTGTCTTTGGACTTGCCTGACCTAGGTTTGCAGCCAGCTGCTGACAATCAGCAATCAATGAACAACCACCCAATTTCAGTGATTTCCTCTATAAAAAGGTTGTAGTGACATTTAAATAGCACAACATGTAAGCAGTTTATCACGTGCAGGGCATGCTGGGATTGTTCAATAACCAAAAGCTACTGTTGTTTTTATTATTGTTGGTAAACATCACATGATAACACACTCTTCTCTGATGGGTAAAGTTTCAACTAAACAGAAAAAAATTCAGGGAATTTGCTCAATGAATACAATGTGCAATATCTTAATAAAATACATAATTTAGAAAATAACTTTGCTTAGTGAAAACAGTGCTGTGTAAGATTTGAGAACGTAAAGCTAATGTTCAGATTCTTAGCAACTTCTCTGTGACGACTAGAATAATTCACTTATATCAAGACGCGACATTCTCAGGAAATGCTCTTAGTCCACTCCCAAGTAAATTACTTTGTGAGATAATGAATTCTGTCTCAAGTTTGTCATACAATAATGGAATGGTTTTACCCTTTTGGTAATTCAGTTTCAAAGTCCTATAATGTTTTTTCACTCAGTATGATTTCTTATTGATTAATTATTCCTTAAAATCGAATATATTGCTGAAATGTCAGATGATTCTATTATTCTTAATTTTGACCACAGTGTTCATAATTCAACTCAAATGTTATTTGGTAAGGAAGACATGAGAAAGGCAAAGTCCATGGCCCCAGGGAGCTAGCCATCTGGCTGGGGTGGGCAAGGAGACAAAAAGAGTTTACAAGTCACTAAAATATTATGCAGGGTATGAATAATGCCCTCAGAAGAACACAAACAAAATCTCAGGACCTCCACGTTGTGTCACTGGGCTGGCAGGCATTCGCTGACATTTCAGAGAATCTGTGGCAGATGGAAAAATAACGATGGTGAGATGTGGTGGGAGGGCCTTGTGGGTAGAGGGAACATGACAATGAGAAGACAGGAAATGATGGAGTATTATTCAGTGAAATCACTGAATTCCTACTGTGTGCCAGGCTCCAGGAAACTGCAGCGAGTGGGACAGCCCCACAGTGTATACCCTGTACAATGACAGCCCTATGTACAAACGAGTGAGTATTCTGGATTTCTTGGTGTTTAAAGAATTTGGAATCTGCCACAAGGTTGGTAGACTTGCCATGTGCCAAGTGTATTGTAGGAAACAAAATGGATGTGGCAATTTGGAGTTACAGGTAAGACCCTACTTACGAGGGGGGAATGGACCTTGAGGAGAGAGCTTTAAACTGGGATCCACAGAGATGGAGCGCTCAACAAGCCATCTCCTTGTTAGGAAGCCTTAAGTGGTTCCGCACGGCCGACCAATGTCCTTTCGGCAGTCAGGGCCTTCTACCACAGGGCCCCAGGGGGTCTGCTGGATTAGCTCTGAAGCTTCTCTAGCTACGCCTACTTCCAGCTGATATGGATTTTTCGCTCTTTTCTAAAAATGCTTACATTTTTCCTGTTTCTTTGCCTTTGCACATATTATTTCTCCCAGCTGGCTTGCAAAATTCTACTGATCCTTCAAACCTCATTGCACACCACCTCCCGTGGTGAGATTTTTTAAAAACACCAACAAAAGGTAATTACTCCACTGTTTTCATCTCTATGGAATCTTTAACTTCTTGGATGGCTCTGATCACTTTTTGCCTTCATTATAGTGATTCATTTATATAACGTTCCTGCCATTGGACTGTAAACTTTATTAGGGACAGGTCATGACTTCACCATAGTTTATCCACATGTTGTATCTTCTGACACAGTGACTTGCATATAGAGGCACATGGCCTGACTTTTAAAAATGTGAGTTACGTGGGGCGCCTCGGTGGCTCAGTTGGTTAAGTGTCCAACTTCGGCTCAGGTCATGACCTCACAGTTTGTGGGTTAAAGCTCTGCGTCAGGCTCTGTGCTGACAGCTCAGAGCCTGGAGCCTGCTTCAGATTCTGTGTCCTTCTCTCGCTCTGCTCCTCTCCTGCTCATGCTCTCTCCCTCTCTCTCTCTTTTTTTTAAATTTTTAATGTTTTATTTCTGAGAGAGAGAGACAGCGTGAGCAGGGGAGGGTCAGAGAGAGAGGGAGATACAGAATCCGAAGCAGGCTCCAGGCTCTGAGCTAGCTGTCAGCACAGAGCCCGACACAGGGCTCGAACCCATGAACCGTGAGATCGTGACTTGAGCTGAAGTCGGATGCTCAACCGACAGAGCTACCTAGGCACCACCCCTCCCTCTCTTAAGAATAAATAAAACATTTAAAAAAATAAAACAAATGAAGCAAATAAAAATAAAAATATGAGTTATAAATATCACTGAGAACTTTAAGATGCTTAATACAAATGTATTATAAGACTACAGTGTACATATTTAATCAAATCTAAGATGCACATGTATTCATTCACCTTTTAACACTTCTGAAACTGAAATGCAACTTACATTCACTGGCACATCATGGTTAAACTGGTGGCATTATTTTCTATTTTTGTGGTACATAAGAGTACATGTTATAATCTATGACATCAAATAGTCAATGAAATATGGCATTTAAATACTATATTATAATTTTTTATCTCAGGAATATATGATGCATATATTTACTAAATATATCCTATGTTAAATAAGGGTCTATCTGGGACACAATTATGTGAATATTATAGAAGACATTTACCCAAGAATCTTCTTTGTTTAAAGATTTTATTTATTTATTTATTTATTTATTTATTTAATATAATTTATTGTCAAGTTGGCTAACATACAGTGTATACAGTGTGTTCTTGGTTTTGGGGGTAGATTCCCATGATTCATTGCTTAAATACAACACCCAGTGCTCGACCCAACAAGTGCCTTCTTCAGTGCCCCTCACTCGTTTTCCCCTCCCCACCATCAACCCTCAGCTTGTTCTCTGTATTTAAGAGTCTCGTATGGTTTGCCTCCCTTCCTTTCTGTTTGTAACTAAAAATTTTAAGTAATTTTTACATGCAAGATAGGTCTCGAACTTACAACCCAGAGACCAAGAATCACATGTTCTACCGACCAAGGCAGCCAGGCACTCCTAACCCAAGAACCTTCTAAGATGAAAACTAACAACAGCCAGAGATGGAGTTAAGAAATTGACCACTTCTAAGCACTATATAAAGATCATGTATCAAAACAGAAACAACAGCCGGAAACAAGACCCTTCACATGAATTCTAATTTTTCCGCCAAATGACTTTTTGAAACAAATTCTTTCTAAAGAGAATATTTTGGTGCACCTGCTTTGCTGGCGCCTAAGGTACATGGCTAATTTATTTGTTGGGCAAGAGAGCATTGACATTACTTCAGGTTGTACATGGTGAGGACCCAAAGGCTAGGAAAGCAATCAGTTGTAAGCATGGTGGGAGTTTGGGAGGAGCAGCAATCCGATGCAGTGGAGCTGCCAGGAAAGGCTGGGGGGAGAAATGCGGACATGGGAGGTGGTGGAAATTAGGGGACAGCTTAGTAAAAGCAAAACGGTAGGAGAGATTATGGGGCTTGTGCAAAAGGCAGTGGGGAGGCCCATGCAGTGGATTTGGAGATGGAAATGGCATATGTGATGAGGTTCCTGGGGCTTCTGAAAGTAGGCACAGAAGAGCAAATGTGACCTGATTGGCGATGCGGGTAGGTTCTCGAGCAGCAAATGGCAGGATGGCAGCAATACTCCAGAAAGCCTTCCCTGCTGGCAGCAAACAGGGAACATGACACGAGTTTTGTGCAGAGACTTGCTAAGAGTTGATCCTCTGAATTAAGCAAGGAGATGAAAAGAGCTGAGTGTGGGGTGGTATCAAAGAGAAATCCAAAGGAAAGAGCAAATGTAGAAAACCATCTTTTCAAGCTTTCTTTGGTTTTTGAGTTAGGCACTGATTTTCTACTGTTCCTGGTTTCTGTTAGCCCTTTGGTTTATACACTTATTACATATAGTGTCTCTGGAAAGTTCTGTTGCCTCACTACCCGTTTCCTTGTGACTAAAACAACAATTATGATTTCAGAGTGTAGTTAGGGTTAAGTGAAAGAGAACAGTAGAGTATTGAGCACAGTGGCTGGCGTTGTGCCAATCTGAACATTAGCTATGATTTTTCATCCACTGTCATTGTCACTGTCACCATGACCATCATCATCAATCAGTCAGTGTCTGTTTTTCTCCCTGCCACTCCCTGGGAGTTTCTGATGGTCACATCTCGTTATCTTTGTTTCTTCGACAAGGAATACAAAGTAGGACTTCCACAAGTGTGTACTGAGTTTTGTGAAAAATAAAAAGCCAGGTCTCCCTGAAAGAAAGGATTTGTGTGACAAAAGGAGGAGTTATTGAAATGATTCCCATTCTTGGAGGCTGACACATGGGAAGAATGGTGGTTCCATAAACAGAGCAGGTGGAAGGAGACCACGTGCAGTATTTGAAAGAGGCTGGGTTCAGCGTTGAGCCGGTGGAGTTGAAGTGCCTGACCTGCTGGTGGGGAGATGGTAAGGGAAAGGTGGCACACAGGACAAAGGTAGCGGCCACTCTCCATTACAAAAGAAGAGGCATGCGTAGCTCACAGAGAGAGCAAGTCTCCATGAAAACAGAAAGTGCATGGAGGTGACCTAGCAAGTCAGTCGCGTGGGAAGCCAAGAATCAACCCAATTTAGCAGAATCCTTAGAGGCTTTAGGATTGAAGGGATAAAGAAGGAATGGCTGGAATCAGGATGACCTGGAAGGTGCTGAAGAAGCAGTTAGGTTCCTACATCCCTTTCTGCACTCCCAGCTTTTGGAGTGGTTTCCATTCTCTACCTCATCCAAAGAATGGAGCTTCAGTGTCTGGAAAGGGTAAAGCAGGGTTTCGGGACTAGAATATAGCAGAGAACACACAGCAGAGGGAAGCGGTTCTAAATCCAAAACTGGGGGTTAAGTGAACGTGTGCATGCGGAGGGCCGAGAGCCTCAGGCTGCTCCCCTCCTTGGCTCTGGGAATGCTGGCCGTCACCCTCGAGTTGTCTTCCAGACATCAGAGGAAAGTCTCTAACAGGAAAGACAGAGACTGAAACCAACCAACGGCCCAACCAAAAAGCACTTAAAACAAAATGTAGGGGGAGGAAAACTAACGCCAAAATAAAACAACTGACAATAATATCCTCACCATGTCACTTGTATCCAAAAAGAACAGAGGCTATTTAAAAAAAAGTCAGAGAGGGGTGCCTGGGTGGCACAGTTGGTTAGGTGTTCAACTTCGGCTCGGGTCATGATCTCATGGTTCGTGGGTTTGAGCCCTGTGTTGGGCTCTGTGCTGACAGCTCAGAGTTTGGAGCCTGCTTTGGATTCTGTGTCTCCCTCGCTCTCTGTCTCTGCTCTACTCATACTCTATCTGTCTCTCCCAAAAATATATAAATGTAAAAAATAATTTAAAAAAATCAGAGAACAACAATAATGACCAAAAGCTCTTAGAAACCAAATCAAAACAGCAAAAATTAATATTTCAATAAAGAGTCTGGAAGATGATGAGGAAATCTCATATGAAGCAGCAAAAGCGATAAAGACAGAAAATCAGGTAGAAAAGATTTAAAAAAATCTAGAGGCTCAGTCCAGAAGAGCCAACATCCAAGTAACAGGAGCTCCAAAAAGAAAGAATAAAAAGAAGGGATGAATTCATCAACAAAATAATTTGAGAAAATTTCATGTAACTGAACAGCATGAGTTTCTAAATGAAAGCACTCACCAAGTGTCCAACACAATAAATAAAAACAGACTCAATGTGAAGACACATCATTGTGATATTTCAGAACTGGGATCCTATAAGCTTCTAGAAAGAGAAAACCAGATCATATCCAAAGAGTTGGGGATCAGAATGGTTTTAGACTCCTTAAACACAAACACACACACACACACATGCACACGCACACATACACCTCATTCTATTTTTTTTTTTAACATTTATTTTTGAAAGATAGAGACATAGCACAAGTGGGGGAGGGGCAGAGATGGAGACACAGAATTGGAAGCAGGCTCCAGGCTCTGAGCTGTCAGCACAGAGCCCAATGCGGGGCTGGAACCTGAGAACTGAGAGATCATGACATGAGCTGAAGTCAGACACTTAACCGACTGAGCCACCCAGGCGCCCCCACACACCTCATTCTAAATCAGGCCAAACGACCAGTTAAGTGAGGAGGTAGAATAAAGATATTTTCAGATATGAAATTCTCCAAATATTAACCATTCACACACCTTCCCCTCCTGGAAAGGAAGCTATTGAAAAATGTCACAAACAAATAAAGGAGTAAACTAAGAAGGGGAAGCAAGGGATACAGAAAATAGGACATTAAACACAGGAGACAAAGTGTCCCCCAGGATGAGAGTGGCCATGATTCCAGAACAACAGCAGTGGACACAGCCACAGGGACAGCTCATTTGGACTGGACAAGGCAAGAAGGCTCCATGCAGTTTTAAGAGAGGAAGCTGAAAGAATCCCTGAAGGATCCCAATGAGAAAGATCTATCCAACAAGAAAAGAACCTGGGGTGGGACACCTCAGTGGTTCATTAAGCACCTGACTTCAGGTCATGATCTCTCGGTTCATGAGTTCAAGCCCCGCATCAGGCTCTCTGCCGCTCTCTCTGGGGCCTGCTTTGGATCCTTTCTCTCTCTCTTTGCCCCTCCCTTGCTTGCATTCTCTCTCACTGTCTCTCTCACAAATAAATAAACATTAAAAAAAAAAAAAGAAAAGAATTTGGGGTTGAATCAGGACAAGCATGCAGAGTACTTAACAGATGAAAAAACGAGCCACTTGTTATAATTTTCCACCTGGACTGGCTCGGAACAGCATTTACAGAGTTATAACAGATACAAGATATCCATGAAACTGAAACTGGGGGGCGCAGTGGGGATTGGGGACATTTCTGGTGTGCTACTGTAGGGCCGAGGGTGGAAGACGAATTATCTTCCCTAGTGGAATAACGTCTAAAACTGAAAAACGTATCAAGACATAGTACTAGAAACATTCATTTAGAGAAACAAAAAACCAAAGTAATCAGCTAAAAATGTGCTTTTTTCAAAAAAAAAGAAAAGGAGGTGTTTTCCTTGGAGGAAAGAAAAATGTGCTCACAAGTGAGGAGTCTGGGCTTCATTTGAAGATGTGGGGACCAATCGAGTCGTAAAGGGCAAAATCTTGAGGAAGGGTAAACCAGATGATAGCAAGTAGTAACAAAGATGCTTTTGAAAAGGCTGAATCATATACATTTTCTTAACCTATATTAATTATTCAATATCTAGTACTGTGGGCCATGCCAGGTGCTAGTAGCGGATCATAGTAGAATGAATAGGACATAAAAGTTTATAACCTAGTGAAGTAGGCAAAACATAAACAAATAATTATGATCCAGTGACATACTAAAGTTTATAGGCAAAGTATTATGAAAATGTGGGCACCAGCAATGAACCTTTCAGAATATTCTAGGGTTGTGCTGTCCATATGGTAACCACAGGCCACCTGTGGCTAGTGGCTACCATAGTGGGCAATGTAGACCTAAAACATGTTCCTCATCGCAGAAAGTTCTATTGAATGGTGCTGGTCTAGAGTTTCTTTTATTTAATCAATCAATTAATTTCTGAGAGACAGAGACAGAGCATGAGTGGGGGAGGAGCAGAGAGAGAGAGAGAGAGAGAGAGAGAGAGAGAATCTGAAGCAGGCTCTAGGCTCCGAGCTGTCAGAACAGAGCCTGATGCGGGACTCAAACTCACAAATCATGAGATCATGACCTGAACGGAAGTCGGATGCTTAACCGACTGAGCCACCCAGGCCCCCCTAGAGGTTCTTAAATGATGATTTTTACAGTGTTTTTAAGTAGATTAAACCCCTGAGGGATCACATTCCATGGGTCTATTAGTAAATAGAGCTTTCCAGAGCTTGATATTTAACCAGCTAAGGTATCTGTCCACGGAAAGGAATTATTACTCTGTTACAGGTTTCGTTTTCATCCGGAGACACTAGGGGAGCAAGGAAGGGGTATTTCTTGTGTCTCCTGATACTGTTTGACCACGCAGATGTTGCGAGCAAATGCTGCTGGGGGCCAGACTCTGTGAGTTGTTGGGAAAGCACTTTTGCATAGTAGGAGGAGGGAAAAGCTCTGGAGAACTCAGAAACTCAGACTTTGAATTCTGGCACCACTACTTGTTAGCTCTGTGACCTTGAACAAATCTCTCAACCTCTCTGGGCCTTAGTGGTTTTTTTAGATGTGAGGGGCACAGATAAAGCATGGATCAGGCTAAGCAGGTAGCAGAAGCACAAAAATGGCAGCTGCCATTCTTCTCGCTGTTCTTAATCTCCAACAAGCAATCAGCAGGCTGGTGAGGAAGGGCCCCAGATGAAGGAGAGGGCTGGCTCTCCTCATTTCTTCTCATCATGACACTGTTTTCTGGCTTTTGTTAAAGAATCTATCATTGACCAGGAACTTAAGTACCTATAAAAGCAAGGGGAATTTTTTTTTAGGTTTTTTTTTCTTTCTTTCTTTTTCTTTCTTTCTTTTTTTTTTTTGAGAGAGAGAGAGAGAGCAGGGGAGGGGAAGAGACAGAATCCCAAGCAGACTTCATGTTGTCAGCGCAGAAATTCAAGTCTCGAACTCACGAACTGTGAGATCATGACTTGAGCCGAAATCAAGAGCTGGATGCTTAAGTGCTTAACCGACTGAGCCACCCAGGAGCTCTGGGGAATTTCTGTTCAAAGCGGGGCAAAGGGAAGAAGGAGGAAGGGCAATGACATTCACCGAAAGCCCAGGACGTGCCAGACCCACTGGCAAGTACTGTATGTCCTTCTATAAATCCTCCCCGGGTCTAAGAGAAACAGAAGGATGGGAGGAAGGTGGCTGGCAGGAAGGTTTGTGGGTGGTGGACAGACAACATGGTGGGACACAGAGCCAGCCACGAGGGACAGGCCAGAGTTCCATGGAGGATGCCACTCAAGGGTCCCACGTGATGAAACTTGCAGTTCATGATGACAACTGGGTGCAGCGTGTCGGATTCACAGGTGGGCTGAGGCCAGTGGCAGTGAGCAGAGGTAGCCGAGGTGACCTGAGCCTGCCTGTCACTTCTCCACAGACAGTTTTTTGCTCAGGGTTTATACTATGCGGTGGACAGTCTCCATCCCTGTTACCTTCTTCAACTTCCATGACAGGAAAAACAAAGTTTCTTTCCAAATAGAGTTAAATTCGGAATATGATAAGCCTGAGTTGGCATCAACACCGTCAACACCCGGGTGCAAGAATTAAAATTTTCCTTGTAATTTGTAAGTGCATTCAGGCTTGTTTTTTTGGGTTCTCTTTTATGGGTTTCCCCCCCACCCCCACCCCCAGGCAAGGCCAGTATCTGAATAGAAAGAAAAGATTTCCAGCTGGGCTCCTTTCTTCAAACAAGCTTTGCAAGCTTTGCAACATCTTCCTTGGATACAATTCAGCTGGGGGCCTTCCCCATATTCCAGAGGAATTCCTGAGTCCTCACACAGGGGCCCTTTGTTGTCTGAGGTTATGAGAAGTTAACCAGGACTTCGCACAAGGAAATATCTTTTCCTTGTGTGAAGTGATCAAAGAGGAATATCATTTAAACCAAATGAAATGAGATGAAATGAAATGAAACAAAATAAAACAAAAAACAAAAAAATCACCAAAACTAACCCACAAAAATAAAACCCCACATCAAAGCCATGATTTATATCTAGAATCGCTACAGAAAAAAGATCTGAGTTACTTCAGGAAAGCACAATCATCTGCAGTATAGAGTGTACAATTAGTTCATCTATTGATGGATTTTAAAATTTAGTCCTTAAGACAAATTCTAAGTACTGTATTTAAGTATTAAAACTTTTTTTTTGCTTGTGCATCTGTTCTGTTCACAAATATCTCCAATCTTTTAAGATCTTTTTTTAAGCAAATGCTTAAGCAACTTTTTCATTAAAAAATGATCTGTACAAATATTTGTATGTACACATATTCATATAACGTATACATATAAAACTAGATGTAATGATACACACACATACACACATACATTTAAACACAAAAAGTTTGGGAAAAGAGTGTAAAAACTGTCAGGCATGATCGTAGCAACCTAACCGTGTGTTATGTGTTCATTTTTTCCCCAGGATTTGTTTTACTTTATGTCCATCTACACAGTGATTTTACACAATACCTATTATAAATAAGTCCCTGCCCTGCTTTCTTTCACTGAACATTTTGTTTCTAGCCTCTCTGTAACAATACATAAGGTCCACAATGATTGTTACAAATGGTGCAAATTATTCTAAAAGTGAACCTCAGCCAGATAATTAACCATTCCTCGCCAACGCACAATTTTACTGGAACCTTCCATGTTTGGTAAAAGTCACCCTTCTTGCAGCTTCCAAGTTCAAAGTCTACAGTGCTAACTATAAACATGACATAATTATAATGGGTGAAACGATTTTGAGTTTGCTTGCCTTTCCTTTTTAAAGTTTTCTCCTGATATGAGATAAAGATGACCTACAGGACCCAGCAGTTAGAGGCCAGCCCAGAAGCTGTTTCTCGATCACAAACCAGGAAATGCTGCCTCTGTGAGGCATCACCGCTATTCAGATTCAGAAGTCTGGGAAGAGAGCAAGAAAAATCACCCTAGCAATGACCTGTCCCAGGCAGAAATTCTCCTTTCCCCAGTACTTACAGACACGGCACCCAACAGATCCCAGGGAATCAGACCTGGACTGTAACTCCTACTGAGCTCTGCTTTTCTCTCTTTCTCTGCGGCACAAGCTCTTTCTGGCTGCAAGGTATGGTTCTCTTGGCAGCAGGGGCCCCAGAATGTCTCACAGTCATCCTGTGGATCTCTCTGTAGGTAGGTGCTCCAATGCCCTTTGAAGATTATGTTTTCTATTTATAAAGTTTCATTCTGTTGCAGATTTTTCTCATCTAAGTGGCCTAAGAGGTTTGTCTCAGATGTGCAAACTGCCTTGCACGTTTTCCTTTACCAAGGGCAGGTGAGGGGAACAGGAGAGGATGGAGGGGGCAGAGCCCGGGGGCCCAGTCACTGCAGCTGTAGCGCTGTCCGGGCAGGGCATGTGTCACCACGAGCTCAGGGCAGGGGGAGCCATGGGACTCTTCGCTGGGCTCTAGCAGGCTTTACCCTCAACAGATTTTCAAAACCCAACTTGGGGCTCTGGATCTGCTGTGTGTGCACGCACGCATGAGAGAGAGAGAGAGACAGAGAGAGAGAGAGAGAGAGAGATGCTATCTGAAACTGGAGCATCCATTATGTGTTTGATACTATACACTCATTGCCTCATTTTCTTCCCAGCAACACTGTGAAATACGTATTACTAGCTCCATTTCATGAATAGAGAGCTTAACTAATTCACTTAAGTTTCATAACTAGTAAATGGTGAGGCAAGGGTTCAGGGTTTAAGGTTTTTTCATTGACACCATGAGTCTTTAACGTGACGGGATGTACGCAACCAAGCCTATTTTTGTGGAGGTAGACAGAATATGGGAATATGGGATCCTGGAGGTCAGTGAACTTGGGCTTCCCATTCACAAAGGGCCTCACATGTAGACTCTTGACTAGCATCTCCAAGTACACACCCAGAACTACACTGACAGGCTTGAAAGAATATTCATCACACAGCTTTGAACTTCAGTCTTATTTTTCTGTAATAGCTCACCTGTAGTTCCCTATGAACTAATACTTAATCCTGAGAATAGAAACCTTGAGGATAGAAAATTCCATCACCTTTATGATTGTGTGTACAAGATCACACATTTGTACACGTAAGCATTTAGAGTATTAATATTTATAATCCTATTTCACTACTTGAATATACTGAAAGCCTCAGAAACAACAAAAATTAAGTAATCCAAATCCCTTTCAACATCTGAGAGACCTTGATCCGATACTATAGTTCTAGAAAAACCAGGTTGTATGTTCACCCTTAAGTATAATGCAAAGTAAACATCAGGGACAGGTTTGTGAAGAATTGCTTTAAGGGAAATTCTTAGGGGTGGGGGTCAACTCTACCTCCTATAGAGTCTCCACTATTTGTTATTCCTTAAGTATCTGTATCTTAATAACCTGAAGAGCTGATATCTTATGGATTACATACTTTATTTAAAATTTTTTAAATGTTCATTTATTTTTGAGAGAGAGAGACAGAGCATGAGTAGGGGAGAGGCACAGTGAGGGAGACACAGAATCTGAAGCAGGCTCCAGACTCTGAGCTGTCAGCACAGAGCTCAACATGGAGCTCAAACCCATGAACTGCAAGATCGTGACCCGAATCAAAGTCAGACACTTAACCGACTGAGCCACCCAGGCACCCCTGGATTACAGACATTAAACGGGCACAGGTAAGCAATCGATCGCAGGTAGCTATTATTATGATGCTACTGGACCTCTAGCTTCTGGGTCTCTTCTTTCTCATGTAGGGAGGCAAGAGCCCTGCTGCCCAGAGTCTATGACTCTCTGTCCCAAAGCTGGCCTGCCACCCATGAGTCACTGCGGCTACATGCAGTAAGAGGAGAAACTTGAACATGTCAGTGAGGTTGTCCATTAAATTTCTTCCATTCTAAAGCAAGATATGTAAAGGATTTTGACACTCTGATTATTCATTTTAGCAGAGAGAGAGAAAGAGAATAAATGAATATTAAATGGCTATGAATAAAAATTAAAGTTAAAATCACAGAATCTGTGAGGTGAGAAGTCCTCAAGAAAAAATATTAATCTTACCCACATGTATTACAGATTAGGAACTGAAGCCCTGAGAAGCTCAGTGGCTGCCAGTATAATTTTTGCTAAATCATGCTGCTGTCCTTGTTGAGATCCAGAGCAGGGGTTAGGCCACCTTTGGTTGGTAAATAACATTTTACTGGAATACAGCTCTACCCAGTCATTCATGACTTGTGTATGGCTGCTTTCAGGCCACACAGTAGGGCTGATACTTGCGACAGACATGGAACGACCTGCGAAGTCTAACATACTACCTGGCCCTCTACCGAAAACATGCTGCCTCCAGCTCTCCAGGAAAAACAAAGTCTGTGAGGAGAAACCAAAGGGTGCCAGCAACCATGCAGGTGAACTTGGAAGTGGTTCTTTGGAGGCCTGCCAACAGGCACCTGAGTGAGCGTGGAAACAGATTGTCCAGCACTAGTCCAGCCTGGAGGTGACCGCAGGCCCGGCCAACGGCTTGCCTGCAACCTCATGACAGACCTGTAGCCAGAGGTACCCTGTGAAGCGGTGCCTGGGTTCCCGACCCACAGAAACAAGAAACAAATGTTTTTTGTTTTAAGGTGCTAATTTGGGGATTATTTGTTACACAGCGATAGATAATGAATATAACCACATCTTTTTGGCTGGGCTCACCCTTTCAAGGTGAGCAAAATTTTGTCTCCGAGATCAAGGTCTCATTGTCATCTGCTCTGTAGGGACTTTTGGATCTTTGGTCCCCAACTCCAAATGGAGTTGGCACATCAATGCACTGTGCCAACTGCTCACTCCAAGTCTATCATGCAGCCATGTGGTCAGTTAAGCTGTCTGTCTGTCTGGTGCTGTGTCTTACTCAGTTTTGTAATCACAGAGTCTGATTTAGTGCCTAGGAATAATGATAGAATAATAATAATACATACTTATTGAGTGCTTACTGTGTGTCAAGCACTTTATGTCCATTATCTCGTTTTAACCCTTTTAACAACCCTAGGAGGCAGTACTATTTTTAAGCCCATTTAATAGGGGGAAAAAGCAAAAATTATAGATGTTAAGGATCTTGCCTTATACTGGCTGGCAAGCAAGAGAAAGAGCCAGGATTTGAGCTCTGACAGATCCTGAAGCTGCCACACTCTACTGGGACTCTGGGTCCCCAGATACGTGGTTCCAGTCATGACACTGCCACAGTTAACCATGGACTCGGTAAAGTCGCTCGTGGAGAGGAAATCAATGTCCTCACTCATAAAGCGGTGGTGGTGGTGGTGGTGATGGTGGTGGTGGTGATGATGCCCCTTTCCTACCTCTCAGGGCACATGTCCTAGTGATTTTTTTAAGGTCACCGTAAATGTGGAATAAAAGAAAGTGATTTACTGATCTTTTGACCAAACACCCATGAGCTGGGATAGACCTGAGAGAAGAGGAAGAAAACAAGCAGAGGATATTTAAGGGAAGAGCCTGAGGGGAAGGGGAAAGGGCCACTGAAATCCATTTCCTACTCCTTCTCCACCTCCTGTTCTTCCCCATCCTGCTCTTGGCATCACTGTGGCTCCCCACCCTACCTACAAAAATCCCTGAAACCATGGTGGGTAGAGGGGTCAGCTTAATGAGAAGAAATCCTCGATTATTTCAAAAACAGCTCATACTTTCACACTGTAGAAGGTTTTTTTTACATTTACTAATTTTTTTTTTTTTTTGACAGAGAGACAGACCCAGACTGTGAGTGGGGAAGGGGCAGAGAGAGGGGGAGAAAGGGAATCCCAAGCAGAGCCTGAAGCAGGGCTCGAACCCACGAAACATGAGATCATGACCTGAGCTGAAATCAAGAGTTGGATGTTTAACTGACTGAGCCACGGAGGTGCCCCTATACTGTGGGAATTTTAACTGAGACTGCATAGGAGCTCTCTCTTCCCTGGAAAGAGATATTTATATTATATTTCTATTTATAGACATTTGTGTTTATATTACTTGATTCTGACTTCTCACTCCATATTGACCTATTCTAGAAAGATAGCGTTCTAGACCCCTCTAGGCTGGGTTGGATGCTCTGTTCTTAACTCCCACTGCAGGCTCTGCACATCTCATACAAGAGTCTGAATGTTTCACAGCTGAGCCCTTGGTGTGTGGAAGAGCACCTGACATACAACAGGCATTCAATAGATTTTTGATGAATAAAGGAATGGATTTTCGCCTGCTTCTAGGCTGTTTTGTGCTAGAATAAATTCCATAAGGTAGTAGGTATTCAATAAATATTTGTCAAATGACTGACGCTAAAAGTCTGGCCTTATATTATTAGATTCAGGACAATGTGGTTGGATGAAAAAAGTAGAGTTCAAAGAAGGGCTTCAAGGTTAAGAAGACACCTGACTCTGGTCAAGGTCCCAACTGTGGCCACACTAGAATGGATGCCCAGAATCTTCCTGGACATGAGTTCCTGTGGCTTAAATTCTTCATGATGTCAAATCGTCAGTGTAGTCTGTGCATCCTCTAGGAAACAGATTCTCTCTCTATTCCATGCGGACTGCAGCCAATGACCTTGGATTTAAATTGTATGTATCTTGGAGCAGTGATTTTCAAAAGTTAAAGAAAAAAAATCGTTACTTCTCTACGGACTACTTATTTCATCTTGCTTCCTTAAATGTCACCAAAACAGAGAAACAAACATTAGTCAATGTTGCTTCTCACCAACCAACAAAAGACCTAGAGACAAAAACTTTGTCAGGGTTTCCTTTTGGCATCATTTCTGATGAATTAGGTAAAATGTATATCCCAAAGAACCTGACGTATTCTTAATAATAAAACCAGAAAAACAATTCCGCCTAATAATCACCAGAAAAATGTGCACTGTAAGTATTTCCTCAACATTACTTGGCAATCCACCTACTCTTCTAAGGGAACCAAAGAACTCTGTAGACGTATTCTGTCTCCATTAAGATGACCATTCAAACCTAAGTCAAATTTATACTGCATTTTTATCCCTTCTACTTAAGCATTCCTAATCCTATATAAGCAATTTCCACAAAATACTGGAAGGGTCTCTAGTTGTTCTTTTATTTCCTTCCTTTCCTTCTTCCTACATACTTTACTTCATTTTTTTTTCATTAATAAATATTAGATGTTCATAATAGTAAGGTAAAAAGGATGGTAGTTCTCAAAATTTTGTATATTAAAGTTTGCTCAGAGAAAATAAAGTTCAGTAAAAGAAAATTTGCCTATTTGTAAGCTAAAATCAACAGGACAGCCCCACCTTCTATAATGTGGAATGTTATACAGAAACACAGTTTGTGGACACAGTCCAAAGCCAATTAAAGTAGATTTAAGTAACTGAGAAATAAAAATATGCGTGACAATCCACAGATTTCTAGAGTATTTCTAGAGAGTGGTACAGGGTAGAAGTGAAACAAAATCAGAAACTGATAAGCTCTTAACCTGCTTTAAATTCACTCAACTATGTAAATGTGAGACTGGCTTAAATTCTCATTTTTTCCATTCTTAATGTTTCCTTAGCTTGATATACTAACATGTAATGTATATTAGCTTATTGTCTTCGGGGGTAAAAATCCTAGTGCAGAAGCCAGAGGTAGCCAGAAATGGATGCTATGATCTTCAGTAGCAAAGAAAGGTACATGTGCACTCAGCAACACTGCATGACATTTCAGGAGACACTTATCTGTAACCTGGTTTTGGGTATGTAAAGACTTTTTGACAATGTTTCCTTTTGCTAGGAGACTAATGCATCATGTTCACTTCCAGGAGGAGTCAGCATGCTTATTAGCTTCTCTTTTTTAACAACAGGATAAAAAGCTGTGTAACTATTTCAATTATGTCCAAAATGGTGTCCGTGTTCGGGGGCAGTGGGGGAGGGGAGGGGGGAAGGCATGAATCTTGCCCTGTGACTCTGGCAGGTGCAAAGTTTGTGGACCAGTTATGCCCCGCAGGCAGTGGTGTGCTGTCAAATATTTAACAACTGGTTCTACAGAAACACGTGTCTCTCGTAAATAAAGGCTGTTGTGGAACACAGTTTGTAAATAATAATAAAACAATACATTCTTTTTATTATGAACTCCACATAGGCAACTGGTTTTCACAGAATGTTTCACAAGGTTTTGCCAGACTCTTTCATCAGCAATTAACTTACGGTTACGAGTGTAGACCTGATGTGAATGTTACTTGATAGCACTGTTTAACCAGTTAGACTAAAGTGAAACAATGAACACACGTGTTGGAATTCCTTATGTTTGTTAATGACAAGAGCAACATCTTTTCTGAATCAGGTAACGGTCTTTTGAATACCGGAAGAAAAATTTCTTCAGGACTTTTTGGCGCTATTGCCATGTAACAGCTACACACTCAGCAAAGTTCCATATTGCATTTGAGTGAGCATTTTATCATGTTTTTTAAAAAATAGATTTTATTTATTTTGAGAGAGAGCCCACGTGCGCACACGAGTGAGGGAGGGGCAGAGAGCCAGAGAAGGAGAGAGAATCCCAAGTAGGCTCTGCACTGTCAGCTTGAAGTCCAGTGTGGGGCTGGAACTCATGAACAGGGAGATCATGACTTGAGCCAAAACCAAGAGTTGGATGCTTAACTGCCTAAGCCACCCAGGTGCCCTCTCTTTATCATATTCTTAAGAATAGTCAAGCCCCAAAACCTTATATTGAGCCCTGATTTACAGTAGTTGCTAATTCCCTGGTGTTGTGTCTGATTATGAGACAGAATGTTAAGTAATTGAGCTTAAAGTTGGAAAGAGATGTATAGCTGTAAACCATTTTACTGTATTTCTACCACACAGACACAATAGATACAAATATCCCCAACAACACAGAAAACAGAAAAATAACTTGGAACTGAGGAGTTTTGAATATTTGTTAATTTTGTTTTTAATATAACTTAATTATATTTTAGTACAATTTAATTTTTAGTATCACCTCACAAAATTTCTGAAATTCCGAAATGCTATAGCCAGTCCTGGCTGGCCCCAGCACGAGGTTTCAGGGTTCTGAGCCTAAAGGGCAAACGCTTTTCACAGGCGATTTTCCCTCAGCCACACACCACTAACCTCCAATTAACAGTCACCCTAAGACCCAACTTCCCCTGCTGTGAGTTAATCAGTCTCAAGAGGTGGATGTCTGGCCTGCAGTTCTCAGTAGAATATTAACGTTTTGTGACGGAGAAAATGACTTCAGGAAAGTGATGTGACTTTGAGGCAGTGTTCAGTTTCCAAACCTGTGGAATGGGAACAGCACTGTCCCTCGGGTTGTTCTAAGGAATAGAGAGAATGCATGCAAAGCTCCTGACTAATACCTCACCCACAGCAGATGTGGAATAACTAAGTGTTGATTATTAAGATGAGGGCAGAATGTCCGTGACAAACATTTCTTTTCTGGACACACACGGGTCCTTCAGGCAAGCTGCTCCCTTTCCAATAGAGAAGCAATTTCCAGATGTGATGGAGTGAAAAGCGAGTTTGAGAGGAAGCCCAGTCACAGTCAGATTTCTCGAGTCTGTAGAGGATTGGTACCTGGCTTCCCAGGATCACTGTTTTCATCTCTTCTCCAGAAATACGAAAAAAAAAAAAAAGTGAAGGCAAATTTGTAACCAGAGACTTTTAGCAAGGACCCAAGGGGTAACTTCTGACAGTCAATATTTTATGTCAAAATCATGGACTACAAGTTAGGAAGAATCATTTGCCTCCTGTGAACTCAGCACAGACAGCAGTAGTTTTGGGAGCATCCTGTTTAGATAAAGGATAAAAATCTTTTGAAGAGTTTTTGATACTTTGAAAAATGTGGTGCTCTAGACCATTTATCCTTACTTTTGAGACTCTCTCTTTAGATTCTTTTTGTTTTTGTTTTTTATTTTTTTCCCCTTGAGGCATTTTAAAAAACAAAGTAAAACAATATATATATAAAAAGCCTTAGCTTACTTTTTGAATATATGGAATTGGGTTAATAATACCTATCTTACAGGTTTGTTGTACTCAGTGAACTAAAGGACTTAGTGCATGGTATATACGTAGACATGTGGGTGGGGGTGGGGGGTGCTGAAGGATAGGGCACAGACCAAACACCTATGAAGAGGTCAGCTTCCTCCTGTCTTCTACATGGTTGGGTAAGTAGGTTGAATTGGTTCCATTTTCCTCTCTCTAGAAGACAGTATTTTCTTCCAAGAATAAAAGGAACAGCCCTCTCGTGTTATTAAATAGATCAAATCTCAAGGAAGTCAGGGATTCTAATGTCTCACTTGTCCTGTTACTTTATGTACATTTATAAACCCGATTCTTTATTCAGATTTCAGGGACACCTAGGATTAATTGACAAGCCACAGGCAATTTCAGCAAATACTGAGTGTTTTGAGCATGGAGGTTATAATGGAGCAATCAGGGGTCAGTCTCGCCTAAGATAGAGATATTTATAGTATCAGTAATACACTGTCACATGGCTGGGGAGAAAATACAAAGGAAAGAATATGCGAGTCTCAAAGCAAGAAATATTAAAAAAGAATGGCTGTAATGTAAAGGACCTACATCTATAATAAATATACTTATGTAGCACATTATTGAAGACTGATAATGTGTTTCTGAGGAAATCAAAGAACTTAGCCCAGAAACATGTGAAGGTATAAGGTTTTTAGATAACACGTTATAATATTCAGCATCACTCAAACTCAGAGCTTTCCATTTGAGCTGCTATCTCATCTTGTTTCATAAAAACTCAAGCTAGGGTCCTGGGTGGAAACGACTCTAAATGGGAAAAAAAAAATCCAAATCATGATAAACCAAATATGAAAAAAATTTCAAAATGTGATAAACCAAATATAAGTCAAGTCTGATAAACCAAACATGTCAGAATTAAAATCTCAAGCCATGAGCACCGAACCAGATTAGCTACACGTAATTTTTGAAATTAATAAACTAACATGAGTGTGTGTGTGTGTGTATTTATATGTGCAAACTGAAGCTGGAACCAAGGAGGAAGTTGTTCCCCTTCTGGTGGAGTTTGTATAATACACACTAGGGCTAAAACCGTTCATGATAATAGTTCGTCCAACGACAGTATTTTTAAATTTGCATACATACTGCTCTATTGTTTTATGTGAATTTGGAAGGAATACAAAGTACATTTAGGGGATCTGTCTTTCTAATTCAATCTCAAACTCTTCCTTCCCCAAACTAGTGGGCAGCTTTCCTGCCTAGAAGGCTTCAGTGAATCTATATGGGGTTCTTCCATTGCCAAAAAAACTTTTTTTCTGAAGCATTTTCTTACCAGGCTTTTGACCTCATCAGACCTGTGGTGGGGCTGTTCTACCCCTTATCTTTTCTTTGTGCCAGAGGCGCCCCCAAAGCTCACATCCCACGGCTAAAATCCTAGCAGGTTCTTAGGACTTTACACAGTTGTGCAAAGCTTAAAAACCAAACAGAAAACCCAGCCCTGGGCCCTCCTGGCTGGGGTGTGGCTGTGGGCTGGTTGTGGGGCTGAGGGCCGTTGCTTAACCAAACCAAACACTTAGCACTAACTGTGCCAGGTGCAGTGATTACCTGCTATACAGAAGGACCTATACACCTTTCCTCATTGGGGACAGGAGTGAAAACATGAAATCCTCTTAGTCAAAGCTCTTCGGGGTCAAACAGTACTGTGTTTTTCTACTGTTAGCATTCAAGCAGTACTTGGAATAAAAACAAACCAAGTACTGACTTCCGTCTCCCCAGAGCTGATGATCGACACGATTATATTTGGTGGAAATGGACAAGCTCGATGAAAAAAATTCTGAAGCCAGGTATTGCCACTTATATTTATACATTAGGATTCATAAGTTATGCTCATATCCCCGGATGAAGCTTAATATATCTTGGAACCAAGGCTGCAAATTGACATTAAAAGAAAATCACACAAAAAGCAGGGTGCCTGGGTGGCTCACTTGGTTAAGGGTCTGATTTCAAACCAGGTCATGGTCTCACGGTTCGTGAGTTTAAGCCCCGCATCAGGCTCTGTGCTGACAGCTTAAGCCTGGAGCCTGCTTTGGATTCTCTCTCTCTCTCTCTCTCTCTCTCTCTCTCTGCCCCTCCCCTGCTCATGCTCTGTCTCTTTCAAAAATAAACATTAAAAATTTTCAAAAAAAGAAAACCATACAAAATGTATAAAATTTCCATTACTCATTGTAGTCCTAAATTGCACTGGATCATTTCACGTGAGCTGGGCAGTGTCTATTGAGACACTTTAGAATATCAAAGCAAATACAGAATCCTCAGGTCCAAATATTTGTAAGATGTTGCCACAGACTTAACAATGAAAAAGTATATATTCCATATCTCTATGTACCTATGTGTGTCTAGCACTGTGATACCCATTGTGGAAAAATAAAAAAGTATACGTATGACCCACTCTTTCCAAGAATTTCATAATCTGATTAAGAACCCAAATCCACCACTGAAGCAATGTACATCAAATACGGTACTGGCTTCCAATGCGACAGTATGTGTTAGTCCTCAGCGTAGCCCTGCCTGCGACCACTCTCTGGGTTGAGAATTTACAGTTAGTTTTTGCTTTGATGTCTATAGCTTCCTTCACCCTACACAGTATGATATCAATCAATGTTTAGTTTATTAAACCCTAGAGGTAGTGAAAATTTTACAGTCCAGGGGTGATCAACTAGTATCTAATCAGGAAGACCACACCAAATGCCACTCCAGCAATCCAGTGGGTATATCCAATCAGGAAATGAAATGGTAGAAACAGACACTAGCTGTGAGACTTGAGGTTTGCAGGTGGGCTTCCCTGACCCCATAGGAATGGGGAGCCTTAATCCAGTGATGCTTGCACCCTGCACCCCAGGCCATATTGTCTGGAGCTGGATTCCCGGTCCTGTAATCTGCACCATTGGATTCCCTAATTTCTGGGGCCTGATGCTGACTACAACAGTAACTGAATACTATGTCCGGAATACCGTCAGATCTGACTCAAGGATCTTTTCTGCAGGGCAGTGGGCTGATAACCTAAAGAGTTAGATGACTAGCATTTCAAGTTTCCCAAACAGACAGATGTATTGCTTTGCGGCTGCTTGCTAGTAAATGTGGCTTAAAAATCCATGTGTGTGGCGGGGGCACCTGGGTGGCTCAACTGGTTAAGTTTTGGACTCTTTGATTTCAGTTCAGGTTATAACCTTATGGTTTGTGAATTCAAGCCCTGCATCAGGGATTCTCTCTCTCCCTGCTTTCTCTGCCCCTCCCCTGCTCTCTCTCCCTTTCTCTTTGCCCCTTCCCTGCTTGTGCTCTCTCCCTCCCTCTCTAAATTAAAATAAATTAAAAAAAAACATTAAAAATACATGTGTGGGGGAATTTGGTCTGAGACTTGCTCTCATTGTATCTTGGCAGGGGTGATGCTGGAAAGAGGCTAATTCTCACCCACCTTAAGCTTTCTTGTGGCTGCCTTTACCTCTATCTGATCTAATTTAGTTTGATTTTTAGAGGCTGGGAAGACCTATTTAAAATTTTTTTTAATGTTTTATTTATTTCTGAGAGAGAGAGAGAGAGAGAGCGCATGAGCAGGGGAGGGACAGAGAGAGAGGGAGACAGAGACTCTGAAACAGGCTCCAGGCTCTGAGCTGGCAGTCAGCACAGAGCCCGATGTGGGACTCGAACCCACAAACCATGAGATCATGACCTTAGCTGAAGTCGGATGCTTAACCGACTGAGCCACCCAAGCGCCCCTGGGAAGACCTATTTTAAAGTTTAAGTGCAATTTTGGCCCCTACTAACAGGTTATGTGATGGACCATACATTTTCTAGGTTCAATTTTACTCCCATTAAATGAAAATAACAACAGTGACCTCTCTGGGTCATCATAAAAAGTCAAAACAGTTGTGTGCCCAGCTCAGTTAGCTGCCTGTTGGTGGTTCCCCTCCTCTGCGCTACTGTCCCACTACTATTCTTTTCCTGTCCTAGAGGAAACATACAAATGTTTGCAGAATTGAAATTAATAACCTCTTTCTATTGTCCAATTTTAGTGTTTTTGGACTGAATGACTCTTGGAACTGTTAGCTTGGAACCTGCAATTATTCCGTCTTAAATCTGGATGCCTTGAATCAGCAGAGAGGCTGGAGTCCTTGGGCCTCTACCTTCTCTTCTCTTTTCTGGTACCAAGCGTCCTTCTTTACTCGCCTGGCACCAAATTCTGCTTCTTCACCCTCTTGGACTCTCCAAGAGTGACCACCTCTGTCAACATCACCTCAGTCATCTGCCTTAGATACACTTAGGAAGAGGGTATTTAGGTAATCTTCATTTCTTTCTTTTTTTTTTTTTAATGTTTATTTATTTTTGAGAGAGACAGAGAGAGATACACAAAGCACAAACAAGGGAGGGGCAGAGAGAGAGGGAGACACAGAATCCGAAGCAGGCTCCAGGCTCTGAGCTGTCAGCACAGAGCCCTACATGAGGCTCGAACCCATGAACCATGAGATCATTACCTGAGCTGAAGTTGGACGCTTAACCGACTGAGCCACCCAGGCGCTCCACCCACTCATTTCTTAAACAAGCTCTTTCTTCATTTAGCAGCAAAAGGTGAGAAACTACAACAGGACAGTTATTAGGCGTGGTAGCCTGGCCACTGGCCCCCTGCCTTGCCTCCTGGTTCGAGTCCCTGCACAGTTCCCTTCCCACACTGATCTGAGGCTGTCCTATGGGACCAAAGGAATATGGTGGAAATGATGGTGTGTGATTAAGTCAAGGCTAGGTTAGGAAAAGCCTTACAGCTTCTGTGATGTTCTCTCCTGTTATTCACTCTGAGGGAAGCCAGCTGCTATGCTGTGAGGACACAAGCAGTAGAGAGTCCCCTTGAGGAGGACTTGGGTCATCTTGGAAGTGTATCCTCCGGTCCCAGGCAGGCCTCAGTGACTGAAGCCATGGCTGACAACTGACTGCAGCCTTATGAGATATGCTGAGCCAAAATGGCCCACTTGGGCCACTCTCTAATTCCTGACCCACTGACACCGTTGAAGATGATGTTTACTGTTGTTTTAAACCACCACTTTGGGGGAGAACTTATGCAGCAATAGAGAACTAATACATTAAGACTGCATTTCTGATTCTCAAATGGCCTCATGATGGACATAATTCAATGCAGGTGAAGAATTTTCAAGAAAGAACCCACTGTGCACTTCACCCTTTACTCTGTGCCACTTTCTTTTGTTTGCAATGTCAATGCTAATTTGGCTGTGAGGGAAGTGCTATGGGCTAAATATTTGCATCCCAAGCTCATATGTTCAAGCCCTAACCCCCACTATGATGGTATCTGGAAGTGGGGCCTTGGGAAGGTGATTAGGTTTAGATAAAGTCAGAGTGTGAAACTACATGACAGAATTTGTGCCCTTGTGGGCACCTGTGTAGCTCCGTCAGTTGAGCGTCTGACTTCAGCGTAGGTCATGGACTTCACGGGTTCATCAGTTTGAGCCCTGCTTCGGGCTCTCTGCTGTCAGTACAGAGCCCACTTCAGAACCTCTGTCTCCCTCTCTCTCTCTGCCCCTCACCTGCACTGTCTCTCTTTCTCTTAAAAAAAATTGAAATAAATAACTAAATACTTAGAAAAAAAAAAAAAAAAGGAATGAGTGCCCTTCCTCCCAAAGGAAGAGATGGGAGATCACTCTCTTACTCTGTCTTGTGCAGGAACCAAAGAACAGCCATGTCAGCACATAACCCAGAAGGGGACCCTCACCAAGAACCTGACCAAGCTGGGATCCTGCTCTTGCATTTCCAGCCTCTAGAGCCATGAGAAAGAAATGTTTGTCATTTAAGCCACCCCGTCTGTGGTAATTTGTTACAGCACCCCAAATAAGACAGGAATGCTACGTATACATGCACATAACACACGAGTGCATAATTTCCATTTGCGGAGGGAAACAGCATATACTACACAGCAGGTTCTCAACTCTGAGTGTTGCTCACTAGACTCTCCCATCTCTCTCTGCCCTGAGGTACAGATCATCACGTTTTCCTGGGGCATCTACTCCTTGCCATATGGCTTCTGGCCTTACCTCTATACCAAAATTGTTGGAACAAAGGTCATCCGGGGTTCAATCAACAAATCTAACAATGAGTTCTCAGTCCTCAACTTCTGTTATGGACTGAATGTGTTCCCTCTAAATTCATGTGTTAAAGTTCTAACCTCCAAATATTTGGCTACATTTGGAGAAAGAGCAGCTAGGGAAGTAATTAAGGTTAAAAGAGGTCATCAGAGTAGGGTCCTGGTCTGATAGGATTAGTGCCCTCATAAGAAGAGACTCCAGAGAGCTCTCTGCCTCTCCCCATGCACAAGCATTAAGACCACACAAGGATAAAGCAATAAGACAGCCATCTGCAAGCCAGAAAGAAAGTTCTTACCAGAAACTGAACGTCCCTGGGCCCTTGATCTTGGACTTTCCAGCCTCCCAAACTGCGAGAACACAAATTTCTAATCTTTAAGCCACTCAGTCTCTGATATTTTGTCACAGCAGCCCAAGCTGGCTAACACAACCTCCGTCAACTCTTTCAGCAACTGCGAGCAGACAGTTGGAGCTACCTTTGGAATTCGACTTCGTTTTCAAATCAGGTGCTGCCTTATGGTGAACATACTGAACTTATTTAACCTGAGTCTTTGTGATCTTTGTTGTAAAATGTAATGAGATCCATTTCAAAGACGTGTATGGAGAAACCAGTGACTTTCTGAGGAGGGAGGTGACTGCCCCATAGGGGACACTTGGACATATGGGAAGGACATTTGGAAACATGTGGGGGGATTAGTGTTTAAGTGTGTCAGTGCCAGGACACTAAATGGCATGTAATGTTTACGTGCTAAACAGACTGTAACGCTTGGCCTTGTCCAGAGTTAACAGAGAATTTCTTCTCGCTCAAAATGCCGGTTGCACCCCACTGGGGAAACAGAAAAAATTACAAAGTGACTGTACGGCGGATAATAGATGCCAGTATTCACTTTCTTGACACTATCTGTAAGTTTAAGGAATAGTTTCTCTCACCTGTAAAAAGTTCCCAAGCCAGGTTATAAATGAAATACAGTCTTAAACTTGAATTATTCACGTCATAATAAATTTCTCTCAGTCGAGTGGTAGGGGGAAAGAGAGAGGGCTAGAAGCTCTCCAGAACGTGTCACAGTGCCAAGGACCAAGCAGATACGCAATAAAGCAGTCTGTTGATAAAGCCTAGAATGATTAGAAAGTTGTATGTTAAGCAGTGAGAGACAAGAAAAATTTATGTTCACAGGTAAATTAGGTTTTTTTTTCTTGATAAACAATTTTAAAAATCTTTTATTTGGAATCCTGTAATTTATGATAAATTAGAGTGGATAATTACATGTTCTTAGACCTGTGTGTGGTAATATGTTGGTAAATATTATATTTAAATATGTGTTGGTAGGACATCAGGTAAAGACAGGGATCAAACATACTCACTGGGGCACCTGGGTAGCTCAACTGGTTGAGTGGCTGACTTCGGCTTGGGTCATTATCTTGCAGCTCATGAGTTTGAGCCCCACATAGGGCTTATAGCTGTCAGTGCAGAGTCCACTTCGGATTCTCTGTCCCTCTCTCTCTGCCCCTTCCCTGCTTGTGTGCTCTCTCTCTGTCTCTCTCTCAAAAATAAACATTTAAAAAATTACTAATCAATTCTGGGCTACTCCTAAATCTTATTAAAACGAAAATAATTACATGTGTGTATGTATATCTTTTTAACGATAGAACCAGGAGAGGTGATAATAGCAGCATTTGAAAGCTAGAAAGCAGGTGGACAGTGGCTGCTCACTCAGTGGGCCCGAGAAAGCTAGACTAGAAGCTGGAGGCAGACACAGACGAGCACCCCCGATTTATACTGCAAAGGCTCAGTGATTGGTGGCGATTGGTGGCAGCAGGTGCCTCAGGTGGAGGCCAGGAGGATGGCAGTGGTTGGACTCTGTTTAGGAAGCAGTGGACACCCCCGACCTTCCCCTAGTGTCACCTAAGTGACAGCACCTCTGCACCTCCATTCAGCAGAGAACTGGAAGTTTATCCTGCGGTGGCGGCAGAGCCAGAAGGTCTGTGGATCGGGGGGTGTCCTAGGCAATGTTCAGGGTGGAACATTACATCCTGACAGGAAGATTCCTGCAGTCTTCTTCCCACCCTCTTCTCCCCAACACACACTGGCAGACAGGCTCCTACCCTCCAGGAAAGAGCTTGAGTTCTCTTAGAGGATTTGACCGATCCAATGGGGAAAGCCCTCAAGTTACTGACACTAGAAGTTCCTCAGCAACTGGCTCGGCCAGATCATTATAAGTGGCCATCTGTGAGTGCTGGCTCCCACTCCCCTCCATGTTCTGAACTTCAGTTTTTAGTTTCCCGCTCATAAATCTGAGCAGAACATCAGTGGTTATCACATAGCTGGGGGAAAACCGGAAATAATCTAGAGGGATCTGGGAACCAGGAGGCAGAGGAAAATTTCAAAAATTACTAGTAAAAAAATTCATGGATATAAGAGAATACATGGTATCATGAAGCAAGAAAATGCTGGAAAAAAAGGCATTCAAAAAACCAAAAAAAAAAAAAAAAAAAAAACCCAAACAAACCAAAAACCTCTTGGAAATTAAAAACATAGCCACATATATAAAAACCTCAGTTGAAGGAATCTATGCTGAAAATGGAAGAAATTAGAGCAAAAGACAAAGAATAGATAATAGGAGAGGAAGGATGAAAAGCAGATAATCAAGGAATTTCAGGAGATCTGGAAAGTGAAGCAAAACACCCATAGGAGAAGAAAACATTAATAAAATAATTCAAGGAAATTCCTCAAAATTAGAGGGCAGATTTTCTAGATTCAAAGGGCCCACTGGGTACCTAGCACAATGAAAATAAATCCACACCTGAGGTATATTACTATGAACTTTCATAATACTAGGATAAAGAATATTGGACCAACATCCAAAGAAGAAAATACAGTTATACATAAAGGACTGAGGATTGAAATGATGGTATACCTTCCAGCAGCCATATTGTGAACAAGGAGACAATGGAGCAATGTCTTCACAGTTCTGAAGGAAAAAAAAGTTTTAAGTGAAAATGATTTCCAATATAGAACTCTCTATGCCATCTATCATTCAAATGCGGAAGTAGAATACGGGCATTTTTAGACAGGCAAGTCCTTCAATAATCTTTTCCTCCATATACTTTTCCTCAAAAAGATGTTGTAGGGTGTAGTCCATGAATGTTGAGGGAATAAAACAAGGAAAAGAAAGACATGACATCTAGGAAGTAGGAGCTCCACCACAGGAGAGGAGTGAAGGGACTCTCAGATGCTGATGACAAGAGATTTCCAGGCAGACAGGGCAACCAGTCCAGATGAGCAGGTCAGAAGTTTCCACGAGAAAAAAAAGTTTAGTATATGCCCCATTTCTCGTAGAAGTTTCAGAAGTCTCTCTCATATGATACCGACAGAATCACAGAACATCTTGAAAGAGCAGTTAGACAACTGGTAAATATTTTAGTATTGGATGAATAGTTAAATACATAAAAAAACATATACCCAAGGGGCACCTGTGTGGCTCAGTCAATTTAGTGTCCCACTTCTGCTCAGGTCATGATCTCTCAGTTCATGAGTTTGAGTCCTGCATCAGACTCTGTGCTGACAGCTCAGAGCCTGGAGCCTACTTCGGATAATGTGTCTCCCTCTCTCTCTGCCCCTCCCCAGCTCATGTGCACTCTCTCTCTCTCTCAAAAATAAATAAACATTAAAAAAAATTAACAAATCACACACTCATGAAACACAAACATACAAAAATAAGCAAACAGGTAAAAAGGAAATTATTAACTCTAGGGAGAAGTTATGTAAGAAAAAAAGTTTAGTATATGCCCCATTTCTGAATAGCATATACAGTTGACCCTTGAGCAAAGCAGTGATTAGGGGTGTCGGCTCCCCTGTACAGTTGAAAATCCATGTATAAATTTTGACTCCCTTCAAATTTAACTACTAATAGCCTACTGTTGACCTGAAGCCTTACTGACAACTTAAACAGTTGACTAACATATATGATATATATGTTATATGTATTATATACCATATTCTTATAAAAAAGTAAGCCAGAGAAAAAAAATGCCATAAAGAAAATCATTGGGAGGAGCACCTGGGTGGCTTAGTCAGTTAAGTGTCCGATTTCGGCTCAGGTCATGATCTCGTAGTTCGTGAGTTTGAGCCCCAATTAGGGCTCTGTGCTGAGAGCTGGGAGTCTGGAGCCTACTTCATGTTCTGTGTCTCCCTCTCTGTCTGCCCCTCCCTTGCTCATTCTCTGTCTCTCTCTCAAAAGTAAATGAACATTTAAAAAAATTAATTTAAGAAAACCACTGGGAACAGAAAATACATTTACAGCACTGTATTCATCAAAACCCCCACATACAAGTAGACATGCACAGTTCAAATTCATGTTGTTCAAGGGTCAAACTCTATAGTCCATGTAAACCTTGAATATTTTTCTAATTAAAACCAAGATATAAGTATACTGGGAGGATAGAAACTGATTGTGCACAGTGTGGGTAAGAAGAATAAAGAGCTAAGTTCTCATCATCCACTGGGGAAAGTCCATATGCAATGCCCCAAACTGAGACAAGCAGGAGGTGGCAATCCTTGCTTGCCATGAAGGTATGTGGAGATGATACCAGGCAAAGAGATGAAAGTGGTTTCTTTGGGGAAGAGGAACTTAGGGGCCAGAGAACTGGGACCTGTTCTTTTTCCTGAGAACCCTTGCAGAAATTGGGGGTCCTCTAACTGTACTCTACTACATAGTTGTGATGAAAAATTAATTTAAAGTGCAATAGTGCATAGAGAGCTAACATTTGAGTGCTTTTTCAAAAATAACATCTATGTGATTTTGGTAAATAATATTTTGGTGTTCACTTTCCTTTTTTTATAAATTGAAAGGCTTGCATTAAAGAATTTATAAGATTCCTTGACCTCTAGTGAGTTTTTTTTTTTCTTTGAACATGTATCAGTACTTGTGAACCCAAACACATAGAGATCTGATGACCGACAGTAAAATTCCTCTGATTATTGTGGTCATTAAAAATGTATCATCCACATATATACAAAGACACAATCTGATCTTACTGAGTGGAGAACAAAGTGGCACAACTATTTGGCTGATTTGCAGAGAAACATCTGAGGCTGCATTTCTTCCTCTGCCCATGTGAGAGGATGTTGGAAGAGACTAAAGTTCCCTGGTATTTAGACTCTGGCCTGTGACGCATGGTGGTGCTGACCTAAATGTTAATATTTACCCATCTTAGTTGGCTAAATTCAGCTTGGGGACTTGGTAGGGGAAAAAGAGAGAAAAGCCCTATAAATTTGGTTAGAGATTTGTACTAAGATCAAATGTTAATCTTGGTAGCAGAGCCAAGTCACTCCCATCCTCTCTAGTGCATGCCAAAGAAGATCATGGCTAAGACTACAGACAATACCCACATTAACATGGGGAAGGTGGGTAGAGAGCTCCAAATTAAAGAGAAAAATGAAGTCTGCCCCATTTATACCTTCCATTACTTCCTAACTTTGGTAGGTTAATCACCCAATCTGTCTTTGCCTTGGGTTCTTCATCCATAAATTGCAAATAGTAATACTATTCTCTATGGTTGTTAGGATAATTTTATGTGTTAACACCTGTAGAGTACTGAAAACAGTGCCTTGATATACCTTCTCTCAAAATAGATGCAAAGCACATAAAAAATTCACAAGGCCTTGGATTCATGATATCCTCTCTCTCTCTCTCCCTCTCTCTCTCTTTTTTTTTTTTAAAGATATGCAATCTGGTCTTTAGAATAAAAGAAGATCTGGGAGGAGAGACTATCTTATGACAAATTTGGTAAAGTCAATCTCAAAAAGTCAAAACATATTGTTCATTGACTATAATAATCCTGTTTGGTAAAATCTCAGATTACTCACGTGTACTAACATTTTGGATCTGACACTAACTAAAGCTTTCCTTTGGTTGCCAGATATATTTGGCACTCTGGATTCACTGGACAAACTGTGCTAGTACTGAGTCAAGGAGTGTCCAATGATTGCTGTAGGAACATCCTTTTATTCTTTTTTGTCATCCTGGGTCTTCAATAATATTTCACACACAGAGAAGATGCCCAATAAATGTTTGCTGAATTAAAAATGGAAAAATACATTGCTGTGCCTCTCATAGTCAAAAATTATGTAACCATACTTCACAGTCATCCACAATTCATTCATCGGAAAGTGTAGCTTTATTTTTCTCATTCACTTTTTTGCTTACACTAAAACTTATATAGGCTAAACCACTATTTTAATTGAACATTACCATATCACAGCACACTGTGTATAATGTACATTAAAAAATAAAGAAGACTGTTATTCTAGAGAAGTGGTACTCTTAAATGGTGAGCTATTTTTGCCTAAAAGTTCCCAAAGAACTATGGTACAAATCAGACATAAAAATAATATAAAATAACCATTTCTCTCCTTCCCCTAAAGTAAGATCATAAGATATATAAGAGTTTAGTGTATAAAAAATGCAAAATTTTAAATCATGGATTTTATTTACTTACTATGGTAAGAACACAATATGATATCTACCCTCTAAGCAAATTTTTAAGAGAGTAGCACAGTATTGTTAGCTATATAGCAGATCTCTAAATGTTATTCATCTTGTAAAACTAAAATCTTATACCAATTCAACAATAACTCTTGAGATCCCCTTGCCCCCAGCCCTTGGCAGCCATCATTTTACTTTACGATTTGTATGAATTCGGGTATTTTATATTTCTCATGTTAGTGGAACCATGCCATATTTGTCCTTCTGTGATTGGCTTATTTCACTTAGCATAATGTCCTCCAGGCTCATTCATATTGTCAAATTATGGCAGTCTTGGTTTAAGGCAGAATAGGATTCAATTATATGTACAGCTATGTTTTCTTTATCCATTCATTCATCAATGAACATTCAAGTTTTTTCTACACCTTGGTGATTATGAATAATGTTACAAAGAACATGGGAGTCCAGGTATCTTTTCGAGACCCAGATTTCAATTCTTTTGGATAAATTCCCAGAAGTGGGATCATTGGATCATACGGTAGTTCTATTTTTCAGTTTTTGAGGAAACTCCATACTGTTTTCCATAGTGGCTGCACCATTTTACATTTCCACCAAGTACACAAGATTCCAATTTCTACACATCCTAACACTTGTTATATTTTACTTTTTTTAGAACAGCCAGACTAATAAGTGTGAAAGGACATCCTATTGTGGTTTTCATTTGCATTCCCCTGATGATTAGTGGTGTTAAACATCTTTCCATATACCTAGTTGGTCATTTGTATGTCTTTTCTGAAGAAATGTCCATTCAAGTCCTTTGTCCATTTTTGTTTTTGTTTTTTGCTATTGGGTTATAGGAATTTCTTATATATTTTGGATACTAATTCCTAATCAGATATATGGTTTGCAAATATTTTTTCCATTCTGTTGGTTAACTTTCCACTCAGTTGATTGTTTCCTTTAGTGCAGAGCATCTTTTTTGTTTGATGCAGTCCCATTTGTTTATTATTGCTTTTGGTGTCATATCGAAGAAATCATTGCTAAGACAAATGCTTTCTTCTTGGACTATTACAATTTCAGGTCTTATGTTTTTATCTGTATGTATGTTTATTTCATACATTCAATACATTCAAATGAATGTTTATTTCATTTTGAGTTGATTTTTGTGTATGATGTAGGATAAGGGTCCAATTTCATTCTTTTCAATGTGGATATCCAGTTTTCCCAACACTATTTGCTGAAGAGATTACTCTTTCACCTCTGTGTGTTCTCAGATCCCTTGTCAGAGATAACTTGTCCATATGCTATAGACTGAATGTTTGTGTTTGTGACACTTCATATGCATGGGTTTATTTATGGGCTTTCTATTCTGTTCCATTAGTCTATTTTTCTCTTTTTATGCCAGTACTGCACTGGCTTAATTACTGTAGCTTTGTGATATATTTGATATCAAAAAGTGTAATGCCTCCAGTTTTGTGTTCCCTTTTCAAGATTCCTCTGGCTATTCTGGGTCTTTTGTGGTTCCATATAAATTTTAGAATTGTTTTTCTTTTTTCTATAAAAAAATCCCACTGGGATTTTGATAGGGACTGCACTGAATCTGTAGGTCACTTTGGGTAGTATGAACATTTCGGCAATATTAACTATTCTGATCCATGAACATGGGACATCTTTCCATTTATTTCTGTCTTAGTTTCTTTCATCAATATTTTGTAGTTTTCAGTGTAGAAGTCTTTCACTCCTTTGGTTAAGTTTATTCAGCATTATATTATTTTGATGCTACTGTAAATGGAATTATTTTCTTAATTTCCTTTTTAGGTAGTTTGTTGTTAGCCTATAGAAATACAGCTGATTTTTATATACTGATTTTGTATCCTGCAACTTTGGTGAATTTATTAGTTTTGTTTGTTTGTTTGTTTTTGCTGGAATCTTTAGTTTCTCTACGTATGAGATCCTGTGAATTTTTATAATTGCTTCATAAGTGGTGCTGGGACGCCAGCAGGTTATTAGAAAGAAGGTAGATCCTGACTTACATTATATGAGAACAAAAACACTGTCAAAGGAAAATACAAGTGAATATTTATCTAATTTAGGATTAGAGGGCCTTTTTAGGTACTAAAGGTCTGGAAGAAACATAAAGTAAAAGATTAATAGATTACATAAGAAGCAAACATTATTCACCATAAAAGACACTGTTAACAAAAATGCAAGGACTAAATGAAACAATATTTGACACAGACAATAAAGGGTTACTATCCTTATCTTTAAAAGGATACTTAGTTCAAGAGCATATTTATTAAAGATACCAATAAAAACAAACAAAAAACAAAGGGCATGATCAATTAACAAAAGACTAACATAACAGCCAAGGAACATGAAAAATCATTCCACTAGGGATATAAATAAATATAAATAAATGGACAACACTTCTGTCTAATAAGTTGACATTTTAACTTTTTTTTAATAACAACCAGTGTTAAAGAACCTTTAACATGTCAATAACGTTTGCTCCAAAATTCCATCACAGTCTAATCAAAAAACATAATCAGAGAATCAGAGAGCTGAACAAAAATCTCCGTAAAAGTGTGGTCCACTTAATTTTTATTTTTAATACTATAGGATATTTTAAGCAACTTTAATGATCAAAAATAAAAGTATCATTAACTAAATAATGATGTATTCATAAATTGGAGAAAGAAAAAATAACACTAGGTGAAAATAAAGCAGGTATGTATATAAAATGTAATTTCAATTGTTTTTTAACAATTAATAAATGTGAATATAAACACATATAGAAATAATCAAGGAGAATATACCCAAATGAAAACAAAAGCCACTTTGGGATAGATAGAATGAACTTGTAATTTTTGTGCAAATTGACTCATTTTTTTAACCATGAAATATCCTTATTGGCAGTCTCTATATAAAGATAGGATGTATCATATGATGCTGGTTGAGACTATTCTTCTAAAGCACATTTTGGAAAGAGTTAATAAGGATGATTTTTAAAATACCTGTCTATTCCACAGATTCAGGGAATGTCTTGAATCCTGGGAGAATTGTGCTAAATTCTCCCTCCACATGTCTTTTTTTCAATTTCTTCTTTATTACCTTTTTTTTCCTCTTGTATTTGAAATAGTTATTTGACATACACAAAACCATAATTTTATTTTGATCAAAAATTAAACGAATATTTATGTTTTCTTTCTCCTTAAATGGATTTTTTTCTGATATTAACATGCAGTACCTAACTCCTTTTTATTGCACTTATTTGTCTTATCTTTGCCTCTCCTTTTATTGTTTATTTTCTTTGTCACATTATTCTGGGTGAACAGCAATCGATATTACTCCTTTATGACCCAACCTAAACGTCTTTGCCTTTTATTTTTTGTAAATGTTTATTCATTTTGAGAGAGACAGAGACAGTACAAGCAGGGAAGGGACAGGGAGAGAGAAAGAGAGAGAATCCCAAGCAGGTTCTGCACTGTCAGCACAGAGGCTGATGCAGGGCTTGAGATCAAGAACTGCAAGATCATGATCTGAGCCCAAACCAAGAGCTAGACACTTAACCGACTGAGCCACCCAGGCACTCCAAGTCTCTGCCTTTTAATAGAGAAGTTTAAACCATTTATATTTATACTATATGCAGAATCTCTCTTCTGTTATCTTATTTTACCATTTTCTTAATGACTTCTGGTTATTTCTTTTATTTTCAGACTTCAGACTACTTTTTTTTTAAGTTTACTTATTTATTTTGAGAGAGACTGAGTGAGAGAGGAGGACAGAGGGGAGAGAGAGAGAGGGAGAGAGAGGATCCCAAGCAGGCTCCACACCATCAGCACAGAGCCTGATGCAGGGCTTGAACTCATTAACTGTGAGATCATGACCTGAGCTGAAATCAAGAGTTGGACTGACTTAACCAGCTGAGTCATCCAGGTGCCCCTGGACTTCAGGCTACTTTTAATTTTTGCTTTGTATTTAATTTTCTCCAGCACATAGCAAAGTTTAAGTTGTGTTTTAAGAATTCTTCTCATGAGATAAAACATTCTCTTTTTATCCTCCTCTTTAAAGAGAGTTATCTACATAAAGTGGTGCCCAAATGTAGTTTTAATGCAAGCTTTCAAGTGCAGGACTAATTGGGTCACTTTTGAGGATAAAGGCATTGAATTAGGCAGGGACAAAGGTCAATTGGAAGCATCTTAGGTAAACAAGGACTGATTCACTCTATCCCTGGGTGATAGGAATAAGGTGCAGGCTTGGGAGTGAATATACCAATTCACTTTGGTATATTCTGTATCTGAAGGGACTGACAAACATTCAAAGGTATGTGTTTGCTGACAGTTGTATACACTGGCCAAAAGCTCTGGAAAGAGCTGTGGGCGTGATGTAAAGATCTCACAGTTATCAACAACATAGCTAATAAATAGGGCCATGAAACTGAATAAGAAAATAGAGGCAGTAGGTACATAGAGTTAAAGAAAAAACTGATTCTTGAAGAATGCCACTTAATGTTTTTTAAAAAAGAGCCTCCCAAACTAAAACAAATAAACAAAAACCCAAAAGAATTACAAAGGAAAGTCACAAATTGCAGTCAGAAGAATAGGGAAAAAAAAGGGGGGTGGTGGATCTGATTCCATTTCTTGCTGTGTCTTCTCACAAGATTTTCAGGATCCAGTGATTTCTGGTCAATAAACAAACAAAAAAAGGACTGTCCCATTCTGTAATGGATTTAGATGAAACCTGGTAAGAAAATATGGTATAACTCTAAGAGGAGACATTGGAGAAGAACCCAACTGGGTTTCTAAGAATTGCATGTGTATTTATGCTGTTATCAAGGTTGCTAGCATCTGTCTTTCCATATCAAGCTGAAAACACCACTATCTGGGCAGCTGGATAAGTCTTATTGGGAAAATCATTTTTTCTCTTTGTTTTTATGCCTCGGTACTAGTAGATTTGTTCAGTAACAAATATGTGAGATGTTTTGTTTGAAAATAATTAAAGAGAAGTAAATATAGTAATGAAGCAGGTAAAATGCTTTAGGGAATAAGGATTTGTTAGCAGTATTAAATGACATTCAAGGGTCAAGTAAGAAAAGGACTGTACCAGAATATCTCCAAGATATTGCAGGTTTGACTCCAGAACATCTCAATAAAGTGAATGTTGCAATAAAGCGAGTCAAATGAATTTTTTAGTTTTTCAGTGAATATAAAAATGTATATTTACCCTATACTATAGCCTATTAAGTGTGTAATAATAGCATTATGTCTTAAAAAACTCATATGCGTATTTTTTTTAAAATTTTTTTTAAATTTTATTTATTTCTAGGAGAGAGAGAGAGAGACAGTGTGAGCAGGGGAGGGTCAGAGAGAGAGGGGGAGATACAGACTCTGAAATAGGCTCCAGGCTCTGAGCTGGCAGTCAGCACAGATCCCGACGCGGGGCTCGAACCCACGAACCGCGAGATCATGACCTAAGCGAAAGTCGGACGCTTAACCGACTAAGCCACCCAGGCGCCCCTCATATGCGTATCTTAACTAAAGAATATTTTATTGCTAAAAAATGCTAACTATTACCTGAGCATTCAGCAAATCACAATCACTGACCACAGATCACCATAACAAATACAGTAATAACAAAAAAGTTCAAAATACCGTGAGAATTACCAAAATATGACACAGAGACATGAAGTAAGAAAATGCTGTCGGAAAAATGATGCCAATAGGCTTGCTCGACACAGGGTTGCCAATGACCCTTAATTTGTAAAACAAAAACAAAAACAAAAACAAAACACCCAAAAACCCAAAACAACCCCCCAGTATCTGCAGAATGTAATAAAGAGAAGTGCAGTAAAACAAAGTATGCTTGTAAATGTCTCTTAGATTTAGCAGCAAGGAAGTAATTGGCAATTTGGAAAAGGCAGTTTTCGTGGAATCGTGAACCCGAACATAGACTGTTACAGGTTAACCAGTAGTAGGAGGTGAGGAAGTGGAAATACGAAACACAGCGATCCTTAGAAGAAAACTGGCTGTGAGTGGAAGATGAGAGAGAGGAAGAAGGACGTAGTATTAAGGGGAGGACTGCTTAAATTAGAAAAGCTTTCAAGTGATTTGGATGTGGTGTAGGAGACAGAAGAGCTGAAGATGGAGGAAAGAGCGTAATGAATTAAGGTCTATTAGCAGGCAGGAGGGAAGAGCGAAGTATTAATGAGCCTTAGAGAGAAGAGTGAGGTATAACGTGGACCTTCAGGGGCTCAGTGTCTTCATCTTCTGTGCCTTCCAGTTCTGCAGAGTCTAGAGAGAAAAAAGGGAAGATGTCCCAGACTCTCTTACAGTAGCGTTCCCATACAGACTTAGACCCAGACGATCCTGCACAAGGCGAGAAAGTGGAAGGAAGGCAGGCAGAGCTCCTAGCAGTGCTACTTCTGCTTTTTCTGTTGGCAAGTCCTCAGTGGACACAGAGTGTTTTTCTTTGGCACGGTTCCACTGTCCAGGTGCTTGGCTGATGGCAAAAGGCAGAACTGATGGGCAGAACTGGGCTTTTTTGTTCCCCCTAGGTGGATCCATTAGGCATGGCATGACCCTGGGGCCACCTCTTGTGACAGCTTACTGGCTACTGTCAGCTAAGGCAGTGCTCCCGGGACCAAGCATCCCACTGTCCATTTCCAATCCCCCTCCTTTTTGATTGTGTAAAAGGAAGCAGTTTCCTGGAAGGGTTGGTCCTGAGGTGGTGTTTTCAGTGTTACGGAGCTTGCTAGTCCAGTCCTTCCAGGGATACTGTGGGCATTTGGTTCCCGGTATTAGATTTCATTTTGCTTGAAACGGCTAATACAATTTCTGTTTTCTGCAAGTGAACTCTGACAGTGAAGGACGCCTCTTCTTGTTAGAAGAGAAGATGGGTGTAGATATAGATAAATTATTTTTTTTGGTAATCTCTTTGAAGGTAGGATTTTTAAGCTGGGGTTTGCAGAGCTGCAAAGGGTTCATGGATAGAATTCAGGCCATTTGTGAACTTTAATGAGACAAAAAAATCCCACATCCTCTTCACTAGCCACTAACTAAAATTAGGCATTTTCTTCAATTCTAATGTAGGCATCAAATTAAGGCATCATCAGGTTCCTGTGACTTTGTCTCTAACAGAAATCACAGATGCTCTCATATTATAGAAAGAGTTGTAATAAATAAAAACATTAAAAAGGTTTTTTGAAGGGACACATGCATAGCTCAGTCGGTTGAGCGGTGGCTCAGGTCATGACCTTGTGGTTCACGAATTTGAACCCTGTGTGGGGCTCTTCATTGACAGCTCAGAGCCTGGAGCCTGCTTCAGGTTCTGTGTCTCCCTCTCCTCCGCTCATGCTTTGTCTCTCTCTCTCACTCTCTCTCTCTCTCTCAAAAATAAAGACATTTAAAAAAATTTAAAAGAGTTGCAGATTTTAAAATATTGTTTATCCTTGTAACTATGGTAGTTATTAGATTTGCTGCTATATCTTCCTTTTTAATGCATAAGGAGTATAAGTGACTATATCATAATTTTTTAAATTGATAACTACATTCCGCTGTATGCTTGTACCTTTCATCCTGACTACATGAGAGTCAAAAACATTGCCACTTGGGGGGCAAAAGTGATCATGGCCAAGAACCGCTAATGTGAAGTAGTGCTAGGAGTGAGAGGTGGAAGGTAACTGGGTCAGAGTTCTGATCAGAGAGAAGGTTTAAAATGGATGCAACAGAGGAGGGCAGAGGCATCTGACAATAGAAACGTGTAGTTGACCAATGCTGATGGGCCACGTGAATTCTGCTACTAGCCCATAGATAAGAGAAAGAGGTTCTCAATTTGCTCTTTTCTGCTTGACATCCGTGATGAATAGGATTGAAATGATGGAGAGTGTAGCATCAACAGTATTTATGCAGTAGAGGCTACTTAAAAATGAGAGTTACCTACAGTGTCCAAAGAGCTGTTTCTTCCACCACTGCCTCCTATACCAACATGTCAACACAACGGTTGGGATATACACCATCTCCAGACAAAGGGATAATGAGAATGTTTAGAGCCTAAAAATAACTGTTGTTGCCTCTTATTCTGCTACTGTATACAGAAAAGAATATTCTGGATTTGAATGCATGAAGGGCTACTATTCTGAGCCCAGTAGGCATGGATACAAAGGATAGGAAGCAACTTTGATTCAGCAATTTGACTAGTAGATATTTACCCAGGAGAAAGGGAAAAAAATATATTTGTATACCCACATAAAGACTTGTCCAAGAATACTGCTAGCAGCTTTATTCATAATAGCCCAAACTGGAAAAGATTCCAATGTCCATCAACAGTATAATACACTGGAATACTATAAATGAAATATTACGGAGCAATAAAGAAGAATATGCAGCGGCATGAATGAAACTCAAAAACATGCTGAATCAAAGCCTTGCACAAAGGTGGACTTATGGATTGTATGATTCGTTTATTTGGAGTTATGAACAAACTAATCTATAGTGATAAAAAAATCAGAATAGTGTCTGACTTGATGGGGGTGAGGAAGAGGGTTGATTAAGGGGATGGGGACGTTTTCCTGGGGTGATAATAATGTTCTCTATGCTGATGGGGAGCCGGGGTACACACTTGCATGCAGCTGCTCAAATCACCAAATTGCACACTTAGACTTGTGTATTTCACTGTATGTAAATGATTCTGGAGGGACAGGTAGGGAAGAGGGAAAAGAAAAAAGAAGACCGTAAGTAAAAACTGAACTCATGCTTAATGAAATATATACTGTAATGTTTGAAATGAACTGATGTCTACAATACTCTGAAACAGAGTTTAAACAGTGCAGTTAAAAAAATGGATTGATGGATAATGAGGAAGTTCAATATGTGATACGGAAAAGATGTAAAATGTTACCTGCAGATTCTAGATGGTGAGTGCAGTTCATGTGCAATTCTTCCAGCTTTTCTGCAGCTTGAACAATTCTCATTCTGAAGGTCATGAACATGTATGTCTCATTCTTTTTGCTTTCCAAAGTATTTAATTCATCTTTGGGCAAAGAAAGTACTTAAAAACAAGCAAAGCATTGCATCTGGTTCTTGCCCTATTTTAACAAATCCTAGAATCTCACAGGCATCGGCTCCATCCAGTGACAAGCAGCATCAATCACTACTACAAGGCCACCACCACTTCTGGATCATGGGGACTGTCCCCGGGCACTGCATTAATGACTTTACACATGTAGAGATACTAGCGGCTCTCTTGATTGCTAACAAAAGGCTCTGGGCTGAGTCACATCCTCAGAAGCTCCAGACAGCCATGGACTAGAACAAGCAGATGCCAGAGAGGAGGATAACATCTGTGACAGCAGGTAATTTTAGGAGAATGTATTATTTAAATATGTTACGAAGCCATAGTCCTGTGTGTGTGTGTGTGTGTGTGTGTGTGTGTGTGTGTGTGTGTGTGTGTGTGTATGTTTGGGTATAGCGAGCTCAAGTGGAAGAAGGAAAATATATTTGAGAAAGAAGATACATACTGTAAGTCATAAAAAGGAATAGTAACTTTTATCCAGTTTCTACAGAGGAAAAGCCTTCCATTTTTTTTCTTAAGCTCATTTCCGATGTCATAGGATACCGTCACCTGGCAAAACGGTGTGACAAAGGCTGCCTGGATTAGGCACCACCAGCTCTTTTGTGGCTTTCCTTTCTCAATAAACCTTTGACAAAGGTCAGGTGTTTGAAAGGCTGGGTTTCTGCTTGTTTGGTCTAAGTGTTTCTCGCTCAGTAGAGTGATTCAGTGTCTCTGAGTGTCACTAAATAAGTGGTTTCAGTGAAGCTTTTTGGAATCTATTTCCCTAAAGGCTGCTTGGAGGCGTGCCTGGGATTGCTTTGGCTTTGTGTGAAACTGGTAAACAAACAATGTAATTACGAGGCTGACTAGTCCCCACGACTCCTGATACCTGCAGAGCCACTCATGCGAGCAGAGAGCAGGGCTTTGAACTTTAACTAAGACTGATGAAACGCCAAGGCACTAATGTGGCAAAAGCTGGATGAGACCTTAGGATCTAATGAGATCTTAGGAGCACTGGAGCAGTTGTGATAGCACTAGAAAGAATCTATGAATTAGGTATGTAGTAGGAATAAACAATATACAAGCCTTGAATGAAGACATATCAGTCTCTGTGATCTCCTTTATTCTGAGCCATGGCTAGAGGCCATATTCAAACCTGATTCATGTAACGGTGCCCATTAGTACTGGCTATGTGTAGGGGGAACGTATCAGAATGAACAAGCTAGAGCAACCCCATGTTGAACCACTTCACGGAGATCTGTTCTGTTCATTTCATTTTCATGGACCCTCCAGTGCTGTCATTATGGAGAGAGTGACAGTTTTTTGTGAAGTCAGGCTTCACAAAACAATCTATTCTAGTCTGAAGTGTAAACCAAGCTTTTTCTGCCTGTTTTGCTGGAATAATACAGGAGAGGCATTTCAGGAAACAACTCAATTAGTGATATTCAGTTTCCAAAATGCAGCAGATAAGACTTTGAGACTTAAGAGGACTGAGGAGGAAAAGAAATTTTGGCTCATTCCCTAACACAAATTGTACATAATCAGCAAATCACCAGGCACTCTTCATTGGCTTGCAATTCATTTGGGACTTAATTCCAATAAAGATGATGTGATGACATTTAAGAGGGTAAATGAAAATAGATACACAGGGAAACTGAAGGTGACTTTGGTGGAGAATATAGACTATGAGATATTATACAAAATAATAAAATATTCACCTCTCAAGTAGCTTTTATGGGTTGCTGATTCAATACAGCTATACTGTTTTAATCATCTATGTTAGTTACAGTCTTACTTTTACATGCATAGAGTGTTCTGTTTTAAAAATTTTTTTTTAATGTTTGTTTATTTTTGAGAGAGAGAGAAAGACAGAGCACGAGTGGGGGAAGGGCAGAGAGAGGGAGACACAGAATCCGAAGCAGGCTCTAGGCTCTGAGCTGTCAGCACAGAGCCTGACGTGGGACTTGAACTCAAGAACTGTGAGACCATGACCTGAGCTGAAGCTGGACATTTAATCAACTGAGCGACCCAGGAGCCCGTTTTTTTGTTTTTGTTTTTTTCCTAAAAACAGAATCATCTATTGGCATTATCTTCTCATCCATTCTCCTAGGAGAAGCAGCAGAAACGTTGACTGACTGACTGGCCTTCTGACCAGAGAAGGAGCATCTTGCAAATTGCTTGTCCCCCTCCTTACCCCCCCTCCCCAGACCTGCCCTCACGGATGCTCGGATGCCCGACCATAGGCTGCAGGCACAACGCAGCTGAGCAGATGGCTGCTCACCTGCCCTTGTGTGCTCTGTGCCTTCAAGGTGAAATGCTGGTCTGCACCATATTAGAAGAAAAATCCAGAAACGCTCTCTCTTCTCCACTAACATCTCTGTCTTTGGTTATCTGGGGTTGATCAGAGGAATACTGAATGCTGCATTTTTGCTTACCCTTTGTTGGTTTTTTGTAGGGTTACTAATAAGTCTGAGTAACAAAAATCTTGCCACTGCCTGTACTGGGAGAGAGCTGAAGACGGAAACACTTCCGGAGGACTCTTCATGACACAAAGGCACCAGACCTTGGAGGTGATATAGGGGAGGATGCTCCATGGTGGTACTAGCTCTAGAACTTTAAGCCTCTGGGGTTGTTGTGGGCCAACTGTTCCCCCCCACCCATATCTACCATCCTGCCCCCCCCACCCGCAATTCATATGTTAAAGCTATAACCCTCAGTGCCTCAGAATGCCACTGTATTGGGAAAAGAGACCTTTAAAGAGGTAATTAAGGTAAAATGAGATGCTTAAGGTGGGTCTTAATCCAATTAGACTGGTGTTCTTATTAGAAGAGATTTGACCAGAGAGGGGGAAGCTGAGCCTGTGCAGAGGCAGCGGGAGGGTGCCCATCTGCAAGCCCAGGAGAGAGGCGGCAGGAGAAGCAAACTACCCACAACCTGATCTCTGACTTCTCGCCTCCAGAACCCGGTCCAAAGAAATCTCTGTTGCTTAAGTCACCCAGGGTGTGGTGTCATGTTATTGGAGGCCCTAGAAGTCTAATACAGGGGTTTCAAAAAAAATGCGAAGAATATTTGGAATTGTTCAAAGTAAAAGCCCACAGAGGCTAACTCAGAGTTGGCTGAACTGTGTTCCTAGGGAGTTTAGTAACTGTTACCAGAAAAGGAACGGGGCGGGGGGTGGGGGGGGGCGGGATTCTGAGCTCAGATGGATGTGGGACACGTGCTGGCTTAGCCAGGTTTCTCTGCTACAGAACTTCTTCGTCTTTCATGTGCTGATTCACACATTAGCAGGATTCATACAATCCACGTGTCATCCTTGACACCTGTCTTCCCCACACATTTGATTTCCAAGCCATCGCCAATTCCCAATGACTATATCTTGAACAGAAATATTTCTTGGACTAGTTCACCTCTCTTGTTGAACTGCCACTGAAGCCTGGACCAAACTTCCCAGGTCTCTTGCTCAGTCCGCTGCAAAGCCTTCCTGACTGGTCTTGCCCACACTGGAGGGTACTCTCTAACGTCTTCTACACAAATCCCCGTGGAGCAGTCTGTGCCAAGCACAGGCTGGATCACACCAGCTCCCTGATTTCAAAGACGTTTGAGTGGCTTCCCACTGTTCCTAAGATGAGAGAGGACAAAACTCCTGCTCATATCTTCAAGCTTCTCTTAAGCCATCCTCCTTTCTGGGTTCCATATTCACAGGTCTTCTTTTAGACCTGCATTATTTTGCTCCTGCCTGCCAAGGGGTCTTTGTTCCTGCGGTATCTTGTTCCTGGCCGACTCTTCATATCTTCCTCCAGAAGCTTCTTTCACTTCCCTCCCCTTTTTGAGTCAAAGCTCTCTACTACTGAGTCACATTGCACTTGTCACCCTGAAAGTTTACATCTATGTGATTACTTGGTTAATACCTGAATCTCCCTCTTCGAGACTACAGATTCTGAGTTTGTGAAACATCCTTTGTGAAATATCCAGTTCATTTACTGATTAAGGTTTGGGAAGGGCACGTCTGAAACTCAGAGGCAAGAACTTTTATGCAGAAAGAAAGTGAACAGGGTTATAGAGAGAGGTCTTGGGTCAATAGAAACATGTAATTATTTTGCTGAAATTTAGCATCCTTTGACATCAACCACCCATTTGAGAAGTTGAATAGAGAGAGGACACAACCCTGGGGCTAAGTTCTGGAGGTACACGTGAGCGTGTAACTTTTTAAAATTTTGTGACAAAAGACTTGTATTGAGAACATACACATATCATCTGATGAACCAAATGTCTGCACCCAGGGCTCTTGCGTTCAGTAAGATGAAGAACTCCGTGAAAAATGGCCAAAAAATGAATGGACCCTTCCCAATAGATGTAGAACAGCCACAAACAGAAACCATCCCAGTGGTGCGTGGCACCAAAGAGGAACTGAACGCACGCCTCGGCCGAACTGGCCTTTGAAGTGACACAAACAGCCCAAGAGGAGAAGCGACTCCTAACTACTCCTTGCAGAGAAGAAAACAGGCCAGAAGATGTGTCTGTTCACCACCCCTCAACCACTGGATATCTTACAATTTCCATACAGGGGTGGCCCGCAGGGAAGCCTCACGATACTGGAAAATTCCCGGACACGCACTGGGTGCATAGCTCTTGGTTCTGAAACTTTTGCTTTTGAAATGTTTCAAATCTATAGAAGGCCTGGAAGGCTGCTACCAAAAAACGGCCACCTCACCTTTCAGCAGCCGGCCTCGTCGTGTTTTGGGTTTGCTCCAAAGAAGCTGCCCTTTCCTGCTGTGCTGTGGACAAGGGTGGCTGTGACCATGCCTCCAGAAAGATGGGAAGGACTGCGCAGTCGGATCACAAGTGCCCACACTGCCGGAAGGTCCCCCAGACTCCCCACAGATAATTCATCACAAGATAGTTAGGGCTTGACCTTAAATAATGTGATATGGGATATAAAAAGACATTTATGGGACATGCTTTAAGAAAAAAAAATTTTATTATATGCCAACAAATTGGACAACTTAGAAGAAATGGACAAATTCCTAAACACACACTCACTACCAAAATTCACACGGGAAGAAATAGAAAACCTGAACAGACCCATAATGAGTGAAGAAATGGAATCAGTGATCAAAAATCTCCCAACAAATAAGAGCCCTGGACCTGATGGCTTCTCTGGAGAATTCTACCAGACATTTAAAACAGAATTAATCCCAATTCTTCTCAAGTTATTCCAAAAAATAGAAATCGAAGGAAAACTCCCGGACTTATTTTATGAAGCTAGCATGACTGTGATTCCCAAGCCAGACAGAGATCCAGCAAAAAAAGAGAACTACAGGCCAATATCCTTGATGAATACGGATGCAAAAATTCTCAACAAGATCCTTGCAAATCGAATCCAGCAGCATATAAAAAGAATCATCCACCAAGATCAAGTGGGATTCATTCCTGGGTTACAGGGCTGGTTCAACATTCGCAAATCAATGTGATACATCATATCAATAAAAGAAAAGATAAAAACCATATGATCCTGTCAATAGATGCAGAAAAAGCATTTGACAAAATACAGCATCCCTTCTTAATAAAGACTCTCGAGAAAGTTGGGATAGAAGGAACCTACTTAAACATCATCAAAGCCATCTATGAGAAGCCTTCAGTTAACATCATCCTCAACAGGGAAAAACGGAGAGCTTTTCCCCGAGATCAGGAACACGACAGGGATGCCCACTCTCACCACTGCTGTTTAACATAGTGCTGGAAGTCCTAGCATCAGCCCTCAGACACCAAAAGGAAATCAAAGGCATCAGAATTGGCAAAGAGGAAGTCAAACTTTCACTCTTCGCAGATGACATGATACTCTACATAGAAAACCTGACAGACTCCACCAGAAGCCTACTAGAACTGATCCAAGAATTCAGCCAAGTTGTAGGGTACAAAATCAACGTACAGAAATTGGTTGCATTTTTATACACCAACAATGAAGCAACAGAAAGAGAAATCAAGAAACTGATCCCATTCACAATTGCACAAAAACCATAAAATACCTCGGAATAAACCTAACCAAGGATACAAGAGATCTGTATGAGGAAAACTATAGAAAACTTATGAAGGAAATTGAAGAAGACACAAAGAAATGGAAAAACATCCCATGCTCATGGATAGGAAGAATAAATATAGTTAAGATGTCATTACTACCTAAGGCACTCTACACATTCAATGCAGTTCCAATCAAAATTGCACCAGCATACTTCTCAAAACTAGAACAAACTATCCAAAAATTTGTATGCAACCACAAAAGACCACGAATAGCCAAAGTAATCCTGAAAAATAAAACCAAAACGGGAGGTATCACCATCCCAGACTTTAGCCTCTACTACAAAGCTGTCATCATCAAGACAGTATGGTATTGGCACAAAAACAGACACATAGACCAATGGAACAGAATTGAAAACTCAGAAGTGGACCCAAAAGTATACAGCCAACTAATCTTTGACAAAGCAGGAAAGAATATCCGATGGAAAAAAGACAGCCTTTTTAACAGATGGTGTTGGGAGAACTGGACAGCAACATGCAGAAGAATGAAACTAGATCATTTTCTCACACCATGCACAAAAATAAACTCAAAATGGATAAAGGACCTGAACGTGAGACAGGAAACTATCAACACCCTAGAGGAGAAAGCAGGAAACAACCTCCTTGACCTCCACCGCAGCAACTTCTTACTTGACACATCCCCAAAAGCAAGGGAATCAAGAGCAAAAATAAACTGTTGGGACCTCATCAAGATTAAAAGCTTCTGCACAGCCAAGGAAACAACCCAGAAAATTAATAGGCAACCAACGGAATGGGAAAAGATAGTTGCAAATGACATATCAGATAAAGGGTTGATATCCAGAATCTACAAGGAACTCACCAAACTACACGCCTGAAAAACAAACAACCCAGTGAAGAAATGGGCAGAAGATATGAACAGACACTTCTCCAAAGAGGACATCCAGATGGCCAACAGACACATGAAACGATGCTCAGCATCGCTCCTCATCAGGGAAATACAAATCAAAACCACACTGAGATACCACCTCACGCCAGTCAGAGTGGCTAAAATGAGCCAATCAGAGAACTCTAGATGCTGGCGAGGATGTGGAGAAACGGGCACCCTCCTACACTGTTGGTGGGAATGTAAACTGGTACAGCCCCTCTGGAAAACAGTGTGGAGGTTCCTCAGGAAACTAACAATAGAACTCCCCTATGACCCAGCAATAGCACTGCTAGGAATTTACCCAAGGGATACAGAAATGCTGATGCATAGGAGCACATGTACCCCAATGTTCATAGCAGCACTCTCCACAATAGCTAAAACATGGAAAGAGCCTAAGTGTCCATCAACAGATGAATGGATCAAGAAGATGTGGTTTATCTATACCATGGAATACTACATGGCAATGAGAAACAATGAAATCTGGCCATGTGTAGCAACATGGATGGACCTTGAGGGTGTTATGCTGAGCGAAATAAGTCAGGCAGAGAAGGACAAATATCATATGTGTGCACGTATAGGAGGATTAGGAGGAACTTAACAGAGGACCAAGGGGGAGAAGAAGGGCGGAAATGGTGGGGGAAAGGGAGAGAGGCAAACCATGAGAGACTCTTGAATGCTGACAAAAACTGAGGACTGATGGATGTGGGGGGGAAGAGGGATGGGCATGGAGGAGGACACTTGTGGGGATGAGCACTGGGTGTTATGTGGAAACTAATTTGACAATAAACTATTTGTAAAAAAAAAATTAAAAAAAATAAAAGAAAAATAAAAGTAATAAAAAAAATAAAACTAACTCCATATATATATGTATATAGTGGCCTCTGGCTTACCTGAGACATGATCAGCATCTTGAGAAAATCCTCAGCCACGATCAAGGTCCTATTTAGGGCCCTTTAAGAACATGGAAGTTTCCCCAGCACTTGTTGCTATTTTCTGCAGCCAGTCTCTGGGAGAACGAAATGACTACACACAAAAGCAAACGAAAGTTCCGGAAGAAGGGAGACTGCACCAGACCATGGGTCCTAGTAATACAGTGCAGCGGTGGTTGCCACACACGGTCAGCACTGAAGCACACAGCAGCAAAGAGGAAACGACCGTGATTGGTGGGCAAACCAAAATGCAGATTTCACAGATTAATAACGAGCCATGAGCCTCACCCGCACCCACCAAGTATTAGGATCTAAAGACTAGATCTGCAATGTAGAAAAAACTTCCAAGACTTGAGGATGTCAGTCTGCCCTTTCCGTGTCATTCTGGAGCATTATTTAACAAGCCCACCAAAAAAGTACTAACATTTCTAGGACCTTGTAGCATTTCTTTTCTAACTTATTCTTCCCTGTTAAGTAAAACCTCAAAGTTAAACAATCTTGCAGATTTATATCTTATAGCATTGCAATGATTTATGTTCCGAAGGGGGGAAAAAACCAAAACTCCAAAGCTATGGTATTATTGCTAAGAAGGCATTAAATAGTTTTGTTTCAAAAAAATAGAAAAAAAAATTTATAACCATTTGAGAAAATAAAACCCTTCCTGTGAAAGAATAACCAGCTATAAAAATATCAGATAAGCCTTGACTGATGGGATGTAGAAAGTGCTGACAGAGTTAGGACAAGATTGTTTCTAGTCATGTTTCTTTGTGGAAACGGATTCCCTATGGAAATCCATATGGAAAGCAGCACATCTTAATGATCAGTTAATTTCCTTGTACTAAAAGACGGACATAGGATGGTAATTTTATAAGGCAAATTTCAAATAGGTCTTACAAATACTAATTTCTTCTGTTCTACTGTGACCAAACAGAAGTGTAAGAGGGCTGATGTCCTATCTGAACAATATTTATAATTATTTTAGGTCTTTACTGGAAGGACGATTCAAAGCTTGGGGAAGTTATTTGTTCCCTGAAGGGCTAACCTTAGTTTGGGGGACTGAAGCCAAATAATTAGGCCATTTTTCCCTTCTAACAAAGAATGGGCTAGTATATTCACCTGATATAGTAAGTCAGCCCCACGCTACGAGCCTGCTGTGGGAGGCCGGATTCTCAGTGTCTCCTGAGCTTGGCGATCTGGGCAGCGTTTCCCTTAGAGCCCATTATTTCCAGAGGTCTGCATCTAGGGCTTAGAGAAATCAGAACCAGGTAAATACTGAGTAAGATCACACCTGGTACAAAGGTTAATAATATCCGAAGAAAAATACTGTGTGAATGGTGGGCTGGGGTGGAGGGAGGTCTCTAATGGCTCTGCAAAGTAAGCGCGGGTGTGTTTTTAAATAATTACAGACGGTCACTGAATTTGGGCACTGTGTAATGTAGACTGGAAATTAGTCTTCAGGAGGATGGGGTTTTCAGGTTCAAGTGATCATTTTCGAGAAGGTTCTGTCAAAATGCCGCTCATGAAAGTACATGGTATGAGAACTTGGATCTCTAAAACCTAAGTTCTAGATTACATTTTCCAACCTGGAAAGGACTCAGGAAGAAATATTGCTTTCAGAGTCACAAAGTTACCTGTTTTCTTTAATTTATGCTTTCATCTCATTCTTTTCTAAGTTTTTTCTCAAAGTGCATATATCGGTTTCAAAACCAGGAGATAAACAATAAAACTTTTTATTAAATAAAGACCAGAGTTGAAGCTTCTCACTTTTAAACTGCTGCTGTCAGCAAGGAAGATTCTCAAAAGCTACTGGCAAGTCAAAGCCCATGGATTGGTGGACACATCTCTGATGGAGTCCTTAACACATATCTACTGACCTGTACTCTAAAAACTTCTAAGCATCCAAGCTTACTGAAATTACTTAGAAGTCTGTCACTTTATTACATTTTAACAGTTGTGTTGAGATATAATTCACGTAACTTACCATTCACCTACTTAATGTGTACAATTCAATCGTTTTTAGTATATTCACAGACTTGTACAGCCATAGCCATGATCAATTTCAGAACATTCTGTACCTTTGGTCATGAACTCCCAATCCACCATTTTCCTCAGCCCGAGGCAATCACCAATTCACTTTTGTTATGGACCTTTCACATAAAGGGAATTGTGTAATATATGGCCTTTTCTGCCTGGCTTCTTTCACTTTGCTTAATATTTTCAAGACCCATCCATCTGTAGCATGTATTCATTCTTCATTCCTTTAGTCTGCTGTATGGATGTATCCCATTTTATTTGGCCATTCATCGGTCAATGGACATTTGAGTTGTTTCTACTTTTTGGCTATTATGAATAATGCTGCTATGAGCATTCATGTTCAAGTATTTGTGTGGACTTAGGTTTTCATTTTTATTGGGTGTATTCCTAGGGATGGAATTTCTGCATAATACAGCTAATTCTATGTTCCTTAAAAGAGAAAGTGCCAGACTGTTTTCCAAACTGGATGTGTCATTTCATATTCCCACCAGCAGTGTATGAAGGTTCTCATTTCTCTATATCCATCTTTGCAAACACCTGTTATTGCCCATCTTCTTGATTGTATAGCCATTCTCATGAGTGGTTATTATAAACTGGTACACTTTGTTATCTTTAACATGTGCTTTTAAGAATTGTTTTCTTATTACAGAAGTCATACAAGCTAATAATCACCATTTCTTCATGTGCATGTGCTGATTTGACTCCCAGCTTCTAGGCCAAAAACAATACCATGGACGTGTTGGCACAGTTATGACCTTTATTTTAAAAAGAGATGGGAGGCTCAGGGATGTTAAGAAGCTCTAAAGCTGGGACTGAACCCAGGTGTGTCTAAAGGCTTGTGTTTTTCACCGCAGCGTTAGCCTGTTTTAATGGCTGCTATGTGCATACATAAACACATGGAGATCAAATGGGATAATGAAGTGAACTTATGAATTTACGGCATCTGGTAACAGAGAGTAAATGTTGGTGGGCCAGGGCTTTCAGATTATAGAAACAGGCACCATGTTATCTGTTGAGAGATTAAGGAACAGAGCACGGATTTCTGTGACCGCAGAGAAATTTAAAGAAGACCTGAGATTAAGGAGTATCACATTAGTTAGGATAAACTATGATCTCTTATCATCCCACCTGGAGAATGAGGACATTAATCATCCTAGGGTTATGGTGATAAATAGCATCAAAACATGTGGTAAATGTGTTCACCTTTGGTCTGTGCACTTGAGAGAATGAGGCTGGTTTCTCCTGAATTACTATATCATCTGAATGTAGCAGGATACCTTGGGTTTTGTGATTACTTTCCACCTTACACAAAAGAGTTCCTTTCTCTTACTCTTTGTAGTTGAAGAAAAATTATTTTGCTATAATTAAAATTATTTTGAGTTTTGGCCACAATAGTAAGCAATTCTAGACATTAAAATCCCTCATGCTCTAGTTAAACATTACTAGAAGGAAGTTCCCGCTCCCTACAACCCCTTTCCTAGAAACCTATTCTGTGGCATTACACATATAATTATTATATCTTTATCAAGACTCTTTCCCGTTTCCAAATTTGCATCTGTGACTCAAACAGAAGATTTCAAGGGAACTGATCTTCTAAAAAATGAATGCATACACATTGCTAAAGGTGGCATATTTTTATACATAATTTCCTGAAGAGAACTAGACAAAAGTTACTCCAACATCAAGAATCTTAGCAGAAGACACACTTTGGTTTGGGGTGGGGCAGAGTTAATTCAGGAATAAGAACTATAGACTAGAACACTCTTTATTTTAAAGATGTCTAGTTAGAGCAAAGGATTGTTGTCTCAGTCTTTGGCTTGGTCTTGGCAGCCTGTGTTTAGAGGGTTTATCCTCCCAGGGGGTGAGGGGGTGGGGCTATGGTTGGGGTGGACGAAGATAAGATAGCAATTTCAGTTTTATCACAGTTATGAATTTGGTGCTGGGGTTGAAATGCTCAGCAGGGGTAAGAAAAGGGAGCCTTGTTTCTATGGACTGTATAAAGAAGAGGGAAGGAGGAACTTTAAGAAGAATGATTTCTCAATTTTTATTTCTTAAAAGGTGCTCTTATGGCTGCATTTCCTCTAAACCCAGCGTTTGGTGTCCACTTAGAGTGAAACAGCAACTTCTTGGTCAGGCAGTATATAGAAAGATCAAGAAGGATTTGTCCTAAATCAGCAGAAGGTCAAGCAGTAGAGCTTGGAGAACGGATTCTGCTGATGGATCTTTAATAAGTGACGGTATTGATCTCTGAGATCATTAAGCTTTGGTATTTTCATCTGTCTAAAAAAAGCGAATTCTTTTATAAGGAAATGAAAACACCTACTAGATGATTATAAGCTAATTTGTGAGTTTCCAGGTGTCATTTAACCTTCATAGTTGTATCAGTAATGTCACTGCATAAAAATCAGGGACATCTCACCTAATGCGGAAGCACCTGCTCCAAGGGTTGGTGCTAACACTGAGGAAAGAGTCTGCTGGTGAACTTGACTGAGTCACCTGAACAACTTGCTTAACCTCTCTGAGCCACCCCTTTAAGTTAGATGATGTAAATCACTTCGAGTGCCTGGCACAAGGGAGGCGCTCGGGAAATGTTAGCTCTTCCTGCTCACTGACAAAGAGATTTTAACTACCATCATCACGACATGGGGTCTTGCCCTTCCACTCATCTTAGGGCACGCATCATGTCATCTGTATTTTATTTGGCCTCCGCATTCATAGACTGGGTTTTTGAGTGCCTACTGTTGGCAGATAATGGGCCCAGAGGAGTCAAAGATGCCTGACCCACAGTCCTTGCATTGATGGGAAGGAAAACAAGGTGATGTCATCAGCTGAAAGTAACAGGAGGGAAAGCCAATCAGTGGGGTTGGCTGTGAGGCACAGTGAATACAGTTTCCGATGGGTTAAGTTTAAAGGGGCTTGGGGATCTGCAAGCTGTCCAGCAGGCACCTGTTACCAGGGAATCTGTCACTGTGTGGGGAGGGGAGGGCTGGAGACAGGGCATTCGGTGCCATGTGTACCATCTGAGCCATGAGCAGTGCACACACTTCGATGCTGCCAGAGGCCAGCCAGGGATCTAGAAGGCAGTGATGAGGAAGGAGCCTAGGGCCACACCAATGCTTGGGACGGGAGGTGGCAACAGGGATGCTGGGAATTTCCTAGGGACCTGGCTAACATGACACGAGGCTATCTAGGTTTTTAAAAATTACTGTTAATTTTTATTAAAAGAACACAGCCAAAAATGTAGCTTTCTCTTGAGTTATCTACAAATCTTCTGTTCTATTTACAGTTCTCTAAATCCTGTCAATCCTTTTAAGAATGGCTTTTCAACTTGGTAATTAAAGGACAGTTTAAATGTCTTACTTACAAATGTAATCTATTTGCTTTTTAAAAAGTGTCCCAGTGGGGCACCTGGTGGCTCAGTTGGTTAAGTGTCCAACTTCAGCTCAGGTCATGACCTCACAGTTTGTGAGTTCGAGCCCCATGTCGGGTTCTGTGCTGACAGCTGAGCCTGGAGCCTGCTTTGGAGTCTGTGTCTCCCTCTCTCTCTCCGCCCTTCCCCCACTTGCACCCTTGCTTTCAAAAACAAATAAACATTAAATTTTTTTTAAATAAATAAAAAGTGTCTCAGTGACCAATAAACAAACCCGTTTGTGGCACTTAGCTCATTGTATAAAACCAGTAAACTCATAAATAACGTAAATCTTCAGTTGCCTTAACCATTTTGATCTAGTAGAGAACAAAGCAAAACTATCTGAAAAGTTTCACCTTAAAAAGATCCAAAGTCTAAATCAATCAGCTAATGACATAGTTTACAGTGGAATTGCAAGACTTAACATGTTAATTAATGAATCATCCTACCTGCTGTGAATACTGAATGTATTCAAAATGTTGAATACAAACTCTTCCACAAACTTACCTAAAAATATAAATACTTGGGAGTTTTATTTAGTTCATCATATCTATGCTTGACTCTAAACCTTCCCAGGGTGAACACACTATCTCATAAGAAAATAATTTGCTTTAACATGGAATCTATACCTTACAAAGGGCTCAGTCTTCTCCACTCTGTCTCCAAGATTCAAATTACAAGTTACATAACTCTTAAGCCTCTGATTCTTCTAACTCCCACACAATCTGCCATTGACCTGAACCGATGAATCTGGTCACCATTTGACAGGACTCTGAAATCTTTGTACACCCTTCCCCGCTGACACAGCCATAGCTCCCAGGTATGCATAGGACCTGTGACTGGATCCTGCATCATCAAATCCCAGGGTAACACTTGATAGTAGATGGCAGGCAAGCAGGGATGGGTCATGGCAATAGATGACAAATAAGGAGTGAGAAATATAGTAGTATGAGGGAAGGCAAAGGAAGGAGAGGATTTCAAAAGGACGGCATCATCAATGTCAGTTTAAAATGCTGCAGGGACGTTTACCAGGTAAGGGGATGAAATATGACTGTTAGTCTTAATGGTCATAAATCTGAAATTTAAATTTTATCAGTGAAATTTTCATTTCCCAATGTGGGTAGAAAATAAGTAACTATAAGAGTGAACTAGGAAGTAACAAACTGGGAAAGGCAGCAATGAGTCAAGGATTCTTTAAGACTTTTAAATTTCACTTAATATTTTAATAAGGGAAACTCAGGAAGGTTCAGGGGGGGTGGTGGCCCAAAAGGAGAGGAATGAGGCTCAAAGGAAGAGATGTCTGTTCTGTGTTTTATTTTAATTAAAAAAAGTTTGATGGGGCACCTGGGTGGCTCAGTTGGTAAAGTGTCCGACTTTGGCTCAGGTCATGATCTCAACGGTTCTTGAGTTCAAGCCCCACATTGGGCTCTCTGCTGTCAGCACAGAGCTGGCTTCAGATCTCTCTCTCTCTGCTCCTCCTGACTCACTCACTCACTCTCTCCCTCTCTCTCTCTCTTTCTCAAAAATAAATAAATATTCAAAAAAAAAGTTTGTTTATTGAGGAGAGAGCTGATTCCTTTTTTGGGAGGAAGGAGGGGGTGCTGAGAGCTTGAAGATTTGGGACAGAGGCAGCATTTCTACTTGGTGAAGCAGTGTCCCAGAGGATGCAGGTGAAAAGTGAGGGAGGTCATGTGAAAAGGCTGACCTTGAACAGGAAAAGGAACACCTATCCTCTGAGAATGGAGGGAATGAGGAAAGAACTGATAGGGAGGTAGATAGCTGTGTGGCCGGGGCGGGGCAGGAAGTTGGGCAGCTGGGCTGAACTGCCCGAATCTGGCCCTGTGGCCAGCCTGGCAGGGATGCAGGCAGCACACGGTTTCTGGGAATACACTGAATCCAGGCTGCGGTGGTGACCGCTTCAGACGTGGCCCAACGGGAGCCATCTGAGCTTCCGGGTAAGGGAGCCGTTCATATTAATCATGGATCAGAGAAGAAACCCTAGAGATTTCTGTGGCAAAGAAAATGAGACCAGAGGTTAAGACCTGCTCAAGAGTAGTTGCCAGCGTCTCTTCGGCTGGAAACTGGGTTTCTCGGCTCCCAGAATCATGCTCTCCCTGTCTCAGCATGTCACTTTCTCTGAGAAACCTTCCCTGACCCCCGCCCCTCCTGTCTAAATCAGGTCCCCGCAAAGCCTGCTATATGTTCTTTTCACCCTTCCTTTGCTGCACCTCAGGCTGAAATGCTAGTTATTATTTGATTGTTTCATGTTCCTCTTTCCCCGTCGATATTACAAGCCATGTGAGGACAGGGATTCTATTGTTCACGTCTATATCCTGGCCAGCAGGTAGCTCAATACCTAGCATGTAGTTAGTGCTCAATAAATATGATGAATGAATTTACATTCCAAGTGCACGGTGTGGGAGTATGACATTCATGAGCTCCGTCTGCCCGTTAAAGCTATACATTTGTAAAAAATGCACTCTGTGGGGGTGCCCAGGCAGGCTGACTTACACTTGCTCTGTAGGTCTGGCTTGTGGTAATGCTCAATACATACCTGATGAGCGATTAAAAAGTGTTGCACTATTGTAATTTTAATTCCCTTAAGAAGACAAGCAAACATAGCTGCCTCCAAGCCACTCAAAAATAATTTAAAGATACTACCTGAACATTAAAAAATTTATTTAGGAATAAACAAGTTAGAAATGTCCAAACAATGTTATTCAGAATAAATATTAGAGTTCATCAGCACCGTGTTACTGCTTAATTTCTAATGAAAGTACCGATTGTATAACGAAGGCAGCTTCCGGGGTAATATGGAGCTAGAAAACCCAGTGTTTAATTTCTGAAGTTTCACACTTTTCGAGTGTCTCGGAGACATCTTCTTAGATCCCACCCTGATACTAAATGAATTTACCAAACTTATTGCAGAAATTCTTGCATTTGAAACATTTAAAGAGAGAAAAGTATCACCAATGAACTGTCTACCACCTTTCTCAGGGAAGGAAATCTGTGAACACATGCATGAAGGTTAGTACCACACAGTAGGCAAATATTTTTCCACGTCCCACCCAAAGCAAACAAATGAAAATAGAAACTTCAAAGACAATTACAAAATATCTCCAAATTTAAAGACACAGCACCCCTTTCTAGATTAGCAATGGTGGGGGGAACTGATTTGGAAGAGTCTAAAAGTAAACTTTATATAAACGTGGGTGAGTGCTGGGGCGCCTGGGTGGCTTAGTCGGTTAAGCGTCCGACTTTCGCTTAGGTCATGATCTCACGGTTTGTGGGTTCGAGCCCCGCATCGGGCTGTGCTGACTGCCAGCTCAGAGCCTGAAGCCTGTGTTTCAGTCTATGACTCCCTCTCTCTCTCTCTGACCCTCCCCTGCTCACGCTGTCTCTCTCTCTCTCTCCTAGAAATAAATAAAAACATTTAAAAAAAACAAAAACAAAAACGTGGGTGAGTGTATAGTCTAAAAAAATCAAACAGATGGTAATTAAAAAAAACAAAAACGTTTAACATATGGAAAAAGCTGAGTCGAAATAAATTAATAAAACACTGGAAACAAGCTCGCCACATTTTTCTAACGGGAGCAGAACAGCTTCCGAAAGACAGTGGCTCATTTAGGTGATGAACTCCAGATGCCAAGTGTAGTTCACTATAGACAAAAGTACTGTGACTAGCCTCGGGGGAGAAGGAGAAAAGAATCAGGCACCAAAGGCGGGAACGCTAAACAGCCATCAACAGACTGTTGTGTGCGGCTCCCCATTTGCCCCTGGGTAACTCCTGGTCTAAGGACAAAGTAGTTTCCTGTCCCCCTTCTAGTCAGTGACTCCTGACCCAGAGGCACCTACCTGGTTCAATGGGCCACCACCGCGCACTGTGGACAATCTGCACTCACAGTCAGGGCAGGGGCAGCTGCATTCCTGTACGGCCCAGGCAGTCCCTGAACCCCACTCTGTGAAAAGGGTCTATGCAAGCCTCAGGAAGGGAGAGCTCAGAAGCCAGCAGTGGGAAGTCACTGACGTTATCAACTGACGTTATCAACTCATTAAAGGAATCCTTGACTAGGGATTTCTCCTTGGGCAAGTTCAGTATATTGGGGAATTATTGCAGGGGAGAAGTGCTCTCCCTCCCTAAATCCAAAGTGCGTCTTCCCAGCATAATCAATTAGGCAATGTAGCCAAGCATCCCTAACTTAGTCTCACTCTGTGTGTTTGAGAGCGTGGGTGAGTGGGGACAGGGGGCTTGGAGGTGTCTTTCTACTCCCCAAATTTTAGTTCTGCTTCTTGGATCTGAAGTCTAAAGTCTATCGATTGCTTCAATGAGCGTTTTACAGAGTGCCGAGCACAGCCCTGGACACTGACTGAGTCTGAGGCCATCACTCATTGGCGGACAAAGATTTATTTACTTGACAGTCCAATAAAAGCCAAGTTATTCATAGATACCACGAGTGCTAGAGAAGACTTTGCTTGTTGTCGTAGCAAGAATTCTAGACTAAGAGTTAGCATATGCCTGGATTCCAGTCTTGGCCCTATTAATTTAGGGTCATGTGATTTTGGCCGAGCCATTAACCTGTCTGGGCCTCAGCGGCCTCGGAGGTGAAATGGAGATATGGAATCAACCGACTGCTGAGGCCCTTTTTGGATCTACTACTCTGGAATGAATGTGGCCTGTGTGTTCAGAAGAGGGGCTAATCATTCTGGGGGAGAAGGATCAGGAGTTTTCATAATAGAAGTGGAGTAGTTTACTCTTTTTCTATTGAATCTGATTTCCCTGTTGCAGAAATCCCGGAGTACAGAAACTGTCAAAATATAGATCGCAGATGTCTCTAGTAATCTTTGCCTCACAGATAAATACTGTTAACTGTTTGGGATTTTCTTCTTCCAGATGTTTTAATTACAAGTGCAGCTTATGATCTTTCCTATTGCTAGGTTAAGTGCTAATTATCAGCATTACCGTCTGTATTAAAATGGAGCACCAAGTGTATGTTTCCTCAACACATTTTTATGAATTTAAAACTATATCCTGGACATCTTTCCACCATGTCATCTTGCATATCTCATTATTTTTATTAATGCTGGGTGTCGCATCAGGTCTGTAAGCTGCACTTCACTGGACCGACACGTAGTGACAGCATAGGAATTGTTTTCCTTTGTGATTATGAACAACACCGCAACAAAATTCTCTAAAATCCAATTTTTGGCATTTCCTGCCTCACTTCCCATTTGCATCCATCAGCGGGTCCTGGTGCTGTCACCTAGTTTCTCAGGAAGCCGTGCCCTCCTCACCGTCTAAATACTCCCACTTCATTCAAGTGGAAGTTTAGCAACATCTCATGTGAAAACAGCTCCTTCACTGGTCTTTTCTTTCCCCAACTCTGCCGCCAGGGAAGCAAATCTTATTACTTCCAAGCTCGAAATCTTTATAAGTTTTTTAAAATGTTTATTTATTTATTTTGAGGGACAGAGACAGAGTGAGAGAGAGTGAGAAGGGAAAGGGCAGAGAGAGACAGGCTCCACGCTGTCAATGCAGAGGTGGAGGTGGGGCTCGAACCCATGAACTGTGATATCATGACCCGAGCTGAAGCTGGATGTTTAACTGCGCCACCCAGGCACCCCCCAAGTTCAAAACCTCCGATAGCTTCTCACTGTGCTTAAGGCCACCTACTAATGATGCTCATACTGTCTATAATTTGCCTTAAGATACACTGGTGTTGGTCCTGGGTACAGGAGTGTGTTTTTAATCTGCACTCTGGGACATACACTAAATTAGCTGCCCCAGTCAGGAATGTACCTCACAGATCTTTAGTAAGAATGTTAGCGCAAGGTTGCTATCCAGAGGTGGTTCCTGAGGGTATGTTCGCTTCTTCAATTCTGGTCAACATGGAGGACTTTATTAATTAGCACATGGACATTAGAAGCTATTTCCCATTAGAGGAATCACTTCCGTGTGAGATGTAGAGACTGGTGAGAAACGGTGTAGAGCCATTCGCTCTCACACCAGCATGGTAGATGGTAACCATCCAGTTCCCTGCACCCTCCCAATGGGTCCCCAGTACTTGTTTCTGAAGAATGCCTGACTAGTGGCCAGCACAATGGAGTCTTGCTACTCAAGTTGAACTCTTCGGTTAGCTCCACCCAGCCTCTAGAAGAGTGCCACATTTGCTTCTAGTGAACTCCCCACGAGAGATAGTTGGACAAACTAAAGGGAGGAAGGAGGGACTTCACCAAGCCTACACCGCAGGCACCGTGACTTTCTTCATTCCTGCTCACTGATCAGTGTTGGAAGGTGGGGCAGACTTGAGCCTGAGATTTGCTTTTGGGCCACGTGTGAGGCTGTGAGGGAGATGATCTTTAACCTCACTCAACTCTAGATACTGGAGGTTTCAACATCCACCAAAAAAACCCCTTAAATAAATAGGAAAGATCACATTGGTAGAGGTCAGATTACGCATAGCACGTGGACCATGCACAGTCTCCCTCCTGCCTGCCTCTCCTGCTATTCTTCAAGCTCAGGAAGGTTCTGGGAACACTGCCCCCTGTGGACGTGTGACACACTGTTGCCTCTGTCACCCCTGCGGCTCCCGTGCCTCCAGAAATCTCACCTTCTGGTCTCAGTTGGACATCCCTTCCTCAGGGAAGCCCTCCTGTCTCTCAGTGCAGGTCACAGTCCCCACGCCAGCACTGGGGGTGCCGGGGACCTTTCTCCCTGCGGTCCACACAGGAACGGAGAGCGACGTGTCTGTATGGGTATCACGCTGCCACCTTGGAGGCTGCGTCCAGGTCTGTTCTGCCCACCTCTGCATCCCCACCAGCCGGCCAGGCCTCCACAGACAACTGCTCAACAGAAGGGCATTTAAGGGGTGCCAGACTTCAGGTCATGATCTCATGGTTTGTGGGTTCGGGCCCCGCGTCGGGCTCTGTACTGACAGCTCAGAGCCTGGAGACTCCTTCAGATTCTGTGTCTCCTCTCTCTGCCTCTCCCCCGCTCGCACTCTGTCTTTCAAAAATAAACATTAAAAAGAAAAACAAAAACAACAACCCTCCCTCCCCCCAAAACTAGAAGAGCATTTAGGTTTTAGTCCACAAGGTGTTAGTGGGGTTGGGGGGAAGCTTTTCGTGGCACTAGGTTTACTAACTAGAGTGGGCCCTCCGCAGTGAAAAAGCTTGACAATGAAGTTCTTAAAATAATCCAATGAAACGCACAAAGGATGAAGAATCTATAAGATGCCAAAGGTGAGGCAATGGCTC